>CM045769.1:874208-1474208 GCA_025200525.1 Camellia lanceoleosa
GCGTGCGTTGGTGAACCCTCTACATATTCTTGGACCGCTCAAGCGACCAAGTCTTGGCGTCTTCAACAGGAGGTGTGAGCGAGGCGACATAGGTACCCTTGGTGAGGCAAGGTAGAGGTGCCCCTAATAGTGAGCTTTTCATACTCAAGAGGACTCTTCTGCACTTCTAGAGAGGAGGATCTTGCTCTTGGTGAGACCCACTTGCCCGAGATGAGGCGGGGCATTGATGTCGAGCCTTTCGGGTGCATGATGCCAATGGTGACAGTGATGGTGATGGTGATCTTGAGGAGGTAATAGCGATAGTGGTTCGATGGGGATAGTTCTAGAGATGTACTTGATGAAGTTACTAGTGGCTCTGGTGATGATGGTGGAGCGATGGTGATACATAGAAGATGCAAAGCCCAGTTGGGGAATGAGGTGTGATGAGAACCACCGGGGATCACAGTGAAAGAGAGGTGAAGTGACTCTAATTGTTTTCTTTTTTATATTTCTCTTTTTTGTACATTTCTTTTTGCTTTGTAGTTTAGAACTGTCATGTATAACTTTGAAGCGAGGTTTTTGTAAAAACTTTGTAACACTTTACGGTAGGGTAATGAAAGAAACACTTTGTTTTTGGACCATCTCACGATATCTAAGCATGCGATCACTTTGCCTTGAGCACAAATGATGGGATAGTAGACATGTGGCATACGCCTAATGACATCAAAAGTGGCACTCTTGAAATGTTTCAATTAAAATGGCATCGCCCTTTCAATCATTCATAGTGTCAAAACAGCGAATTTGCACCCATGACTTAGATTCATAAACCATTCATTTGGCCCTCTAGAAATTTATCGCTGATGAAGCTCGGTCGCGAAGGTTGTTCATATCGAGGAAAGACTTTTCTTCAAGAAGCGAGAGAGGAAGTGAAAAGAAGTTTAGTAGAATTGGACAGCATGCAATAAATTAACAAGCACCCTGCAAATTTGGTGACAGTGCATTAAGTATAGTGGAATTAGAAAGCAAAATAGGCAGCCGGTCTTCAAAGGTTGTCGTAGTAAACCCTGACGAGAAAGAGAACAGCGGCAAGTAGATCTCTCCCAAAAATTGTGCCCATGATAAATGTCTTTCGGCCAATTCATCCTAACTTTGCTTCACTTTGTCCTCGGTTTAGCATACCAAATAGCTTGATGGAATTCACGATAAGTCCTTCCCAAACAAAGACAATTTTTAGGGCCAGAGTCAGGACCCATGGGTTTCAAAATATCTGAAAGCTCTTGCGGATATGTACCGCATAGGGTCTCATGATCCATTAAATAGGTCAATATGTGGCATCTTGAATCTTTCGTAATTTGTGGTACTTACGTATACGAGTCCTCAATATCGAATGGAATGGGTGATCCCTAAGTTTCTTGAACAACTTCTCTAACTTGGCTATCTTTAGCATAAATTTGGATCGAACTTCAGCGATGATATCGAGGAAAAAATCCTTCAATTGGATATATCGATTCTATTTGTGGGAGCTGGGCGAATTCTTTTGGTTGGCCAAAACTTAGGAAATTCTCAATAATGAAGGTGGACTAGATCCGGATAACTAATTGGTAGTGGATGGGCGTGGTTTCTCGGTGATTGTTGTATCGGCGATGGCATACACGGCGACTATTTTGTGATTGATAGCATCCATGGACGGCGAAGATTAGCGATCATTTTTCGCAATGTCTAGCGGTCGAGCCATTGCGAGACTAGAGAATGGTTTACGAGGTGCTAAGCAGAGGAAATCACGAGGAGTGATGTAAAATCTTGAAGGAGACTCACGAGAGGTGATTGTGCAGACCTAAATCAAGCTATGTTTGGCTTACTCTTCTTCTAGACATTGATGGAAGTGACACTAACATTTGATGACCTTGAAGCAAATCTGTAGTTTTGTAGTGCCTACTATGCGAGTCCACAATGTTTTAGGGGTGTCGAACTTTCCAAAGCTATGATGTACTAACTACCTAGCAAAAGAAAGACAAACAAAGAAAACAAAACACATATCAAACACAAAATCCAATGACATTTTTGGCTCGCAACATACTTTCTATATTACACGGCATGAATTTGGCGGTATTTTAACTCAATTATCACATATGTACCATTGTATACCCCAGCGAGCTGTTCTCAGCCCTAACAATATGAAATAATGAGCCCTATATTGAACCTCATACGTAGCATATAGCAAGTAAGGTGACAAAACACCTATGGGGCACAAGGATACCTTATCTAGTTTTGGAACAAACTAGGGCTTCACTATTCAATCAAGCGACATTTTAGACATGGGAGAGCATCTTATCCTAGTTTGTGGAAGTTGCTAGAAGTGAATATATGAACTAGGACTATAACACTTCGTATTCCTTGGACTAGTGGGATTACTCTTGACATTCTTATTATTGCCCAATACTTGGAGTGTCTTTGATTCATGTTAGAGTATTGATTGGGGTGGTATCTTAATGGTAAGTAGGATTGAACCAAAAATATTGATTCGGATAATTGTCCTATGTGTCTTCCCTTTTTGCAACCTTTTCTCTTTCCACACTTTGAATCTAGATATGAGGCTAGAACCATTGGAAATCTTGTTTACGGGCTTCAATTTAGACACAAGAATGACCCAAAATGGAGTCCAGAACAAGAGAGTTATGCCCATTTGAAGTTTGAGTACTTGTGTTAAAGCAAGTCTGCTCGAGCAAACTTTTTCTTTGCTCAAGCGATGCATTCAATGTCAGCCACTTTGAAGTCACTTTTTAGTCCAAACTTTTTATTATTTCTTCCTCTCTTCTCTTCCTCTCCTACATACTCGAAACCCTAGACCTCCAAACCTTGATTTCATCTATCTTTCACCAAGAATCCACCATAGATCTCATATTAAAGGTAAAGCACAAGTGAAGATCAATATTTTGACCAGTTGGATTGCAATTTCTTCGAAGCTCTCTTTGGGTTTTCATATTCTTGCCTCCATCCTTGAGGTAGGGATACCTTTAACTTGATATATCTATGATTTAGGGTACATGTGTGGTATTTTCCAAAATATAATTATATATGAGTTGATTTTTATGAATTAAAGTAGGTTTGATGAATAAAAAGTGGTTTATACTCCATGTTTTGGAAAAATCAAGGTATATTATAGTTGATTATTGTTATTGATGATATAAGTTAACATTTTAAGTGCAATAAAAAGTCCCAATTTTTCAAAAAAAAAAAAAAAACCTAGTTTTCAAATTCGATTTAATAATGGGTTTGGACAAATTGACTCTTAAATCTTGAAATTTGGTGATTGATTATGACAATGGTTTTGAGATACGAGGTTTTTGAACTTTCTTGGATATATGTATTAAGATTGGTAGATGTAGAAGTGTGGAAATTGTGAGATTGGAGAAATTCTTTAGTTGTTGATATTGTTAAATATGGTTGTGAATTAGACAAAACTTTGGAAATTGAGATTGAAAACTCATGCATCATGTGCATTACAATTTTCTCTTGTGATCTTACAATCTTGTGGATGTTGGGAAAAAGATTGAAAGGGGTAAATAAGTATGAGTTAGGGTAGTTAAATCGGATTTTGGGAAATGGTTGTGTATTGTATTGGTACCCTCATGGGGAGTTAAGGTGTCCAATTGCCTTGTCTGAGCTTATCACTTAGGACGAATGTGGAAAAGTGTTTTAGTGTTCCTTTGGTCTGCCTTATAGTAGTTGGTAAAAGTAGGAAAAGCGGATGATTTTGGGTGCCCATTCCTGTCATTATTAATATTCGACAAATGTGAAATATTTTCTATATATAAATCTATGTATATAAGTATGGTTTTGTGGCACTTACTTGAGACATCACCCCATGGTTGTGAATGAGACTTTGAATGGAAATCATGCATTGAACTTTTTGTTTTGTTTTTTTAAAGATAAAATATAGATTTTGTAACAAATGCAAGAAATGTTAGTGCGATTCCTTGAAATGACTTGGCGATGGATGTGTTTTATTTGGAGCATGAAGGCTCCTTGGATGTTACTTGTTAAAGCTTGAAGATAATTTGTGGTTTGGGACTAAATGTCTATTTTTGTGTAATCAAGGACAATCCTTGAAAATATGTATGCCATTAGGGTGCTTTACTTTTGTATTCTCTTACCCTCACGAATGTTTATTATTCATAATTGTATGTTAATGAATAATGATGTATATATTTCACTTGGAATAGTACTATGATAAAGATATTATTTTAGGTAAAAGACTTGTTCTATAATGGTATTCATTATAATGGTTGGAAAATATTTAATGGATTCATTGTAATGGGGTGTTTTATTCACTAACCTTCTTCCCTTTCGTACATTAGCTCACGAATCGACAATCTCTGTTTATAGCCGAATCGGTCCTTAACTTAGTTTTCATCATTAAAGGTTTCTTAATTCCCCATAAAATTAAGTGGCAACTCTTTTGATATGGGATAAAACAAGTTGGCACAACATGGGTGGAAACATGCCTTATTATTGGGATGACTTTGGGGTTACCAAGCACGCTCAACAGTTCAGACTCTCGATGTAACAACCCTCACTTTGTCTGAGTCATGCTCACGTGCATTTGCATGATCTTTGTCTTGATTAAACTTGCATTTGCAGACCTTGATTTGTTTTGTCTAAGTGTCGCTTGCATGCTTTGTTTCTTGCTTAGTGTGTGTTAAGTCGAGGTCATCTTAAGCCTAGGTCACACCTATGAACCTCTTACACCTAGGACCATCTTGGAACCACTTTGGTTGACCTCCACCTTCACCCTAGCATATTGGCCGAGATGCCATCATCTAGGCAGAGGTGTGCATCACCTAGGCAGGGATGTTTTCATCTGAAGCAACAACCAACATCATTGATCCTTACACCTAGTGATCTTGTTAGGGACTAGTATGACCTAGGCAGGGTGTGGCACATCTAGGCGAGGTGTGGCACAGCTAGGCCAAGTGTTATCCTTCCTAGCCGAGATCATTGAGACCTTACTTGCCGGAGCCTATCTCTTGACCCAAGGTCATTGCCTTGTTAGAGTGCCCTTGTCACCTTACTTGTTGTACAACCTTTGTCATGCTTGTGTCTTGTCAGTCAGTCACCTTTTTTAAGAGAGCCAACCAGTCGTTGCCACGTGTCCCATCAGAGGGTTAAGTCAACCGGCAGAGAGAGAAAACATATCATTTGTCATATCCTTGTCTTTGAAGAAAGTAGATTTCCAAGCTCGATCATTAAGAGTCTAAACCGTTTGATCCGAGTTTTGAGAATTGATTCTTGATTTACTCTTGTTGTTCTTTATGTTTATTCGATCACATTACGATCTAGCATGATATCATGAGCCATGCATTGATTTGAAGTTGGTTTTAGAAAGAGAAAATGGTGTTCATATGTTCTTGAAGAAAAGCTTTGTTTTGATTCGAAACTTTATAACAAGTTCCATGTTTTGTGTTTGTTTCAAGAAGAACTTCAGCTATGAGTACCCAGGTCCATGTTTTTTAACTCATATCATGAAAACTCAAATTTTGAATAAAGAGGTTATGATTTTAACATTCATGTTCTTCATGTTCTTCAAAGGAAACCTAGATTTTTCCCAGACTTCATTTCCCTGTGTATGGTCATCGGGACCACACCTCGGCCAAGAGGTGTGGGACCTCGGCCAAGACCTGGTTGGTACCCAGCATGTTTTCCCGAGAGGAAAAATAGAGTTTTAACTCCCAGTACATGTTTTGCCTTGTCTTGACTAAGTTTTGAAAGGAATGCCGGGATCATTTGCACTCATGTAAAGCTTTGCAGGGGATGCATTTACATCCATCTTTGAGCATCTCTTCTTGTCTTCTTGAAATGCATTCAATGGGGTTTTATTATGTACTTGTAGGTCTTGGATCCTTGCCTTAATCCTACACGAAGAACTATGTGAGTGGTATTTTAATAAAGCTATATTCCAATGTTTTGATAAAAGCTTTACTTGTTTCGTTTTGGAAAAGTGTTTGTCAAGTATGAATGATTATCCCTAGTTTACGTATCAAGTAATTATCTTGTTTTGATGACATTCTTAGAAAGTCCTTAGTGCTAGGGGACTATAATGCAACTAGTACCCTTGTTTGAGATATCTCCTTGCCACTACTGACCTTGTGCGGGTAGGTTTGTCTGTCGATTAAGATTCGATTATTCTCTTGTTTTGTCAGGAATGTCATCCCTTGTATTATATTGATGCTAGTAAGAATCCCTTAAAGCTTTAAAAGACTTGATAGATAAACTTGGTTCATCCCTTGATTTTTTACAAGCTATGATATGTATTGATTTAATAAAGATCTCGGATATCATTCATTTAAACCTTTATTACTAATATCATTCACTGAGTATCCAAGCTCACCCTCTCCTTATATATATGTAGGTGACGAGCTTGAAGGCGATGATGCCTAGATGTGTTTTACAAGATGTTTTGGATTCATGTTTTTGCTAGCATCTTGAAGATTATGCTTCTTAGCTTTGTATTACATGTCTTTTGTATATGTCGGAGAAGCCTTTGCTCAAGATGTAATATGTACTTTGTTTTATTTGTTTCCAAGTTGTGAACCATGCTAAAATGTGTGTCATTTCATTTAATCTATGCAGCTCTTATGGACTAATTAGATTTAAATTTATTATACGCACATGTAAGCCGTATGCATACTCGATTGTGTGTGAATCTTTGTAAGTTGGCTTTTGGTAATCTCGGATTCTTGGCCATCATGGCACTATTCTACTAGGGGCTGAATGGGGTCATGATAGATTGGTATCGAGCACGAGTTCTTGTAGACACCCCATTTTTGACCGCCTCAAGACTTGGGCATTCTTGATGGTTTGGTCGGTGTTGAGAGATGTGCGACTAAAGATTCAATTCCTTGACAGGAGAGGCAAACCCTTCAAAATAGTTTGTTTGGGGGTTTGGAGTTGAAAAAAGAGGAGAGGAGGGAAAATAGGTTGGAGAAGAAGTTAGCCATGAATCGGGTAGAAGAAAGTCGGCGGCCCTCGCTGAATCGGGTTTATTCAATTGCATACTTGGAGTTAAGCTATGAGGCCACCATCGTTGGAAAGAAGATTTCCGGGGCTTCACTTTGTACTCGAGAATCTCCCAAAGCCAAGTCCGGGTGGAGGAGATATGATTGGTTGAAGCTGGGCATCATCCCGGTTGGATCGAGTCTGCGCGGCTTCACCAAAAAGGGCATAACGTTTTGCATAGGAGGATTTTTGATGCAAGGTTTGTGCCATTGGAAAGCTAACTTCCGGGGCTTCAATTTGCATACCCACCGGCCATTTTTTGACCTTGGAATCATCTGTCGGCAATCTATTTTGCCGACCGGCAGAAAATAGTGCCGACCGGCACTTTATTTTGGCCGACGACCAATTTTTCTGGCCGATTTGAACCCTTTGCACCCTCCAAGCCTGGTGCATCCTAGCTATGCCAATTGGAATGCACCAGCACACTCCCGATGCATATATGTTTGCTATTTTGAGCCATTTTGCACCTTTGACCCCTTTTCCCTCTAAGAGGTTGAACCCTTGGCCAAGCTTCTTGGAGAAGCTTGGTATGTTTTAGCTTCCTCTAGAAGTCACAAACCCTTTGCACCCTTTGCCCTTTCATTTGGCTTCTTGGGAAGCCAAGAACCTTGCCTTTGCCTATTTAAGGAGCACTCCTCCTCCATTGTTTAAGGTTGTTGGGTTTTTGAGCAAAAACGGAAAGTAGACATATATATCTAACATATATATCTACAACCCTCTATATCTATCCTATCCAAGCTTCCAAACACCTTGGTTCTTGCATCATTTGCTCTACAACACCTAGCACAACACCTCCATCTTCCATTCCAGCATTTGGGAGGCCATTTACAGAGGTTAGGAGTTGAAACTTGGACCAAGGGGTCTTTGGTTTCTTTGCTCTTCAAGGGTAAGCATCAATTTCCCTTAAACTTGCATTTTTTAGTTTCATTGGTTATCCTTATTTACAAGTATTTTTGGGCTTCGATGTAAACTGTAAAGAGGCTTGTTTTGAGCCCTTCTTCAACATTGAAGAAGGGCTCCAACATTAGGGACCTCCATGTATGACTTGCTTCATTACCCTCTTTGGTCCCCATTTTTGCATGACTTGTTAGCACATTCAGATTCTGTTTTCCGACCTGATCAGAACTGAAAAGGGTCTTATTTTGACCCTCTCTCCATGTCCCATGAAGGGTCTTTTTACATTTGGCGCATGCTTTGTATACTTCATGTTGTAGCCCTCTTGTGGCCTTAATCTGGCATTGCATTTTAAGCATGTTTGTATATTGATTTGGGGGTTGTTATCTACTGTGAGTAGTCATATTTTTGGTCCCTCTTCAGTGTTGTTGAAGGGTCTTTTTCATTTTGGTCTTTGCATCTTACACTTGCTTTGTAATCCTCCATTTTGCCTTAACATGTATCTAGCATTTAGACCACTATGCTTGCTTGTTTTGGCTTAGCTTTGTGAATCTTTTATGCTTGTTTTGACATTCTTAAGGACTGTTTTGGGTCATTTGAGTCATCCATGCTTTGCTTTGTATAGCTACCATGCAACCTCTCTTGTATACCTCATGAGCCTTGAGTGTTGACCCCTCTAGCATGCTTTACTTGCACTATTTTGGTGATTTGGAGTCACTTATAATGTCATTTAAGTCCTCATAGTATGCTTGAATGCTCATATTTGATGCTCCTTTAATGCTTTATAAGGTTGTTGTCATATGCTCCATATTTGGCCCTTTGTGCATGCTTCCATGCTTAGACCTTTTAGATGCCATCTAAGTGGTTTTGGGGGTTTGTTTTAACATGCTTTAGGACTGATTTGGTTGTTCTTGGCCTGTTGAGGCTTAATTTGTATACCCATGGTTTAAGCCCCTTGGCTTGCTTTGAGTTTTGGACATCGTTGCATACTTGGCTTGTCTTGTTTACTCGGTTTTGCACCTTCTATAACATGATTTCAGAGCTTTATAAGCATGCCATGTATCCATGATTATCCTGTTTTAAGTGTGCTTAAAAGTTGCTCTTTGGTGCCTAAGTGTTGGACCTTGTGTGCATGCATGTTTGTATGTGTTTTGGTCCTCATTTCCATGACATTTAGCCCTTTGTTTTGGGCCTAGTATAGAGCTGCCCAAATTAGTTTGAATCCATGTTTAACATGTTGCTCAAAGGTTGTTGCCTTATTCCATGCCTTGCATGTTTGTTAACAGGTTGTGTGCCTACTATTGCATGTTTGCATACTTGCCTCCATGCTCATGTTGCATGCTTAGGTTGCATGCTTAGGTTGCATGTGCATTGTTGTGCATTGCCTCACCTCTTGATCAACCATGATTGAGGTTGGGTCCCTTGTATGTTTTGTGTGCATTGCATTTGACATTGAAATGCAAATTTGGCCTCTTAGGCCATCATGCGTCGAAATCGCCATTGATGGCCGGGGTCAAGGGCCATGCTCCTTGAGTACATTGCATGATAGGGAGTGTGTCCATGCATACATTGCCTTGAAATTCCATGCCATACTGTTGTGCATTCTGTTCATCCAGCTGTCTTCTGTAGAAATTTACGCGGCCAAGCAACATTCAGTGCCGACCGGCCATTTATTCAGTGCCGATAGCTTTATCTCCAACCGATGGATATTGTACACAGCTGATGGCCATCTCTCCCAGCCGATGATGTTCTAAAATGCTCATAGAAGGTGTCCTGGGACTTTGCCAATTTTGAGCGGGCGGTGAAAGCGGCGATGGTATGGTGCGGGTTTTCCGGGCAAGACGGATCGAGCATGCATCATTCGCGCATCCCAAAGCGGGGGCTGGGCCATCTTTCCTATTATGCATTTAATTTAATTAGATTAGAGGTTTTGTAATAAGTAATTCAGTATTATTTATTCGGCCTGTATATTCTTTTGGTCCCTCCGAGTGAGGGCGTATCTGTAATAAGTGTGTGTGTGTGGTATGCATGTCTTCCAACCTCCACTTCTTTCTTCCCTTTTATTTACCTGCTTATGATGGTAGATTGGGGCACGTTTAAAATTAGCATACCTTATGCAATGCATGCGTGCATCCATGCATTTGTTGACATGCACTAGGCTCGGTACATCATACAAACCGCATCGTATCTTCAAATCTAACTTGAATACGTGCACCAAATGATTGCATTTCACATGCCATGTTTAGGATAGCCGAGCCTATTATAGCTGCATTTTGCCTGTGATGCATTAGCCACTTAACATGAACTAGGATCATGCATTGATTACTAACTAGTTTACATTTTTGGCGGAGTACTAGGTAGCTTTTATGCTTTAGCATGCATGCGTGTGAATGCTAACATATTGACATGCTTACCATGTGGCTAGATGCTTATGTGATAAAGCTGTTTGAATGCACGTGGGTAGAGGTTGGATTGCTTGAGTTGGAATAACTCGTTGAAATCCGTGTTTTAGCCTACTTGCGAGTAGCAAATCCAAAGCATTTTCAAAACAAGCGGATATGCAATGTTTATTTCCAATTTAGGCAATCTAGTCTATACTTGTTTGCTGCGCGCGTAACATAGTAATTCTAGGCTAATAATTGGAATAAGAGCATGTAATGTTTTCAAAAATGGATATCACGGTTAGTAGAGGCCGGTCTTCGGACCGGGCAAAAGGGGGTGCTCATAGCTGACCTTCCCCGATCGTACCCAAGCTCCCGAGCCAAGACCACTTTGGTGATGACGGACACGTGGCCTTGACGCAGTCGGGAGTTTCTAAATTTCCCATTTTAAAATATTTGAGTAGCGACTACATGTCGCAAAGCATCCATGTTTGGCACTACTTTTCAAAATTTGTTTTTCTTCAAAACAATTTGCCAGATTTGGACTCTTTGGTTCAAGATTAAGAACCGTGACATTTGAGTCCGAACTGTAGTAAACCCAAATGAACAGAATGGGGTTCATCCCCCCGGGGCGTTCGGGGACGTCTACACTTATAGTATGTTATTCACACACTTTGAGTCCTAAAGAGCAGAGGATATTCCTTAGAATGATGTTAGGATTGCGTCATATTGCTTGCTACTTGACAAGGTGTGCATTATCTCGGCATGAACATTTGTTGCTTGTATACATGTTTATTTGTTCATTTTGTTTTAAAGAGTCACATTTGTATACCTCTAGCGTCATGAGAAGGGGTAGACCTCCAGTTAGCCGAGACCAATCCAAGGACAGGTTAGACAGGCTAGAAAGGATGGTAGAGGGTTTGGCCCATGAGTTGAGGTGAACAAGGCAACAAAACACCAGTACTACCTCTACTCAGGCCGAGCAGACAAACGGGCGAGATGCAGTCCTGCCTCTACCTCCTCTAGTGCATAAGTGCTGCCTGACCCGATTTTGTATAGGGACGGCACATTGACTTTGATTAAAGAATTCAAGAAGATGAATCCGCCGAAGTTCCATGGGGGTATAGAGTCGATGAAAGCCGAAGTGTGGGTTTTGGAAATGGAGAAGTTGTTTGAGTTTTTTCCCAGCACCGACGCTCAGAAGGTGACATTGGCAACATTCACATTGGACGACGATGCTCGAAGATGGTGGATGATGATCGAGAAGGTAATCAAGTTTGACTTGGACTAGATTTTTGGAGTTGTTTTATGACAAGCATTTTCCCTTAGTGTCGAGATCATAAGACCACGAATTCCAAACTTTGTACGGGGGCAACAAAAGCCGTGGTGAGAATACGATCATGCTTTCAGAGTTAGCAAGGTATGCACCCACATGGTCAATAATAAATATAGAAAAGCCGAAATTTGAGAGTGGGCCGTGACCCATACAAGATCGGTGAATATGCTCAACATGTGGACTTCTGTTTGGAGTATTAGCTAAAGCCATCTGGCGAAGCCAACAACGATGTCGAGTTCGAGAGAGCTAGAGAAAGAGGCAAAATTATGACAATCGGCGAGTGTCGTTTTGTGCCAAGAAAGAAGCGAATATGGGCGGTTCAACAACTCGAATCGGGAAGGTGATACTAAGCGGAGCATGTTCAAGTTGTGGGAAGCCACATTCGAGTCTGTTGTTGGGCGTCTAGAGCTTGTTTGAATGTAAAGAGATGGGCCATCGTGTCAAGGCGCCCCCAAGACAAAGGCTAATGATAGCGAGGAAAAATAGGAGCAACACGGGTTACGCACGAAGGTAATGTCGGGAAAGAACGAGATAAAGGCGGTAGAGTTTTTGCATTAGTGCGAAGACACTTTCGAGTGTCGAGACAATAGTGTCGGTACCTTTCGAATTTGCTCTCAAGATGCATATATATTGATTGATTCGGGTTCTACACATTCATTAAATATCTGTTAAATTTGCCGAGAAGCTAACTAGGAACTAGAACCCTTGATTATGTGTTATTTGTATCTACTCTATTTGGGAGAACTATATTTGTTGCATCCATTTATAGGGTGTGTGTTGTTGTGATTGAGGATATTGAATTATTAGTTGATTTGATGCCATTGAAAATGACTCATTTTGATGCTATATTGCGAATGGATTGGTTGATAGTTAATCGTGCATCCATTAATTGTGTTTCCATAAGTGTCACATTGAAACCCCCAAACCAAGCGAGGTTACATTTGGGGTAAAGGTAGTATCCCCACCTTACTTGATCCGTCCATGAAAGCTTATAAGTTAATCCAAAAAGGGTGTCGAGGTTATACGTGTGGTGTACTAAGTAATCGAATGGAAGCGTTGAAATGGTCGATATCCCAATTGTTAATGAATTCCCCGACATCTTTCCAAATGATTTGCCTGGCCACTTAGTTGGTAGAGAAGTAGACTTTACTATTGTCGTTATGTCGGGAACCGAGCCTATCTCCAAAACACCCTATAGAATGGCCCCAGCTGAGCTTAAGGCATTGAAGCTGTAATTACAAGAATTGTTAGATAAGGGCTTTATTAGGCTGAGCACTTCACCTTGGGGAGCACCAGTTCTATTTGTGAAGACAAAGGATGGTACACTTCGTCTTTGTATTGATTACTGAGAACTGAATAAGGTAACCATTAAGAATAAGTACCCATTACCAAGGATCGATGATTTGTGATCAACTACAAGAGCACGAGTCTTTTCTAAAATTGATCTCAGTCGGGCTACTATCGGCTCAAGGTCAAAAGTGAGGATGTTGAGAAGCGCTTCGGACAAGATATGGCCACTACGAATTTTTGGTAATGCCTTTTGGAGTGACTAATGCTCCTGCAGCATTTATGGATTTCATGAACAGAGTCTTTAAGCCATACCTAGATGAGTTTGTGATTGTTTTCATTGGCGATATATTGATCTATTCAAGAGTGAAGTTGAGCATGAGAAGCATCGAGACTTGCCTTATAGATTTTGAGAGATAGAAAGTTGTATGCCAAACTTAGCAAGTATGAGTTTTGGCTTTCCAGCATTTCATTTTTGAGACATGTGATTAATGAAGAAGGTATTTCAGTTGATGTTAGCAAAATTAAAGCCATTATGAATTGGCGACACCGACTAATGTGTCAGGGTTCATAGTTTTACGGGTTTGGCGGGTTATTATAGAAAATTTGTGAAGGACTTCTCAAAGATTGCGCACCATTGACACAATTATTTCGGAAGGGGTGACATATGAATGGATGAGGATAGAGAATCGACCTTCGGGGAACTCAAAGGCGAGGTTAATTCTGACACCAGTTCTTGTACTGCCATCAGGTAATGAGGAATTTAAGATGTCTAGTGATGCTTCAAATAAGGGTTTGGGTTGCGTATTAATGCAAGGGGGTAAGGTTATAGCATACGCATCTCGCCAATTGAAGCCCCATGAAAAGAATTATCCTACCCATGATTTGGAACTAGCAGCCGTAGTATTTGCTTTGAAAATTTGGCGTCACTACTTGTATGGAGCTTCTTGCCAAGTTTTCACAGATCACAAGAGCCTAAAGTACTTGTTCACTCAGAAGGAATTGAATATGAGGCAGAGAAGATGGCTTGAGTTATTAAAAGACTACGATATGCAGATTCAGTACCATCCGGGTAAAGCAAACTCAGTGGCCGACGTGTTGGCGAAATTAGTTAGGAATTTGGCATGTTTGGCAATGATTTGATGGAGCCAACTATTATGGAGGAAGTAAAGACAAAACGGAGATGATGAATTCTTCAAGAAGGTAATTGATGAGTTTGTCACCAAGCGAGGTCGGGTACACCATTGAGAATCGGTACTTAAGTTTGAAGGAAGATTGTGCGTGGCGGCGTCGAGTTGAAAAGAAGAATTTTCTGAAGCTCATGGTTCAGTTGCCATTCATCAAGAAATACCAAGATGTACCAAGATGTGAAACAAACTTTTTGGTGGCGAAGATGAAAAGAGAAATAGCGAATTTGTATCCCAGTGTTTGTATTGTCAACAAGTGAAAGTAGAACATCAGAGGCCAGCAGGACTTCTTCAACCTTTGTCAATTCCTGAGTGGAAATGGGAACACATATCCATGGATTTTGTGGTTGGTTTGCCGAAGACACAAAAAGGTATGGATTCGGTTTGGGTTATCGTTGATAGATTAACTAAGTCAGCACATTTCTTGCTCGTTAAGACTACCTTTAATGCCGATCGACTTGCTTTGTTGTATATGAATGAGATTGTTAGACTTCATGGAGTGCTGATGTCCATTGTGTCAGACCGAGATCCGAAGTTTGTTTCTAAGTTTTCGTAGAGCCTACAAAGAGCTTTGGGAGCTGAGTTGAGGTTTAGCACAGCTTTTCATCCCCAGACCAATGGGCAAACAAAGAGAACAATTCAGACACTTGAGGATATGCTTAGATTATGTGTATTAGACTTCAAGGGAAGTTGGGAAGTGCATTTGCCATTAGTGGAATTTGCTTACAATACGGTTATCAAGCTAGCATTGGCATGGCCTTTCTGAAGCTTTCTAAAGAAGGAATCTGGATCGTAGATATGTTGGACGAGGTAGGAGAAAAAGCTTTGATTGGTCCTAAAGCTGGTTCAAGTGACAAGAGAAGATTAAGCTCATTTAGCAAAGGATCAAAATCGCTCAAAGTCGAGAAGAGGATTCTGAGCTAGAAGAAGAGAGTTAGAATTCGAAGTTGGAGATCATATATTCTGAAGATTTAAGCCAATGAAAGAAGTTTCAAGATTTGGGAAGAAAGGTAAGTCGACACCTCATTACATTGGGCGTTTGAAATCCTTGAGAGAGTTAACACCGTTGCTTCTGATTTGCTTTACTGCGATTAAGCCAAGTCCACAATGTGTTTCATGTTTTGATGTTGAGGAAGTATATTGAGACCCTTGCATGTAATTGATTATTTGAGTTGTAGTTAATGAAGATTTAGGCTATGAGGAGAAGCCAATACAGTTCTTGATAGGCAAGTGAAACAATTAAGGAACAAGTCGATGCTCGATGGTGAAGGTTGAATGGAAGAGCATTATGGCAAGGATGCTACATGGGAAATGGAAGAAGAAGTGAAGATCCAGACATCGGAGTTGTTTTTGGGGCAAGGTAGTGAAGTTTGGGACCAAACTTCCTTAAGAGGTAGGATGTAACAACCCTCACTTTGTCTTAGTCATGTTCACATGCATTTGTATGATCTTTGTCTTGATTAAACTTGCATTTGCACACCTTGATTAGTTTTGTTTAAGTGTTGCTTGCATGCTTTATTTCTTGCTTAGTGTGTGTTAAGCGAGGTCATCTTAAGCCTAGGTCACACCTTTGAACCTCTTACACCTGGACCATCTTGGAACCACATTGGTTGACCTCCACCTTCACCCTGGCATATTGGCGAGATGTCATCATCTAGGCGAGGTGTGCATCACCTAGGCCGAGATGTTATCATCTAGGTAACCAACATCCTTGATCCTTACACCTAGCGATCTTGTTAGGTGGTATGACCTAGGCCGAGGTGTGGCATAGCTAGGCCAAGTGTTATCCTTCCTAGTGAGATCATTGAGACCTTACTTGTCGAAGCCTATGTCTTGACCGAGGTCATTGCCTTGTTAGAGTGCCCTTGTCACCTTACTTGTTGTACACCCTTTGTCATGCTTTCGTGTCTTGTCGGTCGATCACCTTTTTAGGAGAGCCAACGATCGTTGCCATGTGTCCCAGCAGAGGGTTAAGTCAGCCGTGAGAGAGAAAAACATATCATTTGTCATATCCTTGTCTTTGAAGAGAGGAGTTCTAGGAAGAGGAAGAGGAGTTTTGAGAGAAGTAGATTTCCAAGCTCGATCCTTAAGAGTCTAAAGCTGTTTGATCAGGAGTTTTGAGGTTGATTCTTGATTTACTCTTGTTGTTCTTTATATTTATTCAATCACATTGCACGATCGGCATGATTCATAAGCCATGCATTGATTTGAAGTTGGTTTTGATAGAAAATGATCTTCATATGTTCTTGAAGAAAAGCTTTGTTTTGATTTGAAACTTTATAACAAGTTCCATGTTTTGTGTTTGTTTCAAGAAGAACTTCAACTATGGTTACCCAGGTTCATGTTTTTTAACTCATATCATGAAAACTCAAATTTTGAATAAAGAGATTATGATTTTAACATTCATGTTCTTCATGTTCTTCAAAGAAAACCCAGATTTTTCCCAGACTTCATTTCCCTGTGTATGGTCATCGGGACCACACCTCGGCCAAGAGGTGTGGGACCTCGGCCAAGACTTGGTTGGTACCCAGCATGTTTTCTCGAGAGGAAAAACAGAGTTTTAACTCTCAGTACATGTTTTGCCTTGTCTTGACCTAGTTTTGAAAGGAATGTCGGGATCATTTGCACTCATGTAAAGCTTGTTCTAGGGATGCATTTCACATCCATCTTTGAGCATCTCTTCTTGTCTTCTTGAAATGCATTCAATGGGGTTTTATTATGTACTTGTAGGCCTTGGATCCTTGCCTTAATCCCCACACCCGAAGAGCTATGTGAGTGGTATTTTTAATAAAGCTATGTTCCAATGTTTTGATAAAAGCTTTGCTTATTTCGTTTTGGAAAAGTGTTTGTCCAAGTATGAATGATTATCCCTAGTTTCGTATCAAGTAATTATGTTGTTTTGATGACATTCTTGGAAAGTCCTTAGTGCTAGGGGACTATAATGCAACTAGTATCCTTGTTTGAGATATCTCCCTTAGCAAGCGGCCTTGTGCGGTGGGTTTGTCTAATCGATTAAATTCGATTATTCCCTTGTTTTGTCGGAATGTCATCCCTTGTATTATATTGATGCTAGTAAGCATCCTTGAAGCTTTGAAGGAGTTGATGGATGAACTTGGTTCATCCCTTGATTTTACAAGCAATGATATGTATTGATTTAATAAAGGCCTCGGATATCATTCATTTAAACATTTATTACTAATATCGATCCTTGAGTATCCAAGATCACCCTCTCCTTATATATATGTAGGTGGCGAGCAAGAAGGTGGCGCCTAGATGTGTTTGCAAGATGTTTTGGATTCATGTTTTTGCTAGCATCTTGAAGATTATGCTTCTTAGCTTTGTATTACATGTCTTTTGTATATATCGACGAAACCTTTTGATCAAGATGTAATATGTACTTTGTTTTATTTGTATCCAAGTTGTGAACCATGCTAAAATGTATGTCATTTCATTTAATCTATGCAGCTCTTATGGACTAATTAGATTTAAATTTATTGCTTCCGCACATGTAAGCCCCATATGTATACTCGATTGTGTGTGAATCTTTGTAAGTTGGCATTTGGTAATCTCGGATTCTTGACCATCATAGCACCATTCTACTAGAAATTTGAATGGGGTCATGACACCGATTACGATCGACATCACTAGTGCAATGTGAAACATAAAATAAGAGTCCAAATCTAGCAATTTTGAGAGAAAATCTATTTTATTACAAAACATTTGCCAGAATGGACTACATCACTAGATTTCAAAGTTGCCACCTAATCTTTTGGGGAAATTAGAAAACCGTGACTCTTGCCAAAGGCTACCATCCGTCAAAACCAAAGTGTCTCGGCTCGGGAACTTAGGTGTGAGAGGAAATGTTATTAATTGAGCACCTCATTCACCCGATCAAAAGGTCACCTCTACTAAGCATGATGTAGTTTTTATAATCGGTATATATTCATGTTCTGTTATTAATACGCTACCATTACAATCTAAGGCATGCAAGTATAGATTGTGCCATTAATTTCGTTATGCTTTGATTTGATGCATTTTTTGAAAAGCCTTTTATACAAAGCTGACGATTATGAAATTAACTACATTCCAACATGAGCAACATAACCTCCATCCACCGACATTCAAACAAATATCTTATTTAAGCACTTAGCCTCATGGTATGGCAATAAATATTGTATTTAACACACACATAGAACATGCTAAAAGCAAAAGAAATGCTCACGAAGTACTCCGAGATGAGACAAATAATACGTTATATACATGTGTGTGATCTTATATACAACTAATTAATGCAAGACATACACGACATGCACCTAAAAGTCCGAATACTAAGATATGACATGGATATCACTTCAAAACATGGAACAATGCACATATTCAACTTTGAAAATAATAAATTCCACAAATGCGGATGAGCCAGACCCGAATGCATGAAAAAATAGATGCAATATACAGGCATGATAAATAAAACATGATGTAATCTTGAAAGCATCCAAATAAAAGGGTTAGAAAGGCGCGATTGGAAGATTATTACAATAAATCGAATGAGAAAGGAGAGGGGAGAGATTATTGCAATAATGAATCAATTGATCAAACTACTCTTGAGTCTAACAAATCATGCTAAGTAAAAGCAAATAAACCATCCGAAACTCGAACAGCTCGGAGAACACTCCTAAGCTGTATACTTCATTCTTGGAAGAAGGTATTTACAAACACAAAAATAAATTTGGTAGAATAGGAAACTTGTCGGAATTCTTCTTCTGGGATTTAGGCTAGTGTAGAATTCGGACGTGGCCAAAAGACACTTTTGAGGGTGCTCATCCTTTTAACTCCTCTACTCACAAGGATCACTTAGGAAAGAGGTTTATAGGCTATAACCCTCAACAATGATATAAACAAATATATACAACAAATATTTTGTAATATATCCACAATTAAATGAATAAAAATGAGAACAAATTCAAGCCCAAGAAATGAAGAGGAACCTACATCTTCTCTTTGTGAATAAGGGTAAATCAATACCCAAATCCATGCTATTAAAGGAAAAGCATAGATTAATACAAATCATTTCTTGGTGGAAACTTTGCTTATTAAAACAAGGGATTCATCAAATTTATTAAAACTC
This sequence comes from Camellia lanceoleosa, assembly GCA_025200525.1. Lineage (NCBI taxonomy): Eukaryota > Viridiplantae > Streptophyta > Magnoliopsida > Ericales > Theaceae > Camellia > Camellia lanceoleosa. The sequence goes on from CM045769.1 coordinate 893,454, forward strand.
CTCATCTAGTCATGAAACAAGGGTGCTTACACCTTTTTATGTTCACAAATCATTGAGAAGGAGGTTTCAACCGTTTAACCCAAAATCTCTTGTTTTACTTCCAAAATACTCAATGAAGAAGTAAGGACATAACTTTTCCAACACCAATTCTATGAAACAACCCATGGAACTCATTAACATTGAGTAAGGAATTGAAATACATGGATTGATATACTTGCAAGATAAGATAGATGACGAGAAGGAGTGTAACAACAACAACAACAACAAAAAAGAAAAAAAGAAACCATTCTAGTTATTGAACTTGAGAATAGATGGCTAATAATTACTCCCAAACACATTCACAAGGGTCCAATGTACATAAAAACTTGAAGTTAAAGCAAAGGGAAGCAAGAGGCTATCAACTCAATGGATGGGTGGCTAATCTACTCCCTCCACATCCATGAGGACTTGTTACATCTCTACAACAGATAAATAGTGAAAACAAAGCTTGAAATGAAAACAAGAGGAAAGAAATATGATTAAAGGTGCAAGAATATCACCTTCTATGAGGGTAGGTCCTTTTGATTAAAAAACTCCCTTTTAATCCCCTCAAGTCACTTTAGATGTATTGTTTAAGTCCAAGAGTCTTAGCAAGGAGCTTAGGATCAAGCTTTAATAGAGTTTTGATGTTCAAAGCCAAAGGGTGGTAGGTAGGAGATGTGGTCAAGAGAGAGAAGGGTCTTATGAGGTTTGGGCAAAACTTTCACTCCTTTGAAACGAGTTGCCGAGCTCTATTTATAGAGCTTAGGGTGTAAATATCTTAGATATTTGTGGTAGATAAGCAAAACAAGCTGAAATTTCCAAGAATGAGTTGGAAAATGGCTTTGAAACATCCTTATTTTTTGCTAACTTTGAGCATTAATTAAGGTGGGACGCAAGCGTTATTTTTAACATTTTTAATTGAGTTCATGTTTAATGCTCGTAGTGAATAAAATTGTGTATTTGGTTACTCAAAACCATTTCCTAATGAATGAGAATTCAGCGCATTTTAGGGTTTGTGGAAATGGATTTTGGTGGGTTTCCTACCCATTTGTGAAATGTGCTTGTCCCACATTAGAAAGGCTTAAGGTTTTGAATGGGTTTATATACCTTAGCTTGGGCTACTTAGGATGTGCCCCAAAGAGTACCCAAGTTTATGGAAGGGTGAGGTTATAGGTAAAGTGAGCTAGACCCATTGGACTCAAAACAAAAACCAAGCAATTGAGTTGAAATTTGGGCTTGGGCGCAGTGCGTGGTGTGAGGTTGGGTTGGGCTTGTCGGCCCAATACTTATCTTTGACCAAAAATATTTGTAATTTATTTTTTATTTTGGTTTCAAAATTCAAAATAAATTGGTCTAAATTTTTTCCTTCACCCAAACAGATCCTAACCCACCCGAATAGGTTCATGCCTGTTGAATTCTTTCCCAGATAGATATGTATCTATCCAAAGCAGTTCAAAGCAGGTTTTTTCTTATTAAATCTATTTGAACAAGGTCATATCTATTGGCACCTATTTGGAAAAGCCACCAATTTTCTATTTATACCCTGTCATTCCAACATTCATGGGTATTGGAAAAATTCCAAACTTCTTTCTTTTCTTCTTCAATTTGTCCTCTTGTGCTCCAGCATTTGTTTTTGCATTTATTTTTACGAAAACAAAGAGAAAGAGTTACAACATAATTTGGTTCGCCAGACTTGATTTTGTAGTGTTGCAAATTCAAATGTTAGTCGTTGCATCCTAGGAAGTAGAAGCCGGGTAAAACTCAAAGCACCAGAGTAGGGCGAATTCTATTTTAACGAGATTGTGTCCAACACAAGTCTCGACTTTAATTTATGTAATTATTTTCTAAATTATTTTATTTTGTTATTTATTTTAATTGTACATTTAATTTACACACACACCACTGTGGATATAATAATCTTAAAGTAGATCCTATTTTTATTTCTGTGTTAGACAGACGAATATTTTGTTTCGAAAAATTAAATAGTAGTCATGTACTGTTTAATTTCTTAAATAGTAGTAATATACTGCTTAATGATTTTTTTGATAACATAGTAGTCATATACTCTTTATCGTTGGAATTTTGTTTCAAAATATTATTCTGTATATTTTTTTGTGTAATTTCTATTGTGTATAAATTTGTAATTAGTGTATTATTATTTAAATCGAATTATGATTTGAAATAAAAAATCTTGAGATTGTTATTACTCAAACCTCCACACTGTTGTGCGGTGATGACTCGTGATCTTGGTAAATCATGGGAGAAGCCAAAAAATTCAATGGAAATGATTTTAAAGATGGTAACAAAAGATAATGTTTTATCTTACCACATTAACTTTGGCTCGCTTCACTCATGAAAAACCACCGACGAAGCGAGAGAAAAAGCCGAGGCAAGTGATTGCATGATCAATGCATAGAAACATGGTATTTTTTGTGTGGAATGATATCATAATGGGTTGGACAATACCTGTACAATGTGTATAGTGTCAAAAGCAACGCTAAAGAACTATAGGAATCTCTAGATCATAAGTGTAAGGCAGAGGGCCAGGGGTACAAAGAAATTTGTTGTCATTTGTTTACGGATTTTAAAATGATAGATTCAAAAGCGGTTATTAGCTTGAGTTCAAGATCTTCAATTAAGTCTCCATGACATACATGCGGAATGAATGATTCTCGGTGAATCTTTCCAAGTAGCGGCAATCATTGAAAAGTTGCCACCATCTGGAAAGAATTCAAGAATTATCGAAAGCAAGGAGATGAAATTGAAGGGCCCGATAGTCTTGTGTGAGAATTAAGGATGACAACCGTGGTTCCGACAAGAAGTCAAAAACCATGTCATGCAGGCTAAAACCAATGTTGAGGAACATAGACAAGATTCAAAGTTCAACAACAAAAAACGAAAGCATGATGGCAATGGTCCCAAACAAGGACCTACAAGTAAGATCAATAAAGGGATCAACAACGGGTTCAACAAAAGGTTCAAAAGCGAGTTTTTTGCGTGTGGCAAAGATGGACATCGCTAAGGCTTATCACGTTTGCAGGGACGAAGGAAGTTCGAGCAAAAAGCTAGCACAAGCTAACATAGTCAAGGATTTTTATGTTTACGATGGGTGGTATACATCAATCTTGCGGCGATGATCCTTTGAAGCAAATTTGGTGGGCAATCCCAAGGAGTGGTGGGTGAATACTAGAGCAACCGCCATATCTGTGCTGACTAAGCGGATGTTCACAATCTACAAAGTGGTAAAAAGTAGGAACATCTTTTTATGGAAACTCCTCCACTTTAAGCGTGGAAGAACAAGGAAAGATCGTGCTAAAAATGACCTTGGGGAAAGAACTCACGCTCAGTAATGTACTCCATGTGCCAGAAATTTGAAAAAATTTAATTTCTAAGTGATTGTTGATCAAGAATGGATTTAAATTAGTCTTTGAATCTGACAAAGTTGTACTCTGTTAGAGTGGCATGTATGTGAGGCGGCGTTATATGAGTGATGGGCTTTTGACTCAATGTAAATATTGTTGTACCAAATTTGGCTATTAATAATAAGAACACATCTTCTATTTATATTGTTGAATCTTATTTTTTATGGTATGGTAGGTTAGGACATGTTAATTTTAATTCTTTGCATAGACTTGTTGCTTTAGAATATTTACCAAACTTAGAGTTTGATCGTAATCATAAATGTGAGATTTGTGTTTAGGCAAAACTCAATAAGGCATCATTTAACAAAGTAGAAAGAAATCTTGAACCTCTAAATTTAATTCACACGAGATATACGTGATTTAAAATTTGTTCAAACTAGAGAAGGTAAGAAGTACTTTATTACTTTTCTTGATGATTGCATTCGATATTGTTATGTTTACTTATTGAAGTAATGGTAAAGCCTTAGAAGCTTTTAAGCAAATATAAACTTGAGGTTGAAAATCAACTTGGCAAAACTATTAAGATAGTGAGAAGAGAGGTGGTGAGTATGATGCACCATTTGAGGAATTTTGTTCTGAACATGGTATTACTCACCAAACCACTACACTCTATTCTCCTCAGTCAAATGGAGTTGCTGAGGGAAAGAATCGAACTCTTAAAGAGATAATGAATGCCATGCTGATTAGTTCAGGGTTACCTTAGAACTTGTGGGGAGAGGCAATTTTCTCTGCTAACTTTATCCTTAACAGGGTACCTCACAAGAAACTCAATCAAACACCTTATGAATTATGAAAAATCGACAATCTACCTATAATTACCTCAAAGCTGTGGAGGCGTTTGGCCAAGGTGGCAGTCCCTAGTCCCAAAACGACTAAGATAGGACCAAAAATCGTTAATTGTGTGTTCATTGGTTATGCAAATAATAGTAGTGCATACAGATTTTTAGTTCCTAGATCTGAAAATCCTGATATGTATGTAAACACTATTATTGAGTCAAGGAATGCGTCGTTTTTTTAACACATTTTTCCTTGCAAGGCAACTGAAGAGGCAAGTTCAAATAAAAGAACTTTTGATCTTTGCTATGGGTAGCAATGAAGACCACAATGATAATGAAGCAAATAAACCTAGGCGTGACAAGAGGGCTAGGATCTCTAAATCATTTGGTCTAGACTTTCGACATACTTGTTGAAAATAACCCTCAAAACTTCAAGGAAGCAATGTCAAAATCTTGAAGCTCCTTTGTGGAGAGAGCGTGAATAGTGAAATTGAATCAATCTTGCAAAAGCATACTTGGGGCTGGTGGATCTTCCACTGGGGTGTAAACCTCTTGGATATAAGTGGTTAGTCAAGAGAATAATGAAAGATGATGGTTCAATAGATAAATACAAGGTTAGGCTTGTTGTTAAGGGATACAGGCAGGAGGAAAGCTTTGATTATTTTGACACCTATTCACCAGTGACAAGAATAACATCTATTCACGCGTTGATTGCAATTACAACTTTGTATAATCTGGAAATACATTAAATGGATGTTAAAATAACCTTTTTAAATGGCGAGTTAGATGAAGAAATCTATATGGAACAATCAGAAGGGTTTCAAGTTCCTGGCTGAGAGAAAAGGTTTGTAAACTTGTCAAATTCCTTTATGGATTAAAACAATCTCTGAAACAATGGCATGAAAATTTTGATCATGCTATGCTTTCAGATGGTTTTAAGATAAACGAATGTGACAAATAAGTCTATGTTAAAAGCACAGACAAACGCTATGTCGTAGTTTGTCTTTATGTGGATGACATGCTTATTATTGGAAGCAATAATGACATGATTAAATCCACAAAGAAAAATGTTGAACAAAAAGTTTAACATGAAAGATCTGGGTGTCATAGATGTAATTCTAAGATTAAAAATTATTAGAGCATCTGAAGGATATACTTTATCTCAGTCTCACTATGTTAAGAAAATTTTGGAGAAATTTGGAAAGCATGACAACCGTCCTGCTAAAACACCTGTTGACATTAGTCTTCATTTGTCAAAAAATACAAGTGCAGGCATATCTCAATTAGAATACTCTCGGATAATCATAAGCTTGATGTACTTAATGGATTGCACTAGGCCAGATATAGCCTATCTTTGTAAGCAAATTGAGTAGGTACACAAGTAATCCAAGGTCCGATCATTGGCGATAATTAGGGTACTTAGGTATCTATGACATACCGAATTATAGTTTACATTATACAAAATATCAATGACACTTGAGGGGTATAGTGATGCAAATTGGATATCAAATACTAAAGACTCAAAATCCACTAGTGGATCGCCTTTACCTTGGGAGGTGTTGTAGTCTCTTGGAAATCTTCCAAAGCAGACATGCATAGCAAGGTCGACAATGGAATCTGAGTTTATCGCATTAGATAAAATAAGAAGAAGCGAGAATGGCCGTAATTTTCTAGAAAACATTCAATATGGCTAAACCTATGCTACTATATGCATTCCTTTGTGATAGTGAAGCGACAATAGGGCGACGCGCAGAATCATATGTATAACGATAAGTCTCGATACATTAAATGCGAAGACATAATACCCTTAGGCATTTGCTCACATATGGAATAATTTCCATAGAATATGTATAGTCAATGGAGAATATTGAGGATCCATTAACTAAAGGGCTAGCTAGAAACAAATGTACCATTTATTGAGGGAATGAGATTAAAGCCTATTACTTATAAGTGCCATAATGGCAACCCAACCTAATTGACTAGAGATCCCAAGATATAGATTCAAAGGGACAACCGAATTATGGTGACTTCATGTATCATTAAGGAGGTTTACTCCTACCCATTTCTATGATAATGTAGGCAGCGCCATGAACCTACTACTCTGATTCGGACTCCCTTTGTCGATTCTGAATCTTGAACCAAGAGTTCAAATCCGACAAATCGTTTGAAAGCAGATTTTGAAAAGTAGTGCCAAACATGGATTTGCTTTGCTGAATCAGTCGCCACCTAAATATTTTTAAAATGGGAAATTTAGGAAACGACTCGGTCTTAAGAAGGCGTGTAAAATCATCACCAAAGTGATCTTGGCTCGGGAGCTTGGAGTGCGATCGGGAAGGTCATTATGAGCACCCCTTTAGCCGCTAGAAGACCGGCCTCTACTAACCGTGATATTTGATTTTGAAAACATTACATGCTCTTATTCCAATTATTAGCCTAGAATTACTATGTTATGCGCGCAGCAAACAAGTATAGACTAGATCGCCTAATTTGGAAACAAACATTGCATATCCGTTTTGTCTCGAAAGCGGGTTGTTTTCTTTGCTACCGTAAGTAGGCTAAAATACAGTTCGATGAGTTGTTCCAACTCGGGCAATCAACCTTCACCCACGGGCATTCAAGCGATAATATCACATAAGCATTTAGCATGGTAAGCATACTCTCATGGCAAGACATTCCTGCATGTGGTATGCTAAGCGTAAAATACTTACATCGTACTCGCGCCAAAACAATAAACTAGTTAGCAAACATGCATGACCTAGTTCATGTTAAGTGGCTAATCGACACGCATAGATGCAATCTAGAGTAGGCTCGGTGACCTAAACATAGCACATGAAATCTTGAGTAGCATATATTCAATTTGGAATTGAAAATTGCAATGCAGTTTGTATGATGTGCAGAGCAGGTGCATGTAAACAAATGCATGAATGCATGCATTGCATAAGGTATGCTAAAATAAGTATGCCTAATCTACCATCAGCGGGTAAATAAAAGGGAGAAAAGAAATGGGGTTGGAAGACATACACCCACTCACACACTTATTACAAATTTGCCCTCGCTCGGAGGGACCGAAAGAATATACAAATTAATTAACTACGCAAGCTAATTAAAATATTACAAATCAACTAAATTAATTAAATAACATAATTAATCTAATTAAACAGTAAATCGCCTCGGGATGAGGGCCAAATGCAGCACGCGCTCGGGATTGGCTCGGAATCGCACTATCATGCATGATTTGCCTCTATTTCCTCTGCTCTCCTCCTCAGAAAATTGCCAAAGTCCCAGGAGTGCCTCTCAGGGCACTGGGGATCACCATTGGCTGGGGTAGGACACCACCGGCTGAAGGAGGAGGCCACCGGCACAAAAAGAAGCCATCGGTTGGCAATTGGCTGCCGGTCGGCACTAAATAGTGCCGGCATAACACTGAGAACACGCAACTCACAATGACAGAGGACAACAACATGCATGGCAATGTGATTCAAGGTATTTATGCACTATACACACCCCTTATCATGTTATTGACTCAAAAGGGCATGTGCCTCGATTCCCGGACCACCAATCACGCACTTCCATGCATGATGGCCCAAGGAACAAAGTGTGCAACTTTGATTTCAAATGCATGCAACCAAATAAACACACAAAAGTGCCCAACCTCTATCACATTTTACTTCAAGAGGCCAAGCATGCATGCTCATGTGATGCAACTCTAAGCATGTTATCTAACATGCAACATGGATTATGCAAGCAAGCTAAACATGTTAAGTATGCAACCTAAGCAAAAGAGGCATACAAGCCAAGCAATGGAATGGACTAAAACATGAATTAGGCTACTCCTAATTGGCCTAAAATCGTGACCAAAGTGCCTAGAAATGGAGACTAAACACACACACACATGCAAGTGTTATGGTCTAAGCCTTAAGCATGAATATGTCAACTTCCAAGCACACTTGAAGATACTAAACAAGGACAATGAGCATGCATTGTAAAGCTCGAAAATCGTGTAAAGCATGGTCCTAAACCAAGTCGAAGATAGACCAAACAAAGCATGCAAATGGTCCAAGCATTACGGCAAGCCAATGAGGCTTTGAACCACACCTAGCACAACCACTCATGGCAATACTTAAGCAACTAAATCGAGTTTTAACCGTAAAACTAAGCCCAAAGGACCACCTAGATAACATCTAAATGACTCAAATACAAAGGCATGCAAAATGGCCAAAACACGGACATTCAAGACATGCTTTCAAAAGCGCTAAAGGCGACTAAGGTAAGCATACAAGCACACCAAAAGGTGCGAAATAACACGCTAGGTGATTAGAACCATCAACAATGAAGCAAGCATGGCATGCTACACCTTCATGCTCTTGAGGCCAACAAGCCAAATGTAAAGACTATATGATGCATGCCAAGATTGACCAAGACAACTTAGGACAGAGCTAAAACATGTCAAAATAAGCATACAAGCTTCATGGATCTGGGCCTAAAACATGCTAGAAAGAAGGCATACAAACCTAGAGCAAGTTAAAAGGCAATACAAGGCATTACGAAGCAACCATGCAAAACATGCAAGGAGTACTAAAACCAACTTAGAAACATGTTATATCATGGCAATATAAGCATGAAAAACAAACCAAACATGGTCAACACACAACCAAACATGGTGCTCCTTTGGAGGCCAAAACTTGCCCTTTTAAAGGACATCAAGGAGAGGGTGGCCCTCTCCTTTGGAGACTTTATGGCACCATCTCCACCACTGAAATCCCTCAAGATTTCGGTGGTGGAAAACAACACCAAAGTCTCGGAGCTCTCACAAAATGGCCTAAAATGAGGCCTTTTCAAGGCTTAAAGGGGGTCAAACTTCCCCAAAGTGCAAAACACTCTTAATAAACAATAAAGAGGGTTAAAAAAAAGAACTTTTATGTGTTAAAGACCAAGCACAAAAACAACTCTAAGCTAGGTAAAAACAAGGTGCAAAAATGGGGTAAAAAGAGGACTAGTGTCTTACCCTTGTAGACCTCTTCACCAAGCTTGATGTTGTTGCTTCCTTGAGCTCCAAACCAGTCAAAAATCTCAAGAACAAGCTCTGATCTTTGAGAATATCAAGAAAAGGTGAAAGACTAGGTGTTTAAGTGCAATAATGTGAACTAAAACACCTAGAACACAAAGGAAAAGAGAGAGATAGGATGTGTATCTATCCTAACCCTAAAAACCGAGCTTAGTGCGTCTAAGAATGTCTAAAATTTTCTAACCCTAAGCCAAGAAGAGGTGGTCCTCTTATAGGCAACAAAGCTTGCAAAGCTTACAAGCTAAGCTAACTAAGGGCATCCTCCATACTGCGTGTATGGAGGAACCAAGAACTATAGTACATGAAAATATCTCCAACAACTTGGTATAAAGTGGTCGGCGGGCAAAATGGTCATTTGCCAAAAGAGTGCCGGCTGGCACAAAATTAGAGCCGGCACAATATAGTGCCGATGGCAACACCAGCCAGGCGGTGGCCTCTAGCCACAGCCGGTGGTATGTGGGGATGCCTCACAAAGCATTCCCTGCCCCTCTAGGGCAAAACACAGGTGTCTGGTGCAAAACCGGACACAAAACGGTCAAGTTCGGAGGTCCTAAGGCAAGGCGCGCAAGCCGAGAACTCCGGGAACTCCAAACGAACACGAACATGGATAATCACGAGTGTTCCAACGGTGGCGATCAAGTCTTGAGGGCGGTCAAAAATGGGGTGTCTCTGAGATAAGAAAAGTGATACCTGCAGTGTTAGTAGAATATGCTTTGCTTTTAATGATTCTTATAGCTTGGACATCCAAGTGGGGTATGGCAATTTACTCTTAATAAGAAGTCACCTATATGATTGTGAACTGGACCAGTTTTGTGAGAATTGAGAAGGCTAAATTCTTTAGAGCACTCATGAATTACCAGGTGTTGTTCAGGGCCAAAATGAACACAACTGTAAGAACCAAACTGCGTCTGCAAATACACTATGTGTAGTCTATTGTCTTGGCTTACACAAACTTATTCATGTTCAAGACATCACGTCCTTTGGTTAGTCGATAAGTTAATGAGCTTTTACTAGAGGAGATTCAAAGCCAAGAGCTACCTATCTCGATGTGGTGTATTTTCTTAATGTACTCTTTCTTTATGCATCTTGTTGCATATACATTATTGTGAATTCCATTCATATGGGAGATTGTTGGAAAATGGCTTTGAAAAATCCTTATTTTTTGCTAACTTTAAGCATTAATTAAGGTGGGACCCAAGTGTTATTTTTAATATTTTTCATTGGGTTCATGTTTAATGCCGCGTAGTGAATAAAATCGTGTTGCTCAAAACCATTTCCAGATGAATAAGAATTCAAGGCACATTTTCGGGTTCGTGGAAATAGATTTAGGTGGGTTTCCTACACATTCATGAAATGTGCTTATCCCATATTGGAAAGACTTAAGTTTTTGAATAGGTTTATATATCTTAGCTTAGGATACTCGGGATGGGCCCCAAGGGTACCCAAGTTTGTAGAAAGGTAAGGTCATGGGTAAAGTAGGCTAGACCCATTGAACCCAAAACAAAAACGACAAGCGCATCGCCTATTGCCATCCGATCGATCAGTTAGTAAGTGAAATTTGGACTTAGTATTGATGCGTAATATGAACAGGTTGGACTTGTTTGGCCCACTACTTATTTTTGGGCCAAAAACATTTGTAATTTATTATTATTATTTTTTATTTTGGTTTCAAAATTCAAAATAAATTGGTCCAAATTTTTCCTTCACCCAAATAGATCCTAACCCAACGAGCGAGGTTCATACCCATTAATTCTTTCCCGAGACCAGTCTGTATGTATTTGTCAAAATAGTTCAAACAGGTTTTTGCTTATTTAATTTGTCCGAACATGTTCATATCTATTGGCACCTATTAGGAAAAGCCACCAATTTTTCTATTCGTACCCTGCCATTCCAACATTCATGGGCATCAGAAAAATTTCAAACTTCTTCCCTTTCTTCTTCAGTTCATCCTCTTGCGCTCCAGCATCTGTTTCTACATTTATTTTTAGGGAAAGAAAGAGAAAGAGTTACAACATAATTTGGTTCGCCAGACTTGATTTTGTAATGCTGCAAATTAAAGTGTTAGTCATTGCATCCTAGGCCAATTAAAACTCGAAGCATCGGAGCGAAGGCAAAATCTACTTTAAGGAGATTGTGTCCAACACAAACCTCGACTTTAATTTATGTAAGCATTTAATTCATAATTTAATTTATATAATTATTTTCTAAATTATTTTATTTTGTTGTTTATTTTAATTATACATTTAATTTACACACACACATGTTGTGGGTATAACAAAATACTATGTACACAATAGCGGCCGTTCTTCTTGATGATGGTGAGTGTATTTTGACCCGACCAACCTATGGTGTCGGCGGCCCGAAAACACATCATCGATCAACAAGAGAAAGTGAGCCTAAATTGCCAGGAGAAATAGGTATTTTAGGGTTGGTTTGGGAAGTGGGTTGACTTTTTGGCTTTTGGATTTTTGGCTATTTTAGTCTGGGCTAAAAGCTTGGTTTGAGAAGAGCCTTTTGGCTTTTTGGCTTTTGGTGTTTTTAGAGAGAAGAGTGTAATGATTATGGGTTGGATGTAATGTTTTGTTTGTTGTGGCTAAAATAGCCTATTTTGTTTTTGTGGTTATTTTAGCCAAAAAGCCCAAAAAGCCTCTTCCCAAAGCAGTTAGAGGATTTCATCCCCTTCATTCATTCTTACCATATTCTTTGCCCAATTTGTTTGAAAGAATACAAGCGCTTTAATCTCAAAATATGAGCCTTAGAGCGTTGTGATAATGTCTAGAATTGCACCACTAAAATTCATTTTGAAAGATGGTTTTCATTTTGGTGGGAAAAACATTTTGTCGAAACAAGTCTTTGGATGGTTTAAGCTTGATCCTTAGGCTTCTTGCCATAGAACTTGTAAGGTTAATACATCTCGTTTTCATCATCGGGAACTCAAAAAACGCTCAAGTCTTAAGGTTAATTAAAAATGGAGTGTCTACACTTATATCCGTAAAAACACGGCATCCACACTATCCATTTGTGCTTGAATTAGCACAATTTTGCAAAACAAAACCCAAAATATATAAATTTAACTGGGAGCCTTAGACATTTTGTAGTGACAACAAAAGAGACTTGATGAACCAGAAAAAAAAGATGATCCTGCCCGCATTTTTAAAACATCGCTCACGATACACTATATACGTTCAGTTAAAGAGCTCTGTTACTTTAAACACAAAAATTGAATGAGCATAAAATATTTTTAAGTGAACAACATACCCACAAATTGGTTGACCATACAGACTACAGAACCACTAGAACAGAGCAACAAAAGCAAAGCTTAATTAGTATAAGAAAATTGGGATGGAGATGGAGGCAAACCAACTTCAACAACACCTTCAAGCATCTGAGTAACTTTCCTCATTGTAGGCCTCAGAGATGGATCTTCTTGAATACACCAAATTCAACCATCAGGAATCTCTCCAGAGTCTTCCAATCATTTAACGCTTCCATATCATTTTCAACCAAAGCATCAATTTTCCATCCTGAAAGCAGTCACTAGCCCAATAAATCAAAATTCCTTTCTCTTCGTCACCAATCCCCAAATCCTTTTACTTTTAGACATGTAATGATCTCTAGTAGCACAACACCATAGCTATACACATCAACCTTTGCAGTGATTGGCTTTCTGTTGAACCACTCTGCAGCAACATACCCTTTTGTTCCTCTAATAGTAGCAGGATTGGTCTTACTCTGATTCAACATCAGAAGTTTAGCCAACCCAAAGTCAGAAATTCGAGCATTGTAATAATCATCCAGAAGTATGTTCTGAGGCTTTATATCACAATGGATGATCTGGGTACTGCATTCTTCATGCAGGTACACAAGTCCTCTGGCAATTCCCAATGCAATTTGGGTCCTTTGGTTCCAACTAGGCTTCTTTTCCCCAAAGAGAGCTTGCTAAAGTCCCATTGCTCAAGAACTCGTAAACTAACATCCGGTGTTGTCCTTCATCACAAAATCCGAGCAAGCAGACCAGATTCTTGTGATGTGTCTGCCCAATCACATTTACTTCAGCTTTGAATTCCTTCTCTCTCTCTTGAACCAACCTATCTAGTTTCTTCACTGCAACAACAACAACTCTGGAACCCATTTGTATCGCCCTTTGTAAACAACACCCAGCTCCGCTTCCCAGTTCCTCCTTGAAACCATCTGTAGCTTCTGCAAACTCTTTGTAGGTAAAACAGCGAAGATTTGTTTCAGTAACACAGTGATCGCCATGACTGTTTTTATGCTTTTCTTATTGTAGATGACGAAAAAGCCCAAGCAAACGGCACCGATAAATACAAAATTGATAAACAAAGAGCTGCCCAGGAAAACCGATCCAACGACAATTAAAGTCCCTCTTTCTTCTTTGGTTTTGGAATTGGAGGAGGAGGAGGTCGTACTAGAGGAAGATCACTTTTCCTAAACTTCAAGAAAAGCCTGACCATTAACAGATCTATCCTGTCTCCCATTTGAAAGGGGTAGCTTCTTCTTGAAGCAGCTATCATTTAACAAAGGGCAACAACACAGAAACAGTCGTTGAGGCAAGACTTTCTGCACAGATCTTCACTTGCAGGTTGCAAGTGCTCATATTACGTTAGCCAAGCAGTATCTTTTAGAGGAAGAAGATCGTATAGCTCTTCCCCGGAATTGATGTCATCTTCTGAACAGCTGTGTGAGAAATTTGGCTTGCAACTTCCATATGTATTGTTCGGATCAAGTAACGAATACCCTGGCGGGCATTTGCATTCTGGCCTTTTATATTCATTGAGGGTGCAAATGCTGTTAAACCCACAAGCCCCACTGCCTTCCTCTCCATTAATATTAAGACATATATTATCTGGCGCCGACCAAATTGGAGTCCACTTTGTGCTACTATCAAAACTCTTTGGATGATAATATTGGGTGAAAACTCCATCAAAATTAAGAGTTGCTCTGTGATAGTATTCAGTAGTTGGGAATAATAGTTGTCGTGGTGTGAGATCAAATCTTTGGTTATTCCTTCTCAATATGTACATGAATCCTGCATCATTGAAGATCCTTGGTAACCAGGGTTGGACGAATTGTTGGGGTCGAAAGTACCACTGATATAGTAAGCATCATAAGCAAAATTGGTAGTGATGTCTCTTGTATTAAGCACAAGATTCCCATCAGAAGCAAACAGAATTGAAACCTTCCCTGCGAGAAATTGGTCTCCGAAGGCTAGAAAATATTACCCACCGGACTCCATAATCTGTGTAGGCAACATGGTATCAGTTGGATATTTGAAACTCTCCCATAGATTGAAGGAATAAGCTGCGCACAAGCACAAAGTTGCGGTATCATTCATAAAACCATAAGCAACACTGTCGACAATGAACTGAGACTTCCACAATTCATTGCCTTGAGAGTCACTGAGCACTAGCCCTCTGTCAGGAGTTAGGTCTAGTTGGATCCAGTTGAGATAGGGATACCATCATTCCCATACCAGACAACGGTTTGGTCGGGTATTTGGTGGTACCATATGGAAAGCAGAAGAGATTCTTTTCCTGAAGTGGTTTAAACCCAAATGCAAAAACACCAGAGGGTGACAGCCATGGGGTATCCTTGGTATTTGCAGTGATAGATGTACCACAGCTACGGTACCATTAGTCTGAGCAACAGTAGAAAATGGCAGGAGGAACAGTAAGAAGAAGAAGAAGAAGAAGAAGAAGAAGAAGAGATGATGAGGAAGAGCACAAGCCATTGATAGATCAAGCTGGATTTAGGTGATTTATAAGGTGATTTATTTAATAGAAACTTGTAATACATTCTCAAATTTTGATGGCTATATGTGCAAAGTTCTTGTCTTGAGCATTTGAGTTTTTGACACCTTTACCAACAAAAGTTTGTGTTTTGTTTGAGAATTTGGAAACTTTCTCAAAATCCACAACTAAACACGGTATTAGAATCGAATAGCCCACACGACATAGAGAAGTTTGATCTTAGAATCTTGACAAGCAAAGTTAGTGTAATATTATTATTTTTTTGTGGTAATTTCATTTTAGCATTACTAGCACTCTTTTTGTACCAGGCCACACTTCTTTTTAAAAATGAAGACCTTTATGTAATTTTTGGATTTTAGATTCGTGAAGGGAAAAATATGAAAAGGAACTAAAGTTATGTTTGGTTTTGATTTTTGGCTAAAAAAACACAAGAAAAAATTGATTATATAAGTTAATAAAATAAAATATCATATTTAAACCATAATTATGACATTCCCCCACAAAAGTTAAAAAAATCAAAAATAAAAATCAAACAAGACTAAAAAAGTAAGGCTAAAAGAATTAAAAGAATCAAAAAGTCAAGCTATTTTAACTATTCCCAAAGGAATACTCAATTACTTATTTATTTCTATGGACAATCAAACAAAAATGCCTATTTATTTTCTTCTCACTTTTCTATTCCAAAAATAAATAAATGAATTTAGCTTCTTTCAACTCATTTTGTTTCTTCTATATTTATCTCTTCTTTTTATTTTCTTTCTTAAATAAAAAATCCAAACATACCTTCAAAGTAGCCGCAGAAGTCATTAAGATTGATACTAGAAATGAAAGAATCACGAAATATATACCCACACATAAATAAGCTACAAACAGCACCCAAAAAAAAAAAAAAAAACCCAAAAATTAGGACAATTTTATCAAACTATAAATTGAATTTTATATTTTAATTAAACAAAAGAAGAGAAAATAGAGAAGACAACTAGAAATAAATGCAAGGACATGGCACAGGAAGACTACCAGTGAAGAAGATGTCATAATAACATCGGCTCTAGATTATTATTGTATTGTTTCTTTTCTTTACTTTGCTTCTTTCATTTTCTTTTTGGGTTTTTTGATTTTTTTCACTAAAAGGCAAGAAGTTTTTGCAAAATCAAAAAATCAAATCCAAAACAAAATATCACATCTAACCCCATAATCATTTCATTTTTTTCTCTTACAAATATCATTTCCAATCACAAAAAAATTCAAGTATCTTTTCAAACACAAAAAGAAAATTTTCTCAATAATATCACTTACAACTAAAATAAGCTTTACATAAAAAACTCACTTCTCCAAAAACCCAAAATAATGTCAAAAGTTTGATTTGAGTCCCCAATTCGTCTCAAATCCCATCACTAGAAACTAAACTGGGTGCATTTTTGCTTTTTGTTGGCAATGGATGGAAGAAAAGACTCTGTCAACTTCATACTTTTCGTAATCATTTCCAGAAAGATTTTAGAGATAGTTCGGTTTTGTGTAGTTTGGTTTTTTTGAAAAAATGAAATTTTTGGAGAAAATTTTTTAAAATTTTTATTTAGTTTAGTGATTTTGGAAAAAAATTTGGGAAATCACTTTATATCCTATATATCAATCAATCGTTTTTTCTCTTTCCTCTCTCATTCTCAATCACTTTTTTCTTACATTACATCTGTCTCTTCGAATTATAACAAAATATCAAATCAATCTCAAATCTCATACTCCCAAAAACTATTTCCCAAATATACAACCAAACAATTCAAAAAATTTCCCAAACTCTTTCCTTTCAAAATATTTTTTTTTAAAAATTTATTTCTTAGCAAATCAAACCAAACACACCCTTCAATTCCTATAGCATGTGTCTCCTAAAGGTATGCACTTCCCCTATAGTGCCGAGTCTTTGGTCAACACGCAGCGAATATTATTATCCTTAGAGACGGCATCCTGTAGTTGGTTGGACCATTAAAAGTCCATACAATAAAATACTGATAATTGTCAAAATGTTTACTTTTATGTGATACCAACCACTACAAGGAAAAATGATTCTTGCTGGCGTTTTGAAAAAACACCTCTGTAGAGCACAAAAACTTACTGCAAAAAGCTTTAGCGATGTTTTTAATCCAGTGTCGATAATGTGGCCATCTCTGGCAACACTGACACTTTTAAAAATGCTGATAAAAACCTAGAGAACACGTTTTTACTAAATGCCACTAAATACATTTGAGATATAATATGCTTTGAACTATATATAGTAATGTTTTTTAAAAAACGTCACTGTAATTTTATTTTCTTTTTTTTTAAAAAAAATAATAAGAGGGAATATAGGTGTAATGACTCCAACATGCATATCATGATTATAATTATTTAATTATGTGTTTTTTTATTAATTGTGATATGTTTTTTGTGATTAATTTGAGGATATCTGTTCGAAATTTAGAAAGTATACGTGTTCAATAAATGAAAAATACATTTAGTGATTTTTAATTTGAATCTGAAATTGAAGGTCTTATTAAATTGCGAGAAACCAAAATTCAGTTGCATGATTAGATAATTGGAATTTTTAGAACCTTATGGCAAGTTTAATTAAAAATTGATTTAGATTAATTAATCCAAGTTGTGTTTAATTGGTTTAATGTTCTGAAGGTATTATTGTATTAATGCTATCACAGCTATATATTTGAGCCTTAAGCTCATTCTTGAGAAGCTCATTTCTCCTCCTTTGAAGTGTAAAATCTGAGATTATACTTTTAGAGAGAGAGTGAGCTCTCATCTAGAGAGAAAGTATAAGATTGAAGGTGAACTTGAGGATATAGCTTGAATTAGTCAATATTGTTTTAAAAACAAATGTAATTAGAAGCACCTCTAAGTAAGCATCTAACTCTTAATCGTTGAAGATGATGTGTGATTTTAGAGTTGAGTTCATCAAGCTTCTATACAACGACTATTTGCATGTCATTTTGTCAATTAAAAGTCAAGAAAGAAAGTAAAAGAAGTTCGTACATGCGAGAATATGTATTTGAATTTTGGCATATTGAATTTCCAATTTTAGCATGTCTATGTTGAAATGTATGAGTTTACTCATATATACATGCTTATGTTTTATCCATCATGTGTTAACTTTTTCTCTACAAATTCACGTTTGGAAAAAGGATTTTTGTACATGCATGGAGCCTTTGAGCTCAAATTGCTAAGTTGCATGACTTTTTGGAAAAAGAGATCCCATTATATGCATGGCAAAAAACATGGGATTTTTGAATTTTGTTTTGAGAGAAAAGCGGAAGGGAATTTGAGCATGAGGTTTCATAATTTCCATGAATTTATGCATTAAGATGAGTTTCTACATGTTTCTATTAAGCGAAGACAAACTTTGGGCATGAAGATGCATTTTTAATTTCAAAAACAATCTGAAGCAATCCACCAGTTGCTTGGCAGCCAAGTGTCTTCGGCGAACTTGAGCGAGCTCCGTGCTTTCACCGGTCTTCTGAATGGCACGAGCAACCAAGTGTGCGCTCGAGCAAACCCTCTGAATATAACTGGACGCTCGGCTGACCAGAAGTGTTGGCTCGGTATGATTAACCCATCGGTACTTTGCGGACCTATGTGATTAATCAAAGCGACCAATAGTTGGCTCGGCGAAGACCACGCCAGTATATTTTGACATGCTCTTCGGTGTTCATATCTTCGTTCTCATCTTCTCTAGAGGCATTTCTAAGCATGATTTGTGACTTAATAAGGAACTAATAAGTGAGAACCAATAGGAATGATTAGATTAAAAGAGAATATAGATTATTTGGTTCGAACAATGTGTTCCAATATGTGTATATATGAATTGTGTAGGTTTTGAACATTGTGGAAGAACATCAACCTACTCCAGGTGAGTAATATCTGTATATTTCTCTTATTCTATTTTACATTTGGACAATGCGATGGCTTTTCTAATATATGGATTTGAAAGTATGAATAAACTTCTATCTATCGCCTTATATGTTTTTATGTAATGTATATTTATGCGAACTGAGGCCGTTTTGCTATGTGTTGGGCCTAAGGCCGTTGATGTATTGGCTTGAGGTTGCTTATTGACCCCCTCGTATAATGATTAACATAATTAATTAAGGAGATTTGAAATTTATTTGCCAATTATTCTAATTTGTCTGGGGTTTACAAAATTGTAAATTGAGTTATATATGACTCTATTGAAATTTATTACGAATTAAAAATTGAAAGTCTAAATGGCTTAAAAGTACAAATAGTAAATTGAATTATTTTAATTTTAGTGTCGAACTATATGGGAGCTTAATTAAATATTCAATTAAGTTTATAAAATTGAGATTTGATTAATTAGATCTGCAATTGGAGTTAATTAAGTTATCTGAATTAAAATTAATATTGTGTAGTTAAACTTATTTATAAAATTGGTTCAATTGAGTATGTAATTTATTGATGGAAATTATAGGTCGTCGAAATTGAAGAGCCTTAATGATGTGAAAACAAATTGATGGTAGAAATAAGTTTAATTTAATATTTGGAGCACCATTTTTATTTATTTAATATTTTGAGTTTAGAGTGGTTAGAGTGAGAGTAAGCATTTTATAAAGAAGGAAAGTTTCTTGTGCTGGCTTGGAGGGTAAGCCACCTTACAACCCTCTCTTCATTTCCTTTTCTAATCTCGTGTTTTTAAAGATTAAATAAAGTTTTGGATCTGTTATTATCAAGTTACGATGTTGAAAATATTAGATTTGAGTATTATTTCCATCTCTCATGTATTTTACCCATTTTGGCACAAAACCATCTTCTTTTGTACACATCTCTCCAACTTTCATGGGTACTCTTTCAAACAAATTTTACGAGTTAAACATGTGATGATTAGCATTTTTCTTCTACAAAAGAAATGAAACTTTCCCATGAGTGGAACCCTTTTATAAATTCCTTGTTTTGGGCATTCTACCTTAAAACCTATTTTTTTGAGTCAACTTTCAAAAATTTCAGAAAAATGTACAAAAATATTCTGAACCTCTATTTTATGTCAAAAACCTTCCTTAAGGAGTTAGCGTTCAACTAAAATTGGTTTTCGTCAAAAAACATTAGCGGTTTGAAAGAAAATCAAGTTTTAAATGTGATCAAGCGGATCTGAGACAGATGCAGACAGCGCTGGACTATTTTCTAAATAACTTAAAAAAATCTGGAAAAAGCAAACCCATTTTCAAAAATATTTCTAAAAACTAGATCAAATTCTCTCTGAACCGTAGGAAGACCGGAGTTGATTGGATGATCTAAAAGTAGTCCTTCATTATTAATCTTCGCATTGATGTTAAATCTGGAAATTTGTTATGTATGGATGTTTTTGTGCCCTTGTATTCATAGAAAATGTTTATAGTCATATCTTGGCAGATGTTGTCGTGCATGTTATGTTATTTATCTTTCTTATCTTGAGGATGCATGCTTATATTAGATATTATTATTGTTTAGATTGGACTAACCTTGATTTAAAACACTTAATTCAACGGAAACCTAATTGGGTGGGTATTGGGTTTTTGAACACTTGAAGTTATGAAAAAAGATGATAATATGTGATATATGGTTTTGTTGGGATGTGATTTCCTATTAGGGGATTAAATCTTATAAGTGGGGTTTTGGGACCCCCTTGAGCGGGAAGCGATTGTGTTGGACCCTAGGTGGTTTAGTGTAGAGAGGATTCGGGCAAAACTATTTTTTCTGAAATCTCTTTGAGGAGCCTATGATTTGGCGCTACCGCGGTATATAACCGTTGGTAGGCATCGAGTTAGTTTACAACAAAAGACATCTTGAATAATCCGTCCCGATTCTTGTGGTCGGAGAACGGAATCTCTTTGTAGAACCGTCGCGATCGCATAAAAGCGGCACCCGATGATATTCTGCGCCATGATCACGATGCACAAAGCGGCCCCGATGTCGCTACGCGCCGAAAGCAGTCACGTCTGCATAAAAATGGACCCGATAAAGCTGCGCCAAAGCAGTCGCGATCATAAAAAGCGGCACAGTGTCATGACGCCAAAAGCAGTCGCGATCGCCAAAACATCGCGTGTGATAAACTGCGCCAAAAGCGGTGCCTTCGCATAAAAAGCGGTAGCGAGTGAAAGCGCCTGAAACGGTGCGATCGCCAAAATAGCGCCGATTGATAAAATTTGCCTTGAGCGTGCGCGTCATAAAAGCAGCCTTGGTAATCGGCTTCCTGAAAGCGTACGTCGCAAAGCAGCGCGATTGATAAGTGCACAAAAGCGGTCACGATCACGAAACATCTTGCCAGTGATAAAAAGCGCATAAAATGGTGCGATCGCCAAAGCAGCGCGGAAGTGATAAAAGTGTGCAAAGCGGTGCGATCATGGTAGTGATAAAGCGGAGCAAAATGGTGCGATCGCCAAAATGCCACAGTTATAAAGCTGCGCAAAAGCAGTGCGATCATAAGCGGCGCAGAATCATAAAGCTGCGCCAAAAGCAGTGCGATCGCCAAATCGCGCGGCGATAAATTGTGCAAAACAGTGCGATCATAAAATAAGCGCCGATGATAAAAGCTGGTGCAAAAGCGATACGTCACGGAAAAGCGAGCGCGAGTGATGACCCGCAAAAGCGGTGCGATCGCCAAAAGCGGCCTTATTTGTTAAAGCTACGCGCAAAACCGTGCGATCGCATAAAGCGGTAGCGATTGATAAAATGCGCAAACCGTGCGATCGCGGAAAGCAGCATGATGATAAAGCTGCGCCATAAAGCCGTCTGCGATCGCCATAAACGCGGTAGTGAGGATAAAACTGCGCAAAAGCGGTCGTGCGGCGCTTGGTGGCGCGTGATAAAGCCCGGCAAAAGCGGTCGCGATCGCATTAAAATGGCGGTAGCGAGAGTGTTAAAGCTGGTTCGCCCAAATCGTCTGGCGTCATAAAATAAAGGTCGCGATTGATAAATGGCGAAACTGCGTAAAAAAACAAAAAAAGTGCTCGCCATAAAATGGCTTTGCGTGATAAGCTCACGCCAAAAGCGGTGCGATCATAAAAGCAATGCGATTGATAAACTGAGCAAAGCATGCGGTCGCAAAATGCGTGAGCGATAAAGCTGCGCCAAAATGGTGCGATCGCCAAAAGCGGTAGCGAAGTGGTAAACTCTGTGAAGCCGTCACGTCATAAAGCGGCACCGGTAGTATTCTGCGCCAAAAGCAGGTCACGATGCACAAAAACGGCCCCGATGATAAACTACATAAAAGCGGTCACGATCGCAAAATGGATTGATGATAAACTGCGCAAAACCTTGATGCGATCGCCAGCAGCACCCGGTGATAATGACGCCAAAGCAGGTGCGATCGCAAAACGCCAGCGATGTGATAAGCTAGCATAAAGCAGTTGCCTTCGCGCCAAAAGCAGTATGATGAATAGCGCAGAACAGTGCGATGCGCCAAATGGCGCGATTGATAAAGCTGCGCAGAAGCGTGCGATCGCCAAAAGCGGTAGTGATAAACTACAAAGCATGCGATACTTAAAAGCGGTAGCGATTGATAAGTGCGCCAAAGCGGTCGCGATCTTGAAACATCGCAGCGAGTGATAAAAGCTGCGCCAAAATGGTGCGATCGCCAAAGCGAGCATGAGTGATAAAAAGTGTGCAAAAGCGGTGCGTCACGCTAAGCGGCGTGAAGTGATGATAAAGGCGGAGCAAAATGGTGCGTCGCCAAATGCCACAGTGATAAGCTAGCAAAAGCGGTGCGATGCGCCAAAAGCGGCGCTGATGATCAAGCTGCATAAAGCGTGTGGTCGCCAAAAGCGGTAGCCCAGTGCTAAAATTGCATAAAACCGTGTATGATGCACAAAAGCGAGCGCTGAAGTGATAAAAGCATGCCAAGCGTGCGATCGCCAGCAGTAGCGAGTCATAAAGCTAATGTAGCGATACGTCGCCAAAATACGGCAGTAATACGCTACGCAAAGCGATGCGATCATAAAGCAGCGAGTGGTAAGCGAAACGCCTTACCGTGCGATCGCCAAAGCAGCGATTGATAAAGCCGCGCAAAGAGTAATGCGATCATAAAGCGGCCGAGATTGATGGCTATAAAGCCGTCGTCACGCAAAAGCGGCAAGTGATGGCTGCGCCCAAAAGCGGTGCGATCGTAAAGCGGTAGCGAGTGAAAAAGCTATGCAAAACCGTCGATCGCCAAAGCGAGGCGCGAGTGATAAAGCTACGCCAAAAGCGGTGCGATCGCCAAAGCGAAGCGCCCAGTGATAAGCTGTGCAAAATCGTCGCGATCGCCAAAGCGAAGTAGCAGTGATAAAGCTACTGCGCCATCGGTGCGATCGCCAAAAGCGGTAGCGAGTGATATTTGTCTGAAAGCGGTCGCGATCGCCAAAATGGTAGTGATAAAGCGCACAAAACCGTCGCGATCAAAGAAGCGGCCACGAGTGATAAAGCTATAAAAGCGGTCGCGATCTGGCATAAAGCGAAGCGCGAGTGATAAAAGCTGCGCCAAAAGCGGTGCGATCGCGCCAAAAGCAGCGTAGTGATAAAAGCGCGCAAAAATCAGTCACGATCGCCAAAAGTCGGCGAGTGATAAAATTGCTGCGCCAAAGCAAGTCGCGATCATAAAGCGGTATGATGTCATGTATGGTGATGCAATCGCCTTGTGAGCAATATGCGGTGATAAACGCTAAAGTAAGCCGTCTGCGATGCGCATAAAAGCCAGCGCGGAAGTGATACCATATAAATCGTGCGTTATGCAAAACAGCGCGAATGATAAAGTACGCCATAAAGCGGTCGCGATCGCCAAAAGCAGTAGCAGTTGATAAAGCTGCGCCAAAAGCGGCTCTGATGCAAAGCAGTAGCGAGTGTTAAAGCTGCGCATAAAATGCGTCTGCGATGTCGGAAGCGGCGCGATTGATAAAAGCTAAGCATAAAAGCGGTGCGAATGCATAAAACGAGCGTATGATTGATAAATTGCTGCGCCAAAATGGTACACGATCGCCAAAAGCGGTAGCAGCAGAGTGATAAAAGCTGCGCATAAATGCGTCGCGTTCTGTAAAATGAAGCGCATAAAGCGGCGTGATTGATAAATTGCGCCAAATGGTGGAGGCGATCATAAAAGCGGTAGCGAGTGTTAATGCTAGCAAAATGATGCGATGCGTAAGCAGCGCGATTGATAAAAAGCTGCGCCAAAGCGAATGCACGATCGCCAAAAGCGGCATGAGTCATAAAGCTGCGCAAAATGGTGCGGCGCAGCAGCAGCGAGTGGTAACCGGCGCGGCAAATGCGTCGCAAGCAATGTGAAGTGATAAAACTGCATAAACCGGTGCAATGCGCCAAAAGCTTGGTAGCGTGATAAAGCTGTGCAAAAGCGGTGCGCGATCACGCAAAAGCGAAGCGCGAGTGATAAAGCTGCGGAAAAGCATGGGATCGCAAAACAACACGAGTGATAAAGCTGCGCCAAAAAGCGGTCACGATCGCCAAAAGCAGCGCCGATCTGCATGCGCCAAAAGCGGTGCGATCATAAAACCTTGTGATAAAGCTACGCCAAAATCGTCACGTCGCCAAAAATGGCAGATGATAAAGCTACGCCAAAAGCAGTGCGATCGCCATGGTAGCAGTGATAAAGCTGCGTAAAGCCGTCGCGATCTTATGGCTTGTTGTAGTGATAAAAGCTACGCCAAAGCGGTCGCGATCGCGCCAAATAGCCGAGTGATAAACTCATAAAACCGTGCGATCATAAGCAGTAGCGAGTATTGATAAAAGTATTAAAACGGTCGCGATCGCCAAAAGCGGCTCGAGTGATAAAGCTACGCCGAAAGCGGTCACGATCGCGGCGCGAGCGCCAGTCATAAAGCTGCGCAAAAGCGTCACCCGCGATCACGCCAAAAGCGGTAGCGATTGACCGTGAGCAAAGCGTGCGATCGCGGCAGCCTTAGTGATAAAAGCTACGCATAAAATGGTATGATCGCATAAGCAGTAAGTGGTAAACTTCACAGCAGAACGTGCGATCGCATAAGCGGCACAGTGATAAAGCTACGCATAAAGCAGTCACGATGCACAAAAGCAGCCCGATGATAAAGCTGCGCCAAAAGCAGTCACGATCATAAGCGGCCCCGGTGATAAAACTGCGCCAAAAGCAGTGCGATCGCCAAAAGCGGATCAGTGATAAGCGGCGCAAAAAGCGGTCGCGATCGCCAAAAGCGGCGTCGCGATAAAGCTGCGCCAAAGCGGTGCCTTCTTAAAGCGGTAGCAGTGATAAAGCTGCCTGAAGGATGCGATCGCCAAAGCAGCGCGATTAATCTTCTTGTGAAGCTTGTGCAATCACGGAAAAGCAGCGCGTGTGATAAACCATAAAGCATGCGATCATAGCGGCGCGATTGATAAAACTGCGCTGAAAGCAGTCTTGATCTTGAAAACATCTTGTGATAAGCTGAAAGTACCAAAAATCGTCACGATGCACAAAAGCGGCGCCAAGTGATAAGAAGAGTCATAAAGAAAGCGGTGCGATGCGGCTAAGCGGCGCGAGTGATAAAGCTGGGCGCAAAATGGATGCGATCACGCCAAAAGCGCCCGCCGAGTGATAAAGCTGCGCAAAATACCGTCGTCGCCAAAAGCGGTAGCGTTGATTGAAAGCTGCGCAATAGCGGTGCGATCGGCAAAAGCGGCGCGAGTGATAAAAGTATGCATAAAGCTGGGTCGCGTCATAAAAGCAGTAGCGAGTGATAAAGCTACGCAAGGTAATAACCGATCACGCCAAAGCAAGTATGTAGTGATAAAGCTGCGCGCCAAAATGCAGTACTTACCCCGATTCGCCAAAGCCGTAGCGATTGATAAAGCTGCGCCAAAACCGTGCCGCGATCGCCAAAGCAGGCGAGTGGAGAGTGAAAAATTGCGCAAAAGCGGTCGCGATCGCATAAAGCGGTATGAGTGATAAAGCTGCGCAAAGCGGTCACGATAAAATAAATGAGTAATAAAGCTGGCAAAAGCGGTCGTCATAAAGCAGCCTTAATTAATTAGCTGGTATAAAACCGTCGCGTCATAAAGCAAGCGCGGTGATAGCTGCGCCGTCGTGCGATCACGCCAAAAGCGAGATGATAAAGCTGCGCCAAAAGCGGTAGCGAGTGATAAAAGTCGCAAAAGCAGTGCGATCATTATAGCGCCAATGATAAAAGCTGCATAAAACGTGCGATCGCCAAAAGCAGTATGATGATAAAAGCTAACGCCGCCAGTCGCGGTCGCCGGGACGGCAAATAAACGAAAATTAATGCGCCAAACGTCGCGATCGCTAAACTCATATGAGTAATCGCTGCGCCAAAAGCAGTCTGATCGCCATGGTATGATCATAAACTAAAAGCGGTCACGATCGCCAAAACGCGTGATAAAACATGCAAAGCGGTACGATCGCATAAAGCGGCGAAGTGAAAAAAGCTGCATAAGCGATGCGATCGCATAAAAGCGGGCGAAGTTATAAAGCTCGCCAAACGCAGTGCGATCACGCCAAAAGCAGCCGGGATTAATCGCCCGGGCAAAATAGTGCGATCGCAAAGCGGTAGCCCAGTGATAAAGCTACGCCATGATCACCGGCATACCCAAAATGGCGAGGTTAAAGCTGCGCCAAAATGGTCGCGTCATAAAGCGGTAGCGATTGTTAAACTCCGCAAAATAGTGCGATCTGGCAGCAGGTGTCAAAAGCTGCGCGCAATATCGTGCGATGCACAAAAGCGGCGGTAATGGCTAGCAAAACGTGCGATCGCCGGCGGTAGGATTGATAAAAGCTGCGCCAAAGCGGTGCGTCGCCAAGCAGCGCGGTGTTAAAGCTACTCAAAGCGTTGCGGCATAAAGCGGCATAAAAAATCGTCTGCGATCGCGCCAGGCAGTAGCGATTGATAAAATTTCGCGCCAAAAGCGGTGCGATCGCCAAAGCGGTCGCGAGTGATAAAGCGACAAAGAAAGCGGTGGGATCATAAGCGGTAGTGATAAAGCTATATAAGCCCGTCGCGTTCGCGGAAAAGCGCGGTGTCGGCCAGGCAATGTGCGATCGCCAAAGCAGCATGATGGTGGAAATTGCGCGCAAAAGCGGTCGCGATCGCCAGCGGCGAGTGATAAATTGCGCCAAAAATCGTGCGATCGCAAAAGCGGCGAGATTGATAAAGCTGCGCCAAAACCGTGGGATCGCCAAAGCGGTAGCCCAGTGGTGGCGAGGCAAAGCGGAATGCGATCATAAGCGGCTTTTGATGATAAAACGCGCCAAAGCGGTGCAATCACGCCCAAAAGCAGCGCCCAGTGATAAAGCTGTGCAAAAGCGGTTCGATCACGCCAAAGCGGTAGCGAGTGATAAGGCTCGTAAACCGTGCGTCACATGAAACAACAGCGAGTGATAAAGCTGCATAAAACAATGCGATCACGCCATGGCGCCCAGTCATAAAAAGCGCATAAAAGCGGTCGCGATCACGCATAAAACCCGGCGGGTGATAAAGCTGCGCAAAAATGCGTGCGATGCGCCAAAAGCGGCGAATTGATAAAGCCCGCCAAAAGCGGTCGATCGCCAAAGAAAGCTAGCAGTGATAAAGCTGCATAAAACAGTGCGTCATAAAGCAGCCAGTAAAACATGCAAAAGCAGTCGCGATCGCATAAAAGCGGCAGGTGAAAGCGGTAGCGAAACGCCGATCCGATCATAAAGCGGTAGCAGTGATAAAGTATGCAAAATCGTCGTCACGCCGCAAAGCCAGTATGATTGATAAACGCCAAAGCGGTGCGATCGCCAAAAGCGGTAGTGATAAATCATAAAAGCGGTCTGCGATGCCGTGTAGTGATATTCACGGAAAATCGTCACGATCGCCATGATTGATATTCGCATAAGCCGTGCGATGTGCAAAAGCGAAGATTGATAAAGCTGCCGTCGTGCGATCTTGCGCCAATGCAGTAGCAGTGATAAGCTGCATAAAGTGATCTTGATCTTTAAAGCGGTAGCGAGTGATAAGCTAAGCAGATGCGATCTCGCCAGCATGATGATAAAGCTGCGCGCAAAACCGTCTGCGATCATAAAAGCGGCGCCCGATGATAAAGCTGCATAAAACGTCGCGATGCATAAAGCGATGCGGAAATTGATAAAGCTGTACCAAAAGCAGTGCGATTCGCCAAAGCGGTGGGAGTGCTAAAGCTGCGCAAAATGGTGCGACCGCCGTAATGGTCGTCTTGATATTTATGCAAACGTGAATCATAAAAGCCGTGATCATAAAGCTAGCAAGCGTTGCGTCATAAGCGGCGGGAGTAATAAACCGGAGAAAAGCGGTGCGATCATGGCAGCGCGAGTGGTCGCCAGCTAAAAGCCAGGTCGATGCACAAAGCGGTAGCGGTGATAAAATGCGCCAAAAGCGGTCGCGATCATAAAGCGGTATGAGTGATAAAGCTGCGCGCAAAGCCGTCGCGATCGCCATAAAAGCGGCGAGTGATAAAGCTGCATAAAAGCGGTCGCGATCGCCAAAGCAAGCGAAGTGATAAAAGCTACGCAAAAGCGGATGCGATCATAAAAGCGGCCAGTGATAAAATATAAAATCGTGCGATCGCCGCAGTAGCGATTGATAAAGCTGCGCAAAATCGTGTGATCTGTGATAATATGCGATGATAAAAAGCGGTATAAAAGCGATCGCCAAAAGCAAGCGCAGTGATAAAGCGCAAAAGCGGTCACGATCACATAAAGCGGTAGCAGTGATAAAAGCTAACGCGATCATGCGCGCTCAAAAGCGCGTGGTGATAAAGCTGCGCAAAGCAGGTCACGATCGCCATAAGCAGGCGCGATCATAAAGCTGCGCAAAAGCGATCACGATCATCAAAGCAGCGCGAAGTGATAAAGCATGCAAAAGCGGTCACGCGATACACAAAATGGCTCGAGTGAAAAAAGCTGCATAAAGCAGTCGCGATCATAAAGCGGCGCCGATAAAGTGCGCCAAAAGCGGTCACGATGATAAAGCGGTAGCGTGTCATAAAATGTCTGCAAAGCGTAGCGAGTGTCGTCGCAAAAGCAGTGCGATCATAAAAGCGGTGAGTGATAAAAACTGCAAAAGCGGTGCGATCGCCAAAAGTAGCGATTGATAAAAGCAAAAAAGTCACGATCATAAAGCGGTAGCGAGTGATAAAGCTGCAAAGCGTGCGATGCAAAACCGGTAGCGCATGATAAAGCTACTTAAAATCGGTCGCGATCATAAAAGCGGTAGCGCGGTGATAAAGTGCATAAAACGGTCACGATCATAAAAGCGCCTAGTGATAAAGTGCGAAAACGCGATCATAAAGCGAGCGCGTTGATAAAGTGCGCAAAGCGATGCGATCGCCAAAAGCGTATGAGTGATAAAGTGCGCAAAAAGCGGTCACGATCGCCAAAAGCGTAGATGATAAAGCTGCGTAAAAGCGGTCGATCTGCGCGGTAGCAGTGATAAAGCTAAAAATCGTCGATCGCCAGCAAAGTGATAAAGCTGCGCCAAAAGCGGTGCGATCGCGCCAAAAGCGCGAGTGATAAAGCTGCGCCAAAAGCGGTGCGATCACGATGCAAAAGCGGTAGCGCCTGATAAAGCTGCGCCAAAAGCGGTCGCGATCGCAAAGCAGCGCGAGTGATAAAACTGCATAAAATCGGTGATCATAAAAGCAAGCGGCAGTGATATCGCCAAAAAATGCGATCGCAAAAGCGAATGTAGTGATAAAGCGCGCATAAAGCGGTAGCGAGTGAAAAAGCTGGCGCACAAAAGCAGGTCGCAATCGCATAAAAGCAGCGCGAGTGATAAAGCTGCGCAAACGCGATCACAAAAAGCGGTCGCGATCGCATAAGCAGTGGCGAGTGATCAAGCGTAAAATCGTCGCGATCATAAAGCGGCACGAATTGATAAATGCGCAAAAAGCCGTGCGATCGCAAAGCAGCGAGTGATAAAGCTTCGCAAAAGCGTGTGATCACAAAAGCGGTCGCGAGTCATAAAGCTGCGCAAAAAGCATGCGATCGCCAAAAAGCGGTATGATTGATAAAATTTATGCAAAAGCGGTGCGATCGCATAAAGCGCCCCGAGTGATAAAGCTGCGCCAAAAGCCGTGCGATGCACAAAACCGGGCGTGATCATAAAGCTGCGCCAAAAGCGGTCGATCATAAAGCAGCGCAAGTGATAAAGCGTGCAAAAACCGATCGATCGCAAAAGCGATGGCGGGTGATAAAGCTAGCGTAAAGCGTGCGATGCCAAAAGCGGCGCGAGTGATAAGCTGCGCCAAAAGCGTGCGTCGCAAAGCAGTGTAGTGATAAAAACTGCATAAAAGCGGCGCGGTCGTGATCGCCAAAAGCGCTGCGATGGATAAAGCTCCATAAAAGCGGTGCGATCATAAAGCGCGCGAGTGCAAAAGCGGTGCGATCGCATAAAAGCGGTAGCGAGTGAAAAGCTGCGCCAAAAGCCGTGCGATCGCCAGCATGACGATTGAAAGCATAAAACGGTCAAGATCGCAGATCATGCCAAAGCGGCGAAATTAAGTGCGCAAAAGCGGTGCGATCATAAAAGCGGCGTAGTGATAAAGCTGCGCAAAAGCGGTGCGATCGCCATAAAGCGTAGTGATAAAGCTGCGTAAAATGGTCTTGCGATCATAAAGCGGTAGCGAGTGATAAAGCTGCGCATAAGCGTGCGATCGCCAAAAGCGGTAATTATTGATAAGCTGCGCCAAAAAGATGCGATCGCCAAAAGCGTAGTGATAAAAGCTGCATAAAGCCGTGCGATCATAAAGCAGCGCGAGTCGTAAAATGCATAAAACCGTCGCGATCGGAAATGGTAGCACGTGATGCAAAACCGCATAAAAGCGGTCACGATCGCATAAAGCGGTAGCCAGTAATAAAGCGCCAAAAGCAGTGCGATCGCAAAAGCGTGAGTGGTAGCAAAAGCAGGTGCGATCGCCATAAAGCAGTAGCGATTGATAAACTTCGCAAAATCGTGCGTCGCCAAGCAATGATTGATAAATCATGCGCCAAAAAGCGGCACGATCGCATAAAAAGCGTAAGAGTGATAAAAATGCTGCCGCTACGAAAAGCGGTCTGATCATAAAGCTATCACGTCATATGGCCGGTGAGTGATAAAGCTGCGTAAGCCGTGCGTCGCAAAAGCGCGCGAGAGTGATAAAGCTGCGCCAAAAGCGGTCGCGATCGCCAAAAGCCTGACTTCCGGACTCTTTTGTGCTTTGCCTCGGTTTGCGAACCGAAGTCATTTTCTGTTTTCTCTTCCCCGAAAGGGAGAGAGGTCGTAGACCATCTCTCGGTGGCCGTGAAGCTACGTTTTAGCCATAAGCCATTTTCCCATTGAACCCGGTTCTCGGTTTTGGGCCGTCGGTAGTTACGCGATTGGACCCGTCTAACCACCTCCGTGCCCGATTTTAGCGGATGCATCCTATTTACTCCCTTTTCGAGGACAGGGTCGAGAAACCCAACCGTGATCATACACCACTTTGCCCTATGACCCACTTCGGGGCTGACATATTGCGACCTCGTTCGGCTCCCGAGCCTTCGTTCTACATTTTGGCTCCGACCGAACTTGAGATAGTCATATTTTGAGGCCCTTTTCATGTTTGATTAAGGGACCTTGTTACTGTTTGACATCTCCATCTATCACTTAATCTCTTTACCTCTTTTTAGGCACCATTTTTTCCGCGGTGTTTTGGGCATACTTGTGTGTGCTGTTTTGGGCTTGGTCGTAAACTGAAAGTGTCTTATTTGAGCCCCTCTTCAACTTTGTTGAAGCTTGCTCAAGGCTTCTTGAGAAGCCTTTTTTGGAACAAAAACCTATATACATACATATATCCCTCCATCTCTCACTATATCTCTCCCGTTCACAAACACCCTTGTTCTTGGGCCAAAATCTTCAAGGGTAAGCCATCTTCTTCCTTTTCTAGAGCATCATAGGGTCCTCTTCATGTTTGATTGAGGACCTCTTGCTTCTTTATGCCATAATCTTGCATAGTATATGTTTGGCTTGTGTATAATCTTATTTTACCCCCCTCTACATGTCTCATGAAGGTTCTTTGGCTGTTTGGTGCACCCTTTTGGTACTTCATGTTATACCCCTTTGTGGGCCTTAATCTTGCATTGCCTTTTGAGCATGTTTGTGTATTGATTTGGGGCTTGTCATCTACTGTGGGTAGTCATATTTTTGGTCCCTCATCAGTATTGTAGAAGGGTATTTTTCAGTTTGGTGCATGCTTAGCATACCTACCATGTGATGCCTTGTAATTGCCTTAATATGCCTTAGGTTGTTAGCCTTTGTTCGAGCATGTTTTAGGCTTAGATTTGTGAAGCTTTTGTGCTTATTTTTCCATGCTTTAGGTCTGTCTTAAGTTGTTTGAGTCGATCCTAGCATGCATTATATAGCCTCTTTGCATTTTGTGGCTTGTATGCTTCAAGTATGTGAATGTGTGAACATTGTTGCATGCTTCGTTGATTTATTCAGTTGGTTTGGAACCTCCTATAACATGATTTCAGAGCTTACGTTGCATGCTATATGTCCATACTTAGCCTCTTTAAGTGTGCTTAAGAGTTGCCTTGTTTATGCCTTGGGTTTGGACCATAACACTTGCATGTGTGTGTGTGTGTTTAGTCTCCATTTCTAGGCACTATGGCCCTTTATTTTAGGCTTGCTTGTTTGAAATTTGCCTAATCTAGTTTAAGTCCATTCCCTCATCGTTGTAGCATGCTTACTTTGTATGTGTTGCTTAGGTTGTGTGCCTAGCATGTTTATATACTTGCATGTTCATATTGCATGTTAGATTGCATGCTTAGGTTGCATTTGACATGCATGCTTTACCTCTTGAATTGAGTATGATAGAGGTTGAGCTCTTTGTTTGTTTATGTGCATTTCATTCCACATTGAAGTTGCACACTTTGGCTTCTTGGGCCATCATGCATTGAAATCGTGATTGGTGGCCGGGTCGAGCCATGCTCTCTTGAGTCCATTGCATGATAGGGGTGTGTCGTGCATACATTTGTCCCAAAATTCCATACCATGCTCTGTTCTTTGTCTGCTTCTTTGTCCATGTCTCTGAGAATTTAGTGCCGGCCGGCACTCTTGATCTTGACCAAGCACACTTTTTGTGCCGATAATCTCAATTGCGACGATGGTCCAACCCTTGACCCGGTGGTAATATTAGTATGTGGAAGGTGTCGGGACTCGGAAATTTTCTAGAACCTGCCATACCAGCCAGGAGAACAGAGGCATGGTGCGGGTTCGGGCAAAGCGGACATCGAGCATGCATCATTCGCATCGAGCAAGATTTGGAACGTGGCCCCTTTTATTTCACATTTATTTATTCGATAATTAGAATTTGTAATATTTATTCATTTATTTTTGGGTTTGTATTATTATTTTGGTCCCTCAAGTGAGGCGCAATTGTAATAAGTGTGGGTGAGTCGTGTATGTCTTCCAACCCCACTTCTTTTTCCCTTTTATTTACACCTTACGATGGTAGATTAGAGACACGTTTATTTAGCATACCTTATGCAATGCATGCGTGCATCCATGCATTTTTACGCATCGGGCTCGGCATCATACAAAGCGCATTGTATTTCAATTCCAAATTGAATCGTGTTATTTGTAGCATTCCACATGCCATGTCTAGGATAGCCGAACTTTGTCTAGATTGCATCTTCTGTGTTGCATTAGCCATTTAACATGAACTAGGTCATGCATGTTTGCTAACTAGTTTCTTGTTTTGTACGCAGTGCGATGTAAGTATTTATGCTTTAGCACATCACATGTGTGTGAATGTTTCCATAATGATATACGCCATGCGGCAAAATGCTTACATGATAAAGCTGTTTGAATGCACGTGGGTGGAGGTTGGATTGCGTGAGTTGGAACAACTCATTGAAATCCGTATTTTAGCCTACTTGCAGTAGCAAAAAAAACACGTTTTTGAGACAAAGCAGATATGCAATGTTTAGTTCCAAGTTAGGCAATCTAGTCTATACTTTTGTGTTGTGCATCACATAGTAATTCTAGGTTAATAGCAGGAATAAGAGCATATAAAGTTTTCAAAAGCGGATATCACGGTTAGTAGAGGTGGTCTTGAACGGCGAAAGGATAACTCATAGTGACCTTCCCGATCGTACCCAAGCTCGAGCCAAGACAACTTTGGTGATAGCGGACCGCGTGGCCTTGACACCGAGTCGGGGTTTCCTAAATTTCCCATTTTAAAATATTTAGGTGGCGACTCATGTCGCAAAAGCGATCCATGTTTGGCACTACTTTTCAAAAATCTATTTTCTCAAGCGATTTGTCGGTTGGACTCTTTGGTTGATTTAGAACCGACACAAATCGAGTCGAGCGTAGTAAACCCAATATGAGCAGGCAGGAGTTAACCCTCACGGGCGTTGAGGCGTCTGATTTGGCGACTCTTGAGATTTTAGAGAGCTTGACTCGAACTTCGTGATATCTGTTTGACTACGTTTATGTGTCTCTTTGCATTGCATTTGCATTGGTGTGCCTAGGACACCGTGTTTGCCATCTGTTATTCTGGCGGTTTGCGGAGAGCTTGTCTTGTCAAGAGCATGTCCATAAAGGCCGACCGGTTGCGCTCTGCCCGATATGGGAACACAAACCTCGGTTTTACCGGGGCACCCTCTTTGACCATTCGACCTAGTGCATAGTCGGAATCCGTAGTGACCATCCCAAACTAGGACAGGTTGCTTACCCGATATAGGTTGTTTGAAACCGCTGCGTGCGTAGTGAAACCCTAGCTCCTGACAAAATAGGACAGGGAAACCCTACCCCAACATAGGGGTGTATTGGCTCTCATTTACTTGCTATGTGCTTTTAGAGTGTATCTCTCAGGAATGCATATACCGGTTTGCGATGCAGGTATCGACTGCGGGCACCGATATCGATATTTTGAGAATCGATTATATCTGCGGTGTCAGTTGATTTAGGCGATGATTTGAGAACGATGATCGATAATAGAATCTGATCGTTGACTTTGCTCGTATACATTCGATGAAGTTGAGTTAAGATGCTGTCTGTTTTCCCTTTTGCTAGGTAGTCTTGGAACCATAGCTTTAGAAGGGTCTGATATACCCCGGGTACTCTAGACCTGTGTTGCTATGTGATCAAGTGATGAACCACTTCTTTGTCGATTGCTCGGTTTACTTGGATGTGATGGATGTACGCACTATTTTGAGCATTTATGAATCTTTGTTTATCCTACCTTCGACTTGGGTATTAAATGCGCCTTGTTGTATCGAGTCAGCCATGTTGAGTCTGTCTTGTTGTATCGAGTCATCCCTGTTGAGTCTGTCTCGTTGTATCGAGTCACCCCTGTTGAGTCTGTCTCGTTATATCGAGTCACCCCTGTTGAGTCTGCCTCATTGTATCAAGTCAACCCTGTTGAGTCTGTCTCGTTATATCGAGTCAGTTCTGTTTTGTTAGAGTCAGGTGATTCTGGGGGTGTTACCTCGGGCGTCACCATTTTGTTTTGCGTCTGTCTTTTCATTTTGTTTTGAGTCTGTTTCTGCCAGGGAGCTAGTTGTGCCATGATTTTGAATAAACGGATGATTTTCACACTCTTTGTGCTTATACGCCATGTGCGATTGTGCCAAAATTTCTAAATAAGATGGAAGTATTTGACTAAGAACTCTGTCTTTTACGTGCCTTGAAGTCATTGTAATGACTGAGTTTTCAAAACTTTTTGAACAACTATGTGAAAGCGAAGAGGAAGAATTCCTCGGGATTTGCAAAAATTTGATCGATTGAGAGAAAGAGAGGCGTGCTAAGCCCTTAATGAATGAAATCATGCTTGTTAGTGTAGTCTTGAGAAGGACCCTAGCTTTGATCGATTGGTCCTACTTTGTCTTAGTATGACGATTTATCGCTTTCTTAAAACTTTCAAAAAATGTTTTCTTGATCCTGCGAACATGTGTGGAATCGCTCTTGAGATTATGCGACCTAGGATCGCTCTCGGCCTCGAGACTCGACCCCTCATTTTGAACCTTGGACTCAAACTCGGAATGTTCAGCGGTTAAGCAGCGTGAGGCCTGTGAGACCAGATTCAAAGTAGCCCTCAAACAAGAGGCAAGAAAATCAAATCAAGAAGATCAGATGTCGTCAAGAGAGGCTAGGGAAGCTAGTTGAGTAGACCCCCCCTCAAACTAGGGGCAAAGATGTCAGATGTGCCGAAAGAGAAGATGAGTTCTCTTGAATCATGACCACTCTCCGGATACGGATGGCATCAAAACCCTAAAACCATTTGGCATGGGCTTGCTACACTTTTACCCTTTGAGAGGCTCATTTGGTAGAAAACCGGAAGGCGACCAGCAAAAGTTAGAGCAAGCAAAAAAAAAAAAAATACATACAAAGGAAAGAAAAAATACAAAAAAAAAAAAAGAAAGAACAAAGAAGAAAAAGAAGAAAAAGAAAAGAAAAAAAAAAAGCTCATAAGGTCGAAAACCACATCAGCCTTGGCAAAAGTTAGAGCCTAAAAAAAAAAAAAAAAAAGAATGAAGAACAAAGCTACATGAGGTCGAAAACACATAGGTGCCTGCCTTGGCAAAAGTTAGAGCCTAAAAAGCGAGAGGTTAATACCCGAGTGTACCTTAACCTCGAACTACGTAAGGCTTGATTCCCATGTTTGGGATACGTAGGCAACTTCACTTTGAAGTCCAGCCACAAACACTTCAAATTCAATTGTGTCCATGTGATGGTTCTGGCCATCTTTGTCTTCTCTGTATCTGAGAGTCTGGTTGTGTTCATCGCTCCGAGGACTGACTACAATGTGCTGCGGCATCATCAAACAAGGGCAACTTTCCTTGCCATTCAAAAGCGCCCGCAGTGTCACTTTAAACAAGGGGCAACTTTAGTTGCCATGCGGTGTCCTTCAAACAAGGGGCAATTTTCCATTGCTATGGATCGAGGTTGTGCATCTCAAGAGTAGGTTCGTGCTTTCGTTGGCGATGACCGTTTTAAAAACAGTTTTGGGAATTTTCTTGAGGTTGGTGATTTTCTCTAAAAATTATTCCATTTTCCAAAAACTGGACCATTTTCTTGGACCCAAAAAAGGAAAATTTTCAGTGCTCATAGCCTGACTTGCATGATTTCAAATCAAAAATCGAACAAGTGTGGTAATCTAACTCTCACATTGGTCAAAACTGTTTTAGTAGAAATCAAAACAAAAAATAGTCAAAATGATGAACTAGTGGCACAGTTGAGTCGGGCTTCTGTCTTTTCCCATTGTCAACACGCAGCCAAGAAGGGCACTCTACATGCGGAAAAGGCACGAGGTTAACAACAAAAATTTGAAAGCTCTCTCATCCTCAAGCAACGAGGTATTAAGTCAAGTCTGAAGCCGCAATTAGAATAGGGCGAGATGTTCCACTTCCTCATCTGACGAGATCTAACCATGTCCAAACTCCTCGACAAGGCATCATCAACCGATGTTAGGCTGCGATTTGCACACCCGGTTGTAGCATAACCCCTCGTGGGAAGTTCACTATTGTGGCGGAAGAAAGAATCTAGCGAGAATGCTAGGGGCAAAAAGCCATAACTTCTTGTCTACCCATCAACCACCCGGGGAGGGATAAAAAATGAGAGATTGAAGAATAGAGATGTCGTTGAGAGAAAAAAGTGAGGAAAAGGGCTTTTCGAGGAAAAAGCGAGCTTGAGGGCAGTGATGTGAGAATCACAAATGAGAAAGGGTGGGAAATAATACCCATTGAAAGCAGGCTCCTGTGTGCATTTGAGTCTTTTGTTGCATTTTGTTTGCCTCGATTCTTGCTTTGAGTTCGGCGTTAGTGTCTCGATGTGTTTAGGTTGTTTACCTATAGTTTTCCGTTGTTGAGTCTTTTTTTTGTGTTGATCGTAGGCTCAATACAGTTAAGAACTCATTTCTTAATTTCAAAAAAGAAATCAAATCATCTTGTGCTTTCGAGTGCGTGCCATTCTCCATATTTGTGTAAAACAGATTTGTTCTTTCGAAAGCTGCAGGGTTCACCCCCGACAAGTGTGAACAGTAAAACACGGACCTATCTGAAGCCATGTGGGTTCAGGCGCAAAAGCAAAAAAGAGGAAAATCAAAGCATCGAGAGTGTTTCACCTTGATGATTACGAGATTGTATTAGGATGTACCTCTTCAAACCTTATCGATATTCCAAAGAATGGCGTGTCTCTATTCCAAGTGTAAGCTGCTTCAAGTCGAGAATGGAAATTAAGCGACGCAGATATTATCTCTCTCTAATATGAGCAGGTGTGCCCGTTCTTGAGATGAATCGTGACCCTCCAAGAGGTAAATCGGAGGTTGCGTTTGGAGTTTGGTCTCCTTAAGGCTTGCAATCCCTTATTGGCATTTTGTTTCAAATATGCATTGTGATGCATGTTCCAAGCTGCATTATTATGCACCTTTTCACTTGCATTGTTATGCACATCCACTGGCATTGTTATGCTCACTCGTTGCATTGTTATGCACATCTATCTCGCATTGTTATGCACCTTTTTCACTTGCATTGTTATGCACACTCTACCTGCATTGTTATGCACTTTTTCCTGCATTGTCATGCACATCCAGCGGCATTGTTATGCACCTTTTTCACTTGCATTGTTATGCACATCTATCTAGCATTGTTATGCTCATTC
This sequence comes from Camellia lanceoleosa, assembly GCA_025200525.1. Taxonomy (NCBI): domain Eukaryota; kingdom Viridiplantae; phylum Streptophyta; class Magnoliopsida; order Ericales; family Theaceae; genus Camellia; species Camellia lanceoleosa. Next base: position 932,112 of record CM045769.1, read on the forward strand.
GTTGCATTGATATACACCTTTTTCACTTGCATTGTTATGCACATCTACCTGCATGGTTATGCACCTTTTTCACTTGCATTGTTATGCACATCTACCTGCATGGTTATGCACCTTTTACTTACATAGTTGATCTTTCTTCTCTTGCGTGTGATCTGTTGAGAAATCTACCTTTCCTCTCTTGCGTGTGATCTGAGAGATGATCTTCCTCTCTTGCATGTGATATCTTTGAGAGGTCTACCTTCTTCTCTTGCGTGTGATCTGTTGAAATCTACCTTTTCCTCTCTTGCGTGTGATCTGTTGAGATGATCTTTCCTCTCTTGCATGTGATATCTTTGAGAGGTCTACCTTCTTCTCTTGCGTCTACCTTTCTTCTCTTGTGATCTGTTGAGAAATCTACCTTTCTTCTCTTGCGTGTGATCTGTTTGAGAAATCTAACTTTCTTCTCTCTTGCGTATGATCACGAGAAATCTACCTTTTCCTCTCTTGCGTGTGATCTGTTTGAGAGATGATCTTTCCTCTCTTGCATGTGATATCTTTGAGAGGTCTACCTTTCTTCTCTTGCGTGTGATCTGAGAAATCTACCTTTTCCTCTCTTGCATGTGATCTGTTGAGATGATCTTTTCCTCTCTTGCATATGATATCTTTGAGAGGTCTACCTTTTCTTCTCTTGCGTGTGATCTGAGAAATCTACCTTTTCTCTCTTGCGTGTGATTGAGATGATCTTTTCCTCTCTTGCATGTGATATCTTTGAGAGGTCTACCTTTCTTCTCTTGCGTGTGATCTGAGAAATCTACCTTTTCCTCTCTTGCGTGTGATATCTTTGAGAGATGATCTTTTCCTCTCTTGCATGTGATATGCTGAGAGGTCTACCTTTCTTCTCTTGCGTGTGATACGCTGAGAAATCTACCTTTCTTCTCTTGCGTGTGATACGCTGAGAAATCTATCTTTTCTTCTCTTGCGTATGATACGCCGAGAAATCTACCTTTTCCTCTCTTGCGTGTGATACGCTGGGAGATGATCTTCTCCTCTCTTGCATGTGATGTGCTGAGAGGTTTACCTTTCTTCTCTTGCGTATGATACGCTGAAAGGTTTACCTTCTTCCCCTCCTGTGTGTGATACGCGAAGAGATGTTATGTGTGAGACTCCAGATACTCTCGGTAGTCACTTTTAGCCTTCTCCGCGCAAGACGCCGTGAGAATTGCATAATTTTCTTACATCCTTTCTGCGTGAGATATAGGTTGGTTCACGTTTACTTGCTTGCATAGCTTTCGCTTAAAATGTTGCATTTATTTTGCATAATTGCTTCATCACAGCATCATTTGCATGATCATAAGTTATGCACTTGCATTGGCTATCACTTTGCATCTTGCTTACGAACTCTGTTGGTTTGATTCCTTGCAAAGGATCGTGGCGACTTCGCGCACAACCATTTATTCAGCTATATTTTGCCTGTTTGTTTAAGTCTTCGGCCTTGTCAAAAATGGGTCGTCTCTGGGCTTTGACATTCACTCCCGTCATTATTATGACTTTCGAGTTCTGTCAAAGAGGGGCAACTGTAGACACCCCATTTTTGACCGTCCTCAAGACTCAGACGTCACCGATTGAGCGCTTGGTGATATTGCATACTGTGCTTGCTCAGAAGTTTCGGAGTCTCGGCTACGAGCCTTGCCTCCGGACTTCCGGACTCTTTGTGCTTTGCCTCGGTTTGCGAACCAGGCTCTATTTTCTCTGTTTTCTCTTCCCAAAGGGAGGGAGAGGTCTCGTGGACCATCTCTCAGTGGCCGTAGGCTACGTTTTGTGGTCGTAGGCCATTTTGCCCATTTCGGAGCCCGGTTCCCGGTTTTCGGAGCCGTCAGGCCGTGTGCCTCGGTTCGGGACCGTCTAACCACCCCTGTTTGCCCCGGTTTTTGGCATGCATCTTATTTCCTCCCTTTCGAGGGACACTGTGGTCCGAGAGACCAACTTCGTGGTCGGACACCACTGCCGGTGCCTAACAGCCCACTTTCGGGGCCCCGAACTGCGTGTTTTGGCTCCCGAACACTCATCTTGCATTTTTGGGCCCCGACCCGAACTTGAGATAGTCATATTTTGAGGTCCTTTTCATGTTTTATTAAGGACCTTTTATTGTTTGACATCTCCATCTGTCACTTGCTTCTTTACCTCTTTTCGGGCCTATTTTTGCATGGTATTTTAGGCGTACTTGTGGGCTGTTTTGGGCTTGGTCATAAACTAAAAAGTGTCTTATTTTGAGCCCCTCTTCAACTTTGTTGAAGGGCTCTCGGCCATATGAGACCTGCAGCTATCACTTACCCCTTTAACCACCTTTTGGCCCCTTTTGGTGCACCCTTTGCTGAAGGCTTCTTGAGGAAGCCTTGACCCTTTGTCTTGGCTTCCTCAAGAAGCCTACCAGCTGTCCAAGCTTCTTTGATAAGCCAAGACCCCCTTGCACCTCTTGAACCTCCCTCTTTTGCTTAGCCATTAAGTCTTCTTTGCCTATATAAGCACCATTCCTTCTCCTTTGTCTAGGGTTGGATGTTTGGAACAAAAAACCAGAGATATATAGATATATCTGATATATACATACATATATCCCTCCATCTCTCACTATATCTCTCCCATTCAACCATCAAACACCCTTGTTCTTGGGCCATTTCTTCATCAACTCATAGCACAAAGCATCCTTACTCCATTGCAGCGACTTGGGGCTTTTCTTCAGAGTTTAGGAGCACCCAAACTTGGTCCAAGAGGTGCTGGTTTGCTGGTCTTCAAGGGTAAGCCATCTTCTTCCCTTTTCTAGCATTTTCTTGCTTCACATCTAAGCCTTGCTTGCAAGCACTTTTGGGCTCCGACCCAAACTGTAAATCATCATATTTTGGGGTCCTCTTCATGTTTGATTGAGGACCCCTTGCTGTTTGAGGACAGTAGCTAGCAATTCCTTCATTAGCCCTCTTTATGCCATAATCTTGCATAGTATGTTTGGCTTGTGTATAATCTCTTTTTGAGCATGTAATAAACTTTAAGTAGGCTCATTTTGAGCCCTTCTTCAACATTGAAGAAGGGCTCAACCTTGTTTGAGACCCCTATCTTGCACTTGTTTCATAATCTCTTCTATTTACCGTAATCTTGCATGCTTTGTTAGCCTACCATGCTTCTGGTTTTGGGCCTTTGACAGGCCTGAAAAGTGTCTTATTTTACCCCCCTCTACATGTCTCATGAAGGTTCTTTGGCTGTTTGGTGCACCCTTTTGGTACTTCATGTTATACCCCTTTGTGGGCCTTAATCTTGCATTGCCTTTTGAGCATGTTTGTGTATTGATTTGGGGCTTGTCATCTACTATGGGTAGTCATATTTTTGGTCCCTCGTCAGTATTGTAGAAGGGTATTTTTCAGTTTGGTGCATGCTTAGCATACCTACCATGTGATGCCTTGTAATTGCCTTAATATGCCTTAGGTTGTTAGCCTTTGTTCGAGCATATTTTAGGCTTAGATTTGTGAATCTTTTGTGCTTATTTTGCCATACTTTAGGTCTTTCTTAAGTTGTTTGAGTCGATCCTAGCATGCATTATATAGCCTCTTTGCATTTTGTGGCTTGTATGCTTCAAGTATGTGAATGTGTGAACATTGTTGCATGCTTCGTTGATTTATTCAGTTGGTTTGGAACCTCCTATAACATGATTTCAGAGCTTACGTTGCATGCTATATGTCCATACTTAGCCTCTTTAAGTGTGCTTAAGAGTTGCCTTGTTTATGCCTTGGGTTTGGACCATAACACTTGCATATGTGTGTGTGTGTTTAGTCTCCATTTCTAGGCACTATGGCCACTGTTTTAGGCTTGTTTGAGGCTGCCTAATCTAGTTTAAGTCCATTCCCTCATACGTTGTAGCATGCTTACTTTGTATGTGTTGCTTAGGTTGTGTGCCTAGCATGTTTATATACTTGCATGTTCATATTGCATGTTAGATTGCATGCTTAGGTTGCATTTGACATGCATGCTTTACCTCTTGAATTGAGTATGATAGAGGTTGAGCTCTTTGTTTGTTTATGTGCATTTCATTCCACATTGAAGTTGCACACTTTGGCTTCTTGGGCCATCATGCATTGAAATCGTGATTGGTGGTCGAGGGAAACCATGCTCTCTTGAGTCCATTGCATGATAGGGGTGTGTCCGTCATACATTTGTCCCAAAATTCCATACCATGCTCTGTTCTGCGTCTGCACTTTGTCAAACTGCCTCCAGAATTTAGTGCCGCAAGCACTCTTTTCAAGGTCGAGCACACTTTTTGTGCCGATAATCTCAATTGCAGCCGATGGTCCAACCCTTCAGCCGGTGGTAATATTCAGGGTATGTGGAAGGTGTCCCAGGACTCTGGAAATTTTCTAGAGAGGCTGGCAAAGAAAAGCGAGAACAGAGGCATGGTGCGGGTTCCTGGCAAGGCGGACATCGAGCATGCATCATTCACAAGATCTCGAGCCGAGGGTCAGGCCCTTTATTTCACATTTATTTATTCAGTAATTAGAATTTGTAATATTTATTCATTTATTTTTGGACTGTATTATTATTTTGGTCCCTCCAAGTGAGGACGCAATTGTAATAAGTGTGGGTGAGTGCGTGTATGTCTTCCAACCCCCACTTCTTTTTTCCCTTTTATTTACCTGCTTACGATGGTAGATTAGGGCACGTTTATTTTAGCATACCTTATGCAATGCATGCGTGCATCCATGCATTTTTTTACACGCATCGGGCTCGGCACATCATACAAACTGCATTGTATTTCAATTCCAAATTGAATACGTGTTATTTGTAGCATTCCACATGCCATGTCTAGGATAGCCGAGCCTGTCTAGATTGCATCGCTGTGTTGCATTAGCCATTTAACATGAACTAGGTCATGCATGTTTGCTAACTAGTTTCTTGTTTTGGCACGGAGTACGATGTAAGTATTTATGCTTTAGCACATCACATGTGTGTGAATGTTTCCATGACAGTATGCCTGCCATGCGGCTAAATGCTTACATGATAAACTGTTTGAATGCCTGTGGGTGGAGGTTGGATTGCGTGAGTTGGAACAACTCATTGAAATCCGTATTTTAGCCTACTTGCGCGTAAGAAAAACAACACGTTTTTGAGACAAAGCGGATATGCAATGTTTAGTTCCAAGTTAGGCAATCTAGTCTATACTTTTGTGTTGTGCATCACATAGTAATTCTAGGTTAATAACCGGAATAAGAGCATATAAAGTTTTCAAAACGGATATCACGGTTAGTAGAGGTGGTCTTCGACCGCGAAAGGGGTGCTCATATGACCTTCCCGATCGTACCCAAGCTCCGAGCCAAGACAACTTTGGTGATGACGGACACGTGGCCTTTCGCACCAGTCGTGGTTTCCTAAATTTCCCATTTTAAAATATTTAGGTGGCGACTCAGAATCGCAAAGCGATCCATGTTTGGCACTACTTTTCAAAAATCTATTTTCTCAAACGATTTGGATTGTTGGACTCTTTGGTTCAGATTTAGAACCGACACAAATCGAGTCCGAACTGTAGTAAACCCAATATGAACGGAACGGGACTTAACCCTCCCGGGGCGTTCGGGGACGTCTACAGTTTCTGGCGACTCTGCTGGGGATTTTTAGAGAGCTTGACTCGAACTCGTGATATCCTGTTTTGACTACGTTTATGTGTCTCTTTGCATTGCATTTGCATTGGTGCGCCTAGGACACCGTGTTTGCCATCTGCTATTCCTGAGCGGTTTGCCGGAGGCTTGTCTTGTCAAGGCATGTCCATAAGGCCGACCGGTTGCGGGCTCTGCCAGTATGGGAACACAAACCCCGGTTTTACCGGGGCACCCTCTTTGACCATTCGACCTAGTGCATATCGAAATCCGTAGTGACCATCCCAAACTAGGACAGGTTGCTTACCCGATATAGGTTGTTTGAAACCGCTGCGTGCGTAGTGAAACCCTAGCTCCTGACAAAATAGAACAGGGAAACCCTACCCCAACATAGGGGTGTATTGGCTCTCATTTACTTGCTATGTGCTTTTAGAGTGTATCTCTACAGGGAATGCATATACCGCTTATGAAGTCTGGGTATCCAGCCTTGGGCACCAAGACGATAGATTTTGAGAATCGATTATATCTGGGTATCGATTTAGGCGATGATTTCGGGGATGATCAAGAATAGAATCTGATCGTTGCTTTGCTTGCTCATTCCAGATGAAGTTGAGTTAAGATCTCGTCTGCTTTTCCTTTGCTAGGTAGTCTTGGAACCATAGCTTTAGAAGGGTCCGATATACCGGTACTCTAGACTCAGGTTGCTATGTGATCAAGGGATGAACCACTTGTCGGGTGCTCGCTTTTTGCAGATGTGATGGATGGCACGACTATTTTGAGCATTTATGAATCTTGTTTATCCTACCTTCGACTTGGGTATTAAATGCGCCTTTGTTGTATCGAGTCAGCCATGTTGAGTCTGTCTTGTTGTATCGAGTCATCCCTGTTGAGTCTGTCTCGTTGTATCGAGTCACCCCTGTTGAGTCTGTCTCGTTATATCGAGTCACCCCTGTTGAGTCTGCCTCATTGTATCAAGTCAACCCTGTTGAGTCTGTCTCGTTATATCGAGTCAGTTCTGTTTTGTTAGAGTCAGGTGATTCTGGGGGTGTTACCTCGGGCGTCACCATTTTGTTTTGCGTCTGTCTTTTCATTTTGTTTTGAGTCTGTTTCTGCCAGGGAGCTAGTTGTGCCAACAGATTTTGAATGAAACAGCAGTGATTTTCACACTCTTTGTGCTTGCTTCTGCCATGTGCCAGTTGTGCCAAAATTTCTAAATAAGATGGAAGTATTTGACTAAGAACTCTGTCTTTTCTGTGCCTTGAAGTCATTGTAATGACCTGAGTTTTTCAAAACTTTTTGAACATCAAGGTGAAAACGAAGAGGAAGGAATTCCTCGGGATTTGCAAAAATTTGATCGATTGAGAGAAAGAGAGGCGTGCTAAGCCCTTAATGAATGAAATCATGCTTGTTAGTGTGAGTACTGAGAAGGACCCTAGCTTTGATCCAGATTGGTCCTACACTGTCTTCAGCGCGAGCGATTTGTCGCATTGTTTAAAACTTTCAAAAAGAGTTTTATGCGCGGTCCTCGAAGACATGTGGAATCGCTCTTGAGATTGTGCGACCTAGGATCGCTCACCGAGACTTCGACCTCATTTTCGAACCTTGGACTCAAACTCGCAATGTTCAGCAGTTAATCGCAACGTGAGGCTGTGGAGACCAGATTCAAAGTAGCCCTCAAACAAGAGGCAAGAAAATCAAATCAAGAAGATCGGATGTCAGAGAGAGGCTTGGGAAGCTAGATCAAGCCCCCCTCAAACTAGGGGCAAGATGTCGAGATGTTCAAGAGTCAAGATGAGTTCTTCTTGAATCAACAGCCACTCTCCTGGATACGGATGGCATCAAAACCCTAAAACCATTTGGCATGGGCTTGCTACACTTTTACCCTTTGAGAGGCTCGCTGGGCCGAAAACCCGGAAGGGCGACCCAGGCAAAAGTTAGAGCAAGCAAAAAAAAAAAAATACATACAAAAGGAAAGAAAAAAATACAAAAAAAAAAAGAAGAACAAAGGAAGAAGAAAAAGAAAAGAAAAGAAAAAGAAGCTCGCAAGGTCGAAAACCCGCATCGGGCGCCTTGGCAAAAGTTAGAGCCTAAAAGAAAAAAAAAGAAAAGAATGAAGAACAAAGCTCGCAAGGTCGAAAACCTGCAACAGGTGCCTTGGCAAAAGTTAGAGCCTAAAAAGCGAGAGGTTAATACCCGAGTGTACCTTAACCCCGAACTACGTAAGGCTTGATTCCCATGTTTGGGATACGTAGGCAACTTCACTTTGAAGTCCAGCCACAAACACTTCAAATTCGATTGTGTCCATGTGATGGTTCTGGCCATCTTTGTCTTCTCTCAGATCTCGAGAGTCTCTGTGTTCATCGCCCGAGGATCGACTACAATGTGTCGGCATCATCCAAACAAGGGGCAACTTTCCCTTGCCATACAAGACGCCACGGTGTCACTTTAAACAAGGTGCAACTTTCCGTTGCCAGGCAGTGTCCTTCAAACAAGGGGCAATTTTCCATTGCTATGGATCTGAGGTTGTGCATCTCAAGAGTAGGTTCCGTGCTCGTTGAGCGATGACCGCTTGCAAAAAACAGTTTTTGGGAATTTTTACTGAGGTTGACTGATTTTCTCTAGAAAATTATTCCATTTTTCCAAAACTGGACCGTTTTCTTGGACCCAAAAAAGAAAAATTTTCAGTGCTCATAGCCTGACTTGCATGATTTCAAATCAAAATCGAACAAGTGTGTTAATCTAACTCTCACATTGGTCAAAACTATTTTAGTAGAAAACCAAAACAAAAAAAATGGTCGAAATGATGAACTAGGGGCACAGTTGAGTCAGGCTTCCTGTCTTTTCCCATTGTCAACACGCTCGCCAAGAAGGGCACTCTACCCGCCGGAAAAGGCACAACTGAGGTTAACAACAAAAGGGCTGAAAGCTCTCTCATCCTCCAAGCAACGAGGTATTAAGTCAAGTGCGAAGCACGAATTAGAATGGGGCGAGATGTTCCACTTCCTCATCTGGACAGATCTAACCATGTCCAAACTCCCCAGCAAGGCATCATCAACCGATGTTAGCTGCAGATTTGCTGCACACCCAGTTGTAGCATAACCCCTCTGTGGGGGAAGTTCACTATTGTGAGCAGAAGAAAGAGAATCTAGCAGAATGCTAGGGGCAAAAGCCCGCAACTTCTTGTCTACCCATCAACCACCCAGGGGAGGGATAAAAAAATGAGAGATTGAAGAATAGAGAGATGTGCGTTGAGAGAAAAAGTGAGGAAAAGGGCTTTTTCAGAAAAACAGAGCTTGAGGGCCGAGTGATGTGAGAATCACAAATGAGAAAGGGTGGGAAATAATACCCATTGAAACAGGCTCCCTGTGTGCATTTGAGTCTTTTGTTGCATTTTGTTTGCCTCGATTCTTGCTTTGAGTCGTTCCGAGCGTGTCTCGATGTGTTTAGGTTGTTTACCTATAGTTTTCCGTTGTTGAGTCTTTTTCGCTGTGTTCAGTCGTAGGCTCAATACCCGGTTAAGAACTCATTTCTTAATTTCAAAAAAAAGAAATCAAATCATCTTGTGCTCAGAGTGCCGTGCCATTCTCCATATTTGTGTAAAACAGATTTGTTCTTTCGAAAGCTGCAGGGTTCACCCCCGACAAGTGTGAACAGTAAAACACGGACCTATCTGAAGCCATGTGGGTTCCAGACTGCAAAGCAAAAGAAAAGAGGGAAAATCAAAGCATCTGAGAGTGTTTCACCTTCAGTGATTCTGAGATTGTATTCCGGATGTACCTCTTCAAACCTTGTCAGTATTCCAAAGAATGAGCGTGTCTCTATTCCAAGTGTAAGCCTGCTTCAAGTCAGAATGGAAATTAAAGCAGCAACAGATATTATCTCTCTCTAATATGAACAGGGTGTGCCCGTTCTTGAGATGAATCGTGACCCCTCCAAGAGGTAAATCGGAGGTTGCGTTTGGAGTTTGGTCTCCTTAAGGCTTGCAATCCCTTATTCGGCATTTTGTTTCAAATATGCATTGTGATGCATGTTCCAACTGCATTGTTATGCACCTTTTTCACTTGCATTGTTATGCACATCCACTGGCATTGTTATGCTCACTCGTTGCATTGTTATGCACATCTATCTCGCATTGTTATGCACCTTTTTCACTTGCATTGTTATGCACACTCTACCTGCATTGTTATGCACTTTTTTCCACTTGCATTGTCATGCACATCCACTGGCATTGTTATGCACCTTTTTCACTTGCATTGTTATGCACATCTATCTAGCATTGTTATGCTATTCGCTATTGATATACACCTTTTCACTTGCATTGTTGCACATCTACCCGCATGGTTATGCACCTTTTCACTTGCATTGTTATGCACATCTACCAAAGATGGTTATGCACCTTTTACTTACATAGTTGATCTTTCTTCTCTGCGTGTGATACCGAGAAATCTTTTCCCCTCTTCCTCTTGTGATCTGACTGAGAGATGATCTTTTCCTCTCTTGCATGTGATATGCTGAGAGGTCTACCTTTCTTCTCTTGCGTGTGATACGCTGAGAAATCTACCTTTTCCTCTCTTGCGTGTGATACGCTGAGAGATGATCTTTTCCTCTCTTGCATGTGATATGCTGAGAGGTCTACCTTTCTTCTCTTGCGTCTACCTTTCTTCTCTTGCGTGTGATACGCTGAGAAATCTACCTTTCTTCTCTTGCGTGTGATACGCTGAGAAATCTAACTTTTCTTCTCTTGCGTATGATACGCCGAGAAATCTACCTTTTCCTCTCTTGCGTGTGATACGCTGAGAGATGATCTTTTCCTCTCTTGCATGTGATATGCTGAGAGGTCTACCTTTCTTCTCTTGCGTGTGATACGCCGAGAAATCTACCTTTTCCTCTCTTGCGTGTGATACGCTGAGAGATGATCTTTTCCTCTCTTGCATATGATATGCTGAGAGGTCTACCTTTCTTCTCTTGCGTGTGATACGCTGAGAAATCTACCTTTTCCTCTCTTGCGTGTGATACGCTGAGAGATGATCTTTTCCTCTCTTGCATGTGATATGCTGAGAGGTCTACCTTTCTTCTCTTGCGTGTGATACGCTGAGAAATCTACCTTTTCCTCTCTTGCGTGTGATATGCTGAGAGATGATCTTTTCCTCTCTTGCATGTGATATGCTGAGAGGTCTACCTTTCTTCTCTTGTGTGTGATACGCTGAGAAATCTACCTTTCTTCTCTTGCGTGTGATACGCTGAGAAATCTATCTTTTCTTCTCTTGCGTATGATACGTCGAGAAATCTACCTTTTCCTCTCTTGCGTGTGATACGCTGGGAGATGATCTTCTCCTCTCTTGCATGTGATGTGCTGAGAGGTTTACCTTTCTTCTCTTGCGTATGATACGCTAAAAGGTTTACCTTCTTCCCCTCCTGTGTGTGATACGCGAAGAGATGTTATGTGTGAGACTCCAGATACTCTCGGTAGTCACTTTTAGCCTTCTCCGCGCAAGACGCCGTGAGAATTGCATAATTTTCTTACATCCTTTCTGCGTGAGATGTAGGTTGGTTCACGTTTACTTGCTTGCATAGCTTTCGCTTAAAATGTTGCGTTTATTTTGCATAATTGCTTCATCACAGCATCATTTGCATGATCATAAGTTATGCACTTGCATTGTGCATCACTTTGCATCTTGCCCCTGAACTACGCTGGTTTGATTCCTTGCAAAGGATACGAGGCTACAAGGGCACAACCATTTATTCAATTTATATTTTGCTGTTGTTTAAGTCTTCGCCTTGTCAAAATGGGTCGCCTTCGGCTTTGACATTCACTCCCGTCATTATTATGACTTTCGAGTTCTCACAAAGAGGGCAATCAGAGACACCCCATTTTTGACCGTCCTCAAGACTCGACGCCACCGATTGAGCGCTTGGTGATATTGCACATCAGGCTTGCCGAAGTTTTGAGTCTCGCCACGAGCCTTGCCTCCGGACTTCGGACTCTTTGTGCTTTGCCTCGGTTTGCGAACCGTGCTCTATTTTCTCTGCTTTCTTCCCAAAGGGAGGGAGAGGTCTCGTGGACCATCTCTCGGTGGCAGAGGCTACGCTTTTGTGGTCGAGGCCATTTTGCCCATTTCGGTTCTGCCCTTTTGCGGAGTCGCCAGCCGTGTGCCTCGGTTGGGACCGTCTAACCACCCTGCTTGCCGGTTTTGGCATGCATCTTATTTCCTCCCTTCGAGGGACACTGTGGTCCGAGAGACCAACCGTGGTCGGACACCACCGCCGGTGCCTAACACCCACTTTGGGCCCCGAATGCGTGTTTGGCTCTTAACACTCATCTTGCATTTTTGGGCCCGACCCAAACTTGAGATAGTCATATTTTGAGGTCCTTTTCATGTTTTATTAAGGACCTTTTATTGTTTGACATCTCCATCTGTCACTTGCTTCTTTACCTCTTTTCGGGCCTATTTTTGCATGGTATTTTAGGCGTACTTGTGGGCTGTTTTGGGCTTGGTCATAAACTAAAAAGTGTCTTATTTTGAGCCCCTCTTCAACTTTGTTGAAGGGCTCTCGGCCATATGAGACCTGCAGCTATCACTTACCCCTTTAACCACCTTTTGGGCCCTTTTGGTGCACCTTTCTTTGAAGGCTTCTTGAGGAAGCCTTGACCCTTTGTCTTGGCTTCCTCAAGAAGCCTACCAGCTGTCCAAGCTTCTTTGATAAGCCAAGACCCCCTTGCACCTCTTGAACCTTCCTCTTTTGCTTAGCCATTAAGTCTTCTTTGCCTATATAAGCACCATTCCTTCTCCTTTGTCTAGGGTTGGAGGTTTGGAACAAAAAAACCAGAGATATATAGATATATCTGATATATACATACATATATCCCTCCATCTCTCACTATATCTCTCCCATTCAACCATCAAACACCCTTGTTCTTGGGCCATTTCTTCATCAACTCATAGCACAAAGCATCCTTACTCCATTGCAGCGACTTGGGGCTTTTCTTCAGAGTTTAGGAGCACCCAAACTTGGTCCAAGAGGTGCTGGTTTGCTGGTCTTCAAGGGTAAGCCATCTTCTTCCCTTTTCTAGCATTTTCTTGCTTCACATCTAAGCCTTGCTTGCAAGCACTTTTGGGCTCCGACCCAAACTGTAAATCATCATATTTTGGGGTCCTCTTCATGTTTGATTGAGGACCCCTTGCTGTTTGAGGACAGTAGCTAGCAATTCCTTCATTAGCCCTCTTTATGCCATAATCTTGCATAGTATGTTTGGCTTGTGTATAATCTCTTTTTGAGCATGTAATAAACTTTAAGTAGGCTCATTTTGAGCCCTTCTTCAACATTGAAGAAGGGCTCAACCTTGTTTGAGACCCCTATCTTGCACTTGTTTCATAATCTCTTCTATTTACCGTAATCTTGCATGCTTTGTTAGCCTACCATGCTTCTGGTTTTGGGCCTTTGACAGGCCTGAAAAGTGTCTTATTTTACCCCCCTCTACATGTCTCATGAAGGTTCTTTGGCTGTTTGGTGCACCCTTTTGGTACTTCATGTTATACCCCTTTGTGGGCCTTAATCTTGCATTGCCTTTTGAGCATGTTTGTGTATTGATTTGGGGCTTGTCATCTACTATGGGTAGTCATATTTTTGGTCCCTCGTCAGTATTGTAGAAGGGTATTTTTCAGTTTGGTGCATGCTTAGCATACCTACCATGTGATGCCTTGTAATTGCCTTAATATGCCTTAGGTTGTTAGCCTTTGTTCGAGCATATTTTAGGCTTAGATTTGTGAATCTTTTGTGCTTATTTTGCCATACTTTAGGTCTTTCTTAAGTTGTTTGAGTCGATCCTAGCATGCATTATATAGCCTCTTTGCATTTTGTGGCTTGTATGCTTCAAGTATGTGAATGTGTGAACATTGTTGCATGCTTCTGATTTATTCATTGGTTTGGAACCTCCTATAACATGATTTCAGAGCTTACGTTGCATGCTATATGTCCATACTTAGCCTCTTTAAGTGTGCTTAAGAGTTGCCTTGTTTATGCCTTGGGTTTGGACCATAACACTTGCATATGTGTGTGTGTGTTTAGTCTCCATTTCTAGGCACTATGGCCACTGTTTTAGGCTTGTTTGAGGCTGCCTAATCTAGTTTAAGTCCATTCCCTCATACGTTGTAGCATGCTTACTTTGTATGTGTTGCTTAGGTTGTGTGCCTAGCATGTTTATATACTTGCATGTTCATATTGCATGTTAGATTGCATGCTTAGGTTGCATTTGACATGCATGCTTTACCTCTTGAATTGAGTATGATAGAGGTTGAGCTCTTTGTTTGTTTATGTGCATTTCATTCCACATTGAAGTTGCACACTTTGGCTTCTTGGGCCATCATGCATTGAAATGCGTGATTGGTGGCCCGGGGGTCGAGGGCCATGCTCTCTTGAGTCCATTGCATGATAGGGGGTGTGTCCGTGCATACATTTGTCCCAAAATTCCATACCATGCTTTCTGTCGTCTGCCACAAACTGCTCGCAGAATTTAGTGCCGACCGCACTCTTTCAAGGCCAAGCACACTTTTTGTGCCGATAATCTCAATTGCAGCCGATGGTCCAACCCTTCAGCCGGTGGTAATATTCAGGGTATGTGGAAGGTGTCCCAGGACTCTGGAAATTTTCTAGAGAGGCACGGCAGCAAAAGCAGAGGGAACAGAGGCATGGTGCGGGTTCCCGGGCAAGGCGGACATCGAGCATGCATCATTCACAAGATCGAGCCGAGGGGTCAGGGCCCTTTTATTTCACATTTATTTATTCAGTAATTAGAATTTGTAATATTTATTCATTTATTTTTGGACTGTATTATTATTTTGGTCCCTCCAAGTGAGGACGCAATTGTAATAAGTGTGGGTGAGTGCGTGTATGTCTTCCAACCCCCACTTCTTTTTTCCCTTTTATTTACCTGCTTACGATGGTAGATTAGGGCACGTTTATTTTAGCATACCTTATGCAATGCATGCGTGCATCCATGCATTTTTTTACACGCATCGGGCTCGGCACATCATACAAACTGCATTGTATTTCAATTCCAAATTGAATACGTGTTATTTGTAGCATTCCACATGCCATGTCTAGGATAGCCGAGCCTGTCTAGATTGCATCTTCGCCTGTGTTGCATTAGCCATTTAACATGAACTAGGTCATGCATGTTTGCTAACTAGTTTCTTGTTTTGGCACGGAGTACGATGTAAGTATTTATGCTTTAGCACATCACATGTGTGTGAATGTTTCCATGACAGTATGCCTGCCATGCTGCTAAATGCTTACATGATAAACTGTTTGAATGCCTGTGGGTGGAGGTTGGATTGCGTGAGTTGGAACAACTCATTGAAATCCGTATTTTAGCCTACGGCGCCAGAAAGTAAAGAAAACAACACGTTTTCGAGACAAAACGGATATGCAATGTTTAGTTTCAAGTTAGGCAATCTAGTCTATACTTTTGTGTTGCTGCGCGCATAACATAGTAATTCTAGGTTAATAACCAGAATAAGAACGCATAAAGTTTTCAAAAACGGATATCACGGTTAGTAGAGGTCGGTCTTCGGACCGGCGAAAGGGGTGCTCATAGGTGACCTTGCCCGATCGTACCCAAGCTCCCGAGCCAAGACAACTTTGGTGATGATGACACGTTTCTTCGGCACCGAGTCAGGGTTTCCTAAATTTCCCATTTTAAAATATTTAGGTGGCGACTCTGTAATCTGGCAAAGCAGTCCATGTTTGGCACTACTTTTCAAAAATCTATTTTCTCAAACGATTTGTCGGATTTGGACTCTTTGGTTCAGATTTAGAACCGACACAAATCGAGTCCGAACTGTAGTAAACCCAATATGAACGGAACGGGAGTTAACCCTCCCGGGGCGTTCGAGGACGTCTACAGTTTCTGGCGACTCTGCTAGGGATTTTTAGAGAGCTTGACTCGAACTCGTGATATCCTGTTTTGACTACGTTTATGTGTCTCTTTGCATTGCATTTGCATTGGTGTGCCTAGGACACCGTGTTTGCCATCTGTTATTCCTGAGCGGTTTGCCGGAGGCTTGTCTTGTCAAGGCATGTCCATAAGGCCGACCGGTTGCGGGCTCTGCCAGTATGGGAACACAAACCCCGGTTTTACCGGGGCACCCTCTTTGACCATTCGACCTAGTGCATATCGAAATCCGTAGTGACCATCCCAAACTAGGACAGGTTGCTTACCCGATATAGGTTGTTTGAAACCGTCATGTGCGAGTGAAACCCTAGCTCCTCGACAAAATAGAACAGAAACCCTACCCCAACATAGGGGTGTATTGGCTCATTTACTTGCTATGTGCTTTTAGAGTGTATCTCTCAGGAATGCATATACTAGCTTTTTAGTCTGTATCCACCAAGGGCACCAAGATCGATATTTTGAGAATCAGTTATATCTGCGGGTATCAGATTCAGATTTGGGGCAGTGATTTCGGGGAACAGTGATCAGTAATAGAATCTGCTCGTTTTGCTCGTGATTCCAAAGGAAGTTGAGTTAAGATGCTGTCTGTTTTCCCTTTTGCTAGGTAGTCTTGGAACCATAGCTTTAGAAGGGTCTGATATACCCCGGGTACTCTAGACCTGTGTTGCTATGTGATCAAGGGATGAACCACTTGCTGTCGGTGCTCAGTTTACTTCAGATGTGATGGATGGCACGCACTATTTTGAGCATTTATGAATGCTGTTTATCCTACCTTCTGACTTGGGTATTGCGTCTGCCTTGTTGTATCGAGTCAGCCATGTTGAGTCTGTCTTGTTGTATCGAGTCATCCCTGTTGAGTCTGTCTCGTTGTATCGAGTCACCCCTGTTGAGTCTGTCTCGTTATATCGAGTCACCCTGCTGAGTCTCGCCTCATTGTATCAAGTCAACCTGTTGAGTCTGTCTCGTTATATCGAGTCGATTCATTTTGTTAGAGTCGTGATTACGGGGTGTTACCTTCAAGGCCACCATTTTGTTTTCGCCTGTCTTTTTCATTTTGTTTTGAGTCTGTTGCCAGGAGCTAGTTGTGCCAACAGATTTTGAATGAAACAAAGATGATTTTCACACTTTGTGCTTGCTTACGCTGTGCCGGTTGTGCCAAAATTTCTAAATAAGATGGAAGTATTTGACTAAGAACTCTGTCTTTTCGTGCCTTGAAGTCATTGTAATGACCTGAAGTTTTTCAAAACTTTTGAACACTGCAGGAAAACGAAGAGGAAGGAATTCTCGGATTTGCAAAAATTTGATCGATTGAGAGAAAGAGAGGCGCATAAGCCCTTAATGAATGAAATCATGCTTGTTAGTGTGAGTACCGAGAAGGACCCTAGCTTTGATCCAGATTGGTCCTACATCGCTTCGCCATGAAGCGATTTGTCGCTTTCTTAAAACTTTCAAAAATGTTTTATGCGGTCCTCGAAGACATGTGTGGAATCGCTCTTGAGATTGTGCACTTAGGATCGCTCTCACCGAGACTCGACCCTCATTTTCAACCTTGACTCAAACTCAGAATGTTCAACGGTTAACTGCAACGTGAGGCCTGTGAGACCAGATTCAAAGTAGCCCTCAAACAAGAGGCAAGAAAATCAAATCAAGAAGATCAGATGTCGTCAAGAGAGGCTTGGGAAGCTAGATCAGAAGCCCCCCCCTCAAACTAGGGGCAAAGATGTCGATGTCAAGAGCCAAGATGAGTTCTCTTGCGAATCAACAGCCACTCTCCTGGATACGGATGGCATCAAAACCCTAAAACCATTTGGCATGGGCTTGCTACACTTTTACCCTTTGAGAGGCTCGCTGGGCCGAAAACCCGGAAGGGCGACCCAGGCAAAAGTTAGAGCAAGCAAAAAAAAAAAATACATACAAAAGGAAAGAAAAAAATACAAAAAAAAAAAGAAGAACAAAGGAAGAAGAAAAAGAAAAGAAAAGAAAAGAAGCTCAAGGTCGAAACCCAGATCGGCGCCTTTGGCAAAAGTTAGAGCCTAAAAGAAAAAAAAAGAAAAGAATGAAGAACAAAGCTCGCAAGGTCGAAAACCTGCAACAGGTGCCTTGGCAAAAGTTAGAGCCTAAAAAGCGAGAGGTTAATACCCGAGTGTACCTTAACCCCGAACTACGTAAGGCTTGATTCCCATGTTTGGGATACGTAGGCAACTTCACTTTGAAGTCCAGCCACAAACACTTCAAATTCGATTGTGTCCATGTGATGGTTCTGGCCATCTTTGTCTTCTCTGTATCTGAGAGTCTGGTTGTGTTCATCGCTCCGAGGACTGACTACAATGTGCTGCGGCATCATCCAAACAAGGGGCAACTTTCCCTTGCCATTCAAAACGCCACGGTGTCACTTTAAACAAGGGGCAACTTTCCGTTGCCATGCAGTGTCCTTCAAACAAGGGGCAATTTTCCATTGCTATGGATCTGAGGTTGTGCATCTCAAGAGTAGGTTCCGTGCTCGTTGAGCAGTGACCGTTTGCAAAAACAGTTTTTGGGAATTTTTACTGAGGTTGACTGATTTTCTCTAAAAAATTATTCCATTTTTCCAAAACTGGACCGTTTTCTTGGACCCAAAAAAGGAAAATTTTCAGTGCTCATAGCTTGACTTGCATGATTTCAAATCAAAAATCGAACAAGTGTGTTAATCTAACTCTCACATTGGTCAAAACTATTTTAGTAGAAAACCAAAACAAAAAAAATGGTCGAAATGATGAACTAGGGGCACAGTTGAGTCAGGCTTCCTGTCTTTTCCCATTGTCAACACGCTCGCCAAGAAGGGCACTCTACCCGCCGGAAAAGGCACAACTGAGGTTAACAACAAAAGGGCTGAAAGCTCTCTCATCCTCCAAGCAACGAGGTATTAAGTCAAGTGCGAAGCACGAATTAGAATGGGGCGAGATGTTCCACTTCCTCATCTGGACAGATCTAACCATGTCCAAACTCCCCAGCAAGGCATCATCAACCGATGTTAGCTGCAGATTTGCTACACACCCGCCAGCATATAACCCCTCTGTGGGGGAAGTTCACTATTGTGAGCAGAAGAAAGAGAATCTAGCAGAATGCTAGGGGCAAAAGCCCGCAACTTCTTGTCTTCCCATCAACCACCCAAGGGAGGGATAAAAAAATGAGAGATTGAAGAATAGAGAGATGTGCGTTGAGAGAAAAAGTGAGGAAAAGGGCTTTTTCAGAAAAACAGAGCTTGAGGGCCGAGTGATGTGAGAATCACAAATGAGAAAGGGTGGGAAATAATACCCATTGAAACAGGCTCCCTGTGTGCATTTGAGTCTTTTGTTGCATTTTGTTTGCCTCGATTCTTGCTTTGAGTCGTTCCGAGCGTGTCTCGATGTGTTTAGGTTGTTTACCTATAGTTTTCCGTTGTTGAGTCTTTTTCGCTGTGTTCAGTCGTAGGCTCAATACCCGGTTAAGAACTCATTTCTTAATTTCAAAAAAAAGAAATCAAATCCTCTTGTGCTCAGAGTGCCGTGCCATTCTCCACATTTGTGTAAAACAGATTTGTTCTTTCGAAAGCTGCAGGGTTCACCCCCGACAAGTGTGAACAGTAAAACACGGACCTATCTGAAGCCATGTGGGTTCCAGACTGCAAAGCAAAAGAAAAGAGGGAAAATCAAAGCATCTGAGAGTGTTTCACCTTCAGTGGATTCTGAGATTGTATTCCGGATGTACCTCTTCAAACCTTGTCAGTATTCCAAAGAATGAGCGTGTCTCTATTCCAAGTGTAAGCCTGCTTCAAGTCAGAATGGAAATTAAAGCAAAGAATGATATTATCTCTCTCTAATATGAACAGGGTGTGCCCGTTCTTGAGATGAATCGTGACCCCTCCAAGAGGTAAATCGGAGGTCGCGTTTGGTGTTTGGTCTCCTTAAGGCTTGCAATCCCTTATTCGGCATTTTGTTTCAAATATGCATTGTGATGCATGTTCCAACTGCATTGTTATGCACCTTTTTCACTTGCATTGTTATGCACATCCACTGGCATTGTTATGCTCACTCGTTGCATTGTTATGCACATCTATCTCGCATTGTTATGCACCTTTTTCACTTGCATTGTTATGCACACTCTACCTGCATTGTTATGCACTTTTTTCCACTTGCATTGTCATGCACATCCACTGGCATTGTTATGCACCTTTTTCACTTGCATTGTTATGCACATCTATCTAGCATTGTTATGCTCATTCGTTGCATTGATATACACCTTTTTCACTTGCATTGTTATGCACATCTACCTGCATGGTTATGCACCTTTTTCACTTGCATTGTTATGCACATCTACCAGCATGGTTATGCACCTTTTTACTTACATAGTTGATCTTTCTTCTCTTGCGTGTGATACGCTGAGAAATCTACCTTTTCCTCTCTTGCGTGTGATACGCTGAGAGATGATCTTTTCCTCTCTTGCATGTGATATGCTGAGAGGTCTACCTTTCTTCTCTTGCGTGTGATACGCTGAGAAATCTACCTTTTCCTCTCTTATGTGATATACCGAGAGATGATCTTTCTCTCTTGCATGTGATATCGAGAGGTCTACCTTTCTTCTCTTATGCGTGTGATCTGCCGAGAAATCTACCTTTTCTTCTCTTATGTGATACCGAGAGATGATCTTTTCCTCTCTTGCATGTGATATGAGAGGTCTACCTTTCTTCTCTTGCATGATACGCCGAAATCTACCTTTTTCCTCTCTTGCGTGTGATACCGAGAGATGATCTTTTCCTCTCTTGCATATGATATGCCGAGAGGTCTACCTTTCTTCTCTTGCGTGTGATCCGAGAAATCTACCTTTTCCTCTCTTGGTGTGATACCGAGAGATGATCTTTTCCTCTCTTGCATGTGATATCTCGAGAGGTCTACCTTTCTTCTCTTGCGTGTGATACCGAGAAATCTACCTTTTCCTCTCTCTTGCGTGTGATATGTCGAGAGATGATCTTTCCTCTCTTGCATGTGATATCTCGAGAGGTCTACCTTTCTTCTCTTGTGTGTGATACGCCGAGAAATCTACCTTTCTTCTCTTATGTGTGATACCGAGAAATCTATCTTTTCTTCTCTTGCGATGATACGTCGAGAGAAATCTACCTTTTCCTCTCTTGCGTGTGATACGCTGGGAGATGATCTTCTCCTCTCTTGCATGTGATATGCTGAGAGGTTTACCTTTCTTCTTTTGCGTATGATACGCTGAAAGGTTTACCTTCTTCCCCTCATGTGTGTGATACGCGAAGAGATGTTATGTGTGAGACTCGGATACTCAGTAGTCACTTTTAGCCTTCTCCGCCAAGAAGACGCCGTGAGAATTGCATAATTTTCTTACATCCTTTCAGGTCACAAGGAGATGTAGGTTGGTTCACGTTTGCTTGCATAGCTTTCGCTTAAAATGTTGCGTTTATTTTGCATAATTGCTTCATCACAAAGATCATTTGCATGATCATAAGTTATGCACTTGCATTGTGCATCACTTTGCATCTTGCCCGAACTACGCTTAGTTTGATTCCTTGCAAAGGATACGAGGTACTTCTTGGGCACAACCATTTATTCAAATTTATATTTTGCTGTTTGTTTAAGTCTTACTTGTCAAAAATGGGTCGTCTCGGCTTTGACATTCACTCCCGCTATTATTATGACTTTCGAAGTTCTCACAAAGAGGGGCAACAGAGACACCCCATTTTTGACCGCCTCAAGACTCGACGCCACCGATTGAGCGCTTGGTGATATTGCATATTGTGCTTGCTCAGGTTTGAGTCTCGCCACGAGCCTTGCCTCCTGACTTCGGACTCTTTGTGCTTTGCCTCGGTTTGCGAACCGTGCTCTATTTTCTCTGCTTTCTCTTCCCAAAGGGAGGAGAGGTCTCGTGGACCATCTCTCGGGCCGAGGGCTACGTTTTGTGGTCAGAGGCCATTTTGCCCATTTCGAGTCGGTTCCCTTTGCTGAGCCGTCCAGCCGTGGTGCCTCGGTTCGGGACCGTCTAACCACCCCTGTTTGCCCCGGTTTTTGGCATGCATCTTATTTCCTCCCTTTCAAGGGACACTGTGGTCCGAGAGACCAACTTCGTGGTCGGACACCACTGCCGGTGCCTAACAGCCCACTTTCGGGGCCCCGAACTGCGTGTTTTGGCTCCCGAACACTCATCTTGCATTTTTGGGCCCCGACCCAAACTTGAGATAGTCATATTTTGAGGTCCTTTTCATGTTTTATTAAGGACCTTTTATTGTTTGACATCTCCATCTGTCACTTGCTTCTTTACCTCTTTTCGGGCCTATTTTTGCACGGTATTTTAGGCGTACTTTTGGGCTGTTTTGGGCTTGGTCATAAACTAAAAAGTGTCTTATTTTGAGCCCCTCTTCAACTTTGTTGAAGGGCTCTCGGCCATATGAGACCTTCAGCTATCACTTACCCCTTTAACCACCTTTTGGCCCCTTTTGGTGCACCCTTTGCTCAAGGCTTCTTGAGGAAGCCTTGACCCTTTGTCTTGGCTTCCTCAAGAAGCCTACCAGCTGTCCAAGCTTCTTTGATAAGCCAAGACCCCCTTGCACCTCTTGAACCTCCCTCTTTTGCTTAGCCATTAAGTCTTCTTTGCCTATATAAGCACCATTCCTTCTCCTTTGTCTAGGGTTGGATGTTTGGAACAAAAAACCAGAGATATATAGATATATCTGATATATACATACATATATCCCTCCATCTCTCATTATAATACTATTGTTCAACCATCAAACACCCTTGTTCTTGGGCCATTTCTTCATCAACTCATAGCACAAAGCATCCTTACTCCATTGCAGCGACTTGGGGCTTTTCTTCAGAGTTTAGGAGCACCCAAACTTGGTCCAAGAGGTGCTGGTTTTCTGGTCTTCAAGGGTAAGCCATCTTCTTCCCTTTTCTAGCATTTTCTTGCTTCACATCTAAGCCTTGCTTGCAAGCACTTTTGGGCTCCGACCCAAACTGCAAATCATCATATTTTGGGGTCCTCTTCATGTTTGATTGAGGACCCCTTGCTGTTTGAGGACAGTAGCAATTCCTTCATTAGCCCTCTTTATGCCATAATCTTGCATAGTATGTTTGGCTTGTGTATAATCTCTTTTTGAGCATGTAATAAACTTTAAGTAGGCTCATTTTGAGCCCTTCTTCAACATTGAAGAAGGGCTCAACCTTGTTTGAGACCCCTATCTTGCACTTGTTTCATAATCTCTTCTATTTACCGTAATCTTGCATGCTTTGTTAGCCTACCATGCTTCTGGTTTTGGGCCTTTGACAGGCCTGAAAAGTGTCTTATTTTACCCCCCTCTACATGTCTCATGAAGGTTCTTTGGCTGTTTGGTGCACCCTTTTGGTACTTCATGTTATACCCCTTTGTGGGCCTTAATCTTGCATTGCCTTTTGAGCATGTTTGTGTATTGATTTGGGGCTTGTCATCTACTGTGGGTAGTCATATTTTTGGTCCCTCATCAGTATTGTAGAAGGGTATTTTTCAGTTTGGTGCATGCTTAGCATACCTACCATGTGATGCCTTGTAATTGCCTTAATATGCCTTAGGTTGTTAGCCTTTGTTCGAGCATATTTTAGGCTTAGATTTGTGAATCTTTTGTGCTTATTTTGCCATACTTTAGGTCTTTCTTAAGTTGTTTGAGTCGATCCTAGCATGCATTATATAGCCTCTTTGCATTTTGTGGCTTGTATGCTTCAAGTATGTGAATGTGTGAACATTGTTGCATGCTTCGTTGATTTATTCAGTTGGTTTGGAACCTCCTATAACATGATTTCAGAGCTTACGTTGCATGCTATATGTCCATACTTAGCCTCTTTAAGTGTGCTTAAGAGTTGCCTTGTTTATGCCTTGGGTTTGGACCATAACACTTGCATATGTGTGTGGGTGGTTAGTGTCCATTTCTAGGCACTATGGCCCTTTTTAGGCTTGTTTGAGGGCCTATTCTAGTTTAAGTCCATTCCCTCATACGTTGTAGCATGCTTACTTTGTATGTGTTGCTTAGGTTGTGTGCCTAGCATGTTTATATACTTGCATGTTCATATTGCATGTTAGATTGCATGCTTAGGTTGCATTTGACATGCATGCTTTACCTCTTGAATTGAGTATGATAGAGGTTGAGCTCTTTGTTTGTTTATGTGCATTTCATTCCACATTGAAGTTGCACACTTTGGCTTTGGGCCATCATGCATTGAAATGCGTGATTGGTGGCAGGGGTCGAGGGCCATGCTCCCTTGAGTCCATTGCATGATAGGGGGTGTGTCCGCATACATTTGTCCCAAAATTCCATACCATGCTCTGTCACGGCCTTTGTCCAAAACTGCTTCTCGCAAGAATTTAGTGCCAACCGGCACTTTCAAGGCCGATCGCACACTTTTTGTGCCGATAATCTCAATTGCAGCCGGTGGCCAAACCCTGCAACCGATGGTCCAACCCTTCAGCCGGTGGTAATATTCAGGGTATGTGGAAGGTGTCCCAGGACTCTGGAAATTTTCCAGAGAGGCAGGGCAGCAAATGTCACACCCCAAATCCGGGCATGACCGGCTGTGGCCCACAGGGACTTAGCCCAAGGCACACGTAAGCCTATACATGAACCCAAAACCATAAAGAATAATTGTGATGATAACCCAGGAATAAATAAATCAACACTCAATCCAGTGACATACCACAATGTATGCACAAAACTCGATAAGCAACCTAAAATAAATAAATGTATGCCCTAGAGGTCCATGCAATCGAGTCCCCGCTATGCCATGAGTCCACTCTAAGTCCTTCTAACACCTGGAAGTGATAAAAATTATGTCAGCTGATAGCTCGGTGGCAAAGAACATGGATAGTAAATACATCTGAAAACAGGTTCAATTCCAAAATAAAATATATATCACGTAAAACTAGTTTGGCATACGTTTGGTAAATACAACTGCTTTCAAAAGAAGGTTCCAGTTCAACACTTAAAATACTCATGTCTCAAGAAGAACATGTTAAATGACAATTACAACTGTTTTCAAAAGAAGGTTCCATACCAATATTTTAAAAATTTGTGTCTCTCGTAGAACATGATGTTAAATGACAATTAAAAAAATACTCATGTCTCGCAGAACATGTTAAATGACTTTAAAATACTCATGTCTCAAGAACATGTTAAATGACATTTTCCATGATTATAACATGAACACCAATAATTTTCTGGGAACCAATAAAACAAATAATCGCCACACGTTCTCAAGGCTATAAGCCCTGGATCCAATATCAACTAAGAGTCATCCTCGTGGTGGCACTCGGGCCTTTTCTCAAAGACGATCCGATTGAAGGTCACCTAGTTGTTTTAAAGGTCTTTTTCCTTACAATCGTTGAGCACTAGAGTCATCACGCCCAACCCGGATCTGTTCCCTAGTGGCGAGTCACCACACACAAAGGAATAAGTTCTCGACTAAATACACATATGGTCCCAATAATCAATACACATTAGTTTCAAGAAACATGGTAGTTCATCATTATAAACATGAGACCAAAACAAATAGTTTACGTATGCCAAATTCACACATGTTTGAAATAATTTGATTCCATATTGATAATATAATAATTTATCAAAACAAATTTAGTCATGAAACAACAATTTAATTTTCCAGCAGTTAGGGTAGGGAATATTTATAAAAATACGTAGCATGAAACTACTCACTAAAACGAAATAATATAATCCTTGAATCGAATAGAGTGTAAAAGTCCAACTAGTGCCCGAACCAAGTATAAAACTACACGTCACAACTAATTTAAAAACACTAAAAACAAAAGGAACTAAGTAACCTCAACTAAAGCGCATTAACTTGGCTCAACCCAACTCACGTTATTTTAAATATTACCTAAGTTCATGTTCTTCAAGGTTTAAAATCACCCAAAACATGGGTTCCGGTCAAAACTTAATTAATTGTGACTTTAAGATAAAACAGAATTTCAAACAAGCCTTCCCAACTTATTCGCTAACTTTGAAAATTACAAAACCCACTCCACGCTATTCGAAAAATTCAAATAACCTCCAGATATGATCTAATATATCCTAAGTTTCAAATCCAATTGGTTTCACTTGATTTGCTTATCAAAATAATTATCTACAATTTATTATATCCAAACAGGTTGTTTTCTACAGCACTTTAAAGAAATTGACGGTTCTCTTAATATACACAAGCAATCAATGCAAGGCCAAAAACATATGAAACTAGACTCGTAACCGGTTCTATTGACACTAATTTGATAATTTTTGGATTTATACCCAAAGAGAACAGCATTCCCGAATTTACTGTTTCGGACTGGTTTCCTGGACAGATTTGAACATATCAGTTTATATGGATTTTGGCTCCCAAAAATTATGAAAAAATTCAGATATGCAATTCAATATGTAATTAATCTACCGTAAAAATATCATATTAAAATTCATCCCTTTGATATAGTTTCTTGATTTTTAAAGTTTGCGATTCTGTGCATAATTTTTGAACTAAGAATTACACCCAATCTTTACATATAAATTTAGCTCCTCAAGTTTCTCAATAGGATATCTATATACAAAATACATAAACCTACAACCTCTCCATCAATGAACTAAATAATCATAGAGTAAGGATAAAGAACAAAACCTTAAGGAAGAAGAAAGATAAATACTTACTACACACCCAAAAATCCTTCATTCTTTGCAATTCTTCTTCTTCTTCTTCTTCTTCTTCTTCTTCTTCTCTCAATTCCTTCCCCTGGCTGCCGCTATATTGTTTTGTAAACTAATAAGAGAATTAGGGTTTTGTAGGTTTTGTACATATTTTATTTTATATTAGTTGTGGGTCAAATAAATGGATAAATATACAAAATATATATATATAAGTTAGATGTAACTCAAATGGTAAGAGCCTTATTTATTTATTTTGTGGTCTAGAGTTCAAGTCACACCCTCTTCTCTTTTTTTCTTTTTCTTTTTTATAATAAATTTTGCCTCCAAACTTAAGACTTTCACCATAATTTATTTTCGGATTTAAAATTAATTAAAAAACCTTCTAAATATGTACTTTGCACTTTAAGATTTACCATCAAAATATTTGAGATTTGTAAAATTATTATTATCTAATTATTTATTTAATTTTTATATTCGGGTTCTCACATTCTCCCTCCCTAAAGAAAAAGTTTCGGCCTAAACTAACCCCGAAAAATTATGAGAATAGATATGGGTACTTCTCACAAGATCTTGGTCTCGTTTTGGAGTCAGATGCACACGAAAACCCAATCTCAATGATGACGACAACTTTTTGTTCAACAAGAAACCACCAACCAAACGAACAAACTATCAACAAAAAAAACCATACCATTTCAAACAACAGAGGTTTATCAATAACACAAAATAACAACTCTGATAGACACAAAACAAACAAAAAACAAATATATAAAAATTAAAATGACAGAAATGTATCTTAGAAACATTAACATACTACTACTAAGGTGTAATTTTTCTTAATTTTATTTCCGAAGTTCAAGATTAATACACAAGCTGAATAATCATGACCCCCTTTTCTCAACAACATTCTGTTAGCCTCAAGGGTGCTGAAATAAAACAACAGAAGACTCTTTTCATCTCCTCAAAGAAAACCTCATGCCGTCTTCCTCGGCATAGCAAAAAAACTACCTCTTTTCTAAAAACAATTAACAGAGAGGTATGACAAGCTTGGTCAACCAATCCATCCCTCAAAATCACATAAAATCTCTTCATCTCTAAAGAAATCAACTCATCTGAAAAATTCTACCATCTATCTCTTTTCTCACACAAGATCTACAATCATCTCCCCTAACAATTACCTCAAGTCTGCACTTACCGGATTCTCATAATGAAGTAGACATAGTAATATATGCATTCAAAGGCGCACAAGGAATAGACAATTGGTAGATATTCTAGGTGTCAACTCTTTCACTCTTTCAAACTTAAATTTAAGAAAGATTCAACACAAGTTTAAACAAAACTAACTTAATCTCAAAACAACAACTCAAGGACTATAGGGAGTCGGGACTGCCTAAATGATGAAAATGGGCAAAGATACATGTAACTCAATAAACCTATTGCTCGAGCACACACACAATTGTCACACTCAAACTTTGGGATGGATTCCCAACATGGGTCATGTACAAGCTCAAGGCAGCACACGTGAAGCCTAAAACACGTAATTCAGCATCACATTGAACAACCAAAACAATAGTTCAATAATAAATAACCAAAACTTCAATTCATACATGTTGCATACACTGTAAATTATAAAATCAAATTGTGTAATCAAATTCTATTCAAATTTATGGGATATAAACAACCCACATATCAAAAATAATCATAAAATGAATTTTCAATAAAATAAATAAATAAATAAATAAATATGCAATAAAATTTTACTAGCAAATTTAAACATACTAAATGAAATGCCCTAGAGGTCCATGAAATAGAGTTCTCTTACGCCATGGTAAAGTTCACTTCTTAAGTCCTTTCTAACACCGAAAATGTGGTAAACAACTCAAGTCAACTGAGCAGCTCATGAGTAGCAAATATGGATAGTAAATACATGGAAAAACAAGAAGCTAAATCGCAAAATAAGAGATATACATATCACAGTAAACTAGATTGGCATACAGCCCGTAAATACACTGAGCTTTCAAAAGAACGTTTGGCCACAAGCTTCAAATACTTAAAATACTCATGTCTGCAGATACAGTCGATGATAAAATAAATATTTTTCACTTAAAACAGATATAACATGAACACCAATAATTCTTTTCTGGGGTACCAATAAAAAACACATACATGCCACACAATTCTCAAGGCTATAAGCCCTGTTTCATGGATCTGCAAACATCAACTCAAGAAGTCATCTCTCGTGGTGGCACTCGGCCTTTTTTTCAAAGATTTATCCGATTGAAGGTCACTCTAGTTGTTTTTAAAGGTCTTTTTCCTTACAATCGCCTGGAGCACTAGAGCTCATCACGGCCCAACCCCGGACCTGTTTCTAGTGGTCTGGAAGTCACCACACACTGATGTGTTGGAATAAGTTCCCTCGGACTAAATACACATATGGTTCAATAATCAATATGTTACTGGCCAAGAAAACATGCAGTAGTTCATCATTATAAACATGAGACCAAAAAACAAAAGAAGTTTACAAGATGCCAAATTCAATAATACAGCTGTTTCTCGTAAATAATTTGATTCCATTGATAATACATAATTTATCAAAACAAAGCTTAGTCATGAAAACAAATAATTTAATTTCTTTCAACAGTCAGCCAGAAATATTTATAAAAATATGTATATGAAACTACTACCTGAAAACCGTAAATAATATAATTCTTGAATTTAATAGAGTGTAAAAAGTTCAATTAGTGCTCTGGATTCAAGTATGGAGCAAAATTATACACGTCACAAATTCACTCTAAAATACTAAAAAAAATAGAAACTAAGTAAATTCTCAACTAAAGGCAAAGACTAACCTTAAGCTCAACTCCAACTCACCGTTAATTCTTAAATATTACTCTAAGTTCATGTTCTCTTCAAGGTTTAAAATCACCCAAAACATGGGTTCCGATCAAAAACTTAATTTAATTGTGACACTTTAAGAGGCAAAATGTAGATTTCAAACAAGCCTTCCCAACCTAATCCTCTTGAAAAATTACAAAAACCCACTCCACGCTATTCTAAAAATTAACCCAATAACCTCCTCGATATGATCTAATATATCCTAAGCCCAACCAATTGGTTTCACTCTGATTTGCTTATCAAAAATAATTATCTGCAATTTATTAAGTATCCAAACAGTGTTATTTTTCTCTGCGAGCACTTCTAAAGAACATTGGATTTGTTCTCTTAATATACACGAGTTAAATCAATGCAAGGCCAAAATGCATGAAAATCTAGGACTCAAGAACTCTGGTGTTCTATCGACGCTTGATTTGATAATTTTTAGATTTATACCCAAAGAGAACAACACACTCCCTTTTTAGAATTTACTGTTTAGGACTGGTTTCTGGAGCGATTTCCTGAAATTATACCTAGTTTATAAGGATTTTTTGGACTCCCAAAAATTATGAAAAAAATCTCAGATATGTAATTCAATATGTAATTAATCTACTGTAAAAAATTTCAGATTAAAAATTCATCCATTTGATATGGAAGCTTGATTTGTAAAGTTTCATGTATTCTGTGCATAATTTTTTGAACCAAGAATTACACCCAATCTTTACACATACAAATTTAGCTCCTCAAGTTTATGAATAGGATATCTATATACAAAAATACATAAAACCTACCAACTTCCATCAATGAACTAAATACTGCTAAAGTAAGGATGATAAAGAACAAAAACTTAAGGAAGTTGAAGAAAGATAAATACTTACTACACACCAAAAAAATCTCTTCCTTAGGCAATTCTTTTTTCTTTCTCCTTCTTCTTCTTCTTCTTCTTCTATCAATTCCTTCCCGTCAGGCTGCCGCTTATATTGTTTTGTAAACTAATAAGAGAATTAGGTTTTTGTAGGTTTTGTATATATTTTATTTTATATTAGTTGTGGGTCAAATAAATGGGCACATATACAATATATATATATATATAAGGGGTTAGATGTAACTCAAATGGTAAGAGTCTTATTTTATTCATTTTAGTGGTCTAGAGTTCAAGTCACATTCCCTCTTCTTTTTTTTTTTTTTTTTATAATAAATTTTGCCTGTGCAAATAAAGAAGCTTTCACCATAATTTATTTCTTCTTGGATTTAAAATTAATTAAAAAGACCTTCTAAATATGTAATTTGCACTCTCTTGAAGATTCACACCATCAAAAATATTTGGAAGATTTGGTAAAATTATTATTATTCAATTATTTGTTTAATTTTTATATTCCCTGGTTCTTGGCACACTGGGCAAAAGCGGGGCGCCAAAGTGATAAACTGGGGCAAGAAAAACAAAGGCGATGCGCAAAATGGCGGAGTGATAAATCAAGCAGAATCTGCGTAAATAAGCTAAATGGCGCGAGTGATAAATCGCGTAAAACGCG
The DNA here is from genome assembly GCA_025200525.1 of Camellia lanceoleosa. Classification (NCBI taxonomy): domain Eukaryota; kingdom Viridiplantae; phylum Streptophyta; class Magnoliopsida; order Ericales; family Theaceae; genus Camellia; species Camellia lanceoleosa. Next base: position 962,760 of record CM045769.1, read on the forward strand.
CGATGCGCAAAACGGGCGCGATTGGATAAATTGACGCAAAAATCGCGCGGCGCGCAAAACGGTGCGAGTGAGCAAATCGCGTTAAAACCGTAATGCGGCGCGCAAAACCGCATTTATTGATAAATCGCAAGAAAATCCGTGATGCGCAAAATGGCGCGAGTGGATAAATCGCGAAAGTGCCAGCGCGATGCGCGAAAACGGCACGAAAGGATAAATCGGCGCGAACAAAGGCGTAATGCGCAAAACATGCGCGCGAAAGTGAGGCAAATCGCAAAATACGGGCGATACGCAAAACGAACGTGGCGTGAAGTAAAAGCGGCGCAAAAACGGGTGCGGCGCGCTAAACGGCGCGAGTAGATATATCGCGAAAATGGTGCGATGCGCAAAACGGCGCGGCAGTGATAAATCGCCAAGAAAACCGCGGCGATGCGCAAAAACGGCGAGTAGTGTTAAAATCGCGAAGACCGCACGATGCGCAAAACGGCGCGAAAAGATAATTCATCAAGAAACGCGGCGCAAAATGGCCGCAGTGATAAAATCGCGCAAAGCCGCGTTATGCGCAAAATGCCCGTAGTGATAAATCGCCGGTACATCAACGGTGCGATACGCAAAACGACGCGATTGATAAACTGCGCAAAATCGTGTAATGCGCAGAACGGCGCGAGTCATAAACTACGCAAAACGGTGCGATGCGCAAAATGGCGCCAGTGGTAAACTACGCAAAATCGTGCGATGTGCAAAACGGCTTGATTGATAAACTGTGCAAAACAAAGGCGATGCGCGAAACAGGAGTTTCAGCGATAAATCGCGCGAACAAAGGCGGCGCGCAAAACGGCGCGTAGTGATAAATCGCGCGAAAATTCGCGCAGTGACAAATCGCGCGAAAAAATAAAGGCGATGTGCAAAACGGCGCGAGTGATAACTGCGCAAAAACGGTGCGATGCGCAAAACGGCGCGAGTGATAAATTACGCAAAACGGTGCGACACGCAAAACGGCGAGAGGGATAAATAGCGCAAAACCGCGAAGCGGCGCGCAAAACGGCGCTGGATAACGCGTAAAACGGAGCGGCGCAAAACGGGCGCGTAGTGATAAACCGCGCAAAACGGTGCGGTCCACAAAACGGCGCGAGGATAAATCGCGCAAATAGTGCGACGCGCAAAACGGCGCGAGTGATAAACCGGGCAAAATCGTGGCGCGCAAAACGGCACGAGTGATAAATCGCCAAAACAAAGGCGTATGCGCGCAAAACGGTGCGAGTGATAAACTGCGCAAAACGGTGCCTTGCGCAAAACGGCGCGAGTGAAAAACCTCGCAAAAGGTGCGATACGCAAAACGGCGCGAGTGATAAACTGCGCGAAAATCGCGGCGCGCAAAACGCGCGTAGATGATAAATCGCGCAAAAACTGCGGCGATGCGCAAAACGGCGCGTAGTGATAAATCGCGAAAATAGTGCGCTGCTCAAAACATCGCGAGTGATAAATCGCAAAAAATGGACGCGCAAAACGGCGAGTGATAAATCGCGTAAAAACGGCGCGCGCAAACGGCGCGTAGTGATAAACTGCACAAAATGGAACGATGCGCAAAACGGCGCAAGTGATAAACTGCGTAAAATCGTGCAACGCGCAAAACGACGCGTGTGATAAATCGGGAAAAACCGCGGCGCGCAAAACGGGCGCGAGTGATAAATCGCGCAAAATAGACGATGCGCAAAACGGCGCGTAGTGATAAATCGCGCAGTGATAAATCGCGAAAAATGCGCTGCGCAAAACGGCGCGAAAGATAAATCGCGCAAAACGGTGCGATAAAGGCGCGAGTGCAAAACGGCGCGGTGTTAAATCGCGAAAACCGCAGCGATGCGCAAAACGGCGCGGTGATAAATCAGAAAACGCGCGTGTAAAATCAGCGTGAGTGATAAACAGCGCAAAGCCGTGTGATGCGCAAAACGCCCAGTGATAAATCGCGAATAACGGCGCGACACGCAAAACGACGCGGTGATAAATCGCGCAAAATAACGCGCAGAACGGCGGGAGTGATAAATTGTGCAAAACGGAGCGATGCGCAAAACGGCACGAGTGATAAACAGCGAAAATGCGGCGGCGCGCAAAACGGCGAGTGATAAATCCGGCAAAATAAGGCGAGCGCGCAAAACGGCGAGTGATAAATCACAAAAAAAGGCGACGCGCAAAACGGCGCGAGTGATAAATCGCAATAAAAGACGACGCGCAAAACGGCGGTAGTGATAAATCGCAAAAACAAAGGCGGCGCGCAAAACGGCACGAAAGTGATAAATCGCGCAAAACCCGGCGCGACGCGCAAAACGCCGCGAAAGTGATAAATAGGCAAAACAATGCGCGCAAAATGGCGCGAGTGGTAAATCGCGTAAAATCGCGGCGCGCAAAATGACGGGAGTGATAAACTGCGCAGAACGGTGCGATGCGCAAAACGGCCCCAGTGATAAATCGCGATAAACGCGTATGCGCAACACGGCGCGAGGGATAAACTGCGCAAAAAGAAGCGGCGCGCAAACGGCGCGAGTGATAAATCGCGCAAAATCGCGCGATGCGCAAAACGGCGCGTGATAAACGCGCAAAACAGCATGCGCAAATCGGCGCGAGTGATAAATCGCAAGAAACAATGCGAGCGGCGCAAAACGGCGCGAAAGTGAAATCAGGCAAAATCGCGGCGGCGCAAAACGGCGCGAGTGATAAATCAAGGCAAAACCGCGGCGGCGCAAAACGGCGCGAGTGGGATAAATCGCAAAAAAGGCGAGACGCGCAAAACGGCGCGAGGATAAATCGCGCACAACAGTGCGGCGCGCAAAAACGGCGTGAGTGATAAATCGCGAAAACAGCGGCGCGCAAAACGGCGCGAGTGATAAATCGCGAAAACCGGCGGCGCGCAAAACGGCGCGAGACAAATCGGCAAAAAAAGGCGGCGCGCAAACGGCGCGAGGATAAATCGCGAAAACGGCGCGATGCGCAAAACGGGCGCGAGTGATAAATCCGCAAAACGGTGCGCGCAAAATGGCACGAAAGATAAATCGCGCAAAAAAGCGATGCGCAAAACTGCGTAAGTGATAAATCACAAAAACAGGCGGCGCGCAAAACCGCGATGGATAAATCGCTGGTGAAACAGCGCGGCGCGCAAAACATGCGCGAGTCATAAATCGCGAAAATAAAGGCGATGCGCAAAACGGCGCGAGTGATAAATCAAAATGCGCGATGCGCAAAGGCGCGAGTGATAAATCGCGAAAAATAGTGCGGGCGCGCAAAACGGCGCGAAGTGATAAATCGCGGCAGTAAAGGCGATGCGTAAAACGGCGCGATTGATAAACTGCGCAAAACAGTGCGATGCGCAAAACGGCCCCAGTGATAAACTGCGCAAAACAGTGCGATGCGCAAAATGGCGCGGGTGATAAACTGCACAAAACGATGCGATGCGCAAAACGGCGCGATTGATAAACTGCGCAAAACCGTGCGATGCGCAAAACGGCGCGAGTGATAAACTGCGCAAAATCGTGCGATGCGCAAAACGGCGCGAGTGATAAACTGCGCAAAACCGTGCGATGCGCAAAACGGCGCGATTGATAAACTGCGCAAGAAAACAAAGGCGCGCAAAACGGCGTTTAGTGATAAATCGCGCAAAACGGCGATGCGCAAACGGCGCGAGGATAAATCGCGAAAACGGCGCGAGCGCGAAACGGCGCGAGTGATAAATCAAGCAAAAACGGCGGCGCGCAAAACGGCGAGTGATAAATCGCGAAAAATCGCGCGGCGCGCAAAACGGCGCGAAAGTGATAAATCGCGTAAAATGGCGGCGATGCGCAAACGGCGCGAGTGATAAATCGCGCAAAAATCGCGTGGCGCGAAAACGGCGCGAGTGAAAAATTGCGCAAAACAGGGCGATGCGCAAAACGGCGTGATGGATAAATGCGCAAAATAGTGCGACGCGCAAAACGGCGCGAGTGATAAATCGCGAAAATGGTGCGGCGCGCAAAACGGCGGTAGTGATAAATCGCAAGCAGTCGCCGCGATGCGCAAAACGGCGCGAGTGGTAAACTGCGCAAAACCGTGCGATGCGCAAAACGGCGCGATTGATAAACTGCGCAAAACGGTGCGATGCGCAAAACGGCGCGAGTGATAAACTGTGCAAAATCGTGCGATCCGTAAAACGGCGAGATTGTTAAACTGCGCAAAACCGTGCGATGCGGAAAACGGCGCGAGTGACAAACTGCGCAAAACGGTGCGATGGGCAAAACGACGCGAGTGAAAAACTTCGCAAAACGGCGCGAGTGATAAACTACGCAAAACGGTGCGATGCGCAAAACGACGCGAGTGATGAACTGCGCAAAACAAGGCGATGCGCAAAACGGCGCGAGTGATAAACTGCGCAAAACTGTGCGATACGCAAAACGGCGCGAGTGAGAAACTGCGCAAAACAGTGCGATGCGCAAAACGGCGCGAGTCATAAACTGCGCAAAATTCTGCGATGCGCAAAACGGCGCGAGTGGTAAATCGCGAAAATCGCGGCGATGCGCAAAACGGCGCGAAAGTGATAAATCGCAAAACAAAGGCGGCGCAAAAGTGCGCGAGTGATAATCTCGCGAAAACAGTGCGATGCGCAAAACGGCGCGAGTGATAAACTGCGCAAAACCGTGCGATGCGCAAAACGGCGTGAGTGATAAATCGCGCAAAACCGTGCGATGCGCAAAATGGCGCGAGCGATAAAGTGCGCAAAACGGTGGCGGCGCAAAACGGCGCGAAAGTGATAAATCGCGAAAAAGTGCGATGCGCAAAACGGCGAGTGATAAATCACAAGAAATAGTGCGATGCGCAAAACATGCGCGAGTGATAAACTGCGCAAAACGGTGCGATGCGCAAAACGGCGTGAGTGATAAAGTGCGCAAAACGGTGCGATGCGCTAAACGGCGCGAGTGATAAACTGCGCAAAATGGTGCGATGCGCAAAACGCCGCGAGTGATAAACTGCGTAAAACCGTGCGATGCGCAAAACGGCGCGATTGATAAACTGCGCAAAACAGTGCGATGCGCAAAATGGCGGGAGTGATAAACTGCGCAAAACGGTGCGATGCGCAAAATGGCGCGAGTGATAAACTGCGCAAAACGGCGCGTGTGATGCGCAAAAGGGCGCGAGTGATAAACCGCGCAAAACCAGGCGATGCGTAAAACGGCGCCAGTGGTAAACTGCGCAAAACCGTGCGATGCGCAAAACGGCAAGATTGATAAACTGCGCAAAACAGTGCGATGCGCAAAACGGCGCGAGTGATAGACTGCGCAAAACGGTGCGATGCGCAAAACGGCGCAAGTGATAAATTGCGCAAAACAATGGCATGCGCAAAACGGCGCGAGTGATAAATGGCGCAAAATAGGGTGGTGCGCAAAACGGCGCGAGTGATAAATCCGCGAAAATCGGCGATCCGCACAACGGCGCGAGTGATTAATTGCGCCAAAAGGCGATGCGCAAAACGGCGCGAGTGATAAATTGCGTAAAACAAAGGCGGCGCGCAAAACGGCGTAGTGATAAATCGCGAAAATAGTGCGACGCGCAAAACGGCGCGAGTGATAAATCGCGTAAAATCGCAAGGCGCGCGCAAAACGGCGCGAGTGATAAACCGCGCAAAACGTGCGATGCGCAAAACGGCGCGAGTGATAAATCGCGCAAAATGGCGAGCGCGCAAAACGGCGCGAGTGATAAATCGCGAAAATAAAGCGGCGCGCAAAACGGCGCGAGTGATAAATCGCGCAAAAAAGGCGGCGCAAAACGGCGCGAGTGATAAATCGCAAAACAGTGGCGCGCGCAAAACTGCCGGAGTGATAAACTGCGCGAAAAAGGCGATGCGCAAAACGGCGCGAGTGATAAATCGCGAAAACGGCGCGCGCAAAACGGCGCGAGTGATAAATCGGCAAAACGCGGCGCGCAAAACGCGCCAGTGATAAATCACAAGAAATCGCGCAATGCGCAAAACGGCGTAGTGATAAACCGCGCAAAACAGTGCGACGCGCAAAACGACGCGAGCGATAAATCGCGAAAACGGCGGCGCGCAAAACGGCGCGAGTGATAAATCGCGCAAAACCGCGCGGCGGCGCAAAAACGGCGCGAGTGATAAATCGCAAGAAACGGTGCGATGCGCAAAACGGCGCGAAAGTGATAAATCGCAAAACGGTGCGATGCGCAAAACGGCGAGTGATAAACCGCGCAAACGGCGCAATGCGCAAAACGGCGTAGTGATAAACTGCGCAAAACGCGGCGATGCGCAAATCGGAGCGAGTTATAAATCACAAGAAACGGCGGCGCAAAACGCGCGAGTGATAAATCGCGCAAAATGCGCATGAGCGCGCAAAACCGCTAAAGTGATAAACTGCGCAAAACGGTGCGATGCGCGAAACGGCGTGAGTGGTAAAGCGCGCGAAAGGATAAATCGGCGATGCGCAAAACGGCGAGTGATAAATCGCGAAAACGCGGCGATGCGCAAAACGGCGCGAGTGATAAATCACGCGAAAAAAGGCGATGCGCAAAACGGCGCGAGTGATAAATCGCGCAAAAGGCGATGAGCAAAACGGCGCTAGTGATAAATCGCGAAAACAAAGGCGGCGCAAAACGGCGTAGTGATAAATCGGGCAAAACGGTGCGCCGCGCAAAACGGCGCCAGTGATAAATCGCGCAAAATCGCGCGCGCGCAAAACGGCGCGAAAGTGATAAATCACGCAAAACAAAGGCGATGCGCAAGACGCCGCGAGTGATAAATCGAAAACAGTGCGACGCGCAAAACGGCGCGAGTGATAAACTGCGCAAAACGGTGCGATGCGCAAAACAGTGCGATGCGCAAAACGGTGCGATGCGCAAAACGGCGCGAGTGATAAACTGCGCAAAACCGTGCGATGCGCAAAACGGCGCGAGTGGTAAACTGTGCAAAACCGTGCGATGCGCAAAACGGCGCGATTGATAAACTGCGCAAAATAGTGCGATGCGCAAAACATGCGCGAGTGATAAACTGCGCAAAACGGTGCGATGCGCAAAACGGCGCGAGTGATAAAGTGCGCAAAACGGTGCGATGCGCTAAACGGCGCGAGTGATAAACTGTGCAAAATGGTGCGATGCGCAAAACGCCGCGATTGATAAACTGCGCAAAACGATGCGCAAAACGGCGTGAGTGATAAACTGCGCAAAACCGTGCGATGCGCAAAACGGCGCGATTGATAACCGCGAAATCGCGGCGATGCGCAAAACGGCACGAGTGTTAAACTGCGCAAAACAGTGCGATGCGCAAAACGGCGGGAGTGATAAACTGCGCAAAACGGTGTGATGCGCAAAACGGCGCGAGTGATAAACTGCGCAAAAGGTGCGATGCGCAAAACGGCGCGAGTGATAAATCGTGCAAAAACGAGGCGGCGCGCAAAACGGCGAGGATAAATCGGCAAAACCGTATGACGCGCAAAAGGGCGCGAGTGATAATCTGCCGAAAATAGTGCGATGCGCAAAACGGCGCGAGTGATAAACTACGCAAAACAGTGCCATGCCCAAAACTGCGCGAGTGATAAACTGCGCGAAACAGTGCTATGCGCAAAACAGCGTGAGTGTAAACTGCCCAAAACAGTGGGAAGGGCAAAACAGCGCGAGTGATCAACTGCGTAAATCAAAGGCGGCGCGCAAAACGGCGCGAGTGATAAATCGCCAAAAACGGCGATGCGCAAAACGGCGAGTGATAAATCGCACAAAATGCGGCGCGCAAAACGGCGCGACTGATAAATCGCGAAAAACAAGGCGATGCGCAAAACGACGCGAGTGATAAACAGCACAAAACAGGGCGCTGCGCAAAACGGCGCGAGTGATAAATGGCGCAAATGGTGGCGCGCAAACGGCGCGAGGGATAAATCGCGCAAAACCGCGCGGCGCAAAATGGCGGGAGTGATAAATGCGCAAAACTGTGCGATGCGCAAATCGGCGCGAGTGATAATTTGCGCACAACAGTGGCATGCGCAAAATGGCGTGAGTGATAAACCGCGCAAAACTGTGTGATGCGCAAAACGGCGCGAGTGATGAACTGCGCAAAACAAGGCGTGCGCAAAACGCGCAGTGATAAATCGCGCAAAAACTGCGCGATGCGCAAAACGCGCGAGTGATAAATCGCGAAAACGGTGGCGATGCGCAAAACGCGCGAGTGATAAATCGCGAAAAGCGGCGCAAAACGGCGTGCGCAAAATCGCGCGAAAATAAAGGCGCGATGCGCAAAACGGCGAGTGATAAATCGCGCAAAAAAAGGCGGCGCGCAAAAGGGCGCGTAGTGATAAAATCGCCAAAACAAAGGCGGCGCGCAAAACGGCGAGAGTGATAAACTGCGCAAAACGGTGCGAAGCGCGAGACGGCGCGAGCAATAAATTGCGCAAAAACAAGGCGATGCGCAAAACGGGGCGAGTGATAAATCGCGCGAAAAAAGGCGGCGATGCAAAACGGCGAAGTGATAAATCGCGAAAATGGTGCGGCGCGCAAAACGGCGCGAAGAGTGATAAATCGCGCGAAAATAGCGGCGATGCGCAAAACGGCGCGAGTGATAAATCGCGAAAAATAAGGCGATGCGCAAACGGCGCGAATGATAAATCGCCGAAAAGGCGATGCGCAAAACGGCGCGAGTGATAAATCGCGAAAAAGGCGGCGCGCAAAACGGCGCGAGTGATAAATCGCCAAAACAAAGGCGATGCGCAAAACGCGCGAAAGTGATAAATCGCAAAAACGCGGCGCGCAAGGCGATGCGCAAAACGGCGCGAGTGATAAATCGCGAAAAATGCAAGGCGATGCGCAAAACGCGCGAAAGTGATAAATCGCAAAACAGTGCGCTACGCAAAACGGCGCGATTGATAAACTGCTTAAAACAATGCGATGCGCAAAACGGCGCGAGTGTTAAATCGCGAAAAAATCGCGATGCGCGCAAAACGACGCGAGTGATAAACTACGCAAAACGGTGCGATGCGCAAAACTGCGCTACTGATAAACTGCGCAAAACGGTGCGATGCCCAAAACGGCGCGAGAGATAAACTGCGCAAAATCGTGCGATGCGCAAAACGGCGCGATTGATAAACTGAGCGAAACTGTGCGATGCTTAAAACGGCGCGAGTGATAAACTGCGCAAAATAGTGCGATGCGCAAAACGGCGCGAGTCATAAACTGCGCAAAACCGTGCGATGCGCAAAACGGCGCGATTGATAAACTGCGCAAAACAAAGGCGGCGCGCGCGCAAAAGGCGCTACGAGTGATAACCAGTGCAAAACAGTGCAATGCGCAAAACGACGCGAGTGATTAATTGCGAAATGCGGCGGCGCAATGCGAAAACGGCGCGAGTGAAATCGCGAAAACGGTGCGGCGCAAAAAAAGACGCGAGTGATAAATCGCAAAAAATCGCGGCGATGCGCAAAACGGCGCGAGTGATAAATCGCGAAACAAAGGCGGCGCGCAAAACGGCGAGTGATAAATCGCGAAAAGTGCGATGCGCAAAACGGCGCGTAGTGATAAATCGCGCAAAATGCGGCGACGCGCAAAACGGCGCGAAAGTGATAAATCGCGCAAAACGGCGCGCGATGCGCAAAACGGCGTAGTGATAAATCCGCGAAAGCGGCGCGCAAAACGGGTGAGTGATAAACCGCGAAAATAAGGCGATGCAAAACGGCGCGAGTGATAAATCGCGCAAAATCGGCGATGCGCAAAACGGCGCGAAAGTGATAAATCGCGCAAAATAGGCGGGCGCAAGACAGCGCGAGTGATAAACTGCGAAAAAAAGCGCGATGCGCAAAACGGCGCGAGTGATAAATCGGGCGAAAACAAAGGCGGCGCGCAAAACGGCACGAGTGATAAATCGCGCAAAATAAAGGCGATGCGCAAAACGGCGCGAGTGAAATCGCGCAAATGGTGCGATGCGCAAAACGGGCGAGTGATAAATCGCGAAGTGCGGCGATGCGCAAAACGGCGAGTGATAAATCGCGCAAAAAAAGGCGATGCGCAAAACGGCGAGTGATAAATCGCGCAAAACAAGGCGATGCGCAAACGGCGCGTGAGTGATAAATCGCGCAAAACCGCGGCGATGCGCAAACGGCGCGAGTGATAAATCGCGCAAAACAAAGGCGATGCGCAAAACGGCGGGAGTGATAAACTGCGCGAAACAGGGCGATGCGCAACAGGACGCGAGTGATAAATCGCGAAAACGGCGATGCGGATGCGCAAAACGGCGCGTAGTGATAAATCGCGCAAAACAAAGGCGATGCGCAAACGGCGCGAGTGATAAATCGCGCGAAAATATGGTGCGGCGCAAAACGGCGCGAGTGATAAATCGCAAAAAAAGGCGGCGCGCAAAACGGCGCGAAAGGGATAAATCGCGCCAAACAACGCGATGCGCAAAACGGCAGGAGTGATAAATCAAAAGAAAGGCGATGGCGCAAAACGCGCGAGTGATAACGGCGCGAAAGTGATAAACTGCGCAAAATCGTGCGATGCGCAAAATCACGCGAGTGATAAATCGCAAAAGGCGGCGATGCGCAAAACGGGCGAAGTGATAAATCGCGAAAAAAGGCGATGCGCAAAACGGCGCGAGTGATAAATCGCGCGAAAAAGGCGGCGCAAAATCGGCGCAGTGATAAACTGCGAAAACAGTGCGATGCGCAAAACGGCGCGAGTGATAAACTGCGAAAAACGAAGGCGAAGCGCGCAAAATGGGCGAGTGATAAAATCGCGCAAAAAAGCGATGCGCAAAACGGCGCGAGTGAGAAACTCCGCAAAAGTGTGCGATGCGCAAAACGGCGCGAGTGAAAAAATTCGCAAAACCATGCGATGCGCAAAATGGCACGAGTGATAAATCGCAAAAAGGCGGCGCGCAAAATCGGCGCGAGTGATAAATCGCGCAAAACAAAGGCGGCGCAAAACGGCGCGAGTGATAAATCGCGAAAAACGATGCGCAAAACGGCGCGAGTGATAAACTGCGCAAAACGGTGCGATGCGCAAAAGGCGCGAGTGATAAACTGCGCAAAACCGTGCGATGCGCAAAACGGCGCGAGTGATAAACTGCGCAAAACCGTGCGATGCGCAAAACGGCGCGAGTGATAAACTGCGTAAAACGATGGGATGCGCAAAAGGCGCGAGTGATAAACTGCGCAAAACCGTGCGATGCGCAAAACGGCGCGAGTGATAAACTGTGCAAAACCGTGCGATGCGCAAAACGGCGCGAGTGATAAACTGCGCAAAATCGTGCGATGCGCAAAACGGCGCGAGTGATAAACTGCGCAAAACGGTGCGATGCGCAAAACGGCGCGAGTGATAAATTGCGTAAAAATGCGGCGATGCGCAAAAGGCGCGAGTGATAAATCGCGAAAATGCGGCGATGCGGAAAACGGCGCGAGAGATAAATAGCGCAAAACCCAGCGATGCGCAATACGGCGCGAGTGATAAATCGCAAAATCGCGGCGATGCGCAAAACGGCGCGAGGATAAATCGCGCGCAAAACGGCGCGAGTGATAAATCGCGCAAACTGCGGCGCGCAAAACGGCGCGTGATAAATCGCGAAAAAGGCGATGCGCAAAACGGCGCGAGTGATAAACTGCGCAAAATAGGCCGATGCGCAAAACGGCGCAAATGATAAACTCCGCAAAACGGCGCGAGTGATAAATTGCGCAAAAGGGTGCGATGCGCAAAACGGCGCGAGTGATAAATTGCGCAAAAGGGTGCGATGCGCAAAACGGCGCGCGATAAATCGCAAAAATAAGGCGGCGCGCAAAACGGCGCGAGTGATAAATCGCGAAAACAGGCGATGCGCAAAACGGCGCGAGTGATAAATCGCGCAAAATAAAGGCGATGCGCGCAAAACGGCGCGAGTGATCAACTGCGAAAAATCGCGCGATGCGCAAAACGGCGCGAGTGATAAATCGCAAAAACGCGGCGCGCAAAACGGCGCGAGTGATAAATCGCAAAACGGCGATGCGCAAAACAGCGTGATTGATAAACTGCACAAAACAGTGCGGCACGCAAAACGGCGCGAGTGATAAACTGCACAAAACAGTGCGATGCGCAAAACCGCGCGAGTGATAAACTGCACAAAACAAAGCGATGCGCAAAACCGCGCGAGTGATAAACTGCACAAAACAGTGCCCTGCGCAAAACAGCGCGAGTCATAAACTCCACAAAACAGTGCGCTGCGCAAAACAGCGCGAGTGATAAACTGCACAAAAGAGTGCGATGCGCAAAACAGCGCGAGTGATAAACTGCACAAAACAGTGCGCTGCGCAAAACAGCGCGAGTGATAAATTGCGCAAAACGCGGCGGCGCAAAACGGCGCGAAAAGCAAATCGCGCAAAACAGTGCGCGCAAAACGGCGCGTGATAAATTACGCAAAACGCGCGATGCGCAAAACGGCGAGAGTGATAAATCGCGAAAACGGGCGCGGCGCAAAACGGCGCGAGTGATAAATCGCGTAAAAAGGCGATGCGCAAAACGCGCGAAAAATCGCGCAAAAAGGCGGCGCGCAAAACGGCGAGGGATAAATCGCGCAAAACAAGCATGGCGCAAAACGGCGCAGTGATAAATCAAAAAATGCGCATGGCGCGCAAAACGGGCGCGAGTGATAAATCGCAAAAATGGCGATGCGCAAAACGGCTCGAGTGATAAATTGTGAAAAACGTTGCCATGCGCAAAACGGCGCGATAAATCACGCAAAAACGGCGATGGCGCAAAACGGCGCAGTGATAAATCGCGAAAACGCAGCGATGCCCAAAACGACGCGAGTGATAAATCGCAAAAATCGCGGCGCAAAACGGCGCGAGTGATAAACTGCAAAACAGTGCGATGCGCAAAACGGCGCGAGTGATAAACTGCGCAAAATCGTGCGCTGCGCAAAACGGCGCGAGTGATAAACTGCGCAAAACGGCGCGAGTGATAAACTGCGCAAAACAGTGCGATGCGCAAAAGCGCGCGAGTGATAATCTGCCGAAAACAGTGCGATGCGCAAAACGGCGCGAGTGATAAACTGCGCAAAATAGTGCGATGCGCAAAACGGCGCGAGTGATAAACTGCGCAAAATGGTGCGATGCGCAAAACAGCGCGAGTGATAAACTGCGCAAAACAGTGCGATGCGCAAAACGGCGCGAGTGATAAACTGCGCAAAATAGTGCGATGCGTAAAACGGCGCGAGTGATAAACTGCGCAAAAACATGCTACGCGCAAAACCGGGCAAGTGATAAATCGGCGATGCGCAAAACGGCGCGAGTGGTAAATAGCGCAAAAGTGCGCGGCGCGCAAACGGCGCGAGTGATAAATCGCGCAAAACGCGGCGCAAAACGGCGCGAGTGATAAATCGCAAAATGGTGCGGCGCAAAACGGCGCGAGGATAAATCGCGCAAAACAGCGCGCGCAAAACGGCGCGAGTGATAAATCGCAAAATAGTGCGGCGCGCAAAACGCGCGAGTGATAAATCGCGAAAATGGTGGCGGCGCAAAACGGCGCGTGATAAATCGCGAAAACCGTGCGCGCGCAAAACGGCGAGTGATAAATCGCAAATAAAGTGGCGATGCGCAAAACGGCGCGAGTGATAAATCGACAAAAACCGCGGCGACGCGCAATACGGCGCGAGTGATAAATCGCGAAAATAGTCAGCGGCGCGCAAAACGCGCGAGTGATAAATCGCGTAAAATCGCGCGATGCGCAAAAGGCGCAGTGATAAATGCGCAAAAATCGCGGCGCGAGCGCAAAACGGCGCGAGTGATAAATCGCAAAAACGCGGCGCGCAAAACGGCGTGAGGAATCGCGCAAAATAGGCGATGCGCAAAACCGCGAGTGATAAATCGCGAAAAATGGCGATGGCGCAAAACGGGCGCGAAAGTGATAAATCGCGAAAACCGCGCGGCGCGCAAACGGCGCGAGTGATAAATCGCAAAAACAAAGGCGCGCAAAACGGCGCGAGTGATAAATCGCGCAAAGGCGGCGCGCAAAACGGCGCGAGTGATAAATCGGGCAAAACAAAGGCGATGCGCAAAACTGCGCGACTGATAGACTGCGCAAAACAGTGCGATGCGCCAATACGCGCGAGTGATAAACTGCGCAAAACAGTGCGATGCGCCAAACGGAGGGAGTGATAAACTGCGCAAAACAGTGCGATGCGCAAAACGGCGGGAGTGATAAACTGCGCAAAACAGTGCGATGCGCAAAATCGCGCGAGTGATAATCTGCCGAAAATAGTGCGATGCGCAAAACGGCGCGAGTGATAAACTGCGCAAAACGGTGCGATGCGCAAAACGGCGCGAGTGATAAACTGCGCAAAGGCGAAGGCGCGCAAACGCGCGAGTGATAAATCGCAAAAACCGGCGATGCGCGCAAAACGGCGCGAAAGTGATAAATCGCAAAACAAAGGCGATGCGCAAAACGGCGCGAGTGATAAATCGCGAACAAAGGCGATGCGCAAAAGGCGCGAGTGATAATCTGCCAAAAACAGTGCGATGCGCAAAACGGCGCGAGTGATAAACTGCGTAAAATCGTGCGATGCGCAAAACGGCGCGAGTGATAAACTGCGCAAAACGGCGCGAGTGATAAACTGCGCAAAATCGTGCGATGCGCAAAATGGCGCGAGTGATAAACTGCGCAAAACTGTGCGATGCGCAAAACGGCGCGAGTGATAAACTGCAGAAAATAGTGCGATGCGCAAAACGGTGCCAGTGATAAACTGTGCAAAACGGCGGCGCAAAAACGGCAGAGGATAAATCGCGCAAAACAAGGTAATGCGCAAAACCACGCGAAAGTGATAAATCGCGCAAAACAAAGGCGGCGCGCAAAACGCGAAGTGATAAATCTCGCCGAAAACGCGCGGCGCGCAAAACGGCGCGAGTGATAAATCGAGCAAAAAAAGGCGATGCGCAAAACGGCGCAAGTGATAAACTAGGCAAAATAGTGCAATGCGCAAAACCGCGCGAAAAGGTTAATGCGCAAAATGGTGCGAGCGCGCAAAATGGCGCGAAAGTGATAACCGCGCAAAATAAGGCGATGCGCAAAACGGCGCGAGTGACAAATCAGGTAAAAACATCGGCGATGCGCAAAAAAGATGAGTGACAAACTACGCAAAAAAGGCGGCGCGCAAAAGGCGCGAAAGTGTTAAATCGCGCTAAACAAAGGCGATGCGCAAAACGACGGGAGTGATAAACTGCGCAAAATAGTGCGATGCGCAAAATGGCGCGAGTGATAAACTGCGCCAAACCGTACGATGCGCAAAACGGCGCAAGTGATAAATCACGAAAAACGGCGCAGCAAAACGCGCGAGTGATACATTGCGAAAAACGCTGCGATGCGCAGAACGGCAGAGTGATAAATCGCGCAAAACAAGCGATGCGAAAATGGCGCGATTGATAAATAGCACAAAATCGCGGCGCAAAACGGCGCGAGTGATAAACTGCGCAAAACAATGCGATGCGCAAAACGGTGCAAGTGATAAACTGCGCAAAACAATGCGATACACAAAACGGCGCAGCGCGAAGCGCAAAAGCGCGCGAGTGATAATCTGCCGAAAACAGTGCGATGCGCAAAACGGCGCGAGTGATAAACTGCGCAAAACGGCGCGAGTGATAAACTGCGCAAAACGGTGCGATGCGCAAAACGGCACGAGTGATAAACTGCGCAAAACAGTGCGATGCGCAAAACAACGCGAGTGATAAACTGCGCAAAACAGTGCGATGCGCAAAACGGCGCGAGTGTTAAACTGCGCAAAACAGTGCGATGCGCAAAACGGCGGGAGTGATAAACTGCGCAAAATAGTGCGATGCGCAAAACGACGCGAGTGATGAACTGTGCGAAACGGTGCGATGCGCAAAACGGCGCGAGTGATAAACTGCGCAAAACGGCGCGAGTGATAAACTGCGCAAAACAGTGCGATGCGCAAAACGGCGCGAGTGATAAACTGCGCAAAATAGTGCGATGCGCCAAAAGGCGCGAGTGTTAAACTGCGCAAAACAGTGCGATGCGCAAAACGGCGGGAGTGATAAACTGCGCAAAACAGTGCGATGCGCAAAACCGCGCGAGTGATAAACTGCGCAAAACAGTGCGATGCGCAAAACGGCACGAGTGATAAACTGCGCAAAACAGTGCGATGCGCATAACGGTGCGAGTGATAAACTGCGCAAAACAGTGCGATGCGCAAAATCGCGCGAGTGATAATCTGCCGAAAATAGTGCGATGCGCAAAACGGCGGGAGTGATAAACTGCGCAAAACAGTGCGATGCGCAAAACGGCGCGAGTGATAAACTGCGCAAAATGGTGCGATGCGCAAAACGGCGCGAGTGATAAACTGCGCAAAAAACAAAGGCGGCGCAAAATTGCGGAGTGACAAATCAGGTAAAATATCGCGACGCGCAAAACAGCGAGTGATAAATCGCGAAACAAAGGCGATGCGCCAAAAGGCGTTATGGCCTCGAACGCATCCCGGGCGAGGAAGTGCAAGTCCCCGCTCGTTCGATATTGGGTCACTACAGTTCAAAGGACTCAAAATGTCACGCTTCTTAATCTTGAACCAAAGAGTTCAACCGCAAATCGCTTTGAAAAAACAGATTTTAGAAAGAAGTGCCAAACATGGATTGCACAAATACGTAGTCGCCACCTAAATATTTTTTAATGGGGAATTTAGGAAACCCCGACTCGCGTGGCCGCGGTCCGGCTATTACCGGTTGCCTTGGCTCGAGCTTGGGTACGATCGGGAAGGTCATTTATGAGCACCTCTCGCCGGTCCGAAGACCGGCCTCTACTAACCGTGATATCCGATTTTGAAAACATTACATGTTCTTATTCCGGTTATTAGCCTAGAATTACTATGTTATGCGCGCAGCAAACAAGTATAGACCAAATCGCCTAAATTGGAACAAGATATTGCATGTTTGTTTTGAAAAATGGTTTGCTACTCGCAATTAGGCTAAAATGCAGGTTTTGCCACCCTCAAGTGGGCTTTTAGAAAAGACAGTTTTGCCACTATCTAGTGGGCTTTAAAACTCACAGTTTTAATGCATTATCCCAATTTAGGCAATTTGACCTCCATCCACAGGCATTCAAGCAGTTATATCACATAAGCACTTAGCCTCATGGTAGTCATGCTATTATGGCAACATACACACGCATGCGATATGCTAAAACATAAAAGCTCACCTAGTACTCCAAGCCAAAACGGAAACTAGTTAGTAATCATATACATGACCCTAGTTCATGTTAAGTGGCTAATGCAACACATGCAAAGATGTAATCTAGACAGGCTCGGCTATCCTAAACATGGCATGTGAAATGCTACAACTAACACGTATTCAATTTGGAATTGAAAGTACGATGCAGTTTGTATGATGTGCCAAGCCTGATGCATGTCAACAAATGCATGGATGCACGCATGCATAGCATAAGGTATGCTAAAATAAATATGCCCTAATCTACCATCATAAGCAGGTAAATAAAAGGGAAGAAAGAGATGGGGGTTGGAAGACATACACACACTCACCCACACTTATTACAAATATGCCCTCACACGGAGGGATCAAAACAATATACAGTCCCAAATAATACAGTCCAAATACAAAATAAATTATTACAAAAATTCTAATTTAATTAATAATTTAAATGCAGAATAGAAAAGGCCGCAGCCCCGCCTCGGGATGCGTGAATGATGCATGCTCGAATCCGACTTGCCCGGAAAGTCCGCGCCATGCCACTGTTTCGCTTTTATCGCTTTTTCTTCAAAACCACCAAAGTCCAAGAGAACCTTTTATGAGCATTGCAGAACATCATCGGCTGGGAGGGATGGCCACCGGCCGTGTACAATATCCATCGGCTGGAGATAAAGCTATCGGCACTGAATAAGTGGCCGATCGGCACTGAATGTTTCCGGTCGGCAGAAACTTCCTGCAGCAGACAGTTTTGACAAAGAACAGGGGATGCAAGGCATGGCATGAAATTTCAAGCAAATGTGTGCGTGGACACACTCCCTATCATGTGTTAGACTCAAGGGAGCATGGCCCTCGACCCCCGGGGCCATCAATCACGCATTTCAATGCACGATGGCCCAAAAGCCAAGTAAGCAACTTGATTTCAAATGTAATGCAAACCAAACAAACACATAAAGCCCAACCTCTATCACTTGATCAAGAGGCAAGGCACGCATGCCAATGCAATGCAACCTAGGCATGTGATCTAGTATGCAACATGGGCATGCAAATGAACAATGTATGCTAGGCGCGCAACCTAAACATGTAAACGAACATGGCATGCAACAACATACAACGATGGACTTAAACTAACGTGGATAGCTTGTAAGCATGCCAAAATCAGCAGCCATTGAATGAAATGAGGTAACCGAAATGCACACAAACATGTCCAATGCATGGATCTATCCTAAGATACAACATGCAACTCTAACAAGGCATGGCAAATGATGAAACATAGCATATAATGGTGCATGTTTCAGATCTGAAATGGCATGCCAAATGACTCCAAAATGACTCCAAAGCATGCAAACATTTATGTAATGCATTGTTAAGGACTTAAGCACTAAAGCTAGTGAGATGCAATACACTATAAGCATGCAAAGCGATGCTCGAATGAAGAAGAAAGCCACAAAAAGTCCTCATGCAGCCCAAAATAATGCTAAAACATGTATGAAATGTAGCCAAAATAAGCTAGCATGCTTGGCTAAATTAGCATGTGATTTTGACTAGCTAGCATGATTTACATGGCAAGTGTATGATGCAAAGCCCAAACAGGAAAAGTCCCTTCTACAAGACTGATGAGGGACCAAAAATATGACTACTCACAGTAGATGACAGCCCCCAAATCAATATGCAAACATGCTAAAAATGCCATGCAAGAACTAGGATAACAAAAGGCTATAACATGAGGTACACCAAACATTCATCAAACAAGCAAAGACCCTTAATGAAATATGTCCAGGGAGTCAAAATATGACCCCTTCCAGTTCTGATGATGCCCCAAAAACAGAAGCAAGACAGGCTAACAAAGCATGCAAAATTACGGTAAATAGAAGAGATCATGAAGCAAGTGCAAGATAGGGGTCCCAAAAAGGGTTGAGCCCTTCTTCAATGTTGAAGAAGGGCTCAAAATGAGCCTAATTTCAGTTTACATTATGCTCAAAAACAGATCACACATAGGCTAGAAATTGCATGCAAAAATGTGGCATATCAAGGAGTATTGAAGCAAGTGCACTATGGAGGGCTCAAACAGGGTTGAGCCCTTAAACAAACATGAAGAATGGCTCAAAAGAGTTCCCATTTCAGTTAGGCTCGGATCCCAAAAAAGTAAGCAAATAGGGTAGAAAAATGTGACAAGAATGTGCTACAAAAGAGGGAAAATGATCTCACCCTTGAAGACTACCCTTTTGGTTGCTTCTTGGCTTGAGTTGCAGCACCTTTGGCCTCTGAAAAACTTCTCCAAGCTGCTGTGATGGAGTAGTGGTGGTGGTGCTATGGATTGGTGAAGAAATGGCCCAAGAACAAGGGTGTTTGATGGTTGAATGGGAGAGATATAGTGAGAGATGAAGGGTTGTGTGTATGTATATATCAGATATATCTATATATCTCTGGTTTTTTGTTCCAAACATCCAACCTAGACAAAGGGAGAAGAGAAGAGCTTATATAGGCCAAGTAAAGCACTTATCTTAAGGGCTAAGCAAAGAGAAAGGTTCAAGGGGGGGTGCAAAAGAGTCTAGGCTTCTTGGAGAAGCTAATACAGCTGGCCAAGCTTCTCCAAGAAGCTTGGCCAAAGGGTTCAAGTTTCTAGAAGCTTTAGGGGGTTCAAAGGTGCAAAAGGGTGCAAAATAGCCACATATATGCATCGTGGAGTTGGTTGTGCATCCCATGGCAGCTGGTATGCACCAGGCTTGGAGGGTGCATAGGGTGCAAACCGGCCAGAAAATTTGATCGTCGGCCAAAATAAAGTGCCGGTCGGCACTATTTTCTGCCGGTCGGCAAAATAGATTGCCGATAGATGATTCCAAGGTCAAAAAATGGCTGGTGGGTATGCAAATTAAAGCCCCGGAAGTTAGCTTTCCAATGGCGTAAACTTTGCATTAAAATTCCTTCTATGAAAAAAGTTATGCCCTTTTTGGTGAAGCCGCGCAGACTCAATCCAACCGGGATGATGCCCAACTTCAACCAATCATACCTCCCCCACTCGGACTTGGTTTTGAGAGATTCTTGAGTAAAAAATGAAGCCCCGGGAGTCTTCTTTCCAATGGTCATTGCCTCATAGCTTAACTCCAAGTGTATAGATAGATGAGCTTGATTTAGCGAGGACTGCTCGACTCTCTTCTACCCGGATTCATGCCGAACCTCTTCTCCAACTTGTTTTCTCCCCTCTTCTCCTCTTCTCTTCAACTTCAAACCCCTAAGCAAGGTGTTTTAAAAGATTTTTCAAAGATTTCATCTCTCTTTCATTCATTTCCACTTTGTCCTTGCTCATTTTACCGAAAAGCACAACGTGTGACAAAATGCGAGCTTCGAAACATCGCAGAAACTTTATTTCAAAAAAAAGTTTTGAAAGAGAGGGTTTTAAGGTCTAAAAACCATTCAAAATAGCTTCGGTCCAAAATGGGGGGTGAAGTTGAGATTTGTCTCTCTCCTTGCCGAAGAAACTGCACCTTTGCCCTGCACACCTTTCATCACCAAGTAAACCATTAGTAGTGCCCAAGTCTTGAGGGCAGTCAAAAATGGGGTGTCTACAGTTGCCCCTCTTTGACAGAACTCGGAAGTCATAACAATGACGGGAGTGAATGTCAAAGCCCAGAGACGACCCATTTTTGACAAGGCCGAAGACTTGGACAAACAAACAAAATAATGATAAGTAAATGGTTGTGCCCGTAGGCTGCCTACGTATCCCTTTGCAAGGAATCAAACCAGCGTAGTTCAGGGGCATGATGCAAACGATATGCAGGAAGACTTTGATAATTGGACTTATACGCTACGTGAAGCCGGTTTTGAAAATCCAAGATTTATGCAAAAATACAGTGTGCACAAGACAATGTGATGCAGAGTGAATGCTCAAAACAATGCTAAGGAGATGCACAAAATAGTGCGAAGCAGGTTGGAATGCACAAGATAGTGCTAACAAGATGCACAAAACAGTGCAATGCAAGAGTGAATGCACAAAACAGTGCTATACAAGTGCACAAGAGAGTGCGTTGTGGCATAGATGCACAAAACAGTGCGATGCGCAAAATAGCGCGAATGAAATGTAATGCACTAACAAGTGCAGGTAAGATGCGCAAGAAAGCGCGATGCGAGTTCAAAGCGAAAGATACAAGCATTTTCCTTTATGCAAGATGAGAGTATGTAATGAAATGCACAAGATAGTGCGATGCGCAAGAAAGCATGAGTGCACAAGATAGTGCGATGCGCTAAACAACGCGAGTGCACAAGGTAGTGCGATAAAATGCACGTGCAATGCAAGTAAAATGCACAAAATAGTGCGATGCGCAAAATAGCGAATCTAAACAATGTAATGGACAAAACAGTGTAATGCGCAAGAAAGTGCGAAAGTAAATTGCATAGAACAGTGCGATACGCTGAACAGCGCGAGTGTAATGGAATGCACAAGATAGTGCGAGTGAGATATAGCATGCAAGTGCACAAGATAGTGCGATGCGCAAGAAAGCGCGAGTGCACAAGACAGTGCGATGGAGGTGCGCAAGATAGCGCGAATGATGCGATGCACAAAACAGTGCGATTGAATGCACAAGACGGTGCGATGCGCAAAATAGCGCGATTGAATGGATGCAAAATGCAAGTAAGGTGCACAAAATAGTGCGATGCGCAAAATAGCGCGAATGATGAATTGCACAAAATAGTGCGATGCGCAAAATAGCGCGAATGAGATGTAATGCAAAATGCAATGAGATGCACAAAATAGCGCAATGCGCAAAATAGCGCGAATGAAATGTAATGCACAAAACAGTGCGATTGAGGTGCGCAAAATAGCGCGATGCGTTAGACAACGCGAGTGCACAAGACAGTGCGATGGAGGTGCGCAAGATAGCGCGATGATGTGATGCACAAAATAGTGCGATATGCTAAACAGCGCGAATGATGTGAAATACACTAGATAGTGCGATACGCTAAACAGCGCAAGTGATTTGAAATGCACAAGACAGTGCGATACGCTAAACAGCGCGAGTGATTTGAAATGCACAAGATAGTGCGATACACTAAACAGCGCGAGTGATTTGAAATGCACTAAACAGTGCGATACGCTAAACAGCGCGAGTGATTTGAAATGCACTAGATAAAGGCGATACGCTAAACAAATGAGTGATTTGAAATGCACTAGACAGTGCGATACGCTAAACAGCGCGAGTGAGGTACAACCACAAGATGCACATGACAGTGCAAGTGAGATACAAAGTGTAAGTGCACAAGATAGTGCGAGTGAGATAAAATGCACAAGAAAGTGCGATGAAATGCATCTTCTATGCAAGTATGGGGGCATTTTCCATGCCATATTGAAAACAAGCATATTTTATGCATGAATCATAACGATGCGCGGCACACATGCAACAACAGTGTATATGAAAGTTCATATTCTATGCAATAGAGGAGCATCAAATGTGTACTGGTGTCTCGATTTACCTCTCGAGAGGGTTTTGCAACACACCTCGCTCAAAAGGGTACACCCTGTTCATATCGGCAAGAGATAACATCCGCTGTCGCTTTAATTGCCGTTCCGACTTGAAGCAAAGCTTACACTTGAGGTAGAGGCGACTCATACTTGGTAGCATTGACAAGGCTCAAGAGGTACATCCGAGTACAATCACGAATTTGTCAAGGTGAAACACACTCAGATGCTTCAATTTTCCTCTTTTCTTTTGCTTGGCAGCCCGGAACCATTATAGCTTCAGATAGGTCCCGGTTCTCTGTTTCACACGACTGGTTGAACCTGTAGTTTTTGAAAGAACAAATTCCTTTTGCACAAATGTGGAGAATGGCACAAAGACTGAGCACACAACAAATCATTTTTGAAATTGAGAAAATGAGTTCTCGACCAGATATTGAGCCTATAACTGAACACAGCAAAGATGACCCAACAACGGAAAATAAAGGTAAACAACCTAAACACATCTATTGACACTTGAAATGACTCAAAACAAGAATCGAGACAAACAAAACACAACGGAAGACTCAAATGCGCACAGGGAGCCTGTTTCACCGTATTATTCCCAATTCTTCTTATTTGTGATTCTCACATCACTTGGCACTCAATCTCTAGTTTTCTGAAAAAGCCCTTTTCTCACTTTTTCTCTCAACGCACATCTCTCTATTCTTCAATCTCTCATTTTTTTATCCCTCACCTGGGTGGTTAATGGGTAGACAAGAAGTTGCGGGCTTTTGCCCCTAGCATTCTGCTAGATTCTCTTTCTTCGCCACAACAAAGGAACTTCCCCCAGAGGGGTTATGCTACAAGGGTGTGCAAAGAAATGCAATTGACATCGGTTAATGATGCTCATTGGGAGTTTGGACATGATCCGATCTATCCAGATGAAGGAGTGGAATATCTTGATCCATTCTGGCCAGGTCAGACTTGCACTTGACTTGATACCTCGCTGCTTGGAGGATGTTGAGAGCTTTCAGCCCTTTTGTTGTTAACCTCAGTTGTGCCTTTTCCGGCGGGTAGAGTGCCCTTCTTGGCGAGCGTGTTGACAATGGGGAAAGACAGGAAGCCTGACTCAACTGTGCCCCTAGTTCATCATTTCGACCATTTTTTGTTTTGGTTTTCTACTAAAATAGTTTTGACCAATGTGAGAGTTAGATTAACACACTTGTTCAATTTTTGATTTGAAATCATGCAAGTCAGGCTATGAGCACTGAAAATTTTCCTTTTTTGGGTCCAAGAAAACGGTCCAGTTTTGGAAAAATGGAATAATATTGTCACACCCCAAATCTGGGCATGACCGGCCGTGGCCCACAGGGACTTAGCCCAAGGCACACGTAAGCCTAAACACGAATCCATAATCACATTGAACAACTAAACACTAGTCCAATAATAAATAACCAAAACTCAATCCAGACATGTCACAATTATAAACGGCGAAATCAACCGTAATCAAAACCATCCAAACTTATGGGATATAAACAGCCCACATATCAAAATAATCCTAAATGAATCTCAATAAAAATAAAAAGAAGTATAAATATGCACAAACTCGACTAGCAACCTAGAACATATTAAATAAATGCCCTAGAGGTCCATGAAATAGAGTCCCTGCTACGCCATGAGTCCACTCTAAGTCCTTCTAACACCTGGAAATGGTAAACAACTAAGTCAGCTGATAGCTCAGTGAGTAGCAACATGGATAGTAAATACAGTTTTGAAAATAGGGATAAATTCCAAAATAAGATATACATATCACAGAAACTAGATTGGCATACAGTTTGGTAAATACAATATGTTTTAAAAATAAGGTTCCACAGTTCAGCACTTAAAATACTCATGTCTCGCAAGAACATGATAAACGACATTTTCCACTTAAAACAGATTATAACATGAACACCAATAATTTTCTGGGTACCAATAAAAACAATAATATGCCACACAGTTCTCAAGGCTATAAGCTCTGTTGGATCCAATACCGAACTAAGAGTCATCCTCAGGGTGGCACCTGGGCCTTTTCTCAAAGTCGATCCGATTGAAGGTCACCTAGTTGTTTTTAAAGGTCTTTTCCTTACAATCGTTGAGCACTAGAGTCATCACAGCCCAACCCGGATCTGTTCCCTAGTGGCCAGAGTCACCACACACAGTGGAATAATTTCCCTGGACTAAATACACACATGGTCCCAATAATCAATACACACAAATTTTCGTAAAACATGGTAGTTCATCATTATAAACATGAGACCAAAACAAATAGTTTACAGTATGCCAAGTTCACACATGTTTTAGAAATAATTTGATTCTATTGATAATATAATAATTTATCAAAACAGTTTAGTCTTAAAACAACAATTTAATTTTCCAACAGTTCAGGGTAGGGGAACATTTATAAAAATACGTAGCATGGAACTACTCACCTGAAATCAAAAAAATATAATCCTCGAATAGAGTGTAAAAGTCCAACTAATGCCCTGAATCAAGTATAAAAACTACACGTCACAACTAATTTAAAAATACTAAAAAAAAAAATAGGAACTAAGTAACCTCAACTAAAGCGCACTAGCACGGCTCAACCCAACTCACCGTTACTCTTAAATATTACCTAAGTTCATGTTCTTCAAGGTTTAAAATAACCCAAGACATGGGTTCCGGTCAAAACTTAATTAATTGCAACTTCAAGATAAAACAGAATTTCAAACAAGCCTTCCCAACCTATTCGCTAACTTTGAAAATTACAAAAACCACTCCACGCTATTCGAAAAAATTCCAATAACCTCCAGATATGATCTAATATATCCTAAGTTTCAAACCCAATTGGTTTCACTTGATTTGCTTATCAAAATAATTTTCTACAATTTATTATAACCAAACAGGTTGTTTTCTGCAGCACTTTAAAGAAATTAACGGTTCTCTTAATATACACGAGCAATCAATGCAAGGCCAAAAATTTACGAAACTAGACTCGTAACCGGTTCTAATGACACTAATTTGATAATTTTTGGATTTATACCCAAAGAGAACAACACTCCCGAATTTACTGTTTCGGACTGGTTTCCTGGACAGATTTGAATACCTCAATTTATATGGATTTTGAATTCCAAATATTATGAAAAAATTCAGATATGTAATTCAATATGTAATTGATCTACTGTAAAAATTTCAGTTTAAAATTCACTCGTTTGATATGGTTTCTTGATTTTTAAAATTTGCGATTCTGTGCAGAATTTTTAAACTAAAAATAATACCCATTGTTTATACATGAATTTAACTCCTCAAGTTTCTTAATAGGATATCTATATACACAATACATAAACCTATAACCTCTCCATCAATGAACTAAATAATCATAGAGTAAGGATAAAGAACAAAACCTCAAGGAAGAAGAAAGATAAATACTTACTACACACCCAAAAATCCTTCCTCCTTTGCAATTCTTTTTTTTCTTCTTCTTCTTCTTCTCTCAATTCCTTCCCCTGGCTGCCGCTATATTGTTTTGTAAACTAATAAGAGAATTAGGGTTTTGTAGGTTTTGTATATATTTTATTTTATATTAGTTGTGGGTCAAATAAATGGATAAATATACAAAATATATATATAAGTTAGATGTAACTCAAATGGTAAGAGCCTTATTTATTCATTTTGTGGTCTAGAGTTCAAGTCACACCCTCTTCTCTTTTTTTTTTTTTTTAATAATAAATTTTGCCTCCAAACTAAAGACTTTCACCATAATTTATTTTCGGATTTAAAATTAATTAAAAGACCTTCTAAATATGTAATTTGCACTTTAAGATTCACCATCAAAATATTTGAGATTTGTAAAATTATTATTATCTAATTATTTATTTAATTTTTATATTCGGTTCTCGCATTCTCCCCCTAAAAGAAAAGTTTCATCCTCGAAACTAACCTCGAGTAAATCATGAGAATAGATGTGGGTACTTCACGCATCTCATCCTCGCTCCCAAGTCGCCTTCAACTAGATGATTACGCCACAGTACCTTAACCAATTTAATGGCCTTTGTACGCAACATTTTCTTTTGAATCCAAAATCAACAGCATCTCCTCATACTAAAAATCTTCTAATCAAGTGGCTCATAATCTATCACATGCGATGAATCGTGCACATATTTCTCAAAGATAGACACGTGAAACACATTATGCACTCGCCAACCTAGGGGTAGAGCAACACGCACGCAACCTCACCAACCTTCTCCAATACCTCAAATGGACCAATGTATCTAGGACTCAACTTTCCTTTCTTTCAAAACCTGATCACTCCTTTCCATGGTGATACTTTCAAGAATACCATATCCCCACATGAAACTCTAAGTCTCCTACGATGATCAAGATAACTTTTTGTCTACTTTGAGCGATCAATAACTGTCTCTAATGGTGATAATTTTTCGTAGCATCCTCCACCAAATCAGTCCCAACATTTGCCTTTCACCAACCTCATACCAACACAAAGGAGACCTACACTTCCTCCCATACAAAGCCTCATAAGGAGCTACTCCCAAACTAGAATGATACCTATTATTATAGGCAAACTCCATGAGCGGCAAATAATCATCCCAATTACCTCTCCACTCCAAAGCACAAGCACCCAACATATCCTCAAGGGTTTCAATAGTCCTCTCGATTGCCCATCCGTCGAGGGTGATAAGGTGAACTAAGATTTAAAGGAGTACCCATAGCTGACTTTAACGCACCCCAAAACTTAGACACAAAACGAGGGTCCCGATCTGACACTATTGACACAAGTGCACCATGCAATCTAACAATCTCCTTCACATACAACTATGCAAATCGAGCTAGAGAATAGTTCATTCGAACTGCAATAAAACGTGCTAACTTGGTTAATCTATCCACAACTACCCAAACTGCATCATGATTACTACTAGTACGAGGTAATCCGCACACGAAATCCATGGTAACATGATCCCACTTCCATTCTGGTATAGGTAAAGGTTGTAGTTTCCCTGCAGGTTTCTAATGTTCTACTTTAACCTGTTGACACATCAAACACTGAGCCACAAATTTTACAATATCTCCCTTCATACCATTCCACCAAAAATGTTCATGAAGATCTCGATACATCTTAGTACTTCCAGAATGAATCCTGTAACTAGAACTATGTGCCTCCATCATAATCTCCTTCCTCAAATCACCACCAGCAAGAACACAAATTTGGCTACAGAATCTAAGCAACCCATCATCACTAACCACAAACTCTACATGCTTACCCTCTACCATCTCTCCTTTAATACGCTCACACTGGGGGTCAATCTCCTGAGCTAAACGAATCCGTTCTCTCAAGGTCAGTTGAACTTTCAATTGACTACAATAAGCCTTATCACCAGGCGTAACAACCTCAAGCCTTAAACATCTCATGTCTTCCACCAAACAACTCTCAATAGACGAAGCAGCTACATCTCCAATTGCGACCTTTCTACTCAAGGCATCTGCAACCACATTTGCCTGCCCCGGATGATATAAAATATTCACATCATAATTTTTTAGTAACTCAAGCCATCTTCTTTGCCTCAAATTTAGTTCCTTTTGTGTGAAAATATACTTCAAACACTTATGATCAGTGTAAATCTCACATGACTCTCCATACGAATAATGTCGCCAGATCTTAAGAGTGAAAATCACTGCTACTAACTCCAAGTCGTGCGTAGGATAATTTCTATCATGTACTTTCAACTATCATGACACATAAGTAATCACCTTCCCATGCTGCATGAGCATACATCCTAAACCCTGTCGTGAAGCATCACTATAAATCACAAAACCACCACCATTAGTAGATAAGGCAAGGATTGGAGCTGATGTCAATCTCTGATTAAACTCTTGGAAGCTACACTCACAATCATCATTTCACTCAAACTTTACCTCTTTCCTAGTGAGATTTATAAATGGCAAAGCAATACGGGAGAATCCTTCCACAAACTTTCTTTAATATCCAGCAAGCCCTAGAAAGCTGCATCATTACGTATAGGTCGTGGCCAATCAATGATTTTCTACCACCTTCGTGCTATCCACAAATACCCTATCTTTACTCACTACATGACCCAAAAAGGATACACTGCTCAACCAGAATTCACACTTCTTAAATTTTGCATACAATCTCTTCTCCCTAAGGATCTGCAATACTACCCTCAAATGCTGCTCATGCTCCTCCTTACTCCTCGAATAAATTAGGATGTCATCAATAAACACTACCACAAATTTATCCAGTTGGGGTTTAAATACTCTGTTCATTAAATCCATGAATACGGCTATTGCATTTGTGACACCAAAAGACATCGCCAAAAACTCATAATGCCCATAACGGGTTCTAAAAGCAGTCTTAGGAACATCCTCATCCCTTACTTTCAACTGGTGATAGCCTAACCTCAAGTCAATCTTAGAGAATACCTAAGCTCCCTGCAATTGGTCAAATAGGTCATCAATACGTGGCAAAGGATACATATTCTTCATTGTGACTTTGTTTGGTTCTCTATAATAATTACACAACCTCATAGACCCATCATTCTTCTTCACAAACAACATAGGTGCTCCCCAAGGTGAAACACTAGGCTTAATAAAACATTTGTCTAACAACTCCTATAACTGAGTTTGTAACTCCCTCAACTCCAATGGTGTCAATATATAGGGAACTTTAGAATTGAGTGTTGTGTTGGGGACCAAGTTAATGGAAAAATTCTACCTCATAATCTAGACAAAGTCTAGGTAGATCCTTTAGAAAAACATCAACACAATCACTCACTACAGGCAACTCCTCTAACCTCTGCTCTGGTTGTTTAGTACTCACCACACAAGCTAAATAACCATGACACCCTTTTCTCAACATTCGGTTAGCTTGAAGGGAAGAAATAAAACAAATAGAAGACTCTTTTCCATCTCCCTGAAAGAAAAACTCATGTTGCCCTGGCATAGCAAAAACTACCCTCTTTCTAAAACAATCAATAGAGGCATGATGCTTCGTTAACCAATCCATCCCCAAAATCACATCAAAATCCTTCATCTCTAAAGAAATCAAATCCACTGGGAAATTTCTACCATCCATCTCTATCTCACAAGATCTACAAATATCTCCTAACACTACTGTTTTTCCTAATGGAGTAGACACAGCAATAGCTACATCCAAAGGCTCACAAGGAATAGACAAATGATGTAGAAACTTAGGTGCAGCAAAAGAATGTGTAGATCCTGAATCAACTAAAACTCTGGCAGGTACAGATGATATAAGGAGTGTACCTTGCACCACAGATGGAGCAGCCTCAGCCTCCTCTCTAGTGAGAGCATAAACACGTCCTTGGGTAGTCGCTGACTTCTTATCCTGAGCCCCATTCCCGGATGTCTGCCCTTGGGTAGTCCCACTTTTGCCATTATTCTGCTTCTGGTTAAACCCACCGCTATAAAAAGTTCGTTTCTGCCCTTGCCCTTGAAATGACGTACATCGATCGACCTGACCTCCCAGTCCCTTAGACCTACATTGTGCAGAGAGATGCCCAGGCTTGCCACACTTAAAGCATATTCGAGCTGTGCCATCACAATTATACCCAACAGAATGTGACCTACTACATCTATCACAATTCTTCCGATTCTGCTGCCTCATGCCATTGCTAACCTGACCTTGGGTGTAGGGCTTCTTGCTAGGATTGCTACCACCACCACGATGCTCTACTTGTCTCTCCTCTCTAAGTCTTTTGTTTTGTGGTTCCTTGGCCTTTTGTTCCTCAGCTCTCTTTTCCTCTTCTGCTCCCCTTTCAGCTAGTAATGCCTTGCTTACCAATGCAGAATACGTCTTCATCTCCAAAATTGCTACTTTTGCATAGATCTCTGACCGCAAACCATTCTCAAACAACATCACCCTATCTTCCTCTATGGCCACCTGATGTGGGGCATACCTCGACAACTCCGCAAACTTGGCTTCATACTGAGCCACTGTCATGTCATTTTGCTTCAGATTGAGAAAATCCACTTGCTTCTGCCTTCGCACTACTTCAGGGAAGTATTTCTCATTAAACAGTTCTAGAAACTTGCTCCACACCAGCTCTGTTTCTCTACCCTCATATTGACGCTTCACCATGCGCCACCAATGCTCTGCTTGGCCCTTGAACCTAAAAGCTCCAAAGGCCACCTTACAGTCTATTTGAACAACCTAGAACATCAAATATTTTCTTCATCTCTAGTACCCATGCCTCTGCCTCCGTAGGGTCCTTTGTTAGTGAAATTCGGAGGTTTTGCCTTCATAAACCTCTCGAATAAGGAACCTCTATCCAAACTTAAAGTTGGTGGAACTATCGGTTGTGGGGCTACATGATTGTTCAAGAGTCCTAACAATGATTGTAAAACACAATGTGCAGCAAGAGGAACAACTCACAGTGCTTGAGGACCACTAGAGCAACAGGTGGTGCAGTAGGGGGTATAGGAACAGGGGGAACTCTACGATTAGCGGCTGATTGATCAGTTCCAAGAGCATTGACACTTCTTCTCTTAGGTGCCATCGCTTAACCTTCAAAATGAAATTAAAAAAAAAATCAACACAAGCTTAAACAAAACTAACTTAACCTGACACTATCAAGGACTATAGGGACTCGGACCTCGTCTAAATGATGTAATGCAAGATATGTAACTGACTAAACTACAGCTCTGATACCACAATTGTCACACCCCAAATCCGGGCATGACCGGCCGTGGCCCACAGGGACTTAGCCCAAGGCACACGTAAGCCTAAACACGAATCCATAATCACATTGAACAACTAAACACTAGTCCAATAATAAATAACCAAAACTCAATCCAGACATGTCACAATTATAAACGGCAAAATCAACCGTAATCAAAACCATCCAAACTTATGGGATATAAACAGCCCACATATCAAAATAATCCTAAATGAATCTCAATAAAAATAAAAAGAAGTATAAATATGCACAAACTCAACTAGCAACCTAGAACATATTAAATAAATGCCCTAGAGGTCCATGAAATAGAGTCCCTGCTACGCCATGAGTCCACTCTAAGTCCTTCTAACACCTGGAAATGGTAAACAACTAAGTCAGCTGATAGCTCAGTGAGTAGCAACATGGATAGTAAATACAGTTTTGAAAACAGGGATAAATTCCAAAATAAGATATACATATCACAGAAACTAGATTGGCATACAGTTTGGTAAATGCAATCTGTTTTAAAAATAAGGTTCCACAGTTCAGCACTTAAAATACTCATGTCTCGCAAGAACATGATAAACGACATTTTCCACTTAAAACAGATTATAACATGAACACCAATAATTTTCTGGGTACCAATAAAAACAATAATATGCCACACAGTTCTCAAGGCTATAAGCCCTGTTGGATCCAATACCGAACTAAGAGTCATCCTCAGGGTGGCACCTGGGCCTTTTCTCAAAGCCGATCCCATTGAAGGTCACCTAGTTGTTTTTAAAGGTCTTTTCCTTACAATCGTTGAGCACTAGAGTCATCACAGCCCAACCCGGATCTGTTCCCTAGTGGCCAGAGTCACCACACACAGTGGAATAATTTCCCTGGACTAAATACACACATGGTCCCAATAATCAATACACATCAATTTTCGCAAAACATGGTAGTTCATCATTATAAACATGAGACCAAAACAAATAGTTTACAGTATGCCAAGTTCACACATGTTTTAGAAATAATTTGATTCTATTGATAATATAATAATTTATCAAAACAGTTTAGTCTTAAAACAACAATTTAATTTTCCAACAGTTCAGGGTAGGGGAACATTTATAAAAATACGTAGCATGGAACTACTCACCTGAAATCGAAATAATATAATCCTCGAATAGAGTGTAAAAGTCCAACTAATGCCCTAAATCAAGTATAAAAACTACACGTCACAACTAATTTAAAAATACTATAAAAAAAAAATAGGAACTAAGTAACCTCAACTAAAGCGCACTAGCACGGCTCAACCCAACTCACCGTTACTCTTAAATATTACCTAAGTTCATGTTCTTCAAGGTTTAAAATCACCCAAGACATGGGTTCCGGTCAAAACTTAATTAATTGCAACTTCAAGATAAAACAGAATTTCAAACAAGCCTTCCCAACCTATTCGCTAACTTTGAAAATTACAAAAACCACTCCACGCTATTCGAAAAAATTCCAATAACCTCCAGATATGATCTAATATATCCTAAGTTTCAAACCCAATTGGTTTCACTTGATTTGCTTATCAAAATAATTTTCTACAATTTATTATATCCAAACAGGTTGTTTTCTGCAGCACTTTAAAGAAATTAACGGTTCTCTTAATATACACGAGCAATCAATGCAAGCCCAAAAATGTACGAAACTAGACTCGTAACCGGTTCTAATGACACTAATTTGATAATTTTTGGATTTATACCCAAAGAGAACAACACTCCCGAATTTACTGTTTCGGACTGGTTTCCTGGACAGATTTGAATACCTCAATTTATATGGATTTTGAATTCCAAAAATTATGAAAAAATTCAGATATGTAATTCAATATGTAATTGATCTACTGTAAAAATTTCAGTTTAAATTTCACTCGTTTGATATGGTTTCTTGATTTTTAAAATTTGCAATTCTGTGTAGAATTTTTAAACTAAAAATAATACCCATTGTTTATACATGAATTTAACTCCTCAAGTTTCTTAATAGGATATCTATATACACAATACATAAACCAATAACCTCTCCATCAATGAACTAAATAATCATAGAGTAAGGATAAAGAACAAAACCTTAAGGAAGAAGAAAGATAAATACTTACTACACACCCAAAAATCCTTCCTCCTTTGCAATTCTTTTTTTTCTTCTTCTTCTTCTTCTTCTTCTTCTCTCAATTCCTTCCCCTGGCTGCCGCTATATTGTTTTGTAAACTAATAAGAGAATTAGGGTTTTGTAGGTTTTGTATATATTTTATTTTATATTAGTTGTGGGTCAAATAAATGGATAAATATACAAAATATATATATAAGTTAGATGTAACTCAAATGGTAAGAGCCTTATTTATTCATTTTGTGGTCTAGATTTCAAGTCACACCCTCTTCTCTTTTTTTCTTTTTCTTTTTTTAATAATAAATTTTGCCTCCAAACTAAAGACTTTCACCATAATTTATTTTCGGATTTAAAATTAATTAAAAGACCTTCTAAATATGTAATTTGCACTTTAAGATTCACCATCAAAATATTTGAGATTTGTAAAATTATTATTATCTAATTATTTATTTAATTTTTATATTTGGGTTCTCACAAATTTTCTAGAGAAAATCAGTCAACCTCAGTAAAAATTCCCAAAAACTGTTTTTGCAAACGGTCACTGCTCAACGAGCACGGAACCTACTCTTGAGATGCACAACCTCAGACCCATAGCAATGAAAAATTGCCCCTTGTCTGAAGGACACTGCGTGGCAACGGAAAGTTGCCCCTTGTTTGGATGATGCCGCAGCACATTGTAGTCAGTCCTCGGAGCGATGAACACAACCAGACTCTCAGATACAGAGAAGACAAAGATGGCCAGAACCATCGCATGGACACAATCGAATTTGAATTGTTTTATGGCTGGACTTCAGAATGAAGTTGCCTACGTATCCCAAACATGGGAATCAAGCCTTACGTAGTTCGGGGTTAAGGTACACTCGGGTATTTAACCTCTCCTTTTATGCTCTATCTTTTGCCAAGGTGCCTATTGTAGGTTTTCGACCTTGCGAGCTTTGTTCTTCTTTCTTTTCTTTTTTTCTATTCTTTTCATTACTTTTTCTTGTTCTTCTTTTTTTTGCATTTTTCTTTTCTTTTCTTTTGCATTTTTGTATCTTTGAATTTTTTCGTTTTTTTCTTTTTTTTCATTCTTTTCTTTGCTCTAACTTTTGCCTGGGTCGCCCTTCCGGGTTTTCGGCCCAGCGAGCCTCTCAAAGGGTAAAAGTGTAACAGGTCCATGCCAAATGGTTTTGGGATCTCGAAGCCATCCGTATCCAAGAGAGTGGGTGTTGTTTTGCAAAAGGATTCATCTTCGACTCTTCGAGCACATCTGACATCTTTGCCCCTAGTTCAAACGGTACTTCTGTTCTAGCTTTGCAAGCTTCTTCTGATCTTCTGATCTTCTTGATCCGACTTTGGTGCCTCTTGCTCGAGGGCTGCTTCAAATCTGGCCACACAGGCCTCACATCATGATTGTCCTTTGAACGTTCTGAATCCAAGTTCAAGGTTTGAAAGCAAAGGGGTTGAGTCTCGAGGTCGAGAGCGATCCTAAGCTGCACAATCTCAAGAACGATTCCACACATGTCTTCACAGAACCGCGCAAAACATTTTTGAAAGTTTTTAAGAAAGCGACAAATCGTTCGCGCTGAAGACAGTGTAGGACCAATCTGGATCAAAGCTAGGGTCGTTCTCAGTACTCACACTAACAAGCATGATTTCATTCATTAAGGGCTTAGCACGCCTCTCTTTCTCTCAATTTGATCAATTTTTGCAAAACCCGAGGAATTCCTTCCTCTTTGTTTTTACCACAGTGTTTAAAAAGTTTTGAAAAACTTAGGTCATTACAATGACTTCAAGGCACAGAAAAGGCGGAGTTCCCAGTCAAATACTGCTATCTCATTCAGAATTTCTGGCACAACTGGCACACGGCAGAAGCGAACACAAGAATGTGAAAATCACTGCTGTTCATTCAAAGTCTACTGGCACAACTGGCTCCCTGGCAGAAACAGACTCAAAACAAAACGAAAAGACAAACACAAAACAAACAAGTGATGTCCGAGGTAACATCCCCGAAATCACCCGACTCTAACAAAACAGGACTGACTCGATACAGCAAGACAGACCCTTAAGCAGAAAGACAGACTCAAGACAAAGAGACAGACTCAAAACAAAACTACAGAATTGACTCAACACCCAAGTCAGAAACTACAAAACTAGCATTTTCAAATGCTCAAAACAGTGTGTGCCATTCCCACATCTGAAGTAAACTGAGTGCCGCCTGCAGGTGGTTCATCCCCTGATCACACATTCGTACTATCCCCCAAGTTCACTGATCCAGTGGTGATAGACTTTGCTGAGCTGGTGCGGCAATGACCTTGTTGTCAATCAGATCTTGTATTTCGTGGTGAAGACGGAAACACTTATCAGTGACATGGCCGACCTGCTGATGAAAGGCACAGTGCTTGGCCGGATCATGGGAGGGAGGAAGTCTATCTGGCAGTGGTCACGGCTCCAGGGGTTTCAGGTACCCCTTTTTAATTAGGACCCTCAAGGCCGCTGATAGAGACATGTACAGTGGGGTGAACACCCTCTGGCCCCGAGGTGGGTATTTTGAGGTTTGTGGCTTTTCTTTGGGCCTTTCCAACAAAGGGATTGAG
Source organism: Camellia lanceoleosa (assembly GCA_025200525.1). Taxonomy (NCBI): domain Eukaryota; kingdom Viridiplantae; phylum Streptophyta; class Magnoliopsida; order Ericales; family Theaceae; genus Camellia; species Camellia lanceoleosa. The sequence goes on from CM045769.1 coordinate 998,803, forward strand.
ATCTTGTTGGGTTTCTTGATCTCTTTCGAGTACGAGACTAGAGCTGATAGGAACATTCCTGGTACAAAGGCCCTTCTCCCGGCTTGCCCCTTGATTTGAACTGCTCTCATTCTGAGTGGCGAAAGTGTTGTCCACAGTTTTTGCAACAACTGTGAGTACTTGCTGTTTGTTTAGCCCCTCGGCTTTCAAAGCCTCAGCAGCCAACTAAAGATGTTCATGGGGACTCATGCTTTCCCCTGCCTTGTTCTTATCACTGGCCTCCACTTTGCTAAGAGATTGGCCTTCTCCCAATGCAGCCCGTCCCAAGGTTAAGGAGCCTTTTGACATGAACTCCCTAGTATGTGATGCGGTTGATGACGGAGCCAAAACTCCAAAGGCCAGATCTGCCACAGTTCTCTGAAGATCTTCGATCATCCTCATCAGCTCAGAAGTAGTGGGTTCATGGGTTTGAGATGATTGGGGTTCAGATGCACCCATCATGCATAAGTCGATGCTTTCCGGGATAAACACCTTCGGTTTGGGCAAATGGGCTGGGGTGATATATACGCTGGGGTTGTAAGGGACGTCCAGTGTGTGGATTAGATTGAGATGTGGATGAGGTATTTGGTCATTGGGGTCTGAAGGTGGAGCTATCGTTTGGTTGTCAATGAGATTTTGGATCTCATGACGAAGGCGGTAGCAACGGTCGGTGCCATGACCGCGCTGCTGATGGTACATACAGTACTTGGAAGGGTTATGTTTGGCTGGGAGTGGGTTTGGAAGGGGTTGGGGTTCTAGGAGTTCCAGGTGCCCTTCTTCTCATGACTTTTCAAAGCTTGAGAGACTCATGTAAAGAGGATGGAATTTTCGGACTTGAAATTTGAGTTGAAGTGGTTGGTTTTGGCCATTGAGGAGGTGGTGATAGTGCCTACTTACGAGCATTTATTAGCTGTGCTACCATCGAGTAGCATTGGGAATGCGAGCAACATTCCTCTTCAAAGGCTCATTATCTTCGCAAAGATCCCTTGTTTGATGGCATCCTCGATTTGAACCCCATTTCATGAAGAGTTTGGAAAGGTAAGAGGTAAAACGACCATCTTTGCGACAACTTGCCATGCAGATTTCGAACAATCATCCTGATTTGATCTTTGTCGGAAGGTTTTGTAGTCATCATTGAGGCCTATGCTCTCCATCTCGTCACGAACTCTGGGAAACCCACCTTTGGCCCTTGGTGGGTGACTTCAAGATCAGTGGTGACCTCAATCGTGTGTTGTAGGAGTATTGATCCTTGAAGGCCTCGGCCATCTCTTCCCGATTCTTTTCTGAGTTCTCAATTTAGTATGCAGTTGCGGCTATCGAGACAGGGTTCGGCCGAATAGTGACAATTTCTAGGCTGTGGTCAAACCCATTGGTCTCAGAATATCATAAAACAGGTGGAGGTACACCATTGGGTCTCCAGAGCCATCGAATCGATCAATATGTGGCATCTTGAACTGATCCGGTAATGTCACCATTGAGTCGGTATGACCATCCTCTATATCAGGAATAGAGTGGGCCCCCTGAGACTTTTTAAACAATTTCTCAAGCTTGCTCACTTTTAACGCTGTGGGGTTCGTCTTGAACTCAAAGGGGGAGTCTGGTAGGTTGATGGGTGTTTTAGATAGCTGGGTTAGAACCGGGGGCGGAGCCAGCCCTATCGGAATGTCTGTACCTTCCTGGACATTGGGTGTTTCCCCGGGTGTCTGAACCCCTGGTGGTAGAGGAGCTTGATGCGAAGCAGATGCTCCGATTTGCTGCTCTAGCCTAGTAATTGTCTCTGCCTGTTGGGCTATGACCACAGCTTGTTGCTTAGCAGTGCAGCTTGATGGATGACGTCTTCTTTGCATGGCTTTCATACTATCACAGGTTGGCCCACCATCTCTTCCGGACTCGACATATTGCCTGGTCTAAGCGAGCAACGGTATATCTTTTTCTGCGATGAGGCTCGAAATCTCAACATTGCTCAAGATCAACGATCTGGTATTTGTTGTCTTGGTGGTCTATGTCGACTAGCCTTCTCGCCTTGATTACCCTTGAGCGAGTCTCGACGACAAAGTCTATCGACAAATCCAATGTGCAGGGAATAGTGGAGCCTACGAAGCTATAGTTCGGGACTACCTAGCAAAGAGAAAGCAGACATCTCGGCTCAACTTCTTGGAATGGATACGAGCAAAGTGAATAGTGTATCCTATTCTCGATCCTTGTTCCAAATCAACGCCCCAAATCTGAATCTGATACCCGCAGATATAACTGATTCTCAAAATACTGATACTGGTGCACGCAGGCTGGATACCCAGACTCGCAAATTGGTATATGCATTCCCTGTAGAGATATACTCTAGAAGCACATAGCAAGTAAAGAGAGCCAAAACACCCCTATGTTGGGGTAGGGTTTCCCTGTCCTATTTTGTCAGGAGCTAAGGTTTCACTACGCACGCAGCGATTTCAAACAACCTATATGGGGTAAGCAACCTGTCCTAGTTTGGAATGGTCACTATGGATTCCGACTATGCACTAGGTCGAATGGTCAAAAAGGGTGCCGTAAAGGGGTTTGTGTTCCCATATTGGCGAGCACGCAACCGGTCGACTTTATGGTCATGCCTTGACAAGACGAGCCCCCGGCAACCCGCACAGGAATAGCAGATGGCCACCACGGTGTCCTAGGCGCACCAATGCACATGCAATGCAAAGAAACACATAAGTGTAGTCACTGACGGATATCACGAGTTCGCGTCATGCTCTCTAAATCCCAGTGCGAAGCGTAGAGCGTCCCCGAGCGCATCCGGGCGGCGAGTGCGAGTCCCCCCCCGTTTTGGTTCGATATTGGGTCACTACAGTTCAAAGGACTCAAAATGTCACGGTTCTTAATCTTGAACCAAAGAGTCCAAATCCGGCAAATCGTTTTGAGAAAAAACAGATTTTTAGAAAGAAGTGCCAAACATGGACTGCTTTGCCAGATACAGAGTCGCCACCTAAATATTTTTTTAATGGGGGAATTTAGGAAACCTTGACTCGGTGCCGAAGGCCACGTGTCCGTCATTACCGAAGTTGCCTTGGCTCGGGAGCTTGGGTACAATCGGGGAAGGTCAGCTATGAGCACCCCCTCTCGCTCGGTCCGAAGACCGGCCTCTACTAACCGTGATATCCGATTTTGAAAACATTACATGTTCTTATTCCGGTTATTAGCCTAGAATTACTATGTTATGCGCGCAGCAAACAAGTATAGACCAAATCGCCTAAATTGGAACAAGATATTGCATGTTTGTTTTGAAAAATGGTTTGCTACTCGCAATTAGGCTAAAATGCAGGTTTTGCCACCCTCAAGTGGGCTTTTAGAAAAGACAGTTTTGCCACTATCTAGTGGGCTTTAAAACTCACAGTTTTAATGCATTATCCCAATTTAGGTAATTTGACCTCCATCCACAGGCATTCAAGCAGTTATATCACATAAGCACTTAGCCTCATGGTAGTCATGCTATTATGGCAACATACACACGCATGCGATATGCTAAAACATAAAAGCTCACCTAGTACTCCAAGCCAAAACAGAAACTAGTTAGTAATCATATACATGACCCTAGTTCATGTTAAGTGGCTAATGCAACACATGCAAAGATGTAATCTAGACAGGCTCGGCTATCCTAAACATGGCATGTGAAATGCTACAACTAACACGTATTCAATTTGGAATTGAAAGTACGATGCAGTTTGTATGATGTGCCAAGCCTGATGCATGTCAACAAATGCATGGATGCACGCATGCATAGCATAAGGTATGCTAAAATAAATATGCCCTAATCTACCATCATAAGCAGGTAAATAAAAGGGAAGAAAGAAATGGGGGTTGGAAGTCATACACACACTCACCCACACTTATTACAAATATGCCCTCACACGGAGGGATCAAAACAATATACAGTCCCAAATAATACAGTCCAAATACAAAATAAATTATTACAAAAATTCTAATTTAATAAATAATTTAAATGCAGAATAGAAAAGGCATGACCCAGCCTCGGGGATCGTGAATGATGCATGCTTTCGAATCCGACTTGCGGAAAGTCCGCTATGCCACTTGTTGCCTCTGTTTCTTGCCTTTTCTTCTCTGAAAACCGTCAAAGTCCCAGAGAACCTTTTATGAGCATTGCAGAACATCATCGGCTGGGAGGGATGGCCACCGGCCGTGTACAATATCCATCGGCTGGAGATAAAGCTATCGGCACTGAATAAGTGGCCGATCGGCACTGAATGTTTCCGGTCGACAGAAACTTCCTGCTGAAGCAGTTTAGCTGACGAGGGGCGAGACGATTGCATGGCATGAAATTTCAAGCAAATGTGTGCATGGACACACTCCCTATCATGTGTTAGACTCAAGGGAGCATGGCCCTCGACTCCCGGGGCCATCAATCACGCATTTCAATGCACGATGGCCCAAAAGCCAAGTAAGCAACTTGATTTCAAATGTCATGCAAACCAAACAAACACATAAAGCCCAACCTCTATCACTTGATCAAGAGGCAAGGACGCATGCCAATGCAATGCAACCTAGGCATGTGATCTAGTATGCAACATGGGCATGCAAATGAACAATGTATGCTAGGCGCGCAACCTAAACATGTAAACGAACATGGCATGCAACAACATACAACGATGGACTTAAACTAACGTGGATAGCTTGTAAGCATGCCAAAATCGTGACCATTAAATGAAATGAGGTAACCAAAATGCACACAAACATGTCCAATGCATGGATCTATCCTAAGATACAACATGCAACTCTAACAAGGCATGGCAAATGATGAAACATAGCATATAATGGTGCATGTTTCAGATCTGAAATGGCATGCCAAATGACTCCAAAATGACTCCAAAGCATGCAAACATTTATGTAATGCATTGTTAAGGACTTAAGCACTAAAGCTAGTGAGATGCAATACACTATAAGCATGCAAAGCAATGCTCGAATGAAGAAGACAGCCACAAAAAGTCCTCATGCAGCCCAAAATAATGCTAAAACATGTATGAAATGTAGCCAAAATAAGCTAGCATGCTTGGCTAAATTAGCATGTGATTTTGACTAGCTAGCATGATTTACATGGCAAGTGTATGATGCAAAGCCCAAACAGGAAAAGTCCCTTCTACAAGATTGATGAGGGACCAAAAATATGACTACTCACAGTAGATAAAAGCCCCCAAATCAATATGAAAACATGCTAAAAATGCCATGCAAGAACTAGGATAACAAAAGGCTATAACATGAGGTACACCAAACATTCATCAAACAAGCAAAGACCCTTAATGAAATATGTCCAGGGGGTCAAAATATGACCCCTTCCAGTTCTGATGATGCCCCAAAAACAGAAGCAAGATAGGCTAACAAAGCATGCAAAATTACGATAAATAGAAGAGATCATGAAGCAAATGCAAGATAGGGGTCCCAAAAAGGGTTGAGCCCTTCTTCAATGTTGAAGAAGGGCTCAAAATGAGCCTACTTTCAGTTTACATTATGCTCAAAAACAGATCACACATAGGCTATAAATTGCATGCAAAAATGTGGCATATCAAGGAGTATTGAAGCAAGTGCACTATGGAGGGCTCAAACAGGGTTGAGCGCTTAAACAAACATGAAGAATGGCTCAAAAGAGTGCCCCTTTCAGTTAGGGTGGGAGCCCAAAACAGTAAGCAAATAGGGTAGAAAAATGTGACAAGAATGTGCTACAAAAGAGGGAAAATGATCTCAGCCTTGAAGACTACCCTTATGGTTGCTTCTTGGCTTGAGTTGCAGCACCTTTGGCCTCTGAAAAACTTCTCCAAGCTGCTGTGATGGAGTAGTGGTGGTGGTGCTATGGATTGGTGAAGAAATGGCCCAAGAACAAGGGTGTTTGATGGTTGAATGAGAGAGATATAGTGAGAGATGAAGGGTTGTGTGTATGTATATATCAGATATATCTATATATCTCTAGTTTATTGTTCCAAACATCCAACCTAGACAAAGGGAGAAGAGAAGAGCTTATATAGGCCAAGTAAAGCACTTATCTTAAAGGCTAAGCAAAGAGAAAGGTTCAAGGGGGGGTGCAAAAGAGTCTAGGCTTCTTGGAGAAGCTAATACAGCTAGCCAAGCTTCTCCAAGAAGCTTGGCCAAAGGGTTCAAGTTTCTAGAAGCTTTAGGGGGTTCAAAGGTGCAAAAGGGTGCAAAATAGCCACATATATGCACGTGGAGCTGGTTCTGTGCATCCCAGCTGGCACAGCTGGTATGCACCAGGCTTGGAGGGTGCAAAGGGTGCAAACCGGCCAGAAAATTTGATCGTCGGCCAAAATAAAGTGCCGGTCGGCACTATTTTCTTCCGGTCGGCAAAATAGATTGCCGATAGATGATTCTAAGGTCAAAAAACAGCCAGTGGGTATGAAAATTGAAGCCCCGGAAGTTAGCTTTCCAATGGCACAAACCTTGCATTAAAATTCCTTCTATGGAAAAAGTTATGCCTTTTTTGGTGAAGCCGCGCAGACTCGATCCAACCGGGATGATGCCCAACTTCAACCAATCATACCTCCCCCACCCGGACTTGGTTTTGAGAGATTCTTGAGTGCAAAATGAAGCCCCGGGAGTCTTCTTTCCAATGGTCATGGCCTCATAGCTTAACTCCAAGTGTATAGATAGATGAGCTTGATTTAGCGAGGACTGCTCGACTCTCTTCTAGCAGTTCATGCGAACCTCTTCTCCAACTTGTTTTCTCCCCTCTTCTCCTCTTCTCTTCAACTTCAAACCCCCAAGCAAGGTGTTTTCAAAGATTTTTCAAAGATTCCATCTCTCTTTCATTCATTTCCACTTTGTCCTTGCTCAGTTTACCGAAAAGCACAACGTGTGACAAAATGTGAGCTTGAAACATCATGAAACTTTATTTCAAAAAAGTTTTGAAAGAGAGGGTTTTAAGGTCTAAAACCACTCAAAATAACCGGTCCAAAATGGGGGTGAAGTTGAGATTTGTCTCTCTCCTTGCCGAAGAAACTGCACCTTTGCCCTGCACACCTTTCATCACCAAGTAAACCATTAGTAGTGCCCAAGTCTTGAGGGCAGTAAAAAATGGGAGTCTGAGCGTGAGTGTTAAAAGCTGCAAAAACATTGCGATCATAAAAGCGGCAAGTGATAAAGCTGCCAAAATAGTGCGATCATAAAGCGGTGCGAGTGTTAAAGCTGCATAAAGCGGTGGGATCGCAAAAGCGGTAGCGAGTGATAAACTGCGCAAAAGCATGCGATGCGCAAAATGGAGCGAGTGATAAACTACGCAAAAAGCAGTCACGATCGCCAAAAGCGCTCTTGTTAAAGTGCGCCAAAAGCAGTCGTTGCGCAGAACGGTATAAGTGATAAACTACGCAAAATAGCGCGATGCACAAAACGGTGCGAGTGATAAGCTGCGCAAAAGCGGTCGCGATCGCGAAAAACCGCGCGAGTGTTAAACTGCGCAAAGCGGTCTGACGCGCAAAAGCGGTCGCGAGTGATAAAGCTGCGCCAAAATAGCGGCGCGCAAAGCGGCAAGAGTGATAAAGCTGCGCCAAAAGCGGTGCGATCGCCAAAATTGCGAGTGATAATCTGCTAAAAATAGTGCGATGCGTAAAACGGCGCGAGTGATAAACTGCGCAAAACGGCGATGTGATAAAGCTGCGCCAAAAGCGGTGCGATCGCCAAAGCGGGCGAGTGATAAGCTACGCGTAATCGTGCGATCGCGCAAAAGCGCGAGTGATAAAGCTGCGCAAAAGCGGTCGATGTGCAAAAGCTGCGAGTGATAAGCGCACAAAAGCAGTGTGATGCGGCAAAAGTCGCGAGTGTTAAAGCTAGCAAAAGCGGTCACGATGCACAAAAGCGGCGGAGTGATAAAGCTGCGCAAAATAGTGCGATCGCATAAAGCGGTAGCGAGGTTAAGCTACGCAAAACCGTGGGATGTGCCAAACGGTACGAGTGGTAAATTGCGCCAAAATCGTGCGATGTGCAAAAGCGGCGAGTGATAAAGCTGCGCCAAAAGCGGCGATCGCATAAAAGCGGCGAGTGATAAAGCATGCGCCAAAATAGTGCGAGGCGGCAAAAGGCGCGAGTGTTAAACTGCGCAAAAGCGGTCACGATCGCAAAAGCGGTATGAGTGATAAAAGCGGTCGCGATCGCTGCTTGGCGAGTGATAAAGCTGCGCCAAAATAGTGCGATCCGCAAAACCGCGCGAGTGATTATCTGCAGTGCGATCGCAAAGCGGTGAGTGACAAGCTGCGCCAAAAGCGGTCGCGATGCGCAAAACGGCGGGAGTGATAAATTGTGCAAAATAGTGCAATGCGCAAAATCCCGCGAGTGTCAAACTACGCAAAATGGTGCGATCGCAAAAGCGGTAGCGATAACTGCGCAAAAGCGATGCGATCGCCAAAAGCTGCGCGAGTGACAAAGCATGCAAAACAACTGCGATCATAAAGCGGCGCATGTGACAAAGCGCATAAAAGCAGTCGATCGCCAAAAGCGCGAGTGATATTGCAAAAGCGCGATCGGCAAAAGTCGCGAGTGTTAAAGCTGCGCAAAATATGCGATCGCAAAAGCAGCGGAGTGATAAACTGCGCAAAATAGTGCGATGCGGAAAATGGCGCCCGTGTTAAACTATGCAAAAGCGGTGGGATCGTAAAGCGGCGCGTGATAAAGCTAGCAAAAACCGTGCAATCATAAAGCGGTAGCGAGTGATACTGCTGTAAAAAGCAGTCACGATTCACCAAAAGGCGCTCTTGATAAACCGCAAAAGCGGTCACGATCTTGCAGCGAGCGGGGAGTGATAAAGCTGCGCCAAAAGCAGTAGCGATCGTAAAGCAACGCAGTGATAAAACCGCCAAAAGTCGCGATCATAAAAGTAGCAGTGATAATCTGTCGAAAACAATCACGGTGCAAAAGCGGCCGAGTGACAAAGCTGCGCCAAAAGCAGTGATGCCGGAGTGATAAACTGTGCAAAATAGTGCGATACGCAAAATCGCGTGAGTGATAATCTGCCGAAAACATTGCGATGCGCAAAACGGCGCGAGTGATAAACAGCGGAAAACGGTGCGATGCGCAAAACGGCGCGAGTGATAAACTGCGCAAAACCGTGCGATGCGCAAACGTGAGTGATAATCTGCCGAAAATAGTGCGATGCGCAAAACGGCGCGAGTGATAAACTGCGCAAAACAGTACGACCGCCAAAAGCGGCGAGTGATAAAGCGCCAAAAGTGCAATGCGCAAAAGCAGTGCGCGAGTGATAAAGCTGCGCATAATAGTGCAATCGCAAAAGCGGTAGCGAGTGTTAAAGCTGCGTAAAATGGTGTGATGTAAAAGCGGCGAGTGATAAATTGCGTAAAACCGTGCGATCATAAAAGCGGCGCAAGTGATAAAAGCGCAAAAGCGGTCACGATCTCATGCAAAATGAGCAGTGATAAAGCTGCGCAAAATAGTCGATGCCCCAAAAGCGCGAGTGTTAAAGCATGCAAAAGCGATGCAATCGCAAAACCAGCGCGAGTGTTAAAGCTGCGCAAAATGGTGCGATCGTAAAAGCGGCACAAGTGATAAAGCTGCGCCAAAAGCGGTGCGATCGCCAAAATCGCGCAGTGATTATCTGCCAAAACGGTCGCGATCGCGCGTAGCAGTGACAAGCTGCGCCAAAAGCAGTCGCGATCGCCAAAAAGCGCGAAGTGTTAAAGCAAAAAAGCGGTGCGATGCGCAAAACGGCGGAGTGATAAACTGCACCAAATGGTGCGATGGCCAAAACTGTGCGAGTGATAAAGCTGCGCAAAAGCGGTCACGATGTAAAAAGCGGCGCGCAGTTTTAAAAGCTACCATTAAGCAGTCGATCGCATAAAGCAGTCTGATCATAAAAGGCGATCGCCAAAAGCGGTCGCGAGTGATAAATTAAGCGGTGCGCAAAACAGCCGCCGCTTTGATAAAGTGCATAAAAGCGGTCACGATGATAAATTAGTTAAATCGGTGCAAAACGGTGCGCGCAAGTGATAAAGCTGCGCCAAAAGCGGTCGCGATGTGCATAAAATGGCGCAGTGATGAATGCGCAAAATAGTCGCGATGCCCCAAAAGCGCGAGTGTTAAAGCTGTACCAAAAGCAGTCGATGGGCAAAAGCAGCGTGATAAACTGCGCAAAATAGTAACGCGCAATCAGCAGCGCGAGTTAAAGCTGCGCAAAATGGTGCGATCGTAAAATGGCGCGAAAGTGATAAAAACTCGCATAAAAGCGATGCGATCGCAAAAGCTGCGTGGTGACAAAGCTGCGCCAAAACAACGCGATCGCAAAACATCGCAGTGATAAAGCGCGCAAACCAATGCAATCCGCCAAAAGGCGCGAGTGTTAAAGCGCGCCAAAAGCAGTGCGATCGCCAAAAAGCGGCGGAGTGATAAAGCTGCGCCAAAATAGTGCGATCATAAAGCGCCCGATGTTAAACTCGCAAGCAGCAACGATCGTAAAGCGTAGCGCGAGTGATAAAGCTGCGCAAAAGCGTACGCGATCGCAAAGCGCCGCGTAGTGATAAAGCTGCTTGATGCGTCGCGAAAAGCTAAAAGCTGCGCCAAAAAACGCCATCGTTAAAGCAGCAAAGTTAAAACAAAGGCGCGATTGACATAAGCGGCGAGTGTTAAAGCTAGCTCGCGCAAAAGCGGTCACGATCGCAAAAGCGCGCGAGTGATAAAAGCTCGCGCAAAATGGTGCGATGCACAAAGCGGCATGAGTGATAAAGCTGCGCCAAAGCGTAGCGCGAGTGATAAAGCTGCGCGAAAAGCGGTGCGATCGCCAAAAGCGGCACAGTGATAAATGCAACCGTCACGATCGCCAAATAAAGCAGTGATAAGCTGCGCCAAAAGCAGTCACGATCGCAAAAAGCTGGCAGTGATAAAGCACAAAAGCGGTGCGATGCGGCAAAAGTCGCGAGTGTTAAAGCTGCGCAAAAGCGGTCACGATCGCCAATGTGGCGAGTGATAAAGCATAAAATAGTGCGATCGCAAAAGCGGCGCAGTGTTAAGCTGCAAAAGCGGTGTGATGCGCAAAGCGGCGCGGGTGATAAAGTGCGCAAAAAGCGTGCGATCGCCAAAAGCGGTAGCAGTGACAAGCGGCGTAAAAAGCGATTGGGATCGCAAAAAGGAAGCGCAGTGATAAAGCTAGCGCAAAATAGTCGATGCCCCAAAAGGCGCGAGTGTTAGGCTGCGCAAAAGCAGTCACGATCGCCAAAAGCGAGTGATAAAGCTGCAAAAAGCCGCCGCAGTGTTAAAGCTGCGCCAAAATGGTGCGATCGCCAAAAGCGGTAGCGAGTGATAATGCAAAAAAGCGGTCGCGATCGCAAAACGGCAGCGAGTGATAAAGCTGCGCAAAAGCGGTCGCGATCATAAAGCAGCGAGTGATTATCTGCCAAAATAGTGCAATCATAAAAGCAGTATGATGATATGTATAACGATCACTGATCTCATAAGCGGCGGAAGTGCGCCAAAATGGTGCAATCATAAAACCGCCCACAGTATTAAGCTTCGCCAAAATGGTGCGTCGCAAAAGCGGTAGCAGTGATAAAGCTGCGCCAAAAGCAGTGCGATCTTGTAAGCAGGGTGATGCGCAAAAGCTGCGCCAAAATGAGTGACAAAGCTGTGCAAAAACTTTGCGATCGCATAAAGCGGTAGCGAGTGACAAAGCGCATAAAGCAGGTCGCGATCGCCAAAAGGCATGAAAGTGTTAAGCTTCGCGCAAAACGGTCACGATGCGCCAAAAGCGGCGGGAGTGATAAAGCTGCGCAAAATAGTCACGATGTACAAAATGGCGGCGGTGTTAAAGCTGCGCAAAACGCAGTGATAACAAGATAAACGTGCGATGCGCAAAACGGCGCGAGTGATAAACTGCGCAAAACAGTGCGATGCGCCAAAAGGCGCGAGTGTTAAACTGCGCAAAACGGTGCGATGCGCAAAACGGCGCGAGTGATAAACTGCGTAAAACCGTGCGATGCGCAAAACGGCGCGAGTGATAAACTGCGCAAAACCGTGCGATGCGCAAAAGCGCGCGAGTGATAATCTGCCGAAAACAGTGCGGTGCGCAAAACGGCGCGAGTGATAAACTGCGCAAAACAGTGCGATGCGCAAAACGGCGGGAGTGATAAACTGCGCAAAACAGTGCGATGCGCAAAATCGCGCGAGTGATAATCTGCCGAAAACAGTGCGATGCGCAAAACGGCGCGAGTGATAAACTGCGCAAAACGGTGCGATGCGCAAAACGGCGCGAGTGATAAACTGCGCAAAACCGTGCGATGCGCAAACGTGAGTGATAATCTGCCGAAAATAGTGCGATGCGCAAAACGGCGCGAGTGATAAGCGCCAAAAGCGATTGCCATGCGCCAAAGCGGGAGGAGTGATAAAGCTGCAAAAAAGCGGTGCAATCGCAAAATCGCGCGAGTGATAATCGCCTAAAGCGGCGATCGCAAAAGCGCGCGAGTGAAAAACTGCGCAAAATGGCGTGTGATAAATTGCGCCAAAGCGGCACGTAGTGATAAAGCTGCATAAAACCGTCGCGATCGCAAAAGCGGCACGAAGTGATAAATATGCAAAAAAGCTGCGATGCGCAAAAGCGCACGAGTGAAAGCTGCGGAAAAGCGGTCACGTCGCCAAAAGCAGTAGCGAGTGATAAATTCGCAAAAGCAGTCGCGATCGCGAAAGCGGTAGTGTTAAAGCTGCGCAAAAGCGGTCGCGAAGCGCAAAAGCGACGTGAGTGATAAACTGAGCATAATAGTGCGATACGCAAAACCGGCGCGAGAGTTAAGCTGCGCCAAAAGCGATTGTGATGTGCAAAATCTGCGGTAGCAGTGATAAATTCGCAAAAACCGATGCGATCATAAAGCAGCGCAAGTGATAAAGCTGCGCAAAAGCAGTGCGATGTGCAAAAGCGGCAAAGAGCGAGTGATAAAGCTGCGCCAAAATAGTGCGATGCCCAAAAGGGCGCGAGTGTTAAAGCGTGCAAAAGCGGTCACGATCGCGCAAAAAGCGGCGTGATAAAATCAAAAGCGATTGGAATCGCCAAAAGCGCGGTAAAAGTGCGCCAAAATGGTGCGATCGCGCAAAATAGCGCGAAGTGATAAAGCTGCGCCAAAAGCAGTGCGATCGCCAAAAGCGGCGAGTGTTAAAGCTGCGCAAAAGCGGTCGCGATCATAAAAGCGGTAGTGATAAGCTGCGCAAAATAGTGCGATCATAAAAGCGGTAGCAGTGTTAAAGCAGCATAAAAGCGGTGGGATCGCCAAAAGCGGTTGCAGCGAGTGATAAGCTGCGCAAAAAGCGATGCGATCATAAAGCAGTGCGCGAGTGATAAACTGCGCAGAACGGTGCGATCGCGAAAAAGCGTAGTGATAAAGCTCGCAAAAGCGGTGCGATCGCCAAAGCGGCGAGTGATAAAGCTGCGCAAAAGCAGTGCGATCGCGGCGAGTGATAAAGCGAAAAGCGGCGCGCGCAAAAGCAGTCACGATCAGCAAAAGCGGCGCGAGTGATAATCTTCGCCAAAAGCGGTGATCGCTAAAAAGCGTGAGTGACAATCGCAAAAATGGTGCGATGCGCCAAAAGCGGCGAGTGATAAAGCTCGCCAAAAGCAGTCATGTCGCAAAACTGCGCGAGTGATAAAGCTAGCATAAAATAGTGCGATGCTTAAAAGCGGCAGTGATAAAGCTGCGCCAAAAGCGGTGCGATCGCATAAAGCTACTTAGCGCGAGTGACTTGGCTAAAATAGCATCGCGATGACAGTAAAATGGCGAGAGTTGGTGATAAAGCTAGGCATAAAAGTGTCACGATCATAAGCGGCGCGGTCAGTGATAAATCTTTGCGCAAAAGCGGTCGCGATCGCACAAAAGGCGCTTTGCAGTGTTAAAAGTCGCATAAAAGCAGTCATGGCGATCGTACCAAAAGCGGCCCTTGATCAACTTCGCATAAAAGCAAAGTGAAATAAGCCTTGAGCGCCAAAAGCAGTCGCAGCTGGTGATAAATTACTGCGCCAAAAGCGGTGCACGATCGCGAAAAATACATCAGCCTGATGATTAAAATCTGCATAAACGCGTCACGATCGCTATCGTTACAGTATGATAAATTAAGGCTTTTCATAGACGGTGTGATCGCAAAATGGCCCCAGTGATAAACTACGCAAAAGCGATCGCGATGACTTGCGCAAAATGGTGCGAGTGATAAAGCTGCACGCCAAATAGTCGCGATGCTAAAAAACCGCCAAAAACCGCGCGAAAAAAGTGATAATTGCGTACCAAAACGGTCGCGATCGCATAAAAGCTGCGAGTGACAAGCTAATCGCATCGCATAAAACTGGCGAGTGATAAAGCGGTTCATGAAATGGTCGCGTGAGTGATAAATGCACGCAAGGCGTCGCCGCTCATAAAAAGCGTCGCTTGACCGCAGTGATAAAGCTGCAAAAAGGCAAGTGCGATCGCAAAAAGGCAGCGCGTGATAAATCGCGCGGTGACAAACAGCCGTACCAAAACAACGGTAGGCGTCATAAATCGCGCAAAATGAAGTGATGCGCAAAATCGCGTGAGTGACAACTGCGCCAAAATACGATCGCGATGCGCAAAAGCATCGCGAAAGTGATAAACCGCGCGCCAAAATAGCAGGTAGCGAGTGATAAAGCGGCGCGTAAGCGTCGCATAAACCGCGCAAAACGCGCAAAATGAAGTAGGGAGTGATAAAGCTGGCGCAAAAGCGGTGCGATCGACAGCGCAAAAGCGTAATGTCAATGTCAAAAATAGTGCGGGCGTCATAAAATTCGCAGCATGATGATAAAGCTGCGCATAAAAGCTGTAGTGATTATGCCTCGCACAAACGCAATATGATGATAAAAGCTACGTACAAACCAGTCGCGAGTGAACTTCCCAAAAGCAGTGTGATGCGCTTTCATTAAGCTTGTGACAAGCCGCCCAAAATAGTCACGTAGTCATAAGTCATAAAATAGTGAGATGCATAGGCCGATGAGTGATAAACTGCATAAAAAGCAATAGCGATCGCAGTAAAGCGGTCGGGTGATAAATCTGCGCTAAAGCAGTCTTGATCTGAACAAACTGGCAGTGTCACAAAATCAGCGGTCGCGAGTGATAAATTGCAGAAAAAGCAGATGCGATGCTAAGCGGCGCATAACCGATAAAGCTAAGCGCCATAAAAAGCGGTCATGCGATCATGCGCAAAACCGCTTGCGCAGTGATAAAATCGCGCAAAATAGTGCGATACGCAAAGGCACGAGTGATAAGTCTAATGCAAAATGCAATGCGACTACAGCAGTCACGATAAGCTGCGCCAAAACTTGGCGCGAGGTTAAGCGCGCGCTTAATGGTGCGATGAACCGGCGAAAAGCGTAGCGATGCGCCGCATAAAGCGCGATTGCGTAAAATCGCAAAACAGCTTTGATGCACAAAACGGCGGGGAGTGATAAATCATGCGAAACAGGCGCGATGTAAAACAGCTGCGAGTGTTAAAATATCGCTCAGCGTGATCCGCCAAAAGCGCCCAGTGTTAAAGCTGCGCCGAAAGCAGTCGTCATAGTCAGCGCGGCGCGCAAATGGCGTGAGTGATAAAATCTGCGTAAAACGTCGCGATCGCCGCTGATTGCAAAACGGTGCAAATGGCAGAGGTGATAAATCTGCGCAAATAGCGATTACCTTAGCGCCAAAGCGGCATGATGATAAGCTGTGCAAAATGGTCGCGATGCGCAAAGCGGCGGAGTGTTAAGCTGCGCATATAAACGGTGCGATGTGCAAAAGCGGCGCGAAAGTGAGTGATATTGCGATATTAAATTCAGTGCGATCGCAAAACGGCAATGAGTAATAGCCAAATGCCAAGCAAAAAGCAAAGGCAATGTCGCCAAAAAGCGGCGCAGTCATTAAAGCTAGCGCAAACGGTGCGGTATGCACAAAAACGACGCAGCGGTGATAAAGCGTAAAACTGCGGTCGCGATCAAAACGGCGGTCTGAATGATAAATCGCGACAAAACCGTGCGATCGCGCAAAAGCTAGTGATATCTCGACCGAAAATAGCACGGTCACGCAAAAGCGGGCGAGTGGTAGTATTCGTGGGTAAAACAAAGGCGGTCTGCGGTACAATGCAAAGCCAGCGGAGTGATAACTACTTCAGGTCAAGCAGGGCACGGCACGCGCAAAACCAGCATGACCCGAGCAAATCAGGTAAAGCAAAAGCGTCGCGATCTTGCAAAAGGCGCGTGAGTGTTAAATCGCGACAAAAAACAAAGGCTGATGCGATCATAAAAGCGGGCAGGAGTGATAAAGCGCTAGCAAAAGCGATTACTGTAGCATAGAAAAGCGTAACATGTAGTGATAAATCTGCGCCAAAAATAAAGGCAGTCGCGATCGTGAAACCGCTACGTAGCGGTAGTGTTAAAATCTACTTGGCGAAATGGTCTTATTTCGCAAACGGCGGTGAAAGGCGAGTAAACTACTAAACCGCTTAGGTCACGATGCATAAAAGAGCGCGATCGATAATCTGTCGAAAAAAATGCGATCATGCAAAACGGGCGCGAGTGGATGGAACGCTACTTGTGAACAGCGGTCACCGATGCGTAAAACGGCGGAGGATAAACCGCGCACAAAATAGTGCGACGATCGCCAAAACGCGCGAGTAAATCTGTCGAAAACCGTATGATCGCCAAAACGGCGCGAAAGTGACAAATGGCAATGGCAAAATGGTGCGATACACAAAAGCGGCGCGAGATGATAAACGAAAATCAAAGTTATGCGCAAAACGGCGCGTAGTGATAAATCGTAAAAATGCCGCGCGCCAAAACCGCGAGTGATAAACCGTATAAAAAATAAAGGATGGCGCGAAAATCGCGCGAAAGGGATAAACCGCAAGAAAATAAAGGCGGGATGCGCGCCAAAAGGCGGCGCGAAAAGTTAAACTGCGGCAAAATAGTGCGGCGCGCAAAACGATGCTACTTATAAGAAACCGTTGCCATCGCCAAAGCGGTAGCGGTGATGGTGTGCAAAAGCGCAGTGTCATGCATGGCGTGGTGATAAAGCGCGCAAAAGCGATTGGATGCGTAGCTAGCAGTGATAAGCTAGCGCGCCAAAAGCGGTCACGATCGTAAAGCGCGGTGTTAAGCGTACAAAATAGTCACGTCATATAAAGCGGCGGGGAGTGATAAAAGCTGCGCCAAAAGCAGTGCGATCGCAAAAAGCGGCGGGGAGTGGAGTAAATTGTGCAAATAATGTGCGATCGCATAAAATCAGCGCTGGTGATAATCGGGCCGAAAAGTGCGCGATAGCGCAAAACGGCGAGTGATAAATTCGCTGCTTGTAAAATCGGGCGGTACGCGCAAAACCGTATGCGGTGCGATAAAAGCGCAAAACGGAGGCGGCGCGCAAAAGCGGTGCGATCGCCATATTGTAGTGTCGCTATGTAAGTCAGTGCGGGAGCAGCAACAAAGGCGCGCAGTGTTAAATCTATAGAAGAAAACACGATGGCGGGCGTACAAAACGGTAGGGAGTGATGAAGCTGCGCGCAAAAGCGTTATGGCGCGCAAAAGCGGCGTGGAGTGTTAAAAAAAGCTGGCAACCTAAAAAGCGGTCTGCTGATCTTAAAACGGCGCGAAAGTGATAAACTTTGTAAAACCGCGCGGCGCGCAAATGGCGAGGATAAACGCGAAACGGTGATGCGCAAAACGGCGTAAGTGATAAACGCGAAAAATCGTATGGCGCGTAAAAGCATGAAAGTGACAATCGGCCGGTAATAAAAGCAAGCGCGCAAAATGGTCTGATGTGATAGATCGCGTAAAAATGGCGGTGTGATCGCGCAAAGCGATGCGAATGATAAAGCTAACGCCGTCGTGCGATCGCGTACATAGCAGTGATAATACGCGAAAATAGTCTGCGGTCGCAAAAGCGGTATAGTATTAAACTGCGCCAAAAGCAGTCGCGATTGGCCAAAAGCGGCGGGAGTGATAAATCAGCGTGGGCAAAATAGTCACGATGCGCGCAAAATGCAGTAGCTGATGGATAAGCTCAAAAACAAGCGATGCCCTCAAAAAGTAGCGTAGTGTTAAAGCTCGCATAAGCAGTCAGCGGCCGAGCAAAAGCGGCAGAGTGATAAGTAGCGCCAGAAAATAGTGCCATGCGCAGTCAGAAAACGGCGGGAGTGATAAATCGCGCAAAATACGGTCGCGATCAAGGCAAACCTAGCGAGTGTTAAAAGCTGCCGCATAATAATAGTGCGATGCTAAAGCAGTATGCTGAAAGACAAATCGCATAAAACTCATGCAATGCTTGCAAAAAGCTATGCGCAGTGATAATCTGCGCCGAAAAAAGTACGGTGACGCGATGCAAAATGGCGCGTAGTGATTAGCGTGGCAAAAAAGTGCGGCGATCGTAAACGGCAATGAGGTGATAAATTGCCGCGACGGGGAATAGTGCAATGCGCCAAAATCAGCGCGTAGTGATAATCAGAAAATAGTGGCGATCGCAAAACGCAGCGCGTATGGTGAGTAAAGCGGGCAAAAAAAAGGTCACGATGCCCCAAAAAGGCGCGAAGTGTTAAATCTACTTAAACAAAGCAGTCTTGATGCGCAAAACGGCAGCGAAGTGATAAATGGCGCCAAAAGCGATTGCAATCTTATAATGATGATAAATTAATAACGGTCGTTCGCCAAAGCCGTAGAGTGTTAAACTTCGCGAAAACCAATCATAAGCCAGCATGATGAAAGCTGCGCAAAGCGTGATCTTGGTAGTGATAAATGCAAAATGGTCGATACAAAAGCAGTGATAAGATGCAAAAATAGCGCAATGCGAAACAAATGGGCGGCGATAAATTGGCAAAAAAATAAAGGCGCTGCGTAAAACTGCCGCGAAAGGGGCAAACCACGCGAAAAAGCGAGCAATGCGAAAAACGGCGCCGCGAGTGAGAAAACAAGAAACCGCGCGGCGCGCAAAACTGCGCAAGTGATAAAATCAGGCAAAATAGTGCGGCGCACAAAAGCGCGAAAGGATAAGATGCCAAAATAGTGTACGCGAAAATGGCGCGAGTGATAAACCGCGCGAAAACATTACGATGCCCAAAACGGGCGCGAGTGATAAACTACGAAAATCGTATGCGATAAAGAAAAACGGCGCGAAAGTGATAAATCGCGCGAAACGGCGAGGTGCAAAACGGCGCTGAAGTGATAAATCGCAAACAAAGGCGATGCGCAAAGCCGCGAGTGATAATATGTCGAAAAACAAAGGCGATGCACAAAACGGGCGCGAGTGATAAATCGCGAAAAACAAAGGTTTTGCACAAAACCGCGATCGATAAATCAACAAGAAACAAGCGAGTGTGAATCGCCCAAAACAGTGTGATGCGCAAAACAACGCGAGTGATAAACTGCCCAAAATAGTGCGAGTCATAAAGTGCGCAAAATAGTGAGATGCGTAAAAAAACGAGAGTGATAAACTGCGCAAAACAGTGCGATGCGCAAAAGCGCGCGAGTGATAATCTGCCGAAAACAGTGCGATGCGCAAAACGGCGCGAGTGATACCAGTAAAATCATGGCGCGCGAAAACCGCGAGTGATAAGTTTCGCGCAAGAATACGTGCGATCGCAAACGCGCGAGTGATAAATCGCGCAAAAGCGGCGACGCGCAAAAGGCGCGATTGTTAAAATCGGCAAAACAAAGGCGATGCACAAACGACAGAGTGATAACCGCGCAAAAAGGCGAAGGCGCGCAAAACGGTGTGAGTGTTAAATCGCGAAAACGGCAGCGGCGCGCAAAATGGCGTGAGGATAAATCACAGAAACCGCAAGCGATGCGCAAACGGCAATGATAAACTGCGCAAAACCGTGCGATGCGTAAAAGCGCGCGAGTGATAATCTGCCGAAAATAGTGCGGTGCGCAAAACGGCGCGAGTGATAGACTGCGCAAAACAGTGCGCTGTACAAAACGGCAGGAGTGATAAACTGTGCAAAACAGTGCGATGCGCAAAATCGCGCGAGTGATAATCAGCCGAAAACAGTGCGATGCCCAAACCGGCGCGAGTGATAAATCAAGGCGAAACGGTAGCGCGCAAAACGACGCGAGTGATAAATTAGGCAAAACTTCGCGATGCTAAAATGGTGCGAGTGATAAATCACAAGAAATAAAGGCGGCGCAAAACCGCAGAAGGATAAATCGCGAAAAACAAAGGCGATGCCCTAAAAAGGCAAAATCACATGAGTGATAAATCGCGCGAAAACAAAGGCGATTCGCAAAACCGCGCGAAGTGTTAAATCAAGGCAAAATAGCGCGATGCGCAAAACGGCGCGTAGTGATAAAATCGCGCGAAAACTGCGGCGACGCCGAAAAGCACGCGAGTGATAATCCAAAAAAGTACGATGTGCAAAACGGCGCGAAAGTGATTAATCGGCAAGAAAAAAGGCGATGCGAAACGCGGAGTGATAAATCGCGCGAAATAGTGCGCGCAAAATCGCGAGTGATAATCTGCCGAAAACAATGCGATGCGCAAAGCGCCGCGAGTGATAAATCAGGCAAAAGCAGACGATACGCAAAACGGCGCGTAGTGATGAATCGCAAAACCGCATGGCGCATAACGGCGCGAAAGATGATAAACTACGCAAAATAGTTCGATGCGCCAAACCGGCGAAAGTGATAAATCAGATAAAACAATGCGATGCGCAAAACGGCGCGAGTGATAAACTGCGCAAAACAGTGCGATGCGCCAAAAGGCGCGAGTGTTAAACTGCGCAAAACAGTGCGATGCGCAAAACGGCAGGAGTGATAAACTGCGCAAAACAGTGCGATGCGCAAAACGGCGCGAGTGATAAACTGCGCAAAACGGTGCGATGCGCAAAACGGCGCGAGTGATAAACTGCAGAAAATCGTGCGATGCGCAAAACGGCGCGAGTGATAAACTGCGCAAAACAAAGCGATGCCCCAAAAGGCGCGAGTTTTAAATCACCAAAAATAAAGGCGAGCGCAAAACGCCATTTTGTGATTGCTTGGTGAGAATAGGTCCATATTGACTATTTCCTCAAATGGTTATCTATGTGAAACATTCCTCAGAGATTCGATGAATGGGAGTTAGATCAAATGGCCTCTTCCATAAGAGGGAAATGGAATTAGTTTATTTACACGTATGATGGATCCGAACTTCCCAAAGGATTTTATGATTGCGTGTTTGTTAATTAAATAGCCTTGCTATAAGACTGGGTTTCCAATGCCGCAACTTCATTACACAAGATCAGATGCGTAGTACCATCCCCTTTTCCTCTTCAATTTCTCCCCGCCATATCTTGTTGACTTAACTTGTCTAGTTGGGGCTATTTTTGTCTAAACAGTGGATAGTCCTAATTATTCTATGTGGCTTCCTATAGAAAATTGGATGAAGAGAAAAGGAATTTGTCTTCTAAATTTTTTGTAGACAAACCTTTGCACTAAACAAAACTTCTAGATTGCTTACTATCATTAGTATCTCATGTTATTTAGAATAAAATCTAAAAAACTAGTGCTTTCATCTGTTACAAATTTGAAAAGAGAGCACTTGCAATGTGGTGTTGTGCCATGACTATATAATACATATAGACGTTGGTATCCATTAGCTTTACTATTGTAGGATGTTGGAACAAGCAATAGATGCGAAAATAGTTTTGTTGTACCAAGGAGTTATTGGATTTCTTCTCGAGAAGATGGGCCTTTCTTTGGTGTTGTTCGTGCATTTGAATTTCATTGATCATTGGTATAGGATGTTTGTATTTATTTCAAATAAAAAAAAAAAAGATTAACAAACATAAGGAAGGAATCATTTCGATTCTATTTCCTCAGTGTGTTCTTTTCTTATCCTCTCACCGCCTCTATCTTTTATTTGAGGATACCGACTACTTATAACTTTTCAATTCTTAGAGATGCGCTTATGCGCTTAGAGCTTGTAAATGCTTGATACTCGATATTCATTTAAAATATATTCTTATCATTTTCTTTATTTTTATTTTAAAAATTTGTAAATGCTAATGTGTACTATTTGGCGTTGTTTCTTTTATTTGTAAAAGCTAATACTTTCTCTTTTATGTGTTTCTTTCTTTTGTTATTTGTAATTGCCCTAGTAATATACGTGCATGTAGATGACATCGCTGGTATTGACTTTGGTACTTCCACATCGCTGCTTATTATTATGGATGCAGAGGTTTGTTAGCCAACTCTCATTTTTATTATATTTTTTTCATCTTTGTGTGTTTGTATGTTGGACATCATGTCTCTCTTCTAAGATTTTACTGTTGGACTACAATTAGAAAAAGCCTATAAACGTTTTCTTTGAAAAAAGGAACAAAAAGTAAAGGTTTGCAATACAATTATTCTTCGAGCTTGAAATTTCTTCTTGTTTTGGTATCATTATAATAGTTGAAGTGTAAAAGTATGAAAAACTGACATTATGGTTAGAGAGAAAAAGAGAAGGGACAAGGAGAGAAGGTATATTGAACGTATGTTTTTGGGTTCTTGGAATAAACCTAAAACCAACTGCAGATATCTACATGAAATACGATATGACCATAGTACCTTCACTTAACAAAAAAAATAACATATATATATATATATATATCCTCTAACAGTTATCATTATTCTTACTGTCATTTTTATTTTTGTTGTAATCATATCTGAATTAATTAGTCCTTGTCCTATCCATTTACAAATCAATACAAAGAAAATGAATGCTTCACTTGAAGTTGTAATAAATTTTTGTATTATCTGCTTTTATTAAAGAGAACTTCACCGCTTTGTGGATGAGCAGAAGGCATTGTTAAATGAACATAACACAAGATCACTAGTCCGATAAAAATTTCGTGAGGTGTGCTTCTACTCTTTAACATTTTGTGACCCATTTCAATAGGTTCCAACACCGCTGAGACCGAAAGGGACAAGCTATTCCATCCTTCAAGGTAATTGATGATGAGAAGAAAATACTGGTCGGTCAAGTTGTAATTACCATGCCATAGGATACCCCGCAGATAGTTTTTTCAATATCACGACTTTGTTGGGGAGGAAATTTCATGACTCACAAATACAAGAGTTGAAGACCAAGGTTCCCTACAAGATAAATGAGGATCTAATGGTGAAGCTTGGGTAGAAGCATGTAATGAATAGCTCTCCAACCAAACTTTGTGCATTCATCATTGACAAGATGAAAAGGTTGGTCGAGTCATATCTTGGGCGAAGCATCTCAAAAGTCAGAATAGTCGCCTAATTTACTTCAATGATGCCCAAAAAAAGAACTAGAGTTGGTTGGAAAACTTGCGTGTTTGATGTGCTTGGGATTGTTGATGAGCGCTTGTCACGCCTCGCCTCCAAGAACATAGATGGTGGTATTTTTGCAGCTTTTAGTTTGGGTGGTGGAACATTCAATATCTCAATCCTTGAGATCTCCGATGGAGTTATCGAGGTATGTTATTCATCTATAGTTGTATTGTCGCTGCTTGATCTCACAATTACTAATTAATTACTTTTGGTGTAAGGTTAAAGCTAAAGAGTTTGATTCATCACCGAGGGGTGAGGATTTTGACCTTGTTTTAGTGGAGTACATGGTTGAAGAGATCAGAAGGCTTATTTTGTGGATGTCTCTCGAGACAAAGTAGCTATGTGAGGTCAAGGAGGTCGCAGAGAAGGCAAAGTTAGAACTCTCATCCTCTTGTGAGACTTTGATTGATCTCCTTGCCTCACAGATCTGAATATGGTCTAGTGCATGTAAACATCGCACTTTCGGGGCCTCAAAATTTGAGGAACTAGTGGAGTTCCCGATTGAGAGAATAAGAAAACTCGCCAGAAATGTTTGGAAGTCGCATATGTAGATGAGGGGATTGATGAAGTTATATCGGGTCGAGGGATGGCAAGGGTTTGTCGATACAACACATCGTTGAAGAAATTTTATGAAATCTCCTTGCATGCAAGTGAACCCGTAAGAAGTCGTGGCTATTGGTGCTCTCTTACAAGGTGCTCTCATTATTGAAGATCAAGGAAACCGCTATGTCACTTGATTCCGCCGCCTCTTGGGATTGAGACCTTGGGGGAGGATTTGCAAGGATTATTGACAACAAGCAGATCCTTGCATGGCAAGCCGTAACATCACGACACCGCTGGACTATCCCGATAGTCTTTCCATTCGCATTTTACAAGGTGAGCACCAGATAGCTTCAATGAATGATCTTCTTGGAGAACTTAAGGTAATCGGGTATTCTGCACCATGCGGTGGTTAGTATCAAGTTGGACTTTTATGTTGATAAAAAGGTTTTTCACCGCCTTAGCTAAGAGCAAGGATACAGATTTTGAGTGGTCTATGGAAACGAATTATTTAGGTAGAGAGAGTTCTTCATACCCTGCTTGTGGGTAGAACTGGCGTGGAGATGACTGGAGGAAGTGGCACAGGTGATGACTGGATGAGGTGATGAGCAGCACCATGGCTGAGAGTGGGTGTTTTGAAAATTGAAAATTTGGAGTGAGACTGAAAGAAAAAAAAGAGGAGAGTTTATAGAGAGAGTTCGATAAGCGTGGGTCTCTTTTTTGTAGGGAGTGGATGGGTTTGTTTTGAAATTTAAAAAGTGGGAAGGTGAGGTGCGATGATAAGGATGGGTGGTTGCAAAGTTTGTGGCTCTTGGGCGGAAATTCGTAGAGGAGAGAGAAGGTTTTCATTTGAGCTGTCCATCTAAATATAGAAATGAATCAGACTCATTAAAATGTCCTAGTAGGACAATTGTCTCTAACATATTTTCAAAAACCTTTGTGCCTTATTATATAGATTTATCTACAAATATACCAAAGATGTAGAGTTATAATAATAATAATAATAATAATAATAATAATAATAATATTAATAATAATAATTTTATTAAAATATAGACAAAAATATATACAAGGCTTATATTATTCTTCATTTCTTCCTATTAATGCTTCAAAGTCATTTATTCATAATTCTACGATCAAGTAGACTAAAATAGTAATAAAATATTTTTTCAGTAAAATACCTTCAATGATTGATTTTACTATGACTTCCTTTTCAAATTTTACCCTTATCCTAATATTTTAGGTTAGACCTAAAATGAAACAAAAAAATAAAAACAATAGAAAAAATAAAGAATAATTTGTCATACCTATTATTATTTTGAATCCAGATAATTTTTCATTTTTATGAAAAAGTAAGATTTTATGTTAATTATTAATTTTTTATTTTTCCCTTTTTAAATCCCTACTTAAATCTATAAATCCAATACAACGTTACTATTGCCATCCATTTAACTTTTTATGCACCCTATTTTTTTTTTATTATAAAAAAACTCAATTTTTTTGCTTTTTACACCTATAGCAATTTTATTATTCAAAAATTTTATTATTCGAAAGGAGATCTAGAGTATAAATTCATATTATAACTCATAAAGTTGAAGCTCTTACTTACATTATCATATTATTTTCTATGAATGTTAATCTTTCCAATCATGCTTATTCTACTTCTCATTTTCAACAATTAAATCATAATATTAATTAAAATTAAATACAAAATAATTTTCTTTTGCCAAAAAAATAAAAATCACCAATTTTTTGAAGAAATGTGTTCAATTTTATAAATTAGGATGAAAAATTTCCAAAACCAAAATGTGAATTTATGAATCATTGAAAAAAAATCTAAAGTGCATTTCATTTTTAAACATTGTTGGTAGAATATTTTGAAAGTGTGAATATATATTTACTACTGTGGGGACATATTTTTTGGGTTGTGCACGTGGCCAAGGTTGTTAGTTGAGGTGTCACATGGACGGATTATGTCGTCGATGTTGTTATGATATTGCCAAGATGTGATGCAGTAATATCGGAATCTAAGATAATCGGTTTGAGGGCAAGAGTCCTAGACGATTTGAAGCTTGCTTGATAGAAATGAGACTCTTAAGAGAGTCCATTCTTATCTCAATGAGATGAGTTCTATGAAGTGAGACTTCTAGGGACGAGGTATTGTTGACTATAAAAGTAAGGCACCCTCGTGGATCTAAGGTATGTGATTGATTACAGCTATTTACTTAAGTCGTTATTTTGTGAGACCGTTGATTGACTTGATCATCTGAGTGTCCCCGTGGACGAGCTACCACGGTATTTTATTCTCTCGCAAGCATCGGCTTAGTCTATTCTTCCATGTGCTCTCTAGCTAAGTTCAGAGATCTCGGCAGGAGATTTGATTGGTTGTGACGCCGTAAATCAATACCTATAATTTGGCAATCGCTTATGGGAACTTAGTAGAGATAGATGGCTAACGGATAAGCAAAGAAGAGTCGGGACTAGATGTACAAGGAGAACAAAGGGCATGTTAATCCAAATGCCGAGGAGATAATAATTATGAGGTGCAAGAGATGGATCCAGAACTAACAATGCCACCAAGGGCCAGAATGGCTCAAGGGCAACTAGGAGGAGTATTACATGAGTGCGATTTGTGTCTCAAGGACCGATGCATGCAAATGGATGATGAAGTGAAGGACCTAGCGAACAAATTAACAGACTGCAAACCATGGTAAACTTCATGATGCAGAGCAAAGTAGTGCAAATAACGTTACCATTACTACCACCGCTGTTACAAACATCGGTGCCCAACAAGGAGGGCAAGCAAAGGTGCCAATACAAGGCAACTAATCACAATCACAAGTTTTAAAATTAAAAATAAACCACAATAGATGGTGAAAAGATACAAAGAAAAGAGAATCTCATATCAATTTCTATTCAATCGAACATCTTATACAACTTTAAGTTAATACTACAATATATAGAAAAGACACGATGGTTCCACAAAATCTAAACTTACTAAAAATCGTCATTATTTTCCCTACAAAACCCAATGCCCAAACAACTACAACAACAAATATCTTTCATCATCACTGCCGTCCGGAATTAGGTAGGTCGTCAAGCGTAATTAAACATCCTCCAACCGTTGTCGCCCTAATTAGGTAGGCCGGGTCAAGCGTAATTAAACATTCCTCCAACTGCTCAACTTCAGCAAGCATTGACTTTAGAAAGAGCATATCTTCGAGGTCCATTGTTTTTTATGCTGCCAAGTCCAAATTATATTTTCTCAAATATTCCCGTGAATTTGCTTTTTCCAAGTTTAGCATTTTTTCAATCCGATTGATCTTGAACTCAACCACGACGGTTGCATCAAAGCATTCTTCTCAACATTCATTTTCCCAGAGTATAGCCTTTTAGCCATCATCCAAACATAATTCTCACACAATTTATCTAAATAATTCGTTTCCATAGACCACTCAAAATTTGTATCCTTGCTCTTAGCTAAGACAAAGGAGAAAACCTTTTATCAACACAAAAGTCCAACTTGATACTAACCACACCGCATGGTGCACGCGAATGCCACCACCTTAAGTTCTCCAAGAAGATCATTCCTTGAGCTATCCGGTGCTCACCTTGTAAAATGTAATGGAAAGACTATCGAGATAGTCCAACTGTCGTGATGTTACGGCTTGCCATGCAAGGGATCACACTATGCCCGTCAATAATCCTTGCAAATCCTCCCCAAGGTCTCAATCCCAAGAGACGGAATCAAGTGACATGACAGCTTCTTCGATCTTCAATAATGAGAGCACCTTGTAAGAGAGCACCAATAGCCGAGCTTTCTTCCGGGTTCACTTGCATGCAAGGAGATTTCATAAAATTTCTTCAACAATGTGTTGTATCCGACAAACCCTTGCCATCCCAATCCACCAAGATAACTTCATCAATCCCCGCCATCTACATGTGCAGCTTCCAAACATTTCGGGTAGAGTTTTATTCTTCAATCAGAACTCCATTAGTTCCTCAAATTTTGAGACCGAAGTGCAATGTTTACATGTACTAGACCATATTCAGATCCCAGGAGGCAAGGGAGCTCAATCAAAGTCTCACAAGAGGATGAGAGTTCTAACTTTGCCTTCTCTCAGCCTCCTTCACCTCCCCATAGCTACTCATTCTCCAGAGACATCCACGTAATAAGCCTTCCCGATCTCTTCAACCATGTACTCCACTAAAACAAGGTCAAAATCCTCACCCTCGTGATGAATCAAACTCTTTAGCTTTAACCTTACACCAAAGAAAGTAATTAATTAGTAATTGACAGATCAAACAAGAAAGAATACAACTATAGATGAATAACATACCTCGATAACTCCATCGGAGATCTCAAGGATTGAAATATTGAATGTTCCACCACCCAAATCGAAAACCGCAAAAATACCACCATCTATGTTCTTGGAGGCGAGGCCAAGAAGAATCGCTCATCAACAATCCCAAGCACATCCAAACCTCGCAAGTTTTCCACCCAACTCTAGTTCTTTTTTTTTGGGCATCATTGAAGTAAATTGGAGCACTATTACATTTTTGAGATGCTTCGCCCAAGATATGACTCACCAACCTTTTCATCTTGTCAATGATGAATGCACAAAGTTTGGTTGGAGAGAACTGCTCATTACATGCTTCTACCCAAGCTTCACCATTAGATCCCCATTTATCTTAGAACCTTGGTCTTCAACTCTTGTATTTGTGAGTCATGAAATTTCCTCCCAACAAAGTCTTGATATTGAAAAACTATCCGCAAGGTATCCTATGGCATGGTACTTTGCAACTTGACCCAAAGATTTTCTTCTCATCATCAATTGCAACGGATGGAATAGCTTGTCCACTTTCGCCTCAAGCAGTGTTGGAACCTCGTTGAAATGGGTCACAAAATGTTAAAGAGTAGAAGCACACCTCATGAAATTTTATCGACTAGTGATCTTGTGTTATGTCTATTCAACAATGCCTTCGCTCATCCACAAAGCAATGAAGTTCTCTTTAATAAAACAGATAATACAAAAATTCATTACAACTTCAAGTGAAGCCTTCATTTTGTCAGTATTGATTTGTAAATTGATAGGACAAGGACTAATTAATTCAAATATGATTACAATGTAAATAAAATGACAAGAAGAATAATGATAATCATAGAGAATATATATATATATATATATATGTTATTTTTTGTTAAGTGAAGGTACTATGGTCATATCGTATTTCATGTAGATATTCAGCTTGGTTTTAGGTTTATTCCAAGAACCCAAAAACATACGCTCAATATACCTTTCTCCTTGTTCCTTCTCTCTTCTCTCTAACCATAATGTCGCTTTTTCATACTTTTACACTTCAACTATTATAATGATACCAAAACAAGAAGAAATTTCAAGCTCAAAGAATAATTGTATTGCAAACCTTTACTTTTTGTTCCTTTTTTCAAAGAAAACGCTTATAGGCTTTTTTTTCTAATTGTAGTCCAACAAGAAAATCTTAGAAGAGAGACATGATGTCCAACATACAAACACACAAAGATGAAAAAATATAATAAAAATGAGAGTTGGCTAACAAACCTCTCAGATCCATAATAGCCAAACGCGATGTGGAAGTACCAAAGTCAATGCTAACGATGTCATCTACATGCCGATATTACTAGGGCAATTACAAATAACAAAAGAAAGAAAACACATAAAAGAGAAAGTATTAGCTTTACAAATAAAAGAAACAACGCCCAAATAGTACACATTATTAGCTTTTACAAATTTTTAAAATAAAAATAAAGAAAATGATAAGAATATATTTTAAATGAATATCGAGTATCAAGCATTTACCGAAAGCTCTAATCGCATAAGCGCATCTCTAAGAATTGAAAAGTTATCGAGTCAAGATCCTCAAATAAAAGAGAGAGGACAGGAGAGGATGAGAAAAAGAACACACAGAAATAGAATCGAAATGATTCCTTCCTTATGTTTGTAAATCTTTTTTTTTTTATTTCAAATATATACAGACATCCTATACCAATGATCAATGAAATTCAAATGCACGGACAAGACCAAAGAAAGGCCCAGCTTCTTGAGAAGCAATCCAAGAACTCCTTGGTACAACAAAACTATTTTCGTGATCTATTGCTTGTTCCAACATCCTATAATAGTAAAGCTCATGGATACCAACAACGCCTATATGTATTATATAGTCATGGCACAACACCACATTGCAAGTTCTCTCTTTTCAAATTTGTAACAGATGAAAGCACTAGTTTTGTAGATTTTATTCTAAATAACATGAGATACTAATGATTGTAACCAATCTAGAAGTTTTGTTTAGCGCAAAGAGTTTGTCTACAAAATTCGTAAGATAAATTCCTTTTTTCTTCATCCAATTTTCTATAGGAAGCCACATAGAATAATCCAAATTCCTTTGTCCAAAGCCCAATACAAAGATAAGAAATAATTCAGACTATCCATTGTTTCGACAAAAACAAATTTCAACTAGACAAGTTCACAACAAGATATGGCAGAGAAATTGAAGAGGAAAAGGATGGTACTAGGCATCCGATCCTCGCTCTAATGAAGTTGCAGCATTGGAAACCTAGTCTTACAAAGAAGGCTATTTAATTAACAAACACCGCAATCATAAAATCACTGGAAGTTCAGATCCATCATCCGTGTAAATAAACTAATTCCATTTCTTATGGAAGAGGCCATTTGATCTAACTCCCGCTCATCAGAATCTACAGAGGAATGTTTCACATAGATAACCACCTTAGAAAATAGTCAATATGGACCTATTCGCACCAAGCAATCATAAAAAGGTCATTCATGATTTAGATCATACTGCACTTACCAATTTTGAGATGAACTTGAGCGATTTATATTTTTGGTTTAGTTAGCGATTTACTTTTAGCAGAGAATATTTTAGTCATTTTAGCCATTTTGGTTTTGTTTCTTTATAAATGGACTAATCTAAATTTTGTGGGAAGCCGTTAGGGTTATTGTAATAATATTATTTACTCTCTCAGAACTTTACACTACCTGTGTAGCACGTCATGGGGACCTCACGCCACGCTTCGACTGATTTTGTGTCGGTTCTAAATCAACCAAAGAGTCCAACCGCAAATCGCTTGAGAAAACAGATTTTTTGAAAAGTAGTGCCAAACATGGATCGCTTTGCCGACACAGAGTCGCCACCTAAATATTTTTAAATTGGGAAATTTAGAAACCCCGACTCGGTGTCAAGGCCACGGTCCGCCATCACCAAAGTTGACTTGGCTCGAGCTTGGGTACGACGGAAGGTCATTTATGAGCACTCTTTCGCCCGTCCAAGACCGCCTCTACTAACCGTGATATCCGCTTTTTGAAAACTTTATGCGTTTATTCCTAAGTATTAACCTAGAATTACTATGTGATGCGACACAAAAGTATAGACTAGATTGCCTAACTTGAAATAAACATTGCATATCCGCTTTTGTCTCAAAAACGTGTTAGATTTTGCTACTCGCAAGTAGGCTAAAATACGGATTTCATGAGTTGTTCCAACTCAGCAATCCAACCTCCACCCACAGTATTCAGACAGCTTTATCACATAAGCATTTAGTCAAGATGGCAAGCATACCGTCATGGCAACACT
This sequence comes from Camellia lanceoleosa, assembly GCA_025200525.1. Lineage (NCBI taxonomy): Eukaryota > Viridiplantae > Streptophyta > Magnoliopsida > Ericales > Theaceae > Camellia > Camellia lanceoleosa. Next base: position 1,030,268 of record CM045769.1, read on the forward strand.
CACACGCATGCGTATGCTAAAGCATAAAAGCTCACCAGACTGTACAAAACAAGAAACTAGTTAGCAAAACGATGCATGTCCCTAGTTCATGTTAAAAGGCTAATGCAACACGCATAAGAATGCACTAGACAGTTCGCTATCCTAAGCATGGCATGTGAAATGCACGAGTAGCACGATTCAATTTCGAATTGAGAATTGCAATGCGCTTTGTATGATGTACCGAGCCCTGCATGTAAACAAATGCATGAATGCACACATGCATTGCATAAGGTATGCTAAAATAGACGGCTCTAATCTACCATTGAAAGCGGTAAATAAAAGGGATAGAAAGAAATGGGGGTTGGAAGACATACACCCACTCACCCACACTTATTACAATTATGCCCTCACCGAGGGACCAAAAGAATAATACAAATTCCTAAGAATAAATGAATAAATATTACAAATTCTAATTACTAAAATTAAATTGAACAAATAAAATAAATGGAGCCTCACCGCCGATGCGCTGAATGATGCATGCTCGCCGCGTTCGCCCGAAAACCCGTGTCATGGCATTGTCGCTTCGCTTTTACCGCTTCTCCAAAAATTTCCAAAGTTCGAATACCTTCCAAAAGGTCCGAAATGCCCCACCGGGGAAGGAGATCATCGGCCGCTTATTGACCATCGGCCGCCAGTGGTGGTTATCGGCACAAATAAAGTGCCGATCGGCACATTAAACCGCCGCCGGCAGAAAAGTCCCCGCAGCAGACAGATTGACAAAGAAGAAGAAGACAAAGAATGCATGGCATGGATTTTAAGGACATGTAAGATGGTCATTGCCTCCTATCATGCTTGGGGACTCAAGGAGGTAAGACTCTTGGTTCTTGGGGCCACCAATAGTGCATTTTGATACATGATAGCCCAAAGAATCAAGATTGCTCTTTTGATATGAAAATGCATGCAACCCAAAAAATGAAGACTAAGTCCCTATCATATGGAGATCAAGGGCCTTAGGGACTTGAGGATGGAGACAAGTTTCACCACTCAAGTGTGAACTCCTCTCATCTTCATGTTTGGTTTGACAACCCCAAACCAAACCATGGAATGCAACTCATGCGACATGGCTCAAATGTAATGCAACCTATCATGTTAGGCATGCAACGAGCTAAAGTATGCAAGGTACAAATGTCATGCAACATGCATGGAACTAGCATGTATACTAGGTTTCATCAATCAAACATGCAACAACCATGATATAAGCATGCAAAGGTGGACTAAGCTCAATGAGGCAGCCTCAAAACTCCCTAAATCGGCAAAACATGCCTCAAAACATTAACAAAATGCTACACAAGCATGCAAGCCATAAGGCTCAAGGCTAGGCACAAAGTGAGACATTGAACCACCACTTAACAAGACCAAACATGGCACATGTGAGGCAACCAAAACAGGTTTTTTAGCATACAAAATAGCACCCAAACCCCTTCATGGCATCCCTAAAATGCACTCAACATGTAAGCATGCAAAGGCCTACTTTAAAGCATACAAGAGCACACCCTTAAAGCATGAACTAAGCCATATATGCCAACATACAAACATGACTAATGGACTGAAATAGGGTCTAATATGATGCCAAATCATAGGATAAAGACAAGTTAAGCATGCTATAACTCCATACAAGCAAAACCTACAAGTCAACAAGCAAGGCAACCATGCTAAGCATGCCAAACATAGCTAAAACAAAGGGCTCACAGCTCTTATGCATGACAAGATGATACTCATATTTTCATAAAACCAAGCTAAAACATGCAGAAATATGGCTTAGGCATATGGCATGCTTTTAGGCATAAAAGAGCATTTCAAAGGAAGTGTGAGAAGCATGTTAGAGGCTATAATTCCAACCAAAAACAGAGATCAAACATGACCTAAGACAGCCCAAAAAGTCCTGAAATGAAGCCAAATGCAAACATGCACACATGCTATGCTATGAGCCCAAAACAAAGGCAAATAAAGGACCAAGGGGAGAGGGGTGTCCCTCCCTAAATGAGGCTCGAATATCATCCTCACCATCAAAACCCACTGGTTTTCAGTGGTGAGAAGGTCAAAACACCAAGCTAGACAATGCTCCAAGAAAAGGGCACAAAAAGACCAAAACAAGGTTTAAAAGGGTAAGGCCTCAATCAAATGAAAAAGAGACCTTAATGAAAGTTCTAGAGCAAGTTAAAACAAGGTTTTTTATGTTAAACACAAAGCCAAAAAACCAAGACAAGAGGGGTAGAAAGTAGTTGCAAGAATGGGGAAACTAAAGTGGTGTTCTTACCCTTGAAGATCCAATGAAGAACAAAGGTTGCAGCCTTCCTCTAATGCTCAAAACCAGTCCAAAACACCTTAAACAACCTTCCAAGCCTCCTAACCTCGAGCTATAGGTAATGGTGTGTTATAGTGCAAAAGTAAGGTAAAACACACAATGAGGTCCCGAAGCACAGAGACACTAGGAGGGAGGAGGGAGATAAAGATATCTATGGATGTATATCAGAGAATATATGCCTAAGCTCGTTTTGACCTAAAGTTGCTAACCCTCAACAATGGAGATGAATGCAAGTATATATAGCCAAAACTAAGCCAAAACTTAATGACTAAGTAAGGCCAAAGGGTGCAGGTTCCTAGCTTCCAAGGAAGTTAAGATACTGGCCAAGCTTCTCCAAGAAGCTTGGCTAAGGGTTCAAGCTTCTAGAAGCTTCAAGGGGGTCAAGGGTGCAAAGGGTTCAATCCTCAGATGGGAGTGGTGATGGTGTAATCCACCGCACACTGGCATGCACCATCCTCGAGGGGTTCAAGGGTCACCGCCCAAAAACAAATACCGCACTAAATGTGCCTAAGCATCATACAAAGGCCGATCGGCCAAGGATTTGATAAAGAGTGCCGATGGCTACTAGGAGAGCCGTGGAGGTGTGAGGCAATGGGTTCTAGGATGGCTAACAAGCCTTCCCTACCCTCAAATGCAACATACACAAGCCTTGGTGGAAAACCAAGCACGTAACAAACCGTTAAGAGATCCCGAGACACGCTGCAATGGACCTCCGGGACTCAAAACGAACACAAGCATGGATAATCACCGGTGTTCAAGCGGTGATGTCCAAGTCTTGAGGACGGTCAAAAATGATGTGTCTACAGCTGTTCTCTTGACAGTAACTCTAAGTCATAACAATGACGGAATGAATGTCAAAGCCCGAGACGACCCATCTTTGACAAGGTCAAGACTTGGACAAGCATGCAAGGCAACAAGATATGCTACCGAGGGCAGGGCAAATGCAACCGAAAATGCAAGAAGCCTAGCATAACTCATGAAAGTGCAAAGGAAGTCAGAATGAAGCACACATGCAACAGCCATAAGCTAGCATACATCACCTACATTACAATGCAGAAGGGTGTAAGAGAATTATGGAATTCTCAATACGCCTCAACTCGAGATACAATACTCAGGCGGTTCGTCCGCTTTCACCGCCTCAAATGAGCCGCATATACAATATCGCGGCTCTAAAAGAAAACAAACTTAGGTGTATGACATCATAGCAATATCCATGACAATGTAATCGACAAAGGCGTGACAACGATTCAAGCAGGTGTATAGAAAAGTGTGATTGAACACACATAGTAAAGCAAAGCACGATACAATGCAATGTGTATAGTGAGATAATTGAACACATGTAAGTAAAGCAAAGCACGATACAATGCAATGTGTATAAAGGTAATTGAACACATGTCAAGAAGCAAAGCACGATACAACGAATGTGTATAGAAGGTAATTGAACACATGTCAAGAAGCAAAGCACGATACAATGCAATGTGTATAGAAGGTAATTGAACACATGTCAAGAAGCAAAGCACGATACAATGCAATGTGTATAGAAGTTAATTGAACACATGTCAAGAAGCAAAGCACGATACAATGCAATGTGTATAGAAGGTAATTGAACACATGTCAAGAAGCAAAGCACGATACAATGCAATGTGTATAGAAGGTAATTGAACACATGTCAAGAAGCAAAGCACGATACAATGCAATGTGTATAGAAGGTAATTGAACACATGTCAGTAAAGCAAAGCACACATACAATGCAATGTGTATAGAGAAAGGAACTTGAAATTGAACATGGTAAAGCATGATGTTGAAATGCAACGCATCGCAACACAAAGATAATTGAAACAACTTCTTTTGAAATTTACGAGACATAAAAGGATACGAGAAGGGACATCCTTCGCATGTTCCGAGCATTGTTCACAAAAGTCATGGCTTGAAATTAGCTCAAAGATCCATTAACATTTCAGAAGTGTACTTTCCTCAAGACTGTTTGAGTGATGACGAGTCGATCAAGACAAACAAACCAGCACGAGCGCAGAGGTGTTCCGACCACGAAGGGAGGTTCCTCGGTATCCAACCCAAAGAACCGCTTACATTCCTTTTCATTAGTTGTTTAAGACATTGCATCGCCTCGTGCAGTTTTATGTTCTTTTGAAATCGCGGTTTTACAAAAACACATGACGGAGATAAGATGCCTATTTGCTTGAAAAGGTGTTGCGCTTTGTGTGCATCGCATCGCAAGGCATCACATGACAATATGAATGAAATTGAAACCGCTTTGAAAACAAAACATCGTGATCGTAATAACCGTAGTGAACCAACTTACAACTCGATAAGCAAATATACGCCAACTCGATAAACAAATACGCGACTCAACGGAATCAATCAACGGAGAGGCCGAAGGTGGAATTCCAATTATTCAAAGATAGAAAGCTTAGAAAGCACAAAAGGAAGACCATCGGCTGGACACAGAGGTCGTCGGACGAAGATAATGGTCATCGGCATAATACTTGGTCGGCCGGCACAAAATTGTGGCCGGTCGGCACTATATAACGCCGGCCGGTCAGAGATCGCTCAAGGCCAAATAGTATCGTTGACATGTGTCCTCCACTCAACCTTATCTTCTACATAAGGGTCTCAGCTTCGTGGTCTTCTTCATTTCCACACTAATTGGCTCCAAATTGAGGAATTTCTTGCTCAAAATCTCGAACTTGATTAACAACTTGATGGCTCTAAAAGTCAATTTCCTGACTTTCAAGATAAACACACTATTCACTTTGGCGCCGCACCGCTGCATTTTCCGCTCCTCCATGCCGCTGCAAGGTTCTCGAACCCCAGAACACATGTCTTTAGCTTTAGCGCAAGAGGTGTGTCCCACTTTCAAGATTTCCAAGCTCTAATGGAATCTAGGCTAATGAGGAAATCTTGCCCCAATTTCTGTTTTGGCCATGCTCAAGCCTTAGGACAAATGTGTGGGCTCTCCATACCCGATGCTCGCTTTCCGATGTGACGGACACTAGATGTTCCGAGTTTGGTTTGTCGCTTTTTGAGATCGGTGATCGTGGCGACCATCACTGCAAGGCTTTCGCGGCACGCCTGCCTATGCATGCTATCTCATTTTCTGCTCGCTCGGGTTCCGGAGGATCCAAAGGTCCTGCTGATTGAAGTCGCCCAAGGCTTGAAGGAGGGCAAAGTCAGACATGGTCCCGGCCGAGACACCTGGTTTAGACGCCTTTTATTGTCAGGAGACGATCAGATTAGCAGGAGTCCACTATTACTATGTAATGTTTCCGCCTAATCTCACTTTTTATGTTTGTTCCCATCACTGCCCTCGTGCTCCGCTTTTTCTAAAAACCCTTTTCACTTTTTTCTCTCATCGCATTTCTCTCTATTCTTTATTCTCTCATTTTTTTCATCCCTCCCTGTGTGGTTAATGGATAAACCAAGGTCGTGGACTCTTGCCCAAAGATATTCAAATACAGGTTATTTCTTCAGTGCAACGCCTAGTTGACGCTCGATGAGGGTTGGTGGTTTGAATGGATGTGAAGTTTGTCCGCAGACCGATTGCTTGGCGGTGCCCTTTGGCTCAATCTCCCAATGATGAGTTACAACATGACCCGTCACCGGGATCCAATTGATTGGCTTGACTCATCAAGGCTTACTTCCCATTCCGTATCTCGCGCCAATTTGGTCATGATCGACTTGCCCGCCGAAGGGATAGAGTACCCGTGCATTCCTAATCCGAGGCTCACACCCCTGTCCCAGATGCCACAAAGATGGAGGACGAGAGAACTCGCCCCGCCTCCCACTTTCAGCTTGCACTTTGTCCGATGAGTGCTTGATTGGCTTAATGAAGAGGCACAGAAGGGCCCACTTTTGGCATCGTGAGGCTTCGACCACTGAGGGGGCACAGGCATTTGACTTACCATGCCCCGGATTTATTGCTTTTATCAAGATTTCAAGTTTTTATGAATGTAATAAAAAGCAACTTCAATTGTATGCTAGAGCAAGAGAACTCTATTTGAAATCAATGAAATTGAAGGTTGTGGTACTGAAAATTTTCCGTTTTGGTCCCGAAATGGTCTTAGTTGTAAAAAGATTTATTTGAACAAAGTCATCTTCATTAAAACTGTTCAAAACCATTTTCGATATGGATCGAATCGACACCAAACTTGTCAATGAGATGCACAACCCTGCATTCCTCGCAATTGGAAAATTGCCCCTAGTTTGAATAGTACCATGCACTACATGGCAAATGTAAAGTTGCCCTAGTCTCAATAGCACCGCACCGAGATTATGGCGAATGCCGATGGACAAAGATGACCAAGATGATCAAATGGACAAAGCCGACGGAAAATGTTTATGGTCAACTTCGTGATGAAGCCGCCCACGATCCCAAAGATGGGAACTGCCTCACGTAGTTCAGCTTGGGTTCACTCGAGTATTTTCACTCTCCTTTTGCGCCTAACTTTTGCCAAGGCCGCCTTTATGGTTTTCAACCTTATGAGCTCGCTTTTATATTTTCTAATTTTTTGCTCAATTTTGCTCTAGGTCGCCTTCCGGTTTTCGCCCAGCGAGCCTCTCAGGTGATATTTCTTCACTTTGTCCATGTTGATCGGTTGGGAGAACTCTAGGCCATCTAGGTCCATCGTAACCACGCCCAATTCCACCACTGTGATAGACTTGATGATATAAGGACCCCCAATTAGGTCTCAACTTGCCCCTTGGGTCGTGGATGGGAGCTCGATTGTCTTTGAGCACCAAATCTCCTTCCTTCAAATTCTAGACTTAACCTTCTTGTTGAAAGTCTGGCGATTCTCGCTGATAACCTTGGACATGGCATGCTTTCAAATTTCTTTCATCAAAGAGCATGAGTTCCTCGAACCTACGCTAACTGGCCTAATCATTTATTCGACACTCACCAAAGACTGCAATGATGGAACCTCAACTCAATCCAGAGAACGGCTTCCATCCCATAGACCAAATAATAGGAGTTGCTCCAATGAAGTTCTAATTGAAGTCCGTAGCCCCATAGAGCGTAATGGCAATTTGTCCGCCACCCCTTAAGTTTCCACCATCTTCGCAAAGATGTGTTTGATGTTCTTGTTGGCGGCCTCAATCGCCTCCGCTGGTCTGGCGTCGATATGTGGATGACTTATGAAAAGCCACATTATACTTCTCCAAAGAAATCAATCACCTCTTTCTTGAAGTGAGAACCATTGTCCCAAATGATCTCATTCGACTCCATAACGGCAGATAATGTTGTTTCGATAAACTTTGGCGACTTAAGCCTTCAACATGGCATAAGATTGGGCTTCAACCCACTTTGTGAAATAGTCTATCGCTACCAAGATAAACTCATGCTCATTCGATTTCTTCGGTAACACCCGATCACATCGATTCCCCAAACCGAGAACGGCCATGGTGATGTCATGTTGTATAACTTGATGGCGGATGTTCATACGGTTCATGAATCGCATTTGTGGCATCGCCAACAAAACCGATACAATCTTCCTCCATGGTAGACCAAGAGTAGCCTTGTCTCGAGAATTTTTCGTACAAAGATCACCCCTGCTCATATGTGCCCCACATTCTCCTCCGTGGATGGCCTCCATCAGCGCTTGACTCCTGGCTTCCACACACGCCTTTGTGCATTCCCAAATGACCTCTTGTACAATTTACCCCGCAGATGATAAACCTAATGTACCATTCTTCCGATTGTTCTTTTGTCTTTGGCATTTGCCCCTAGTGGATATGCCTCCTTTTCCAAGAAATTCCATATGTCGATACCAAGGGTTGTTATCCTCAGATTTCATCTATGGCAGAGATTGATGCGAGGGCGGGTGCAAATTTTTGGTCAATAATGATCGACGATCCGAACCCCGTGATGGGATGTCTATCATAGAAGATAGAGTTGCTAGCTTAATCAAGAACTCGTTGTTCTCTCTCACTAGGTGAGTGAAATTTAGCTTTTCAAACCGAGGGATTAACAAATCCAAGGTCCGTGGTATATTATCATCTTTTCCTCCTTCACTTTCCAATCTCCTTTCGCTGAGATACAACTAGGTTCGAATCCCCAATGACGCCCAAACGCTTTTGCCCCTAGTTCTAGGGCGCTTTAAACCGCAATACACGCCAGACATTTCATTGTTCGAGACCTTGAACAAGCTTGAATGCTAAAGGATACGGACTCACAAAGCATCAAGAACACCCCTATCCCATATCCGTATTGATTCGACGCCCACAAAGTACATCGCCCAAGTCTCATTTTCGATGTGCAAAATAGTTTCATCCGAATAGGTACTCAACCGCTTCATCCCTTCAACCGGTGGTCAAGCGAACTCGCCACCGCTTCCCTTTTTACAGACTTATGCCACATACTTGAGGTCAATTCGAGAGCAACAAAGAACTAACGAGCTAGTTTACCCGTGAAGCTACCGGTTTCTAAAAGATATTTGATGGGATCAAGTCGTGAAACCAACATTACAGAGTGAGCTAACAGGTAGTGCCGCAGCTTCCTAGTAGCCCATACCAAGGCCAGACATGCCTTCTCCAGCGGAGTGTAGCGAGTCTCGTAATCTAGCATCTTCTTGCTCAGATAGTAGATGGCCCTTTCCACTTTGTCTTCCGACTCTTGCGCGAGCATACAGCCCATCGTAGTTTCAGTTACTGACAGGTACAGTATCAACGGTTTTCCTGGCTTTGGTGGTGACAACACGGGCAGATTCTCAGAGATACTTTTAACTGCTCAAATGCTTGGCATCGGCCGTCCCATTGAACTTCTCCTTTCTTCAAGAGACCAAAAAGTGGTTCACAAGTCAAGGTTAGTTTTGAGATGAACCGCCTTATGAATTGCACTTTACCCGTAAAAGCCTCGTGACCTCCTTTTCACCATTGGTGGTGGCATTTCTAAGATGGCTTTGATTTTGAAGGGTCGACTTCGATGCCCCTTTGTGTAATCAAAATCCCAAAGATTTTTCCCCAGAACACCAAACGACATTTCGAGGATTCAACCGCAAATTAAATTCTCCGATCCTTTGGAAAACTTTTGCAAGGCGTGTGTAGTGGCCTCTTTCTTTGGACTTGACAATCATGTCATCCACATACACCTCGACCTCTTTATGGATCATGTCATGTAATATTGTAGTTGCACTGCTGATACGTAGTCTCAGTTTTTAGCCCAAATGGCATCACTCAGAGTAATATGTACCCCACGGGTGGTAAAAGGCCTTCTCCTGCCTTCGGTGCCATTACTATCCGATTATAGCAAAAGCCATCCATGAACGAGAGCAAAGCATGCCCGCCGGAAATCTACCAACTCGCCGATATGCGGTAAGGGAAAGTCATCCTTCGGACTGCTCGCTCAAATCCTCGAATCCACACATACCCGGATTCGCCATCCTTGGCATCGAACAATGTTACAACCAAGTCGGGTATTCCGATACCAACAGAAGCTCGGCCAATCTGCTGGTGACCTCTTCCTTGATCTTAATGGCCCAATCGGGCGATCCTCCCGAAGTTTCGCTTGATGTGTCGAGCCTCGGGTCAAGAGGGATCCGATGTCGCATAATCTCAGATCGATTCTGCATGTCTTCGTGAGGACCACGAAAACATCTTTGAAATCTTTTAATAAAGCGACTAAGCGCCGCTCCTCCAAAGACAACGTGGACCCGATCCGACTACCATGGTCCTTCTCAAGACTAACATTCACTAGAGTGATTTCATCAATTAAGGGCTTAACAAACCTCTTGCTCTTGTTCAATTAGTCGCAAAACCGGAGGAATTTCGCCCTCGCTGCTTTCATCAAAATTTTGAAAGTCCCGATGGCAATAAACCAAAGGCATGTAAAAGTACTGAAACCACAGCCATCTTATTCTCATTAGATACTTCCAAACCGTCCGATTCTTCATATAACAGACTCAAAAGAGAAAGAAAAAGACGACCGACAGATCAGGCATCCCGTTATCACTCCAGAATACCGGACCAGATTGACGATTTAGCCGAACCCGATTCGACCCACAAGACTCAAGGAATCAGATTCGGCCACTACCCGACTCGGTCGCTTGATAAAAATCCTCCTCAGACGCCTAATGAGGGAGGGTGCGATGGATGCATCCAAAATAGCCGATGGTAGGCCCACTGCTTTCATCTCCGATCATGGACACAAGAGTCGCCCCAAGCACACCTCGTTGATCAAAGGATCCGAAAGTAGACATGCCTGTTACCCCATTTCAAACTCAGGTCCGCAGACTCCAATTCCTTGCTATGTTCAAATTTCAACTGTCGGGTCTGCTCGCTTTTCAAAGAACATCATCCCCGTGATAATCGCAAGTCAAGAAAATCTCAAATCCTTGACGCTTTTTTCTTTTATTCACCATGGCTCGAAAACCACAGAACGGAAGTTCTCCCTGACGAAACGCCTGCTCAAGGTACCTTGATGGGCTTCGCATCAAGTCAAAAGGTTTCCATCTGCTTTTGCTTTTGGCTCTTCCACCATCTCTTCCTCTTCTTACCCAATCTTCCTTGGTGGGCAGATAACCCAAGCCAAAGGTATGAGGATTATGCGGCACTTCAGCCAGTGTTGCAATGCCCTTACGGCCGCTCTTCCCTAATCCCATCCCGGGGATGTATTGGAGTTTGTTCATGAGGTACACTGCTTGGGCATTAACATATATCCCTTCATTAGCGGCCATGATATTCTGTACAACCTGAGCCTCAGCCAAGGTAAAACCTGATATGAATACGTCCTCCAGGCCATGCTCTATCTCCGCAACAGCGTGATACTTCCTGGTGGATGAATCGATGAATTTCAAGACGATGGCTACTCCCTTCCCATAGGGGTATTTCACCATTTGGTGCAAAGTAGATGATATCGCTTTCACCGATGCAGCCACGCCGCCTCTAACAACAAATTGAAAGTCGCAGTACTTCCAAGACATGAAAATCTATCTCCATCGTCCCGCCAACCTTGGTCCGGATTTTAACTGCCCCATCACCTCGACTTGTATTGTCATATGCCCCGATGACTGGATCGTTGGTACAAAGTCCGCGATTTTCAGACTAATCGCAGAAGTCGTTCTTGCCGGGCAGACATTGATGGCGACCTCAGATCAACAAGGACTACCCAGATCCATTTGTTCCTACATTCTACGGAGATGTAGAGTGGCCTGTTGTGATTCGTGCCCTCAGGCGGTAATTCCTTATCAACGCCAACGCTGGGGCGCCTCCTGAAAAGACTAACCCCACTAGCCGTTTCCGGGCGTTGTCTCTATTGAAAGCTTTGTTTTATCCATGGTCGATAAACCTTCCCTATGCACTCGAGAGGCCATAAGGCCCCCGATGGAGATGTCCGCTTGTATCTTTTTCAACTGCCTTAATACGGCCTCATCCTCGTTGCTTTTTCTTCGCTCTTTGCCTGCCTATCCTTTCCGGACGCTCGTTGCTCCAAAGTGAGGCTTGAAATACCGCCCACTCCTAGTCATGTGGTCGATTTCTAGGTACTGTGCACCGTCAGTTGATCATTTCCCCACTTTCGCCTCAGATGGGCAAGACAAAGATCCTCATCTTCCCACCACATCCCATCAAGAATCGACCAACATCCGCGGCTCGCATGGACGCTTCGCAGACTATGGCACTTTCCATTCTCGCATTTGTAGCATTATCTGCCTCACAAGACACAATGGGTTTCAGCCCCCACATGGGCCTTTGCCTTCGCTCTCTCGGGATTCTCAAACCTTCCTGCTCGACCGCGCTAATACATCCCATTGCTCAACAATTCCTCGTGGGTCAAGATGCTCCAATCCCGAGCGAATTCTTCGCCGGGCGCCTCCCAATATACTGCTTTTTCAACCTTTCCGTCATATCGATGTTCTTGCCCTGGGCTCCTTCGTCAAACTCTTCTATCACATCTGGTGATCGCCCAACCACCCAAAGGCCTCTGCTGTTCTCCATAATCGAACCGCTGACCGCCGAGTCCTCTCGATCTTGGTTGTAGTAAAACCGAAGGTTGGCAAAGTCCTCTCCACCACAGTTACACTATCCATTTCGTCCTAGACTATCTCCTTGGATTACACACGCCTCCGGTGGAAGCTTCACCGCCGACACATCCTCGCCTATCGGTAAAATGTAGTCACTTGACTATACGCTTTCTCAATGCAAGTCAGAATCCCAGACTTCGGCTCAACAACTCGCTTTCCCTTCGGATCTCCTCTCCTTTGTTCTCGGCAACCACCACCGGCTTAGGTTGGGTGATGGAGGTGCCTATCATGCACAAGTTGGTGCAATCGAAGGACACCTCCGGTTTGGGCAGATGAGTAGGTGTGATGTAGATACTAGGGTCGTAAGACACGCCCAAATGTGGATGAAGTTGAGTCTTTGGGTGGCGGAGCTTGGTTGTATGTAGGGAGGATTTGTAGTAACGTTGGGTCTCTCAGAGGTAAATCACCCCATTATCAATGAGATCCTCGATTTCATGGCGTAACGATAACACCGTCGGTGTCGTGGACTGCGGTTGGTGGAACGACAAGATTTGGCGGGTTATGGTTAGGGAAGTTCGGTAGGGCCGCGGCCCAGGGCTTCAGTGCCCTTTCTTAATCAAAACCCCGAGCTTTGGATAGGGGCATGTATAGTGGAGCGAAGGTCTGGTGTTCTTGGGTGGGTATTTGGTTGTTTATGGGTTGCTTTGGACGCCACGGAGAATGGCGTGAGTCAGCCAGATTCCTTGGAGAGGGGTTGGTGGTGACCATGCTTACTTCGGTAGCTCTTGCGCTTGTGACGCCGCTCGTGATTGCTACCACGGTTGAAAGTTCGTCGGGTTGCTCGTCATTATCAATCCAAATTTTGTTTCAAGGCATCTTCAATCTGCACCCCCATTTCATGCAGTCGTAAAAGGTGGGAAATGGGACTACTATCATCTTTTGCATCAATTTCGGCCAGATTGCGCACAATCATCCGAATCTGGTCTTTGTCCGTAGGCCTCAAGGTCATCATTGAAGCCTTGGCCCTCCATCTGGTTACAAACTCTGAAAAACTCTCCTTAGGCTCTTGTCTGGTTGTCTCGAGATCACGAGTCGTAATCTCAATCTGCGTGTTGTACGAGTATTACGCGATGAAGGCCTCGGCCATTTCGTCCCAATTTCTCTTGACGTCATCTTCTAGTTTGGCATACCACGCGGATGCCACTCCTGACAAGGTCCGACCGAACAAAGACAACTTCTGGAGCCTACTGAGGCCCATTGGCCTTAGAACGTCCGAAAACAGTCTTAAGTGTACCATGGGGTCCCCGGACCCATCAAACCGATCGATATGAGGCATTTTGAACCGATCCGGCGTACACGGCTCGTCAGGTATCCATCTTCAATGTCAGGATGGTCTTGACTCGGGATCTCTTGAACACTTCTCGCTTGCTCAACTTTAATGCGGTGGGATCAGTCTCGAACTCAAAGGGAGAGTCCGGTAAATTGATGGGTGTTTTTGACAGCTGGGGTTGGATTTGGGGTGGAGCTGGAGGCGTAGGTGGTCCTGTGGTAAGTTCTCAGATCCCGAGTATTGGTCGCTTCCAGATTAGGAACTCCTCGCGGGGGAGGAATTTGATGCGGCAGATGCTCCATCACGCTCAACTGCAATTGTCTTCGCCGTTTTCTTACAATCGTGGCTCGTTGTTGGCGAAGTCCGCCGACGGACGCATCTGTTGCATCGCTTATGCTTTCTTGAAGGTGGCGCACCATCTCCTCCAAACTAGCCATATTATCTTGTTCTCGTTGAATTATCGGTATATTTTCCTCTCTGTTGGTGACACGTAATCCGGATCCCTCATCAACACAGTGGGGTAGACAAAGCTCTCGAACTGCTCACAGATGCTTTACGCCATCGACCTCCGCTTAGTAACGGGGTAGTGAGTAGTACCTGGTTGTCCGCCTATCGATCCTCGGATCGAGGAGTCGACGGGCCTCGACCTGGTGCTTGGGGGATATCTATCGGTCGGTAGCAATCGTGCTCAACTACCTAATAAAAAGATAAATAAAGCGATAAATAAGCGAAAATCGGACAAAGATAACAAAGATAAAGTAAATAAACACACAACACACGGCCGGGTATTAAAATGAACGATCGAATGTCGGATGCTTTCAACCATCGATCACTGATCATGAACCATTGCCCCTAGGCCTGAATCTGATATCCATAGACAACTGATTCTCAAAACACTGATACTGATACCCTCGGGCCTGATACTTAAACTTGCAAACTGATCTTGTACGTTCCCTGCAGAGTTACACTCTAAAGCACATAGCAGATAAACGAGAACCAAAACACCCCTATATTGGGGTAGGGTTTCGCCCTATTTTGTCGAGTTAGGGTTTCACGACGACGCTAGCCGTTTCAAACAACCTATATCGGGTGAGCAACCCGGCCCTAGTTTGGAATGGTCACTATGGATTCCGAATATGCACTAGGTCGAATGGTCAAAGGGTGCCCCTAAAACCGGTTTGTGTTCCCATATCGGCAGAGCCCGCAACGGTCAACCTTATGGTCATGCCTTGACAAGACAAGCCTCCGCAAACCGCCAGAATAGCAGATGGCCAACACGGTGTCCTAGGCGCACCAATGCACATGCAATGCAAAGAAACACATAAGTGTAGTCAAACAGATATCACGAAGTTCGAGTCAAGCTCTCTAAACTCCCTGGAAGTCGCCAGAATCAGAGCACGTCGCGGGGACCTCACGCCGCTTCGGACTCGATTTTGTGTCGGTTCTAAATCTGAACCAAAGAGTCCAAATCCAAAGAAATCGCTTGAGAAAACAGATTTTTGAAAAGTAGTGCCAAACATGGTGCTTTGCAGACATGAGTCGCCACCTAAATATTTTTAAATTGGGAAATTTAGGAAACCCCGACTTGGTCAAGGCCACGTGTCCGCTATCACCAAAGTTGACTTGGCTCGAGCTTGGGTACGATCGGGAAGGTCACTATGAGCATTCTTCGCCCGTCCAAGACCGCCTCTACTAACCGTGATATCCGTTTTGAAAACTTTATGCGTTCTTATTCCTGTTATTAACCTAGAATTACTATGTGATGCGACAACACAAAAGTATAGACTAGATTGCCTAACTTGGAAATAAACATTGCATATCCGCTTTTGTCTCGAAAACGTGTTAGATTTTGCTACCGCAAGTAGGCTAAAATACGATTTCGATGAGTTGTTCCAACTCGTGCAATCCAACCTCCACCCACGCATTCGCAGTTTATCACACATAAGCATTTAGTCAAGATGGCATATTGTCATGGCAACACTCACACGCATGCGTATGCTAAAGCATAAAAGCTCACCTCGTACTGTACAAAACAAAGAACTAGTTAGCAAAACGATGCATGTCCCTAGTTCATGTTAAAAGGCTAATGCAACACAGACAAGAATGCAATTAGACAGGCTCGGCTATCCTAAGCATGGCATGTGAAATGCACGAGTAGCACGTATTCAATTTCGAATTGAGAATTGCAATGCAGTTTGTATGATGTACCGAGCCCGGTGCATGTAAACAAATGCATGAATGCACACATGCATTGCATAAGGTATGCTAAAATAGACGTGCCCTAATCTACCATTGAAAGCGGGTAAATAAAAGGGATAGAAAGAAATGGGGGTTGGAAGACATACACCCACTCACCCACACTTATTACAATTATGCCCTCACTCGGAGGGACCAAAAGAATAATACAGTCCCGGAAGAATAAATGAATAAATATTACAAATTCTAATTACTAAAATTAAATTGAACAAATAAAATAAATGGAGCCTCAGCCCTGCCTCGGGATGCGCGAATGATGCATGCTCGTCGCGGCTCGCCCGGAAAACCCGTGTCATGGCATTCTTCATTTTGCTTACCGCCTCTCCAAAAATTTCCAAAGTTCGAATACCTTCCAAAAGTCCGAAATGCCCCACCGTGTGAGGAGATCATCGGCCTTCTTATTGACCATCGGCTGCTTGTGGTGGTTATCGGCACAAATAAAGTGCCGATCGGCACATTAAACTGCCCGCCGGCAGAAAGTCCTCGGCGAAGCAGATTGACAAAGAAGAAGAAGACAATGCATGGCATGGATTTTAAGGGACATGTAAGCATGGTCATTGCCTCCTATCATGCTTGGGGACTCAAGGAGGTAAGACTCTTGGTTCTTGGGCCACCAATAGTGCATTTTGATACATGATAGCCCAAAGAATCAAGATTGCTCTTTTGATATGAAAATGCATGCAACCCAAAAATGAAGACTAAGTCCCTATCATATGGAGATCAAGGGCCTTAGGGACTTGAGGATGGAGACAAGTTTCACCACTCAAGTGTGAACTCCTCTCAATCTTCATGTTTGGTTTGACAACCCCAAACCAAACCATGGAATGCAACTCATGCGACATGGCTCAAATGTAATGCAACCTATCATGTTAGGCATGCAACGAGCTAAAGTATGCAAGGTACAAATGTCATGCAACATGCATGGAACTAGCATGTATACTAGGTTTCATCAATCAAACATGCAACAACCATGATATAAGCATGCAAAGGTGGACTAAGCTCAATGAGGCAGCCCTCAAAACTCCCTAAATCAGTGGCAAAACATGCCTCAAAACATGAACAAAATGCTACACAAGCATGCAAGCCATAAGGCTCAAGGCTAGGGCACAAAGTGAGACATTGAACCACCACTTAACAAGACCAAACATGGCACATGTGAGGCAACCAAAAACAGGTTTTTTTTAGCATACAAAATAGCACCCAAACCCCCTTCATGGCATCCCCGAAAATGCACTGAACATGTAAGCATGCAAAGGCCTACTTTAAAGCATACAAGAGCACACCCTTAAAGCATGAACTAAGCCATATATGCCAACATACAAACATGACTAATGGACTGAAATAGGGTCTAATATGATGCCAAATCATGGGATAAAGACAAGTTAAGCATGCTATAACTCCATACAAGCAAAGCCTACAAGTCAACAAGCAAGGCAACCATGCTAAGCATGCCAAACATAGCCAAAACAGTGGCTCACAGCCCTTATGCATGACAAGATGATACTCATATTTTCATAAAACCAAGCTAAAACATGCGAGAAATATGGCTTAGGCATATGGCATGCTTTTAGGCATAAAAGAGCATTTCAAAGGAAGTGTGAGAAGCATGTTAGAGGCTATAATTCCAACCAAAAACAGAGATCAAACATGACCTAAAACAGCCCAAAAAGTCCTGAAATGAAGCCAAATGCAAACATGCACACATGCTATGCTATGAGCCCAAAACAAAGGCAAATAAAGGACCAAGGGGAGAGGGGTGTCCCTCCCCTAAATGAGGCTCGAAAATATCATCCTCACCACTGAAAACCCACTGGTTTTCAGTGGTGAGAAGGTCAAAAACACCAAGCTAGACAATGCTCCAAGAAAAGGGCACAAAAAGACCAAAACAAGGCCTAAAAGGGTAAGGCCTCAATCAAATGAAAAAGAGACCTTAATGAAAGTTCTAGAGCAAGCAAAAACAAGGTTTTTTTATGTTAAACATAAAGCCAAAAAACCAAGACAAGAGGGGTAGAAAGTAGTTGCAAGAATGGGGAAACTAAAGTGGTGTTCTTACCCTTGAAGATCCAATGAAGAACAAAGGTTGCAGCCTTCCTCTAATGCTCAAAACCAGTCCAAAAACACCTTAAACAACCTTCCAAGCCTCCTAACCTCGAGCTAAGGTGTAATGGTGTGTGTTCTAGTGCAAAAGTAAGGTAAATCACACTATTTGGTCCCAAAACACACACACACAAGGAGGGAGGAGGGAGATATAGATATATATGGATGTATATCAGAGAATATATGCCTAAGCTCTGGTTTTTGACCTAAAGTTGCTAACCCTCAACAATGGAGATGAATGCAAGTATATATAGCCAAAAACTAAGCCAAAACTTAATGACTAAGTAAGGCCAAAGGGTGCAAGGGGTTCCTAGCTTCCAAGGGAAGCTAAGACAGCTGGCCAAGCTTCTCCAAGAAGCTTGGCCAAGGGTTCAAGCTTCTAGAAGCTTCAAGGGGGGTCAAGGGTGCAAAGGGTTCAATCCTCAGATAGGGAGTGGTGATGGTGTAATCCAGCTGGCACAGCTGGCATGCACCATCCTCAGAGGGGTTCAGAAGGGTCACCGGCCGGCCAAAACAGTCACCGGCACTAAAATGTGCCGGCCGGCATCATACAGTGCCGATCGGCCAAGGATTTGGATAAAAGAGTGCCGATGGCTACTAGGGAGAGCCGGTGGAGGTGTGAGGCAGCCGGTGGGTTCTAGGGATGGCTAACAAGCCTTCCCCTACACTCAAATGCAAACATACACAAGCCTTGGTGGAAAACCAAGCACAGAACAAACCGGTTAAGAGATCCTGAGACATGGCGCGCAGTCGGGACCTCCGGGGACTCAAAACGAACACAAGCATGGATAATCACCGGGTGTTCAAGCGGTGATGTCCAAGTCTTGAGGACGGTCAAAAATGGGGTGTCTACAGTTGCCCCTCTTTGACAGAACTCGGAAGTCATAACAATGACGGGAATGAATGTCAAAGCCCAGAGACGACCCATCTTTGACAAGGCCGAAGACTTGGACAAGCATGCAAGGCAAACAAGATATGCGCCCGAGGGCAGGGGCAAAATGCAACTGAAAATGCAAGAAGCCTAGCATAACTCATGAAAATGCAAAGGCGTAATGAAGCACACATGCATGATTACAAGTTAGCATACATCATCTACATTACAATGCAGAAAGGGTGTAAGAGAATTATGGAATTCTCAATACGTCTCAACTCGGAGATACAATACTGCGGTTCGTCCGGTTTCACCGCCCTCAAATGAGCCGTACATACAATATCGCGCTGAAAAGAAAACAAACTTAGCGGTGTATGACATTAGCAATATCCATGACAATGCGATCGACGGCGTGACAACGATTCATGTGTATAGAAAGTGTGATTGAACACACATAGTAAGCAGAAACGCATACAATGCAATGTGTATAGTGAGATAATTGAACACATGTAAGTAAAGCAAAAGCACGATACAATGCAATGTGTATAAAAGGTAATTGAACACATGTCAAGAAGCAAAGCACGATACAATGCAATGTGTATAGAAGGTAATTGAACACATGTCAAGAAAGCAAAGCACGCATACAATGCAATGTGTATAGAAGGTAATTGAACACATGTCAAGAAGCAAAGCATACAATGCAATGTGTATAAAAGGTAATTGAACACATGTCAGTAAAGCAAAGCACGCATACAATGCAATGTGTATAAAAGGTAATTGAACACATGTCAGTAAAGCAAAGCACGCATACAATGCAATGTGTATAGTGAGATAATTGAACACATGTAAGTAAAGCAAAGCACGCATACAATGCAATGTGTATAAAAGGTAATTGAACACATGTCAGTAAAGCAAAGCACGCATACAATGCAATGTGTATAGAAGGTAATTGAACACATGTCAGTAAAGCAAAGCACGCATACAATGCAATGTGTATAGAAGGTAATTGAACACATGTCAGTAAAGCAAAGCACACATACAATGCAATGTGTATAGAGAAAGGAACTTGAAATTGAACATGGTAAAACATGATGTTGAAATGCAACGTACTGCAACACAGTATAATTGAAACAACTTCTTTTGAAATTTACGAGACATAAAAGGATACGAGAAGGGACATCCTTCGCATGTTCCGAGCATTGTTCACAAAAGTCATGGCTTGAAATTAGCTCAAAGATCCATTAACATTTCAGAAGTGTACTTTCCCGCACTGTTCTTGAGTGATGAAGGAGTCGATCAAGACAACCAAACCAGCACGAAGAGGAGGTGTTCCACTACTTAAGGAGGTTCTGTATCCAACCCGCCGCTTTTTACATTCCTTTTCATTAGTTGTTTAAGCACATTACCGCCTCAGGCGTGTTTTATGTTCTTTGAAATCGCGGGTTTTACAAAAACACATGACGGAGATAAGATGCCTATTTGCTTGAAAAGGTGTTGCGCTTGTGTGCATCGCATCGCAAGGCATCACATGACAATATGAATGAAATTGAAACTGTTTTCTTGAAAACAAAACATCGCATCGTAATAACCAGGTAGTGAACCAACTTACAACTCGATAAGCAAATATACGTCAACTCGATAAACAAATACGTGCGACTCAACGGGAATCAATCACCGGAGAGTGCTGGAAGGGGTGGAATTCCCCAATTATTCAGCATAGAAAGCTTAGAAAGCACAAAAGGAAGACCATCGGCTGGACACAGAGGTCGTCGGCCGAAGATAATGGTCATCGGCATAATACTTGGTCGGCCGGCACAAAATTGTGGCCGGTCGGCACTATATACTGCCGGTCGGCTGTAGACTGCCTGCGCCAGCAGAATGTTGACATGTGTCCTCCACTCAACCTTATCTTCTACAAAAGGGTCTCAGCTTCGTGGTCTTCTTCATTTCCACACTAATTGGCTCCAAATTGAGGAATTTCTTGCTCAAAATCTCGCAACTTGGATTAACAACTTGGATGGCTCGGGAAAAGTCAATTTCCTGACTTTCAAGATAAACGCACTATTCACTTTTGGCGCCGCCAAGACCGCTGCATTTTCCGTTCCTCCATGCCGCGGCAAGGTTCGAACCCGAACACATGTCTTTAGCTTTAGCGGCAGGAGGTGTGTCCCACTTTCAAGATTTCCAAGCTCTAATGGAATCTGCAATGAGGAAATCTTGCCCCAATTTCGCTTTTGGCCATGCTCAAGCCTTAGGACAAATGTGTGGGCTCTCCATACCCGATGCTCGTTTCACGATTTGTGACGGACACTAGATGTTCCGAAGTTTGGTTTGGTTTGTCGCTTTTTCCGAGATCGTGATCGTGGCGACCATCATCGCAAGGCTTTCGCGCACGCCTCGTCTATGCATGCTATTTCATTTTCGCTCGCTCGGTTCCGGAGGATCCAGTGTCCGGTTGATTGAAGTCGCCCAAGGCTTGAAGGAGGGCAAAAGCTGTATTGCCATGGTCCTGGCTGAGACACTGCTGGGTTTAGACGCCTTTTATTGTCAGGAGACGATCAGATTAGCAGGGAGTCCACTATTACTACAGGTAATGTTTCCCGCCCAATCTCACTTTTTATGTTTGCTCCCATCACTCGGCCCTCAGGCTCAGTTTTTCTCAGAAAAACCCTTTTCTCACTTTTTCTCTCATCGTACTTCTCTCTATTCTTTATTCTCTCATTTTTTTCATCCCTCCCCAGGTGTGGTTAATGGATAAACTGAAGGTCGTGGACTCTTGCCCAACATATTCAAATACGGCTATTTCTTCAGCAACGCCTTGTTGACGCCTCGATGAGGGTTGGTGGTTTGAATGGATGTGCGCTTTGTCCGCAGATCAAGATTGCTTGGCGGTGCCCTTGGCTCAATCTCCCAATGATGAGTTACAACATGACCCGTCACCGGGATCCAATTGATTGGCTTGACTCACTGCTTACTTCCCATTCCGATCTGCGCCAATTTGGTCATGATCGACTTGTTCATTGAAGGGATAGAGTACCGGTGCATTCCTAATCCGAGGCTCACATGGCCCGTCAGTATGCCACAAAGATGGAGGACGAGAGAACTCGCCCCGCTCCCACTTTCGGCTTGCACTTTGTCCGATGAGTGCTTGATTGGCTTAATGAAGAGGCACGAAGGGCCCACTTTGGCATCGAGGCTTCAACCAAATTGAGGGGGGCACAGGGGCATTTGACTTTACCATGCCCCGGATTTATTGCTTTATCAGTACTTTCAAGTTTTCTTTATGAATGTAATAAAAAGCAACTTCAATTGTATGCGAGAGCAAGAGAACTCTATTTGAAATCAATGAAATTGAAGGTTGTGGTACTGAAAATTTTCCGTTTTGGTCCCGAAATGGTCTTAGTTGTAAAAAGATTTATTTGAACAAAGTCATCTTCATTAAAACTGTTCAAAACCATTTTCGATATGGATCAGAACTGGACACGCCTGAAACTTGTCACTGAGATGCACAACCCCAGATTCCTGCAATTGGAAAATTGCCCCTAGTTTGAATAGTACCGCGGCACTACATGGCAACAGAAAGTTGCCCCTAGTCTGAATAGCACTGCACCGGAGATTGCGATGAATGCCGATGGACAAAGATGACCAAGATGATCAAATGGACAAAGCTGATCGGGGAAAATGTTTATGGCTGAACTTCAGGATGAAGTCGCCACGATCCCAAAGATGGGAATCAAGCCTTACGAGTTCAGCTTGGGTCACTCGAGTATTTTCACTCTCCTTTGCGCTCTAACTTTTGCCAAGGCCGCCTTTATGGTTTTCAACCTTGTAGCTCGGCTTTTTATATTTTCTAATTTTTCGTGCTCAATTTTGCCTAGGTCGCCTTCCGGTTTTCGCCTAGCGAGCCTCTCAGGGGTGATATTTCTTCACTTGTCCATGTTGATCGGTTGGGAGAACTCTAGGCCATCTAGGTCCATCGTAACCACAGCCCACCTCGACTGATAGACTTGATGATATAAGACCGTCCAATTAGGTCTCGAACTTGCCCTTGCATCGTGGATGGGAGCTCGATTGTCTTTGAGCACCAAATCTCCTTCCTTCAAATTCCTAGACTTAACCTTCTTGTTGAAAGTCTTGCGATTCTGTTGATAACCTTGGACATGGTGCAAGGTTTTCAAATTTCTTTCATCAAAGAGCATGAGTTCCTCGAACCTACTCAGCTGGCAATCTGCCTCAGCTATCTGACACTCAGCCAGCACTCGCGATGATGGAAGCACAACCCCAATCGGTAGAACGGCTTCCATCCCATAGACCAAATGAATAGGAGTTGCTCCAACAAGTTCTAATTGAAGTCCGAGCCCCATAGAGCTTAATGGCAATTTGTCCGCCACCCGTAAGTTTCCACCATCTTCGCAAAGATGTGTTTGATGTTCTTGTTGGCGGCCTCAATCGCCTCCGCTGGTCTCGTCGATATGTGGATGACTTATGAAAAGCCACATTATACTTCTCCAAAGAAATCAATCACCTCTTTCTTGAAGTGAGAACCATTGTCCAAATGATCTCATTCGGACTCCATAACGGCAGATAATGTTGTTTCGATAAACTTATGCGACTTGCGAAGCCTTCAACACGCATAAGATTGGGCCTCGACCCACTTTGTGAAATAGTCTATCGCTACCAAGATAAACTCATGCCCATTCGACTTCTTCGAACAGCCCGATCACATCGATTCCCCAAACCGAGAACGGCCATGGTGATGTCATGTTGTATAACTTTGATGGCGGATGTTCATACGGTTCGCGTGAATCGCATTTGTGGCATCGCGAACAAAACCGATATAATCTTCCTCCATGGTAGACCAAGAGTAGCCTTGTCTCGAGAATTTTTCGTACAAGATCACCCCTGCTCATATGTGCCCCACATTCTCCTCCGTGGATGGCCTCCATCAGCGCCGACCTCGGCTTCCACACAAATTTGTGCATTCCCAAATGACCTTCCTTGTACAATTTACCCCGCAGATGATAAACTGACCATTCTTCTGATTGCCCTTTTGTCTTTGGCATTTGCCCCTAGTGGATATGCCTCCTTTTCCAAGAAATTCCATATGTCGTGATACCAAGGGTTGTTATCCTGTACTTCATCTATGGCAGAGATTGATGCGTAGGCGGGTGCAAACTTTGGTCAATAATGACCGGACGATCCAACCCCGATGGGATGTCTATCATAGAAGATAGAGTTGCTAGCGAATCAAGAAACTGTTGTTCTCTCTCACTAGGTGAGTGAAATTTAGCTTTTCAAACCGAGGATTAACAAATCCAAGGTCCGTGGTATATTATCATCTTTTCCTCCTTCACTTTCCAATCTCCTTTCGCTGAGATACAACTAGGTTCGAATCCCCAATGACGCCCAAACGCCTTTGCCCCTAGTTCTAGGGCGCTTCTAAACCGCAAGAATACACGCCAGATTGCCTCATTGTTCGAGACCTTGAACCAAGCTTGAATGCTAAAGGGATACGGACTCACAAAAGCATCAAGAACACCCCTATCCCATATCCGTATTGATTCGACGCTCAGTCAAAGTACATCGCCCAAGTCTCATTTTCGATGTGCAAAATAGTTTCATCCGGGAATAGGTACTCAACCGCTTCATCCCTTCAACCGGTGGTCGGGAACTCGCCACCGCTTTCCTTTTACAGACTTGCGTGTCACATACTTGAGGTCAAATTCGAGAGCAACAAAGAACCAACGAGCTAGCCTACAGAAGTTACCGGTTTCTAAAAGATATTTGATGGGATCAAGTCGTGAAACCAACATTACAGAGTGAGCTAACGGTAGTGCCGCACTTCCTAGTAGCCCATACCAAGGCGGACATGCCTTCTCCAAATGAGAGTGTAGCGAGTCTCGTAATCTAGCATCTTCTTGCTCGATAGTAGATGGCCCTTTCCACTTTGTCTTCGACTTTGCGCGAGCATACTGACCCCATCGTAGTTTCGATCTTGACAGTACAAGATCAACGGTTTTCCGCTTTGGTGGTGACAACACGGGCGGATTCTCAGAGATACTCTTTAACTGTTCAAATGCGGCTTGGCATCGTCCCATTGAACTTCTTTCCTTTCTTCAAGAGACCAAAAGTGGTTCACAAGTCAAGGTTAGTTTTGAGATGAACCGCCTTTATGAATTGCACTTACCCGTAAAAGCCTCGCACCTCCTTTTCACCACATTGGTGGTGGCATTTCTAAGATGGCCTTGATTTTGAAGGGTCGACTTCGATGCCCCTTTGTGTAATCAAAATCCCAAAGATTTTTCCCCCAGTAACACCAAACGACATTTCGAGGATTCAACCGCAGCCGAAATTCTCTGATCCTTTGGAAAAACTTTTGCAAGGCGGTGTAGTGGCCCTCTCTTTCTTTGGGCTTGGCAATCATGTCATCCACATACACCTCGACCTCTTTATGGATCATGTCATGTAATATTGTAGTTCTGACCGTTGATACGTAGCCTCAGTTCTTTAGCCCAAATGGCATCACTCAGAAGCAATATGTACTCTACGGGTGGTAAAAGCGCTTCTCCCGGTCTTCGGGTGCCATTACTATCTGATTATAGCCTGAAAAGCCATCCATGAACGAGAGCAAAGCATGCCCTGCTGTGAAATCTACCAACTCGTCGATATGCGGCAAGGGAAAGTCATCCTTCGGACTGGCTCTGTTCAAATCCCTGAAATCCACACATACCCGGATTCTGCCATCCTTTTTCGGCACTGGAACAATGTTGGCCAACCAAGTCGGGTATTCCGATACCAACAGGAAGCCTGCGTCAATCTGCTTGGTGACCTCTTCCTTGATCTTAATGGCCCAATCGGGGCGGATCCTCCTGAGTTTCTGTTTGACAGGTCGAGCCTCGGGGTCAAGAGGGATCCGATGCTGTACAATCTCAGGATCGATTCCAGGCATGTCTTCGTAGGACCACGCGAAAACATCTTTGAAATCTTTTAATAAAGCGACTAAGCGCTCGCGTTCCTCCGAAGACAACGTGGACCCGATCTGGACCAGCCGCGGGTCCTTCTCGACTAACATTCACGGTAGTGATTTCATCCATTAAGGGCTTAACAAACCTCTCTTGCTCTTGTTCAATTAGTCGTTGCAAAACCGGAGGAATTTCGTCCTCGTCGTTTTCATCAAAATTTTGAAAGTCTGATTTAGCAATAAACCAAAGGCACAGAAAAGTACTGGAAACCACGGTTACCTCATTCTCATTAGATACTTCCAAACCGTCCGATTCTTACATTACAACAGACTCAAAGAGAAAAAAAAGACGACTGGCAGATCAGTGGCATCGAGTTATCACTCCAGAATCTGACTCAGACTTCGATTTAGTGGAACTGATTCAAACCCACAAGACTCAGTGGAATCGATTAGGCTCACTACGACTTCGGTCTTTTGATAAAAATCCCTCCTCGTCTTGCCTAATGAGGGAGGTGCGATGGATGCATCCAAAATAGCTGATGGTAGGCCCGCAGCCGTTTCATCTCCGATCATGGACACCGAAGAGTCGTCCCCCAAGCACACCTGGTTGATCAAAGGATCTGAAAGTAGACATGCCAGTGCTACCCCATTTGAACTCGTGTCCGCAGACTCCAATTCCTTGCTATATGTTCACCTGCCTCAAGCTGCATGCGCTCTTGACAACATCATCCCCAGATAACTGCAAGTCGAAGAAAATCTCAAATCCCGACATGCGTTTCTTTTCTTTATTCAGCCATGGCTCTGGAAAACCACAGAACGGGAAGTCTTCCCCCTCCCGGACGAAACGTCCGTTCAAGGTACCCCGGATGGGCCGGTGCATCAAGTCAAAAGGTTTCCCCATCTGTTTTGCTTTGGCTCTTCCAGCCATCTCTCTTCCTCTTCTTACCCAATCTTCCTTGGTGGGCAGATAACCCAAGCCAAAGGTATGAGGATTATGCGGCACTTCAGCCAGTGTTGCAATGCCCTTACGGCCGCTCTTCCCTAATCCCATCCCGGGGATGTATTGGAGTTTGTTCATGAGGTACCTTTGCAGGCACTAACATATATCCCTTCATTAGCGGCCATGATATTACGTACAACCCGAGCCTCGGCAAGGTAAAACCTGATATGAATACGTCCTCCAGGCCATGCTCTATCTCCAGAACAGGCGTGGATACTTCCGGTGGTGGATGAATCGATGAATTCCCGAAGACGATGGCTACTCCCTTCCCATAGGGGTATTTCACCATTTGGTGCAAAGTAGATGATACTGCCTTCACCTGATGCAGCCACGGCCGCCCCAACAACAAATTGAAAGTCGCAGGTACTTCCAAGACATGAAAATCTATCTCCTATTGTCCCGGGCCAACCTTGGTCTGGATTTTAACGGTTCCCATCACCTCTCGACTTGTATTGTCATATGCCCTGATGACCTGGACTGTTGGTACAAAGTCTGCGATTTTCAGACCAATCGCGTAAGCTGTCCTTGCCGGGCAGACATTGATGGCGGACCCTGTATCAACAAGGACTACCGGTATCCATTTGTTCCTACATTCTACGGAGATGTAGAGTGGCTTGTTGTGATTCGTGCCCTCAGGCGGTAATTCCTTATCAGCGAACGTCAACGTTGGGGCAGCTCCTCCCGGAAAGACTAACCCCACTAGCTGTTCTGGCGTTGTCTCTATTGAAAGCTTTGCCTTATCCATGGCTGATAAAACAGCCTCCCTATGCACTCGAGAGGCCATAAGCAGTCCCCAGATGGAGATGTCTGCTTGTATCTTTTTCAACTGTCTTAATACGGCCTCATCCTCAAGTTGCTTTTCTTCATCTCTCGCCTCCCTATCCTTCCGGGACGTCTCTGGTTGCTCAGTGCGGAGGCTTGAAATACCGTCACTCCTAGTCATGTGGTCGATTTCCCCAGTACCGAATGCGTCGGGTTGATCATTTCCCGGCCTTAAATGCGTATGGGCAAGACAAAGATCCTCATCTTCCCACCACATCCCATCAAGAATCGACCAACATCGCCGGGCTCTGGCATGGACGTTCTCGTACTCGCACTTTCCATTCTCGTACTCGTAGCATTATCGTCTCTGCGCACCACGGTTTGATCCCCACATGGGCCTTTGCCTTCTGGCTCTCTGATTCCTCAAACCTTTCTGTTACATTGTGCCAATACATCCGGTACATTCAACAATTCACGTGGTCAAGATGCTCCAATCGGCGAAATTCTTCGTCTTGGCGCTCTCCGACAATATACTCTGTTTTCAACCTTTAATTCATTCTTGATGTTCTTGCCCGCTTTGGCTCCTTACATTGAAACCCTTCTATCACATCTGGGTGATCGTCCAACCACCCAGTGGCCTCTGCTGTTTCTCCATAATCGAACCAGTTGACCGCTGAGTCCTCTGGATCTTGGTTGTAGTAAAACCGAAGGTTGGCAAAGTCCTCTCCCACGGTTGTTACACTATCCATTTCCTGTCCTAGACTATCTCCTTGGATTACACAC
The DNA here is from genome assembly GCA_025200525.1 of Camellia lanceoleosa. Lineage (NCBI taxonomy): Eukaryota > Viridiplantae > Streptophyta > Magnoliopsida > Ericales > Theaceae > Camellia > Camellia lanceoleosa. The sequence continues at coordinate 1,058,643 of CM045769.1, forward strand.
AGTTCTCCTCTGGCTGGAAGCTTCACCGCTGACACATCCTGGCCTATCGGTAAAATGTAGTCACTCGGACTATACGTTTTCTCAATGCAAGCTGTAAATCCCGCAGACTTCGACTCAACAACTCGTTTTCCCTTCGGGATCTCCTCTCCTTTGTTCTCGGCAGTCACCACCACTGGCTTAGGTTGGGTGATGGAGGTGCCTATCATGCACAAGTTGGTGCAATCGGGAAGGGACACCTCTGGTTTGGGCAGATGAGTAGGTGTGATGTAGATACTAGGGTCGTAAGACACGCCCCCAGTGTGGATGAAGTTGAGTCTTTTGGGTGGCGGAGCTTGGTTGTATGTAGGGAGGGGATTTGTAGTAACGTTGGGTCTCTCAGGAGGTAAAATCACCCCATTATCAATGAGATCCTAGATTTCATGGCGTAACCGATAACACTGGTCGGTGTCGTGGCCGTCTTTGTTGGTGGAGCATACGATGCTTGGCGGGTTATGGTTAGGGAAGTTTTTGGTAGGGGCGCGGCTCGGGGCTTAGTGCCCTTTCTTAATCAAAACCCCCAGAGCTTTGGATAGGGGCATGTATAGTGGAGCGAAGGTTCGGGTGTTCTTGGGTGGGTATTTGGTTGTTTGCGGGTTGCTTCCGGACGCGCCGGAGAATGGCGTAGCTGCCGTATTCCTTGGAGGGGGGTTGGTGGTGACCATGCTTACTTCGGTAGCTCTTGCAGTTGTGACGCCGCTCGGGCCTGCATTGCTACCACGGTTGAAAGTTCGTCGGGGTTGCTCCCGGTCATTATCAATCCAGCCTTGTTTCAAGGCATCTTCAATCTGCACCCCCATTTCATGCAGGTCAGAAAAGGTGGGAAATGGGACTACTATCATCTTCTGCATCAATTTAATTTGTAGATTGCGACAATCATCCGAATCTGGTCTTTGTCCGTAGGCCTCAAGGTCATCATTGAAGCCTTGGCCCTCCATGATTCTGAACTCTGAAAAACTTTCCTTAGGCTCTTGTCTGGTTGTCTCGAGATCACGAGTCGTAATCTCAATCTGCGTGTTGTACGAGTATTGTGCGATGAAGGCCTCGGCCATTTCGTCCCAATTTCTCTTGACGTCATCTTCTAGCTTGGCAAACCACCCGGATGCCACTCCTGACAAGGTCCGACCAAACAAAGACAATTTCTGGAGCCTACTGAGGCCCATTGGCCTTAGAACGTCCGCGATCTTAAGTGCACCATGGGGTCCGGACCCATCAAACCGTCGATATGAGGCATTTTGAATCGATCTGGCAGCGTCACGGCTGCGTCTGTGTATCCATCTTCAATGTCAGGGATGGTCTTGACTCCCTGGGATCTCTTGAACAGCTTCTCAAGCTTGCTCAACTTTAATGCGGTGGGATCAGTCTCGAACTCAAAGGGAGAGTCCGGTAAATTGGTGGGTGTTTTTGACAACTGGGGTTGGATTTGGGGTGGAGGCGGAGGTGGTCCTGTGGGAAGTTCTGTATCAGTCTGAGTATTGGTCGTTTCCCCGGCATTAGGAACTCCTGGCGGGGGAGGAATTTGATGCGAAGCAGATGCTCCAGTCTGCTGCTCCAATCTGGCAATTGTCTCTGCCTGTTCTCTTACAACTGTGGCCTGTTGCCTGGCGAAGTCTGCCTGACGGACGGCATCCTGTTGCATCGCTTTCATGCTTTCTTGAAGGTGGCGCACCATCTCCTCCAAACTAGCCATATTATCTTGTTCTGGTTGAATTACTGGTATATTTTCCCTCTCTGTTGGTGACACAGAATCCGGATCCCTACTGAACACAGGTGGGGTAGACAAAGCTCTCTGGCTCATCTGCTGTCTTGATGCTTTACGCCTTCTTGACCTCCGATTTAATGTAGGGGTAGTGAGTAGTACTGCGGTTGTCGTCTATCGGATCCTCGGATCGAAGGAGTCGACCTCGACCCGAAGTGCTTGGGGATATCTATCGTCGGTAGCAATCGTGCTCAACTACCTAATAAAAGATAAATAAAGCGTATAAATAAGCGAAAAATCGGACAAAGATAACATAAAGTAAATAAACACACAACACTGCGGTCGGGTATTAAAATGAACGATCGAATCTTTGGATCTGCTTGTTTCTCAACCATCGATCGCGATCATGAACCATTGCCCCTAGGCCTGAATCTGATATCCATAGACAACTGATTCTCAAAACACTGATACTGATACCCTCGGGCCTGACACTTAAACTTGCAAACTGATCTTGTACGTTCCCTGCAGGGTTACACTCCAACGCACATAGCAGATAAACGAGAACCAAAACACCCTATATTGGGGTAGGGTTCCCCTGTCCTATTTTGTCAGGAGTTAGGGTTTCCCTACGCACGCAGCGGTTCCAAACAACCTATATCGGGTGAGCAACCTGTCCTAGTTTGGAATGGTCACTATGGATTCCGAATATGCACTAGGTCGAATGGTCAAAAGGGTGCCGGTAAAACCGGGTTTGTGTTCCATCTTGGCGAGCATAACCGGTCAACCTTATGGTCATGCCTTGACAAGACAAGCCTCAACAAACCGCTCAGAATAGCGAGATGGCCAACACGGTGTCCTAGGCGCACCAATGCACATGCAATGCAAAGAAACACATAAGTGTAGTCAAACAGGATATCACGAGTTCGAGTCAAGCTCTCTAAACTCCCGGTAGTCGCGGCATAGCGTCGTCATGGGGACCTCACGCCTGATTCGGACTCGATTTTTGTGTCGGTTCTAAATCTGAACCAAAGAGTCCAAATCCGAAATCGTTTGAGAAACAGATTTTTGAAAAGTAGTGCCAAACATGGATTGCTTTGCGGTTCTGAGTCGCCACCTAAATATTTTTTAAATTGGGAAATTTAGGAAACCACGACTCTGTCAAGGCCACGTGGTCCGTCATCACCAAAGTTGACTTGGCTCGAGCTTGGGTACGATCGGGGAAGGTCACTATGAGCACCTTCTTGGGTCCGAAGACCGGCCTCTACTAACCGTGATATCCGTTTTTGAAAACTTTATGCGTTCTTATTCCGGTTATTAACCTAGAATTACTATGTGATGCGCACAACACAAAAGTATAGACTAGATTGCCTAACTTGGAAATAAACATTGCATATCCGTTTTGTCTCGAAAAACGTGTTAGATTTTGCTACTCGCAAGTAGGCTAAAATACGGATTTCGATGAGTTGTTCCAACTCAGGCAATCCAACCTCCACCCACAGGCATTCAGACAGTTTATCACACATAAGCATTTAGCCGCATGGCAAGCATACTGTCATGGCAACACTCACACGCATGCGGTATGCTAAAGCATAAAAGCTCACCTCGTACTCCGTGCCAAAACAGTAAACTAGTTAGCAAAACGATGCATGTCCCTAGTTCATGTTAAAAGGCTAATGCAACACAGACAAGAATGCAATTAGACAGGCTCGGCTATCCTAAGCATGGCATGTGAAATGCACGAGTAGCACGTATTCAATTTCGAATTGAGAATTGCAATGCAGTTTGTATGATGTACCGAGCCCGGTGCATGTAAACAAATGCATGAATGCACACATGCATTGCATAAGGTATGCTAAAATAGACGTGCCCTAATCTACCATTGAAAGCGGGTAAATAAAAGGGATAGTAAGAAATGGGGGTTGGAAGACATACACCCTCTCACCCACATTTATTACAATTATGCGCTCTCTAGGAGGGACCAAAAGAATATCTGATCCGAAGAATAAATGAATAAATATTACAAATTCTAATTACTAAAATTAAATTGAACAAATAAAATAAATGGAGCCTCAGCCCTGCCTCGGGATGCGCGAATGATGCATGCTCGTCGCGGCTCGCCCGGAAAACCCGTGTCATGGCATTCTTTATACATTTTTCTTACCGCCTCTCCAAAAATTTCCAAAGTTCTGGAATACCTTCCAAAAGGTCTGAAATGCCCCACCGGCTGGGGGAGGAGATCATCGGCTGCTCTTATTGACCATCGGCTGCTTGTGGTGGTTATCGGCACAAATAAAGTGCCGATCGGCACATTAAACTGCCGGCCCGTGAAGAATCCCTGCAGCAGACAGTTAATGACAGAAGACAAAGAATGCATGGCATGGATTTTAAGGGACATGTAAGCATGGTCATTGCCTCCTATCATGCTTGGGGACTCAAGGAGGTAAGACTCTTGGTTCTTGGGCCACCAATAGTGCATTTTGATACATGATAGCCCAAAGAATCAAGATTGCTCTTTTGATATGAAAATGCATGCAACCCAAAAAAAATGAAGACTAAGTCCCTATCATATGGAGATCAAGGGCCTTAGGGACTTGAGGATGGAGACAAGTTTCACCACTCAAGTGTGAACTCCTCTCAATCTTCATGTTTGGTTTGACAACCCCAAACCAAACCATGGAATGCAACTCATGCGACATGGCTCAAATGTAATGCAACCTATCATGTTAGGCATGCAACGAGCTAAAGTATGCAAGGTACAAATGTCATGCAACATGCATGGAACTAGCATGTATACTAGGTTTCATCAATCAAACATGCAACAACCATGATATAAGCATGCAAAGGTGGACTAAGCTCAATGAGGCAGCCCTCAAAACTCCCTAAATCAGTGGCAAAACATGCCTCAAAACATGAACAAAATGCTACACAAGCATGCAAGCCATAAGGCTCAAGGCTAGGGCACAAAGTGAGACATTGAACCACCACTTAACAAGACCAAACATGGCACATGTGAGGCAACCAAAACAGGTTTTTTTTAGCATACAAAATAGCACCCAAACCCCCTTCATGGCATCCCCGAAAATGCACTGAACATGTAAGCATGCAAAGGCCTACTTTAAAGCATACAAGAGCACACCCTTAAAGCATGAACTAAGCCATATATGCCAACATACAAACATGACTAATGGACTGAAATAGGGTCTAATATGATGCCAAATCATGGGATAAAGACAAGTTAAGCATGCTATAACTCCATACAAGCAAAGCCTACAAGTCAACAAGCAAGGCAACCATGCTAAGCATGCCAAACATAGCCAAAACAGTGGCTCACAGCCCTTATGCATGACAAGATGATACTCATATTTTCATAAAACCAAGCTAAAACATGCGAGAAATATGGCTTAGGCATATGGCATGCTTTTAGGCATAAAAGAGCATTTCAAAGGAAGTGTGAGAAGCATGTTAGAGGCTATAATTCCAACCAAAAACAGAGATCAAACATGACCTAAAACAGCCCAAAAAGTCCTGAAAGGAAGCCAAATGCAAACATGCACACATGCTATGCTATGAGCCCAAAACAAAGGCAAATAAAGGACCAAGGGGAGAGGGGTGTCCCTCCCCTAAATGAGGCTCGAAAATATCATCCTCACCACTGAAAACCCACTGGTTTTCAGTGGTGAGAAGGTCAAAAACACCAAGCTAGACAATGCTCCAAGAAAAGGGCACAAAAAGACCAAAACAAGGCCTAAAAGGGTAAGGCCTCAATCAAATGAAAAAGAGACCTTAATGAAAGTTCTAGAGCAAGCAAAAACAAGGTTTTTTTATGTTAAACACAAAGCCAAAAAACCAAGACAAGAGGGGTAGAAAGTAGTTGCAAGAATGGGGAAACTAAAGTGGTGTTCTTACCCTTGAAGATCCAATGAAGAACAAAGGTTGCAGCCTTCCTCTAATGCTCAAAACCAGTCCAAAAACACCTCAAACAACCTTCCAAGCCTCCTAACCTCGAGCTAAGGTGTAATGGTGTGTGTTCTAGTGCAAAAGTAAGGTAAATCACACTATTTGGTCCCAAAACACACACACACAAGGAGGGAGGAGGGAGATATAGATATATATGGATGTATATCAGAGAATATATGCCTAAGCTCTGGTTTTTGACCTAAAGTTGCTAACCCTCAACAATGGAGATGAATGCAAGTATATATAGCCAAAAACTAAGCCAAAACTTAATGACTAAGTAAGGCCAAAGGGTGCAAGGGGTTCCTAGCTTCCAAGGGAAGCTAAGGCAGTGCCAAGCTTCTCCAAGAAGCTTGGCCAAGGGTTCAACTTCTAGAAGCTTCAAGGGGGTCAAGGGTGCAAGGGTTCAATCCCTCGTATGGGGAGTGGTGATGGTGTAATCCAGTGGCACGGTGCATGCACCATCCTCGGAAGGGTTCAGAAGGGTCACCGTCGGCCAAAACGATCCAAGCACTAAAATGTGCCGGCATCATACAGTGCCGATCGGCCAAGGATTTGGATAAAAGAGTGCCGATGGCTACTAGGGAGAGCCGGTGGAGGTGTGAGGCAGCCGGTGGGTTCTAGGGATGGCTAACAAGCCTTCCCCTACCCTCAAATGCAAACATACACAAGCCTTGGTGGAAAACCAAGCACAGAACAAACCGGTTAAGAGATCCTGAGACACGGCGCGCAGTCGGGACCTCCGGGGACTCAAAACGAACACAAGCATGGATAATCACCGGGTGTTCAAGCGGTGATGTCCAAGTCTTGAGGACGGTCAAAAATGGGGTGTCTACACCAGGCTTTGTTCAGTTGTTAGGAAAAGAAAGAAAAGTCCAGGATAATCAATTTTCCCATAAATTGTTCCATGTTTAGCAAGAAAATAGTGGGACTCATGTTTTTAAGTTTTCCACCACCAGGATATGTTTTCCCTCAGAACATGTCTTACATAAAATACAAGATTTTGCAGGACTCTCAACAACACACTTTCCTTTTCACACACGAGAAAACAAGTTTCCTTCTACTTTACTATGCTTTTATTGCGTAGAACTTTCTCACACTAATTCTTGACAACTGAACGGAGCCCAAAGGAATTTTCATGGATAGACTTAAGAATCCATCAAGAAACCCGTGTTGTGTTAAAAAAATTTACTTGAAAAATTCCTACTGAGAGGCTTTGGGCGATCAAAGCATTTTCACATTCACAACATAAGAAATAATAACACATTTAATGGTAACCTACAGGAGTTCAAATAAATTTCAAATACTCACAGACTAACCTCTTCTTATGCAAGCGCTGAAATTGACCTTGATTAACTAACTCGTTAAGCAAAAATTAGAATTATGGACAACATAAAGCACTACCATAAGAGAACATATAATTGATCCAAACATACAAGCACACTAACTAGAGTAGTAGAACACTTGCTAACCTGAACCCGGTGTGTCTTGATTTCGAGCAAGCATGTTTATTTGGCAATTACGTTGAGTGCTTTGTAGATTTCCCAGCACAGACAGAGAGAGAGAGAGTTAGGCTATATGTTGAAACATACCAAAAAGAAAAGACTTATTAAATAGAATTTCCACAATTCATTAATAACATTAACTACTTGCACATGTTGGCTATCACTATATCATAGGAAAGCATATGAAAGAACTAATTTCAATATTTGGTTACCTCCTACCAAGAAACAAGTATCCAAATGCATACAGATCTATCCACCTAATGTTTCCGGAATGTCTTACGGAAAAATGGGCAGCCAGTGCAAAAGAATCTAGCCCTGCAAAGTTTGTAAGGGTCGGATGTTACCCCCATATCTTGGAGAGGTTGTTTGTCATTCAAACCCATTGATGCCCAATTCAAAATGGAGCAACCTTATCGCTGCAACAAAGGCCAGCCCTTCCTGAATGTCTTGCTAAACTTCTTTAAAATGTGACTCGATTAATGCATATGCGAATATCTCATATTTTTATTCAACCTTCATTTTTATTGCACAGCAAAAGTTTTTTGCAAAATACAAGCTGATCAACCATATCACATACCAACCAATTTATCAATGAGCAATTTGAAAAACATAAATAAACATACCTCAAACCCACCAACACTTACCGTATCTCATACTCAAATTTCAATCTGTTTGGTTTGGAGTTTTCAAAAACAGTTTTTAGAATTTTCAATCAGATATCTCTTCTTTTTTTATTTTAATTTGTTTATTGGCACTAGGGTGTCGGATCAAAGCCCAACTAATCCTGGGGTGCACAGCCCTTGGCAAAGAGTTTCCATAAGTGCACCACGATTAATTCAAGGATTTTCGTCCAAATCCGATGGCCTCGAGGAATTGTTAGTACCTAAGAGGTTTCGATCCTGAAACTTGGAGGCGATATTTTCTTTTTTAGTGAAATTTATTAATATTTTCATAATTTTCTTACTTTTTACATCCACTTGAACTAGATACACTTAAAAAGTACAAAATTTGTGAAAAAATCATTTAAAAATTCAATGAATACAAAAAAATACAAAGAAATCAATACATTTTCTTAAATTTTTTTCTAATTATTTTTTTAGATTCCTTTGCAAATATTTTACTTTTTAAGTGTATCTAAATTAAATGGATCTAAAAAGTATAAAAAAAAATTATTAAAATACCTAAAGTTCACTAAAAACAAAGACAAAAATATACGGATTGAAAACTCATAAAGCTGCTATTGAAAACTCCAAACCAAACAAGCAAATCATAATGTGACTGATTAATACACCTTTCTTTTTTAGGGTTATTTACACTTTCACCCCATAAATAATACCCCTTTTCTCACTTTAGTCCCTAGAGAAATGAATAATTTGACTTTCTCACTTTGGTCCAGTTTTAAAATTATTTCTTTTAAAAACAGACTCCATGCCCTAGCACAACCTAACTCTTTATCTCTACCCGATATTAACATTACCACTACCACTATCCCAAAGACAAACAAGGGTGACTAAATACTAGAACATGACTAACCACAAGAAGACGTAAACCTCCCAAGAAAGAACAAATTGTGAAAAGCGCTACCCAACCCACTGCCCTCTGTCGATCTGCCTCTCCTCGATCCCACCGTAATCCTCCTTGAAACACCATCGTTGCCGAATCCACCATTCATTTTTGCGTATGCAACTAGAAGGTTGTGCTCACTTGTTCTTCTATCCCTAGAAAATCTACCCACAGCAAATCCGAAACTAACTAATCTCTGTATGTTCAACCCACTAGCCTCTTCACCAGTAGGTGCTCGAGAAGGATCTTCATTTTCAAGCTTCGATGTGGTTGTGGCCATCGTTATCAGAATCTCGGTAGGATCGTTAAAAAAATTCCTTATAGGTAGGATCTTTCGATCCTGATAATGGGATCTTATAGGATTGTGGAATCTAGATCCGAATCCGATCCAATGTACAAGCCTTATTTTGTATTGTATAATATATTTTATTGTAAATTTTATGTTTGTTGTCTAAATACCAATTTATGTAATCAAAATAAATAATAAAAATTAAGTAGTATTGAATCAAATAGACTAAGAAAAACAAACTAGGAAACAAACATTCAAATATTGCGGGTAATTTAAAAAAATTAAATAGTTGGAAAAACAAACTTAGCTTTAGTGGAGCCTAAGGAGGGTAAGATGATTGCAACTTTATCCCAATTTTTAGAGAGATTATTTTTGTTACTCGAATCCATTCTACCAGGGATGCTAACGACAAACCTTATCATTCGATTAAGCTGCTCATTTGAGTTCTTAATCTATTTTCATATCCAACTTTGTTAAATATTTGTTCTTCACATTTTATGCATTATTGTAGATTGTAAAGTATTTTGTTATAGAATTCTTCTTCTTATTCACCTTTTTTAATGAAATACAAAACTTATAACATCAAGTTTTCTATTATATAATATTATATGTACATTTTACATGGAGTATTATATTTTTCACAATATCTTCACTTCTTTTTAATAGAATATAGGTTCATTTTGTGTATACTTTTTAAGAAATCCAAACCATACCAAGCCTTAAGTCCCATCAAATGTGGTCGGCACTTTTTAAGAAATATTTATTTAAATTAAATTATTATGTAATTTGCCTTTTTCGGTAGGATCTTACAATCCTCGATCCAATTCTACAATCCAATCCTATAAACACCTCCAAAGATCCAGCGAAGGATCCCGATTTTAACAACCTTGTTATGGCAATAGCTGGCTATTTGTGGTGACAAACTAGGCACTTTACATAAAGACAGCCAAGGAAGTATGCAATCCGAGAACAAAAGCTTCTTCGCAGAGGGTGCAATGTGATTTAGAGTTGATGTGTCTAGCGACAATATCTATCTTCAATATCAATTCAACGATGTCTTTAGAAGCCACGGGCTATTCATAACGGTCAAAGCTGTTGATTAGAAAGATAGCAGTGGTGAAGGGATTTGGTGGATTGAGTAGAAGGGGGTTGGGATGTGGGGAAGTGTGATGGTGGGAATAGGATGGGGTTGGATGGTTTAGATATGGAGGGGAGGAGGTCGTGGCAGTGGGTGAGGGTTCAAGATGTTGAGGAAGAGGTGGCAAGAATGGGAGTTATAGATGTGGCAGAATGAGGGGTGGTGGTGGGAAAGGGATGGAAGCAGAGGGCTAGGGGTTCAGATGTAGGGTAGAGGGATGGATTAAGATGGCTAGACCATGAGAGAGAAATATTGAGAGGTTAAGTGTTTTGAGGTGTTTGAACTTTGATGATATTGAGGTCCATGATATGGCAAAATGTAATTTGTAATTTTCCATTTTTTGGTTAAACAGTTTATTTTTTTTTGTTTCCATGTGTCACCCTTAGATGCGAGTTGGGTTTGGTTCGAGTCAAGGTGGACCACTGCCACATCACGTTTCTTGTCACATAAAATTGATAGGCTATGAAACACAGACACTTCAAAATAGGCGCCATAGCAGTGTCGGACACGGGGACACACTACAATTTGAAGCTAATGACAACTTTGTACTAGTATAATACAATAATCATAATATCTTTTTATTTATCTACTCCCACATGTAGTTTATTCACAATGTTTCCAGAATAAAAGAAAGGTAAATTACACTTTCACCCCCTAAAGTATATCTCATTTCTCATTTAGTTCCTAAGGAAAAGATTTTATGGTACACGCCAAATGCATGTCCCTTTAATTTTATTATTTTTTTGCAGGAGATACACTAGGGGCACGACAAGGACACGCACGCCAAATGGCGTGTCCCTTTAATTTTTATTTTTATTTTTATTTTTTTTTGCAAGGGACATGTTAAGGACATGCGTGTCCAAATATGGATGATCTATTAATTTGTTTAAATCTAGTGATTTATACATATTGAAGTACTGTTAGTTTTTATTAATTTTGATTGTTTTGTAACATAATATTAATCTACATAGCAAATATATATTTTTTAAAAATAAGGCTCTGTTTGGTTCCATTCTCAAATCATGATTTCACCCTCATATTCCAACCCTCTGTTTGATTATAGTTTTCAAAATACACACTTGAAAACAATAATGTACATACACTTGTAAACTCAGAACTTTTCGTTTCATCACAATCATCACCATTATATATCAACTACTCATTGTTCATATTAACATTCACAAAATGAGTCCCTACCAAATTTTCCAACTCTAGGGTTTTCGTATAGTTAAAAGGAACAATTATTCACATACAGGCAAGGTTTTGAAAAGCGGTTGTGGTCGTCGTAACGGTTGTTGTGTGATAAGCGGTTGTAGGGTGAAAAGCCATAACGTAACGGTTGTGGTAACGGAACCATGATATTTTTCTTTTTCGCACAATTTGAAGAAAACTTACCGACATCGCTTGTGTTTTGGTTTAAGTTTTTGAAAAGAGTTTTTAGTTCTCGTATTTTTTGTTTTAGTGAATATTTTTAAAATTTTAAACATTTTTTTTACTTTTTTAGATGCACCTTACTTAGATATATCTAAAAAGTAAAAAATTTGTGAAAAAATATTTTAAAAAATTAATAAATACATAAAAATACAAAATATATACGGAATTCTCCTATTTTTTTGTATTTTTGGTATTTAGTGAATTTTTAAAAGGTTTCTTTCACAAATTTTTTACTTTTTAGGTATATTTATGTTAGGTATGTCTAAAAAGGGAAAAAAAATTGCTTAAAATATTTAAAAAATTCAATAAAAACAAAAAAAAACATGGAAAACAAGGAAGTAGAATTTTCTGAAAAGAGTTTTTCGAAAACTCTAACCAAGCATGCTGCATATTTTTTTTTCCTTTCAGAATCACATTTATTGGGGTTTAAAATAAATTATGATCACTTTTTGTTAATCTTTAAGTATGATCCAATATATTTCATATTTTCAAATTACTATAAAAGAAGTTTTTACATTTTTTTCAATAGTTAATGATTTTAAAAATAATTGATTTTAAATGTCTACAAATTATTTTTTACCAATACCTGAACTAACTGAATAAAAAATTTTCACAATTACTAAATAAAAGGATTATAAAATAAAATTTGTGCCATAAATTAAAAAAAAAATTATAAAGAAAAAAAAATCATATAATATTTTTTCTTTGAGTTTGGATCACTTGAACATTTGATCTTTTTTAGTAAGCTTTTGTGTGGGTTTTTTTTTTTTTTTTTCCAAAAAAGGAAGCTATTGATAATATTGTAAAAGGGTGTGACTGTATCTAACGGACCGTTCACATTCTGCTAAAGATGCCACTTCTGAATTACGTAACAATCGAAATGGTCGTTATATGTGTGAATTTCCGTCACACTGCTATAAAGGCCATAACGAGTGGCGATAACCACCACAACCATTACGTAACGACATTACATAACGGTTGCGGCTGCTTTTTAAAACCTAGCATACAGGTATAACATTGACGCTCCCATAAATAACACAACATTCCCCAATCTCACATACCCTTGCTCAAAGTCAAAACAATTTTGAGGTTATTTCTTGTCAACCTCTACCGACACAACAACCACCCAAACTCGAACGATCTACTATCTACATTACACATTAATTAGTAACACCAACCACGATGATTTACTCGATATTGAGTTCACCACACTTCCCACAACATCTCACTAAATCCACACCGGACTCTCCACAACTAGGCACACACAAAGCCATCATTCAGGACACTACCCTTTTGCCACTCAATTCACATCAACTCACCTTCCCAACTCAACTCACAATGATCGACATGTGCCTAAATAGCGACCAAACCTTACACCATCCCATGGAGACCGAATAGGCAACTATAATTCAAGTAAGCCAAACAAACGCAAGCATTCAACAACATTCATCGAAACATGCAAGATCAAAACACCATTACGACAATTATCATTTTAACGCATAATTCTGTCATCAAAAGGGGTCCTTCAAACAAGTCCACACCTTAAAGTCTAACAACAAAGTACAAATACAAAGCATATTTAAATATGATGCAGTCACATCTAACAACACATCCCAAGGATCACTCTATCGGTCTATGGTCAAAAGTCTCATCACTAGGTTGGTACAACTGCATAGACTGAGAAGTCAACTCTGCAAGACCCTCGAAACCTGGCCTATTCGGGTATGGTACCGATACTGTCTCTGTCATTGCCCAAATTGATTCGACTAAGTTTTGGATTCCAAAATTCCCAACTGAATCTCACGCTGAGGGCCAAGACGTCCAACGTGACCCGACTGATCATAACTAGAACAAACAGGTGATCCTCTACTCTGTGACTGGCCCAAATCCTGAATTTGATTAGATCTCACAAAAGACGGTTATGAAATTATTAACGTAAGCTGAAATTGTGCCCGCTCTCCTCTGCCTCGTACTAGGCCTAGTGTACTCTCGAACAATAGGAATAGCCGACATGGCCTCCTTCCCATCCTGACCAACATCTAAAATCACAGCTTCCATGTGGGTCGCAACCTCCACGATTGTGTAATAGTTCCTATACATATTTGTAGCAACCTTTCCCCGGATAGCATCACACAACCTTCTCTCGAATTCATTCTCTCGAATTCATCACAACGGCGCTCCTCTGTTGCCACCAACTCTGGAGCAGATCTAGACAAACTAGTAAATCGCACCTCAAATTGCGCTAAAAGAGTAGTGCCTTGGTGCAACTCAACGAATTGTACCCTCAATCTTTCCCTTGCATAGGGAGGAAAATACTTGGCCAAAAAGGCCTCAATGAAAGCAACCCAAGTGGTGGCTATAATGGTCTTAGCACACTTCCACTAGGGGTGCTCGTAGATCGGTTTTTGGCGATTCGGTTTACGGTTTGAACCCGCCCGCATGTCTGCAGTTTGGGAAAAATTAAACCCGCAACCACCCGCAGTACACGATGCAGTTTGTGCGGATAGAGTTTATGAATGCACGAGCAGTTTGTGAATTAGACTTTTTCCTTTAAAAATTTATTTTTGGGCATGTTTTCCCCATTTTCTAAATAATATTTTAGGCAATAAAATCACATATTTCTTATCATGAAATCATTATTTTTTAATAAGAAGGAAATCCTTAAAAAGCTTCAAATATTAATAATTACTTTAAAACATCGATAATTAATTAATTAAAACTTATACAATTAAAAACACAACAAAATCAATTCCCAAAACAAGCAAATCATTCAAAATCCTAAACTTTTAAATCAAATCATATACTAACACAAGCACATAATTCAAAATCCTAAATCATTCAAAATCATTCACCATCTAGTACCCAACAACACAATTAAAATAAAAACATTCAAAATCCTAAACTTACGTAAAAGTAATTCTTCATTAACTTTTACATTCATCCAAAATGCAATAATAATTACTTAGGAACCAAATAAATTGTTGTCAAACTTAGAGAATACCGGACGTAAAGATTCATCGCGGGAGATTCAACACTATCCTCCATTCAAACTAGATTACAAAACATTAGATTGAAAGTTAAATAAGAACTAAAATAGAAAATTCCAATCACAAATTGCATTTCAGGCTTCTACTTGACTAAATTGCCAACTAATATGCTGGAATTTGAGATGTAAAAAAACAACGTCCAATTAGTACACATTAATGTGTGTTTGAGATGGGAAAGATAGGGTACACACCTAACCTTTGGCATAGTACACAAAGTGGTTGTCCCATGACTTGAACCCATAACCTCAAGGTTATTAGGCCAAGGGTTTTACCATTAAACCATTGGTCACCCTTGGAATTTGTGATGTAATGAATAAAATAAACTAAATAAAATTTTAATAAACAATAATTCCAAATATAATGAAAAATCAACTCAGCCCTTGAAATAGTGTTTTGGTGGGGCTTTCTACAAGGGGATGTCATGTCATTGAAGCACTTGGGAGTGGGAAAAGGTCTATTTTCCCTCCTTATTCACAATCTTTTCACTGAGAGAAATTGGCATTGATTGAATTGTCTTTGTAAAATTAGTTTGTCCGATTATTAGCGCAGAAGCTAAAATTGGAACCCTCGTTTTGACATTGAGCAAATCTCTAGCAAAACTTGTCGATTCAATTTACAAGGATTTTCTACATAGGATGATCTACCCATAATATTTTTGGCTCGACGCATGTCTATTCTTGCAAATTAAGTCTTGAAAATAATTAAACCAGAGGCAACATACATGCTACTATACAGCAAACTCCAAGTGCATGATTTGATCAACCACAAAATAGTGTTCAAGAGAGGAATTATATAATCACATGGTGAACAATATAATGACATGTGAATTGGTGATTTTGATAGTTACTGAGGCAAATAATATATATATATATATAATATATGATGGTTTGTGTTTTGGGTTGGTGATAAGAAGGGATGTCCCATGTATGCAATAGCAAAGGTAATAGGAGCACTAACAGCACAAGAAACGCATAGCCGGTTGGAGGACACTGGTTTGAAGTAGGCATTTTGATAAACAATAATTCTAGATATAATGAAAAACTAAGTAAAATTTTGTTCATATCTTGAATAAAATTTTAAATAATTTTTCTAAATACATAACACACATGTTTGTAAAATAAAATCACTAAATTGTTGAGTGAGATAAAACAAATGTACAGGCTGTAAAAGAATAGTTTTACGCACAAAATCAAAGATTTAGTATTATTTTCATCCTGAATTTAACAGGTCACATTATCAAAAATTAAAATGATTAATATAATATAAAAAGTAATCCATGATTCAACTATTTTTCAACTAGTCAAACATATGATTCATTTAACTTCCAATTTTTAATCTCACAGATTGAGAGATTGAAAATGACTGCTCATTTAACTTCTAATGTTTTATAATTTAAACAAGTTTATGAGAGGAAGAATCCTTGAAGACACAAAAATCCAAAATGTAAGCAGATTGAGTGAGAGATTGAAAATGATTCTTTAAAAAATAAAGTAGTCAAACAGATAAAGAAGTAGTGAAACAGAAACCCATAAAGAAGTAGCCAACCAGATAAAGAAGTAGTGAAACAGAAACAGATAAAGAAGTAGTCAAACACATGATTCATTTAACTTCTATTTTTTTTATAATATAAACAAGTGTATGTGAGGAAGAGTTCTTCAAAACACAAACAATCCAAAACAGAAATAGACCTCAACGACGATGTAGCAATCGCAGCTGGAGGTGTTGCTGAAGAAGGTGTAACGAACTTGCGAAGGCGAACTGATTCGATTCTATTACCGATTGTCGCATAGGTGTAGCCGAAGAAGGTGTTGCGAACTTGATTCGATCACCGATTCGATTAGATCACCGATCGTTGCGAACTTGCGAAGGTCGATCACCGGTCGCCAGAGAGAGAGATGAAAGAACGAGTACACGAATAAGAGTGAGGGAGTGAGGGAGTGAGTGAGAGGCTGCCCTACTGGTGAGAGATTAGGGTTTTAGGGGGGGTTGGGAAAAAATCTATTTATCTAAACCGAAAATCTATTTAAAGAAATTGTCCATTTAAAGGTTCAAAATTATGTTTAATACGAGGTTCAAAGTTCAAAATTATGTTTAATACAAGATTCAAATTAAATCAGAAAGGTCCAAAAATATGAGGCCCTAATGTATATTCTATAAAATTGTAAGCCTAAATGTAAATAATTGTTCCTTATATATTAAATAGTGTAATTTGATTTTATAGGATTTTTTTACATTTTACGAGCTATTAATCACTTTACTTAAATGTCAAACTTAAAATTTTCAATCCGAAAATTATTTTTGTACTAAAATTGGGAGAATCACTTTTTGATTTAGTTGGATTTTAAATTATTTTGTATTTTTTTTTTGAATTCAAATGGAGATAATTGCTTAGTTACATTGTAAACTTAAGTAAGCATTTTACTTAAATAGAAATAAGGTTGATATGTTGAGAGTGCTTTAGGAATTGAGCTGTGTGACTAGTCAGGTCTGTGGTGATCGCTCGAACGGTTGGTTGATCGCTCGAGATGTGAGGAGGGTGCATCCAGTATTTCGCTCTCGCTCTGTAGACTAAAATGCTGACAGCTTGAGTTTACCGCCCGAGCTATCTATGCGATATCAGCAACTTAAAGTTGAATTTTACGTCGTTTCTTTCACTTTTTCATTTCCTCTTCATCTCATCTCTCCTCTCTCCTCAACTATAAAAGCCCTAATTTTCTCTCTCTAAATATCTCACTTTTCCCCAAGATTCAAACCTAAACCTCTTATAAAAGACAAAGACTACGTGGAGATCTTGATTTTTATCAATTAAATTTTGATTTCATGAAGAGTTCTTTTTTAATCTTGCTTATTTGCTCTCATTTTTTAGGGGACTCCCTTAACAATATATATTTATGATTTGGTGTGATTTTGTAACACTTTGAGGTTATATGAGTTAGAAACCTTTGAATTAAAAGATGTTTATGTACAAAAGGGGGGTTTTCTCTCAAATTTTGAAATGTTTTGAATGTTTTGACATATTAATGAATAATACTTGATGATTTGAGGATTTGATAAACAAATAAGAAAACCCCCAATTTTCTTGAAACCCTATGTTTGAAAATTTTGTTTTAAAGAAGGGTTTGAATTGATTGGTGGTTTACGATGAAATTTAAATTAATTTTTCATGGAGGTATGTGTATGGGAGCTCAAGCCACCACTTGGTCGCTCGAGTGGTCTATGAAGACTGTAAAAGTATTGAGAGCTCGTGATGTATGCTCGAGCCAACACTTGGTCGCTCGACCGATGGGCAAACATAGACTCAGTTTGCTCGAGCGGTCTGTGAAATTCTAGACTCTAAATTCAACAAAAATGGCTTCCAAACAAACTTTTCAAAACTTGAGGTCTTGCATGGCTTGTTTAAAAGCATGGAAATACTTTACAAAGCATAAATTCATGACCCTTAATAAACCATTTTCTCAAAACTTCATCAATTTGTCAAAGATTTGAACCAAAACTCATGCATGCAAGATTTTTCAACTCATTTATCTTGTTCTTCAAAAACATGCAATTGGTGATCATAAATCCATGAATTTCTAAAACAATATGCAAGGTATAAACTCACATGCATATAAGAACTTCAAAACTTAAACTAAAATGATGAAATCAAAGATTATCTTCCATGGACATGCATGCAACCCATTTTCTTGTTCTAAACTCATGTTTTCTTACAAATTCCATGAAATTAGTTCAATGACTCTTTTAATTCTTGATACATGAAGGATTTTCTACAGAATTTAGGCTTAGAACTCTTACCTAAAGCCTTAATCTCAAAAATTAGAAGTGATTTCCCTTTTGCTTTCTTCTTCCTCTTCAATCTCTTGAGTTCTCTCTCTCTAGAGGTAAGCTGTCTCTCTCTCTCTCTCTCTCGAATTTCTCAACACAAGAACAAAATGGACTAAAGGAATAATGCATATCACGACAAAACCCATCAAATTAAACACACACACACACACACACACACACAGACCCCCTCACTTCTTAGGCACAAGACACATGTACTGATGCAAAGCTCCAGCACACTCATTTACATGTGCACACACTATAAGCTAGGATCCTCTACACACCACTCCACAATTAATCGCATGTGTAGGATAAGCTTAACTCTTGATTACATGATTAGCTTAATTAAACCACACTTAACCACACTTAGTCTTAATTAATCAATTCTCACATAACTTAATCAGTCTAATTAACCTCAATTAAGGTCCAATTAATCAAATTTAATTTTATCAATCTGAATCAAATTTTTAATCAAACTCCCAAAAGGCTCCAAATATTCAACTAAACTTATTAGACTCATCAATTTTGGTTTCTCAAATCATTAAAGCCTTTAATTTCGGTTTCAAATCAAAATTCCCATTAATAAATTATATATTTAAATTAAACATCTCACAAGAAATTTCAATTCAGGATAATCATAATTTTCAATCCATATAACTTGATTAACTCACTACAAGAAATTGCATTTTTCGTAATGCAACAAAATATGTTGCTAAAAGGGAAAACTTGCCAGCAAAAAGTTTCGTCGACACAAAAAGTAAAAGTGAGTCGGCAAAAGTTTTTGCCGACGAAATTATCATTGCGTTGGTAAAATTAATGCCTTTATCGACTTTAGCCTGCTTTTCGTGCTCTTTCAGAATCGATTAGCCCTACGATTCGGACTCAGTAGTTCGATCTAATTTCACAAGTGCAACTTGTGAAATAGATAAATACAAAAAAAGTCCAAATTCGACAATTCGTTTTGGAAAATCGATGTTTGAATCTAATGCCAAAAATGGACTGCTTTGCCAGATTCCAGAGTCGCCACCTAAATATTTTTTGAAAAATTTAGGAAACACCGAGACTCGTGCCAAAGGCCATTAGTCTGTCATCACCAAAGTGTCTCGACTTGGGAATTTAGGCATGAGAGGGAAGGTCATGAATTGAGCACCCTCCTCACCCGATCAAAGATTAGCCTCTACTAATCATGTTGTGATTCTTATTTACGTTATATGCTCTTGTTCTGATTGTTAGGCTAATATTACTATGTGACGCAACAAGTATAGACTAATTTGCAAAAGTTGGAACACTTTGACTTCATGTTTATTTGAAAATTGTTTTGAATACGCGTCACTTGAAAAGGTGAGTGTGTACATTAATCAATTTGTCCCAATTTTAGCCATTAGCCTTAATCCACAGGCATTCAAACAGGTATATCATCTAAGCATTTAGCCTTATGGAAAAGCATGCTCGACATGACAACAATCACACGCAATGTAAGATGCTAAACTAATAAACGTTCACCTAGTACTCCAAAGCAAGCCGAACAAAGAAAAATAATTAGAAAATATGCATGTTCCTAAATAATGCAATATGACTAATGCAATGCACACATTTATACAATTTTATAGGCTCAGCTATGAGCATGGTATATGATCCGATTCAAAACATGTGATAAATCACGTATTCAAGCAATGAAATTGAATTTTGACATTGGTTAGTATGATGAGCCGAACCCAGATGCATGTGAGACGAGTGTATGCAAAGATGAGAATGCTAAGTAAACATGATGCTCTACACTACCATTATAAACGGGTAAATAAAAGGGAGAAAGAAATAGAGGTTGAAAGACATACATGCTTATTACATATTTAACCTCATGCAAGAGGGTGCGAATGAGTGTCAAATGTCCGGATTAACTAATTATTACAGAACCATGCGAATAAATTGAACTAAAACTAGCTAAGCTAATTCAATTAACTCTTTAATTATAAGGTTGGAACAAATAATAAATGAATATCTAAACTATCTAATTTATTACAACAAAGGCATTATATCAATAATAATTGCAACAAGGACAATAAGAATTATTTACAATAATTACAACAATACTAATGAGAATGGTAATCTACTAAACCACAATGAGTCATCGCATGCACAGTGCCTGAAGCTTGACTGCTCGAGCTTGCTTGCTTCCGTCACCTACTGCTTCGCAAAAAGCTCATTGCTTAGGAAACATTGAGAGTCGCCGCCCCAAATGAGATCCGACAGGCCAAAGAGTGCCGGCCGACACTAAATTTTATGCCAAAAAGTGTTTTCTGCTCTGAGGTGGGAACAATGCAGACATGACCTTTCTAGGCCTTGTTTGCCCCTTCTGCCCCTCTCTGTCATGGGAAACTCAAGAGAAGGACCATTTCGCATCGAAACCATCAATTAGCACAAGTTGATGGCTTGATGATCCAGAGCACGTTTGGATAAAATTAACAAATGTGATGAAAAACCACCCTTTCCTCTTATCATGAAGACTCAAAAAGGGAAGTCGACATGCTCTAAATCTTATCAACATATCATGTCTTCATATGTGACAATTCCTGAAACAATGGACCCAAAGATAACGTCCTAGAATCCAACCACCTCTAAGCATTTTCTTTATGTCAGCTTAGTTCATTTTAAGCCGATTTCATTAGTCTTTGCCATTATTTAATCAATTTGTCCAAAATGATGTTTAAGTCCGCTAAATGAGAAGAAACGTCAAGCAAGAAGTGATTCTTGGCATAAAAGAGGGCCTATGACTTGATGATTGAAGTAACTCTCAAAACAAAACAAACAAACAAACAAACAAACAAAAAAAGAAGAGAGGGAGGTGGCAGAAATGACTTATGCAAAATTGATTATTTAGAATGAGACTCTTGACATGAAAATTAACCAAAGAAAAACTATCAAAGCATGGGTGACACAACACAACTAGCTAGATATGAAGACTTGCAACACAACATGCTAGATATTCAAAGCATACCTTAATTAAATAAATTACAACAGTCCTAAAACAACCCCTGATATGCTAAAAATAGTGGCTAAAAATCATGTTAAAGAGCATAAAAAAAAGGGTAGGAAATAATAAGGCAAAACAAGGCTAGTGAACAAAAGCAAGGAGAGATGGCTAACCTCTCAATTTTTGAGACCTCAAACCATGTTTTTTAGCCTTTATTAAACTCTGAAAATTAGTTTAAAAAGGCAAAGAAAAGAGGGTAGAACATGGGTGTGAGCTATGAAGTAGAGCAAGAAAGGGTGTTAACCCTTTCTACCCTTTGGTAACCATTCAAACCCAAGTTCCATCACTTGGAATGGGATCAAAAAATACAAAAACACATGAAATAAACAAAGAAAAACAGAAATGAAAGTAATACAAAGGTGGTGAGCTTATACCTCTTGAAGAAGGTAAGCTCTTGTTTGTGAACCAAACATGGTCCAAGCACACTCTCAAGTAGGGGTGTGCGCAATGCGGTTCGGGCGGTTTAAGAGCAAAATTACAAACCGAATGGCGGGTTGGCGGATTAGCGGATTGATGAATTGAGGTTTGGGAGGTTTTTGGCGGATTGGCGGATTGAAGAATATTCTAACTAATTATCATATATTTGCATAATATATAACACTAATTTGTATAATATTTTTTTAGATATATAACACAAAGTAATTTTACATAATATGTTTCATATATATAACCACTAATTTGTAATAAATTTCATATCTTAAATCTCTCTCACACTCATTTTTACATTGATATTTTATTGGAAGTTAAAAAATATATATGTATTAACTATAGCGGAGCAAAGCAGTTCGGTTGGCAGATTAAAAATTTTAAAGTTTAAATCGCAGTTAGTGGTTAGAGGGGTGCAGATTGACGCGGATCGGTGTGGTTTTAGCGGATTGGGCGGTATTTTGCACAGCCCTACTCTCAAGCTTGAATTGTGACTGTAGCTCGTCTTTTCGTGCCCCCTTTCGGAAGAATGAAATAGCCGTTACAGTTCGGACTCCACTCGTGTGTTGGTTCTGAATCTGATTTCACAAGTGCAATGTGAAACAATGGAAACACAAAAAGAGTCCAAATCCGGCAATTGTTTTTAGAAAATCGATGTTTGAATCAATTGCCAAAAATGGACTGCTTTGCCAGATTTCAGAGTCGCCACCTAAATATTTATGGGAAATTTAGGAAACCCGTGACTCGTGCCAAAGGCCATTAGTCCGTCGTTACCAAAGTGTCTTGGTTCGAGAACTTAGGTATGAGAGGGGAAGGTCAATAATGAGCACTCCACTCACCCGATCAAAGATCGACCTCTACTAATTATGATGTGATTCTTATGTACAATATATGTTCTTATTCCGATTATTTAATAAATCCTAAAATTTATTATGTGAAGCATACAAGGTATAGACTAGTTTGCTCAAATTGGAACAATTCAATTTCATATTTGTTTCTCGAAAAGGGTTTGAATTTGCCACCCTTAGGTGGGCTTAGGTTTGTGAATCTTAAAACGTACATTCGTTGAATCATTCCAATTTAAGCAACAAGCCTTCATTCACAGGCATTCAAACAGTTTATCATTTAAGCAATTAGCCTCATGATAGGATGCTAAACATAATAAGAAAATTATGTACAAGCGGGATGCTAAAGCACAACAACTCACATATTTACCGACGTCCTGCGAACAACTACAAAACAAAGTTAGAAAATATGCATGATTCCTAACTATACAACACATGTGATATGCAATTACTAGACTCAGCTACTAATATGGCATATGAAATGAATTGATCGCATGGGTCTAGGCATGTATTCAAAGAAGTATTGAAACGACAATGCGAATTGGATGATGAACCGAGCCTTGGTGCATACAATACAAGTGGATGCAAACATGAGTATGCTAAATTAAACATGATGCCTCTAAACTAACCATCATAAGCTGATAAATAAAAGGGAGAAAGACGTGGGGTTGGAAGACATACACACACACGCACACGCACACTTATTACAAGTTTGTTTGCCCTCGCGCAGGAGGGTCCAAATGAACTAATGCGCCCTCACGCAGGAGGGTCCGAATGAACTAATACGCCCTCACGCAGGAGAGTTCGAATGAACTAATTATTACAAAACTTGAATAAATAAACTAGTTATCTAAGCTAATTAATTATTACAAAATTCTAATTAAACAATCAATTACACTAATTAATTAATTTATACAATTCTAATTAACTAATTAATTAATTACACTAATTAATTAATTTATATAATTCTAATTAAACTTAATTAATTAATTACACTAATTAATTAATTCTAAAATTCTAATGAACTAACTACTTAAACTACTTAATTAATTCTAAAATTCCAATTAAACTAACTAATTACTTTATAAAGTTCTAATTAATTAAAATTCTAATGACTTAACTAATTAACTACACCAATTAATTAATTTAATTACATTTTAATTAATTCATTACAAAAAACCTACACTAATTAATTAACACCGGTTAATTAAGTAAATTCTAATTAACTAAACTTGGCTTCCTTCACATCAAGCTGGTTCCCGAAGCCGACCCATGCGCCGTATGAGAGTTGGCTCTCCTTAAAGCCTTGATCGGCCCAGATTGTGGGATGTGGTCAGGACCATCGGATGTTACTTGCGTAGCTATGAGCAATGCGAAGACGATGACCAACCATCCCACCAGTTTCTCTATTTTCAACATCAACCCCCCTTCTCGCACACTTTCGCAACAGCCATGGCAGAACAGCAGCACCTATTATTGAAGTGGACCTCATACGGCATGCGTCTGTGTGTGCATGTTGCTGCCGTGTGTTTGGCTGTGATGCATGGGTGTGTGGTCTGCCGTGATAAGAGAGAGAGAGAGAGAGAGAGAGCCAGGTGGTCATGTGTGTATATCTATGGAGATGTGCTGGGTTGTGAATGTGTGTGCCTATGGTCCGAGAGAGAGGACTGGTAGTGTGTGCGTGTGTTGTAGAGAGAGAGACCTAGCTAGAGAGAGATGAGAGTCGTGTGTTGTGGTGTGTCTCCCGTGTGTTACGGTTGTGTGTGAGCTTGGCTCAGGTGGTGTGGTGTGTGATGGCTGTGCATGGGTGGTATGTGATGGCTGTGCATGGGTCTGTGCATGGGTGGTATGTATATCAGCCGTGTGTGGTTTGTTTCAGTGAGGTGCCGAGAGTGGTGGGTGTGTGCATGGTGTGTGTGTGGTGTGCCGTGAGTGGTTGTGTGGTGTGTGTATGGTCTGTATCAGTGTGTGTATGCATGTGTTGAGTGTGTGTGTGTGTGTGTATGTCGTGTCTGGTTGTGTGCATCCCCTCTCAATGTGTGCTGGGTTTGCCGAGAGAGAGAAGACAGAAATCAGTCTGTTAGAGAGAGAGAGAGCTGGGTTTGGTCTGTTGTCTATGTGTGTGCATGGCCATGACGGGTGTTGTGGCTACTGGATGTGTGTGGTGTGCCGTGTGTGCATGGTGTGAGTGTATCTGTGTGTTGTGTGTTGAGTGTGTCTGGGTTGTGTGTTGAGTGGCTGTGTGTATCGTGTGTGTGTGAGTGGTGAAGCTAATGTGTGGGTGTGATCCGTGTGTATAGTGTGTGCATGGTCTGTGT
The DNA here is from genome assembly GCA_025200525.1 of Camellia lanceoleosa. NCBI lineage: Eukaryota > Viridiplantae > Streptophyta > Magnoliopsida > Ericales > Theaceae > Camellia > Camellia lanceoleosa. The sequence continues at coordinate 1,083,747 of CM045769.1, forward strand.
GGGTGGTGCCTCTTCTCCTCCTGAAAAATAGATGTGTGGGTTATGTGAGTATGTGATGGCAGCGGTGATGTGGTGTGTGCCGTGAGTGTTGAGTGTAGTGTGAGCTGAGTGAGAGTGTGTTATGTTAGGTGAGTGCATGTGTGTGAGAGGGAGGGAGTGAGAGAGAGGTGTGTATGTTAGCTGATGGGTGTGTTCTCCTCTCCCTCACCTTTCTCTCCCTAAGCCGAGAGAGAGAGATCGATGGGTTTGCATGTGTGGTGTCTTTATGTGTGTGTGCTGTCGTGTGTAGTGAGAGGAGAGTGAATTGTGTGGTGTGCTCCGATCAAAGGTGATATGAGTGTGCCGTGTATGTGAAAAAATGAAGTTGGTCGTGTGATAGGAGCTCAGAGAGAGATGAAGTTGGGTTCCCTTTTTTTCTCTCTAGAGAGAGAGTTTTTAAGACCAAAAATCCTCTCCCCTCCGTCCTTTTTTCCCCTGATGCATGAATTGCACTTATCATATTCCATCAAAAAATATCCCCTCCTTCTTTTGCTTTTTCTCTGTAAAACGAATCTCTTCCACCACCATCTTGTACAGCTACACAAACCCACTTTCTCTGTCTAACCTTTTTTTCTCTCTAAAACAAAAGCATATCTTTTTATCACCCCACCACTTCTCTTTTATTCCACCACCCACGAATTGTAATATGCTAAAACATAATAAATATCACCATCCACATCCACCGAATTCAACATTGTCTCTCTCTTCCTCCCAAATATCCCCGGCAGAAACAACACATTCTCTGTATTTTTTTTTATTATTATTTTCTTTTCTTTTCTTTTTTTTTTTTTTTGTTTGATTAATATTTTGTTTTATCAAATATTTATCAATTTATATAAAACACACCTAAAATAAAAAAGAAATACACACCTAAAATAAATATACACACACATATATAAAATTATAAAATATTACAAATTAATAAAATATTAGGGATGGCCAAAAGGGAAAAGTTAGGAATCATGAAAAATTTGTCATAAAAATGATCATGAAAAATTTATGATCTTTAGATTACCTTGATTAGTGTGTAGTGCTTTATTCTAAGTGTAATCCAAGGATCACAAAGCTTTCATGATACCTAGCATTGTTGTGGCCAAAATGGGTGAGGTTTTGGAATTAAAGTTTCAATTTGATTTTTCAGCTAAGAAATTCATAAAGTGGCATATTCCAATTTTCATCATGGGGTGTTCAAAAGAAGGTGTCCAAGTCTTAAGGGTGGTCAAAAATGGGGTGTCTACAGTTGCCCCTCTTTGACAGAGCTCGAAGTCATAAAATGACGTGAGTGAATGTCAAAGTCCGAAGACGACCCTTTTTGACAAAGCCGTAAGACTTGGGCAAACAAACAAAATGCAATACAAGTGGTTGAACCCGAAGGTTGCCTACGTATCCCTTTGCAAGGAATCAAACCAGCGTAGTTCAGGGGCAAGATGCTAATGATATGAAGGAAGATTTTGAGAATTGGACTTATACGCTTACGCGAAGCCGGTTTGAAAATTGGACTTATACGCTATGCGAAGCTGGGTATTTTTGAAAAACAAACACTTATGATCATGCAAAACAACCTAACATGTCTCATGCGAAAGGAGAAAGGATGGTGTGAACAGACAGGCGCACCTGCTGTTGTTAACCGATTGGGTGGTGTGAACAGACAGGCGCACCTGCTGTTGTTAACCGATTGAGGTGGCCGTGGATATCATTTTTCTGATCATATTTACATCTTTCCCTATTCTCCAATGGGGTGACAGACTAGGTTGGTTCAGTATCCAGAATTGAAACGCATATAAGCTATCTCAATCTATGGGGCTACCATACAGATTTCAAGCCGAGAATGCACCCCTAGATGCACCTCTGGGTATTTAAACCAGACTTTAGTCTCGGAAATCCCGAACCTTTTGCGTTCTAGGCATCGCCATTCGAACTCTAGTTTCCACCGTCGCAGATGGTCTCCTAGGAACTCATTGCAATCACAGGCAAGTGGTTATACCAGACCACCTAAAGTCGTTCGGGCACGACAAACACCAAAGGAATTGCACCTTCAGAGGATTTAAGATCTCCCAGACCAAGGATTTTGAGGTCTCCTAGACCGGGGATTTAAGGTCTCCTAGACCGGGGATTTTGAGGTCTCCTAGACCGGGGATTTGAGGTCTCCTAAACCGGGGAATTAAGGTCTCCTAGACCGGGGATTTTGAGGTCTCCTAGACCGGGGATTTAAGGTCTCCTAGACCAGGGATTTTGAGGTCTCCTAGACCGGGGATTTTGAGGTCTCCTAGACCGGGGATTTTGAGGTCTCCTAGACTGGGGATTTAAGGTCTCCTAGACCAGGGATTTTGAGGTCTCCTAGACCGGGGATTTTGAGGTCTCCTAGACTGGGGATTTAAGGTCTCCTAGACCGAGGATTTTGAGGTCTCCTGGGCAGATTTTGAGGTCTCCTGATCGGGATTTAAGGTCTCCTAGACCAGGGATTTTGAGGTCTCCTAGACCGGGGATTTAAGGTCTAGGAGACCAGGGATTTTGAGGTCTCCTAGACCGGGGATTTAAAGTCTCCTAGACCGAGGATTTAAGGTCTCCTAGACTAGGGATTTTGAGGTCTCCTAGACCAGGGATTTTGAGGTCTCCTAGACCAGGGATTTTGAGGTTTCCTAGACCGGGGATTTTGAGGTCTCTTAGACCAGGGATTTAAGGTCTCCTAGACCGAGGATTTCAGGTCTCCTAGACTGGGGATTTTGAGGTCTCCTAGACCAGGGATTTTGAGGTCTCCTAGACGGGGGATTTAAGGTCTCCTAGACCGGGGATTTAAGGTCTCCTAGACCGGGGATTTTGAGGTCTCCTAGACCGGGGATTTAAGGTCTCCTAGACCAGGGATTTTAAGGTCTCCTAGACCAGGGATTTTGAGGTCTCTTAGACCGGGGATTTTGAGGTCTCCTAGACTAGGGATTTTGAGGTCTCCTAGACCGGGGATTTTGAGGTCTCCTAGACCGGGGATTTAAGGTCTCCTAGGCCAGGGATTTTGAGGTCTCCTAGACCGGGGATTTTGAGGTCTCCTAGACCGGGGATTTAAGGTCTCCTAGACCAGGGATTTTGAGGTCTCCTAAACCGGGGATTTTGAGGTCTCCTAGACCAAGGATTTTGAGGTCTCCTAGACCAAGGATTTTGAGGTCTCCTAGACCGGGGATTTTGAGGTCTCCTAGACCGGGGATTTTGAGGTCTCCTAGACCATGAGAGTACACAAGATAGTGTGATGGAATTGAAATTGAAATTTGTGTGGTAGGTGAACGAAGTGAGATTATTGTGCAATAGATGCACAGAATGAAAGAAGGAATTGTATGTTCGAACCAAATACCATATACATATACCATATATAGACAAAATACTTACAAATATGACAATATACACAGACATGCATATACGGTATACATATGTTCATATACAGATAAAAATACACATAGATATATACATATGGTATACATATATACATATACAAACAACATACAAACAGATATATACACAGACACATACAGTATATATACAGGTATATACAACACAGACATATACGGACCTATACACAAACATATACGGATATATACACAGATGGAGAATATTCCGTTTGCAACCGTCAGTGGGAAGATGTCGTTACTGAGAAGGCATATTCTGTTTGCTGACGTCAGCACACGTACACAAAACACACACAAAAAGAAAGGAAAATCACAAAATTGGTGGACATGGAATGCGGGGTGTCGAACCCCTGACCTCAAGCTCGGCCTTCGAGTCCTTAACCACTGAGCCACGTCACTCTTGTGACAAAATATACAAACAAATATATATATATATATATATATTATACAAGACATATATATACATAAAACCAAAACAAACCAAAAAAAACACTCAATGTGGGGTTCGAACCCCTGACCTCGGGCTCAGCCTCTCAATCCTTAACTCACTAGGCCAAACCACTGAACCCAAGCCACACCTGTGACTCAAATGTTCAAACAAATATATAAGACATATTTATACATAAAATGAAAACAAAACAAAAGAAACACTCAATGTGGGGTTCGAACCCCTGACGTCGGGCTCAGCCTTTCAGCCTTCAACCATTGAGCCACTCCACTGAACCCAAGCCACTCATATGACCAAAATGTTCAAACAAATATCTATATTACATGGCTATACAATATATATACATATATGCATACACAACTCTCCCGCGTTTCTTGCCGCGTTTGACACACGGGCCTTGCTTTTGTGTCGGCTAGCCGACAAAAGCAGCCCCCTCGATCGACGCTCGCCTCGACCCTCTCCCTCTCTTTGTCTTTCTCTCTCGTCTTTTTCTTCTCTTCAGTATCATCCCTCTTCTTCTTAACCGTTCTCTTCTTCTTCTCCTTCTCCATTATCGCTCTTCCATTGTCCTCCTCCTTTTTCTTTTTCTCTTCTGTTTTCTGCCATTCTTCTGTGACTGCCTTCTTTTCTGCCCTTTCTTTCTTCTCTTCTTTTATACATGGTTTCGTCTCGCCCTCTCTCTCTTTTTCCGGATCTTAATGATCCATCGAGCTCCTCTGGGCCAAGTGCCCCTGCTCTTACGCATCCCAGTCTTCCCACACTAACAGTTGAGCAAGTGATGACTACTCAAACTGATATTGATGCCAACCACCTCACGGTGAAGTCGTGTATGGAGCGATGGCCACGATCACTAACTTTGTCTCACCGTCTACAAAACAAGGCGTGTGAGGTACATCGGGTTAACGGCCAACTCACTCTGCTTCAACAGATGTATAAAGATGCACGAGCGGAGATTTGTGCGCTGAAGGCAGAGAACAAAGAACTGAAACGGAAGGCTACCTCCATGGAGAGTAAAGAGGTAAAACGACAGGCCACTTGTGTGGACCAGTTCGGAGCGCCGGCGTATTTTTCCTTTGATGGTCGGCGGAAAGTGAACTCTTTTGCCGGAAACATTGAGGCAGGGCCTTCGAAGGCCGATGACAAAAAGAGGAAGAGCTCGACGACGGAAGAGCTGAGTAAATGAAGCTGGCATGTGGTCGACATCTGCGAAGATGAAGAAGAGGAACAAGATCCCCTCTTTTTTTTTTTCTGGACTCATTTTATTTTTATTTTTCTGGGTTTGTTTTTTGTATTTCTGGTTTTTTTTTTTTTTGGACTTTGTTTTTTTTTTTTTTTTCTGGGTTTGTTTTCTGGTTTTTCTTTTTTTTTTCTGTATTTTCTAGGTGTAACAACGCCCGCGGGGGACCTCGCTACAGTTCGGACTCGATTTTGTTGCGGTTCTAAATCTCGAACCAAAGAGTCCAAATCCGGCAAATCGTTTTGAAGGAAAATAGATTTTTTTGAAAGAAGTGCCAAACATGGACTGCTTTGCGGATATGAGTCGCCACCTAAATATTTTAAAATGGGAAATTTAGGAAACCACGACTCGGTGCCAAAAGGCCACGTGTCCGTCATCACCAAAGTTGGCTCGGGAACTTGGGTACGATTAGAGAAAGTCACATCGTGAGCACCCACTTCGCCGGTCAAAGCAAGCCTCTACTAACCATGATATCTGTTTTGAAAACTTTGTGCGTTCTTATTAGGTTATTAGCCTAGGTTACTATGTGATGCTTTCATGACAAACAAGTATAAATCGGGCCGTCGAATTGGAACAAAACATTTCATGTTTGTTTGTTTGAAAATGGTTTGATGGTGCTACTGCAGTAGGCTAAAATCTTGGTTGCCACCCCCGGGTGGGCTTAGAAAACAATGATTTTGCCACTATCTAGTGGGCTTAAAACAAACAGTCAATGCATTGTCCCAATTCAAATAACTCAACCTCCACCCACAGGCATTCAAGGCAGTTATATCACATAAGCAGTTAGCCTCATGGTAAGCATGCTATCATGGCAACACTCACACGCATGCAAGGATGCTAAAGCATAAAACTCACCGAGTACTCCAAGCCAAAATAGAAAACTGATTAGAAATCATGCATGATCCTAAGTATACAGAATTGCCTAATGCAACACATGCAAAATGCAACTATAGTAGGCTCGGCTATTCTAAAGATGGCATGTGAGATGCTTGACTATCATATATTCAATTTGGAATCGAAATACTGAGATCACGGTTTGTATGATGCTGAGCAGGCGATGCGTCTGATGAATGATGCAAACATGATGTCATCTTGTATGCTAATTGAAATATGCCCTATATCTAACCATTGTGGCGGATAAATAAAAGGAGAAAGAAATGGGGGTTGGAAGACATACATCACACTCACACACCCTTATTACAGTTGCCCTCGCCAGAGGGTCCGAATAAATATCTGATCCGAATAAAAGAATATCTGATCAGGAAATAAATATACAAATTTCTAATTAATTAACAAATTAATTACAGAAAAGTGAAACTGGCATGCAAGCCGAGCGCCTCGCTTCGATAGATGATGTATCTTGGCTTGCCGGGCGAAATCCTTTGGGATGCTGATTAGCCTCTGTTTGCGTATTTCTCGAAATGTCTTGAGTTTGAAAGGTTCTTGATTCTTCATTTTCTTTAGCGAGAGAGCGGAAAAAAGGGCATAGCAATGTATTTTCACAAATATATGCATGCCTCGATCCTCGTGCCACCAATCACGCATACCGATGCATGATGGTAGGAGTCGGATTGCACAACTCAATATAGGATGAATGTAGGTGCATGCTATAACAAAACCTAACTCCATCATGGGTAATCCGAAGTGTCGATGGTAGAATTGAGACATGTTTAGTTACTCGAGTACAAAAGCGCCTCGTTTCCGTGCAATACGCATGAAATGCAACTAAGATCCAGCCTAGTATGCACAATTCTGATGAAAATGAAACGAAAATGAGACGAAAATGAGGCGCCTCGAAAAGCGTGCAGCGCAGACGCATAAGCGTGATGATGTGGAATGCAAAGCGGATAAAACCGAAGTGCCTCGAAATCTGGCATACGCACGCATAAGCAAAGCGATGATGAGATGAAAAGACGGATAAAACCAAAGTGCCTCGGAGTGCGTGCCCACGGGCACGTAAACCGAGGCGATGACAAAATGCAAATCGGATACAACCGAAGTGCCTCGAAATGCGCGCCTACAGGCACGCAAACCGAGGCGATGATGAAATGAGAAATCGGGTAAAACCGAAGTGCCTCGAAATGCGCGCCTACAGGCACGCAAACCGAGGCGATGATAAAATAGAAATCGGGTAAAACTAAAGTGCCTCGAAATGCGCGCCCACAGGCATGCAAACCGAGGCAATGGCATACAAGCATGAAAATGCAAATTGGGCTTACGCCAACATGAGAGGGCCTCAACCACACTCACATAGGCTGCCGTCGGATGAAAATGAAGTGCCTCGAAATGCGTGCACTGCAGCACGCATACCGAGGCGATGGCATCTAAGCATGAATGAATGCAAATTGGGCTTACGCCAACATGAGAGGCCTCAACCACACTCACATAAGCCGTCGGATAAAAATGAAGTGCCTCGAAATCGTGCACACCGCGCAAAGCGAAGGCATACAAGCATGAATGCAAATTGGGCTTACGCCAACATGAGAGGGCCTCAACCACACTCACATAAGCTGCCGTCGGATAAAAATGAAGTGCCTCGAAATGCGTGCACACTGGCACGCAAACCGAGGCGAAGGCATACAAGCATGAAAATGCAAATTGGGCTTACGCCAATATGAGAGGGCCTCAACCACACTCACATAGGCTGCCGTCGGATAAAAATGAAGTGCCTCGAAATGCGTGCACACGGGCATGCAAACCGAGGCGAGGCTCTAAAGCACCAAAATGACATGCGAATGAGATGTAGCAAATGGCATAAGGAAGATGCAAAATTCAGCAACTAAGATAATGCAAAAACAGCCCCCAAATTATGATAAAATTGCAACCGATGCCCAAAATGCGATGAAATGCACCCGAAATGGCCTCTGACCCTATTAAAGATAGAGAATATGGACATGGAATGCAAAACAGTGGCAAGGCAGCCCCTAAACTAGCATTTTATTAGCACAAAGCAAGGCCAAATAATGCTCGCAAGTATGGAAACAAAAGCTTGCAAAAAATACGGTAAAAGAGGGGAATTACAAAGCAAGTGATATGTACAATGCTCAAACCCAAAAAATCAGTTCTACAACATTGAAGATGGAACAAAAATATGCACAAATGCAAGAGATGACAACCTCTAAATCAGTATGTATATATTCTAAACATAGCATGCAAAAAGGGGCTATAAAGAGAGGTATCATGAGCAATGACCAAACCACTTAAGACCCTTGACAAAAAGTGTAGAATAGACCAAAACAAGACACTCTCTAAGCCTGATGGAGGCTCAAAACAGTAGCTAAACAAGTCTAACAAAGCATGCAAATTTACGGTAAAATGAAAGAATTTCAAAGGAAGTACCAAAAATATACACCAAATGTCTTAAGACCCTAAACAAAACATGACAAGGAGACAAAAATAAGACTTTGTCTAGGCCTGATGAAGGCCAAAATCCGAAGCTAAGAAAGCCTAACAAAGCATGCAATTTTACGGAAAAAAAGGAGGAATACAAAGGAAGTGCCAAAAAAAATCATCAAATGGCCTAAGACCCTTAATAAAACATGAAGAGGAGGCCATTTTAAGACTATTTCCAAGCCTGATGAAGGCCGAAAAGAGAATCCAAATAAGCCTAACAAAGCATGCAAAATAATGAACCAAAGAGAGGTCTTGAGACAAGTAGTATATAGAAAATTCAAACAGCAAAATTTCCTTCTACAACATTGAAGAGGAGCCCAAAATATGCATATTTACAGTAGATGTCAGCCTAAAAATCAGAATACTCATGAGTCAAAGAAAGCTTGCAAAAACAATGGCATATGATGAGATATTGAAACAAGCATTAGATAGAGACCCCAAATGATGTTGAGACCTTAAACAAACATGAAGAACACCTCAAAATAGTGACATTTCCAGTTAATCTCGGAACTCAAAACCACAAGAAAATAGGTCTAAGAAATGAGCCAAAATAGGGCTAGAAATGAGGGAAAGAGGACTTACCCTTGTAGACAACTTCTTGGCTGCCTTTTGCTTGAAGAATGGATGTTTCCTAGCTGCTGGAATTCTTCCCTTGCTGCTGGAAATGGTATGGTGATGATAGAGCTTGGAGTTGATGAAGAAATGGGACCAAAACTTGGATGTTTGAAGCTTGAAAATGGAGAGGGAGAGGAGAGGTGTGTATGGAGCTCTCAAAGAGTTAATTCTAACCCTAAATCGGTGGTGCCGTTGGTTTATATGGCCAAGAAGGTGGAAATATCTTTCCCCAAATATCTAGATATTTTGAGGGCAAAATATCTAGATATTTTGAGAACAAGAAAAAGATTTTGTTGACCCACAGTAGGCATCTGAGACATGATGTTCCTCGGAATGATGAAGCAGGTACTGCCAAAAGCAGTAGGCATCTGCCAAAACCGCGTGGTTGGGATCGAAAATGGGCCCGGGCACCGGAAGTGGTGTTCGGCTGCGAAGTGGGTCTCAGAGACCCCAGTGTCCCTCGGAAGGACCAAACAGAGGTGTCTGCCAAAAATGAATAGACATCGATGCAAAATGAATGGTCGGGGCCAAAACCGCGTGGTTCGGGATCCCAAAATGAAATTCAAGACGCAGTGGTGTTCGAAGTGGGTTTCGAGCCCCAGTGTCCCTCGGAAGGACCAAGCAGAGGTGTCTGCCAAAAATGAGCAGACATCGATGCAAAATGAATGCTCGGGGCCAAAAGCGTGGTTCGGGATCCCAAAAATGAAACGGAAGCGCCGGAAGTGGCGATCGGCTGCGAAGTGGGCTTATGAGTCTCCAGTGTCCCTCGGAAGGACCAAACAGAGGTGTCTGCCAAAAATGAACAGACATCGATGCAAAATGAATGCTCGGGGCCAAAACCGCGTGGTTCGGGATCCCAAAAATGGGCTGCCGGGCACCGGAAGTGGTGTTCGGCTGCGAAGTGGGTTTCTGAGCCCCCAGTGTCCCTCGGAAGGACCAAACAGAGGTGTCTGCCAAAAATGAACAGACATCGATGCAAAATGAATGCTCGGGGCCAAAACCGCGTGGTTCGGGATCCCAAAAATGGGCTGCACGCAGTGGTGTTCGTGCGCGAAGTGGGTTTCGAGCCCCGTGTCCCTCGGAAGGACCAAGCAGAGGTGTCCGCCAAAAATGAGCAGACATCGATGCAAAATGAATGCTTTCGGGGCCAAAACCGCGTGGTTGGGATCCCAAAATGAAATGCCGCACCAGTGGTGTTAATTGCGAAATGGGTTTGAGCCCCAGTGTCCCTCGGAAAAACCAAGCAGGTGTACGCCAAAATGAGCAGACATCGATGCAAAATGAATGCTCGGGGCCAAAACCGCGGTTCGGGATCCCAAAAATGAAATTGAAGACGCAAAGTGGTGTTCATTGCGAGTGGGTTTGAGCCCCAGTGTCCCTTAAATGGGAGTAAATGAGATGCATGCCAAAACGGAGAAATCGGAGATGGTTGGGCGGTCCCGAGGCACACCTGGCCTAGACTCAGCAAACCGGAGCTCGAAATGGGAAAAATGGCCTGACCCGAAAAAGTAGCCCACGGCCATTGAGAGATAGTCTGGGACCACCTCCCCTCGGAAAGAAAAGCAGAGAAAAAATCGAGCTGGTTGCAAACAGAGACAAAACCTGAGAAGAGAGTTGAGTAGTCCGGAGGCGGCGCCTGACCGCGACTCTGAGACTACTGAACGAGCACAGTATGCAACATCACCGAGCGCTCAATCGGTGTCGTCTGAGTCTTAAGGTCGGTCAAAAATGGGGTGTCTCTGATTGCCCTCTTTGTGAGAACTTCGGAAGTCACAACAATGGCGGAGTGAATGTCAAAGCCCGAGCGACCCATTTTTGACAAGTAGAAGACTTAGACAATCATACAAGATAAATAGAGATATGTATGCCCATGAGAGGGCAAAATGCAAATGGTATGCAAGAAGCGGATGTAACAGATGTTCGTGCAAATCTGACAAGTAAGAATGAAGGCGGTATTGACAAATAGATACAACGTGAGACATACTCCAATCACTTATTTGGACTCGTGAGTGGAGGAAGAACAAGAAAAATCAAGCAGGGCGTGTTCCACGCAACCTAAGATAAATTCAAACCTGAAATTGTGTAAGCGGGACACTCAAACCACTTTGAAATCGTGAGAGGGTCCAAAACAACCGCCAGTGTGTGTAACACAACCCGAGATAAATTCCAAACATTTGAAATCGCGTAAGGAGCGGGAAAAGAGACACATAGAGCCATCCGGTGTTATGGAATGGTGTGAGCCTTTGGGCGTATTCCAAATACTTTTAGGAGGAATGGTGTGAAACCTTTGGGCGTATTCCAAATACTTTTAGCAGGAATGGTGTGAGCCTTTGGGCGTATTCAAATACTTTTAACCGAGGAATGGTGTGAGCCTTTGGGCGTATTCCAAATACTTTTAACCGAAGGAATGGTGTGAGCCTGGGCGTATTCCAAATACTTTTAGCAGAGGAATGGTGTGAGCCTTTGGGCGTATTCCAAATACTTTTAACGAGGAATGGTGTGAGCCTTTGGGCGTATTCCAAATACTTTTAGCAGGAATGGTGTGAGCACTGGAGCGTATTCCAAATACTTTTAACAGAGGAATGGTGTGAGCCTTTGGGCGTATTCCAAATACTTTTAGCAGAAGGAATGGTGTGAGCTTTGGGCGTATTCCAAATACTTTTAGCAGGAATGGTGTGAGCCTTTGGGCGTATTCCAAATACTTTTAACCGAGGAATGGTGTGAGCCTTTGGGCGTATTCCAAATACTTTTAGCAGGAATGGTGTGAGCCTTTGGGCGTATTCAAATACTTTTAGCAGGAATGGTGTGAGCCTTGGGCGTATTCCAAATACTTTTAACAGGAATGGTGTGAGCACTGGGCGTATTCCAAATACTTTTAACGAAGAATGGTGTGAGCCTTTGGGCGTATTCAAATACTTTTAGCAGGGAATGGTGTGAGCCTTTGGGCGTATTCCAAATACTTTTAACAGAGGAATGGTGTGAGCAACGGGCGTATTCCAAATACTTTTAGAGGAATGGTGTGAGCAACTGGAGCGATATTCAAATACTTTTAAGCGAGGAATGGTGTGAGCCTTTGGGCGTATTCCAAATACTTTTAGCAGGAATGGTGTGAGCCTTTGGGCGTATTCCAAATACTTTTAGCAGAAGGAATGGTGTGAGCCTTTGGGCGTATTCCAAATACTTTTAACCGAGGAATGGTGTGAGCCTTTGGGCGTATTCCAAATACTTTTAGCAGGGAATCTAACTTGCATGCGCCAAAAAAAAAGAATAATAGTCATGAAGTGAAAAGGTGCATAACAATGCGGTGAAGTCATATAACAATGCAAGTAATGAGCATAACAATGATAGACAAATGTGCATAACAATGCAACGAATGAGCATAGAGTGATTGATACACAAAATGAGCAGAGTATGATAGATATACTAAAGGTGAACACAAAGTGTGATAGATGCACTATATGAACAAGTGTGATTGATACACTAAGTGAGAATGTGTGATAGATACACAAAAGTGAGAACGTGTGTGATTGATACACTAAAGTGAATAATCTCAAATGGAACTTCTTTGAATGAACCGTACATACAATATCGTGCATGACTGAGAAAGAAACTTGACAGGTACAATGCATTACAAGGCATGATGCTTAAGGAAAGCAATAAATGGACAAAGCGCTTTAGAAAGCCCCTCCTGAGGTGAGTGGCGGTGAACCGCTCTACTCTGATGGGGATCTCCCTTCGTGCTCTTCGAACACTTTACCTTGAACACACAGCACAAAGGCTCTGGAATGCTAACAAGTAACAATATCTGCCTGTGGGAGCCACGGCTGCCGCTTGTCTTCCTGATCATACTCACAACTTTCCCTATTCTCCAGGGGTGGAGACTAGGTTGGTTCGATTATCGAAATTGAGGTGCATACATGCTATCTCAACCTATGGGGCTTCCATCTGATTTCAAGCCGAGGCACGCCTCTGGGTATTTAAACCGGACTTTAGTCTCGGAAATCCCGAACCTTTGTGTTCTAGGCCACGGCCATTCGAACTCTAATTTCCACCGTCATGATTGGTCTCCTAGGAACTCATCATAAACACGGCCAAGATGCATCTGGCGGTAGTGTCAGAGAGCATTTGATCGCCATTACGGCAAGTAGACTTGATCTTGAGCTTGAGGTAGAGGCACACTCATACTTCAGAACATTGGCAAGACCTGAAGAGGTACACACGGGATGCAATCTCGGAACTTACTGAAGTTGGAACAAAACTTAGATGCCCGACATTTTCCTCTTTTGCTTTTGCTGCGGCCGAAACTCATAGCCCGGATAGGTCTGGTTTCCTTTGTTCTCATATGACCTGGGTTAAACCCTGCGGTTTTCTAAAAGAACAAATTCTGTTTTGCACAAATGTGGAGAATGGCACAGCACTCATAGCACAAAACGATTTTTATTTTTTGAAAATGAGAAAAGGATTCTCAACCGGGTATTGAGCCTACAACTGACCACAGACAAAACAACTCAACACAGAAAAACAAAAGGTAAACGACCTAAATACAACAAGATACTTCGGGATGAAAGCGAGACAAGCGAAAAGACCACGACACTCAGGGCGTGCACAGGGGAACTGTTTCACGGGTAGTGTTTCACCCTTTCTCATTGTGATTCTCACATCACTCGGCCCTCAAGCTCTGTTTTTTTACGAAAAAGCCCTTTTCTCACTTTTCTCTCATCGCATCTCTCTATTCTTCAATCTCTCATTTTCATCCCTCAGGTGGTTGATGGATAAACGACAAGTTGTGGGCTCGTGCCTCTAGCATTACTGCTAGATTTTCTTTCTTCCGCTCACGGTGGTGAAGTCCTCCTGAGAGGGTTGTGCTACAAATGGGTATGTAAATCTGCGGTGACATCGATCGATGATGCCTATTTGGGAGTTTGGGCGTGGCGGATCTGTCGAGATGAGGAGTGTAATGTCGCCCCATTCGATTCGTGCCGCGCTTGATACCTCATTGCTTGGAGGATGTGAGAGCTTTACGCCCTTTTCTTTGTCGCCTTGGTTGTGCCTTCTTACGAGTAAAGCGCCCTTCTTGGCAAGTATGGTGCCCTTTCTGGCAAATGCATTGGCTACGGGGAAAAGACAGAACACCTGACTCAATTGTGCCCGTAGTTCATCATCTTGACCATTTTTTATTTTTGTGCTTTCTCCTAAAAAATTTTGACCAAAATGAGAGTTAGATTACCATGTTTGTTCGATTTTTGATTTGAAATCATGCGATTCGGGCTATGAGCCTTTGAAAATTTTCCTTTTGGGTCCAAGAAAATGGTCGATTTTGGAAAATGGAACAATTTTAGAAAAATTAGTCAACCTCGTAAAATTCTCAAAAACTATTTTTGCAAAGCGGCCAATGCTCAACAAGCGCGGAACCTACTCTTGAGATGCACAACCTCGAATCTAGAGAAGCGCCTTGCTTGAGGAGGTTGCATAGCAGCGGAAAGTTGCCCCTTGTTTGAAACAACCTTGCATGGCGCGTTGAATGGCGGAGAGTTGCCTTGTTTGAAATAAAGCAAGTGGCATTTTGAATGGCGGAAAGTTGCCTGTTTGGATGGCATGGCGCATTGAATCTGATCCTCGGAGTGGCGAGCACAACCAAATCCTCGGATCTGAAGACAAGGATGACGAGAACCATCGCATGGACACAATCAAATTGAAGTGTTTCTGGTGGACTTGAATGAAGTTGCCTCGTATCCCAAACATGGGAATCAAGCCTTCGTAGTTGGGGTTAAGGTACACTCGGGTATTTAACCTCTCCTTTTTATGCTCTAACTTTTGCCAAAGGCGCTGTTGCGGGTTTTCGACCTTGAGCTTTGTTTTTCTTTCTTTTCTCTTTTCTATTCTTTTCATTCCTTTTCTTTTCTTTTTCTTCTTCTTTTTTGCATTTTTCTTTTCTTTTCTTTTCTTTTTTTTTTTTTGCATTTTTTGTATCTTTGCATTTTTTCATTTTTGCATTTTTGTATATATATATTTTTCTTGTCTCGCTCTAACTTTTGCCTGGGTCGCCCTCTCGGGTTTTCGGCCCAGCGAGCCTCTCAAAGGGTAAAAGTATAGCTTGGTCCATGCCAAATGGTTGTAAGGTTTTGAAGCCATCCATATCCAAGAGGACTCATCTTCGACTCTTCGAGCACATCGGACGTTTTTGCCCCTAGTTTGAGGGGGGGCTTCTGATCTAGCTTCCCAAGCCTCTCTTCTGATGACGTCTGACCTTATTGATCTGACTTTGGTGCCTCACGTTCGAGGGCTGCTTCAAATCTAGCCACACAGGCCTTACATCGTGGTCGACCATTGAACATTCTGAATGCACGTCCAAGGTTTGAAAGCAAAAGGGTTGAGTCTCGGTGAGGCGATCTTAAAATTTGCACAATCTCAAGGCGATTCCACAGTCTTAGCGAGGACGCATAAAACATTTTGTTTTTGAAAATTTTTAAGAAAGCGACGAATCGCTCGCGCTGAAGACAGTGTAGGATCAATCTGGATCAAAGCCAGGGTCCTTCTCAGTACTCACATTAACAAGCATGATTTCATTCATTAAGGGCTTAGCATGTCTCTCTTTCTCTCAAATAATCAAAGTTTTGTAAATCCCGAGGAATTCCTCCCTCTTTGTTTTCACCTTGATGTTCAAAAGTTTTGAAAAACTTAGGTCAATACAATGGCTTCAAGGCACAAGAGAAGCGGTGGAATGCTGCCATTTCATTCAAATCCGGCACAACTAGCACAGCGAAGCAAATCTGAGGCGTGGAAATCCTTCTTTGTTTCATTCAAAATCTGTTGGCATAAGCGGCTCCTGGCGAAACATACTCAAAACAAAGCGAAAAGACAAACAAAAAACAAAATGGTGGCTCGAGGTAACACCGGAATCACCCGACTCCTATACTAGCAGGTGACTCGATACAACAAGACAGACCCAAAACAAAAAGACTGACTTAAAACAAAAAGACAGACTCAAAACAAAACAACAAGGCTGACCCAATACCCCAGTCAAAATGCAACATTAACAGCACTTGTACATTGCTCAAAACGGTGCATGCCATTCACCACAGCTGGAGTAATTTGAGTGCCGCCCGCAAATGGTTCATCCCTCGATCACATAACATTATCCCCCAAGTTCACTGACCCAGTGCCGATAGACTTTGCTGAGCTCGGCGGAAGGATGACCCCGTTGTCAAATAGATCCTGTACTTCATGGCGAAAGCCAGGCGATCGTCGGTAGTATGGCGGTTCTTGATGAAGCTGTGATCTTGGGTATCATCATGTGTAGCGGAAGAGGGTTCGAGAGAGGCCGAGGCTCAAGGGTTTGAGATGGCCTTGTCCTAAGGATTTGGAAAGCTTTGGACAAAGGCATGTGAAGGGCATGGAAGACCCTCCGACCTCGGGGTTGGTATACGGGTTCGTGGATTTTCTTTGGGCCTTTTGTGAAGGATTAGCAGTCTTGGCTTTGGCTTGCCGATCTCTTCTGAGTGGAGGATTTGAGCTAACAGGATTGCCTCTGGTATATCGGCCCTTTTCCCGGTTTGCCCTTTGATTCAAACTACCCCCAACTTGAGTAGCGAAAGTGTCATCCACAGCTTTTGCAACAACTGTGAGGACTTCCTCTTTGTTCAGTCCCTCGGCTTTCAAAGCTTCAACAGCCAATAGAAGATGCTCATGGGGATCCATGCCTACCCCTACCTTGTTCTTTCCACTCGCTTCCACTTTGCCAAGGGATTGGCCTTCCTCAGATGTAGCCCGCCCCAAGCTTGGGGAGCCTTTTGACATGGAATTCCCAGTATGTGGTGTGGTCGATGATGGAGCCAATGTCCGGAGGCGGATCGATCCTGATTCTTTGGAGATCTCGATCATTCTTTTTAGCTTCGAAGTAGTGGGCTCACGGGTTTGAGATGATTGGGGTTCAAGTGCACCCATCGTGCTTAAGCCCATGCCTTCGGGGATAAACATCTGGGGCTTGAGTATGTGGGGCGGGGGGTATATACTGGGTTTGTAGGTGGGTGGCAGTGTATGGCTGAGGTTGGGATGTGGATGAGGTACTTGGTCCTTGGGGTTTTGAAATGGAGCTATTGTCCAGGTTGTCAATGAGATTGGATCTCATGACAAAAGCGTGTAACAATCATTAGTGCCATGTGCAGCTAGCGATGATATACTGATGTTCTTTGGGGTTATGTCTGGCAGGAGTGGGTTTAGCAAGGTTGAGATTAAGGGGTTTGAGATGCCCTCTTTCCATCGGGACTTTGAATCTTATTGGTTAGGCTCATATGGAGGAGGTGAAAAATCTACCTGAGCTCGAAATTTGGCTATTTGTAAGGTGGCCTTGGAAAAAAAATTGACTATGGCGTATGTTGACTTTAGCGAGGTTTGGAAAGGTCCTGCGAATCTTGGTAGCAAAGTGGGTCAAAGTTAATTTGGGGTCCCGAAGTTGGGTGTGAGGCGGATGCCCGAGATGGGCGTTGCGTTTGACCTTGGTCTCATCTGCATTGCGGTTCCACGATTTAACCTTGCTATCATAGCCACAAAGCCTTAGAACCTTGTGCCATCAGGTCTCTTGATGATGTATTTGGTATTGTCGGATCAGATGAACCAATGAGCCCTGTCTGGCCCTTCTTTGCCTTACCTCAGCGAAAGAACACTGGTTGCCCTTGAATCGAATTTCTGACCTCACAAAGTCTATCAACACTAGTCCAATGTACCTAGGGGATAGTGGAGCCTTCTAAAGCTATGGTTCCAGGACTACCTAGCAAAAGAGAAAACGGACAGCATCTCAGCCCAATTTCACCAGAACAGATACGAACAAAATCGAATGAGTGTGCTCTCCACTGAATTCTGCCCAAAATTCACTTTAATCGATACCCTCAGTGGCGAATCCCAAAATCTTGCCTGGTGCCCTTGACTGATGCCCAAACTCATAGACTGATACATGCATTCCCTGTAGAGACGCACTCTAACAAGCACATAGCAGATAAGTGAGAGCCAAAAACACCCCTATATTGGGGTAGGGTTTCCCTATCCTATTTTGTCAGGAACTAGGGTTTCACTACGCCTTGTGGCTTCAAACAACCTATAAGCGGGTAAGCAACTTTGTCCTAGTTTGGAATGGTCACTATGGATCGAATATCGCTAGGTCGAATGGTCAAGGGTGCCCATTAAAACCGGGGTTTGTGTTCCCATCTTGGCGAGCCGTAACCGTCGGCCTTATGGACATGCCTTGACAAGACAAGCCTCCGGCAAACCACTCGGGAATAGCGGATGGCAAACCACGGTGTCCTAGGCGCAATGCAAATGCAATGCAAAGAAACACACAAGTGTAGTCAAAACCGGATATCATGAGTTCGAGTCAAGTTCTCTAAATCCCGGTAGTCGCGAAGCTGTAACAACGCCGAGGACCTCGCTTCTGATTCGGACTCGATTTTGTTGCGGTTCTAAATCTCGAACCAAAGAGTCCAAATCCAAACCGTCGTTTTGAAGGAAAATAGATTTTTGAAAGAAGTGCCAAACATGGACTGCTTTGCGGATATGAGTCGCCACCTAAATATTTTAAAATGGGAAATTTAGGAAACCACGACTCGGTGCCAAAAGGCCGTGTAAAATCATCACCAAAGTTGGCTCGGGAACTTGGGTACGATTAGGGAAAGGTCACATCGTGAGCACCCCCTTCCGATCAAAGAAGCCTCTACTAACCATGATATCTGTTTTTGAAAACTTTGTGCGTTCTTATTAGGTTATTAGCCTAGGTTACTATGTGATGCTCATGACAAACAAGTATAAATGGGCGTCTGAATTGGAACAAAACATTTCATGTTTGTTTGTTTGAAAATAGTTTGATGGTGCTACTGCGAGTAGGCTAAAATCTTGGATTTGCCACCCTCGGGTGGGCTTGAAAACAATGATTTTGCCACTATCTAGTGGGCTTAAAACAACAGATCAATGCATTGTCCCAATTCAAATAACTCAACCTCCACCCACAGCATTCAAAGGTTATATCACATAAGCGATTAGCCTCATGGTAAGCATGCTATCATGGCAACACTCACGCATGCAAGGATGCTAAAGCATAAAACTCACCAGTACTCCAAGCCAAAAGCAAGCGATTAGAAATCATGCATGATCCTAAGTATCTGAAATGCCTAATGCAACACATGCAAAATGCAACTATAGTAGGCTCGGCTATTCTAAAGATGGCATGTGAGATGCTTGACTATCATATATTCAATTTGGAATCGAAATCTGAGATCGGTTTGTATGATGCATGAGCCGATGCGTCTGTCTGAGATGAATGATGCAAACATCTTTGTCATCTTGTATGCTAATTGAAATATGCCCTATATCTAACCATTGTAAGCGGATAAATAAAAGGAGAAAGAAATGGGGGTTGGAAGACATACATCATACTCACACCCTTATTACGGTTGTGCCCTCATGAGGTCCGAATAAATATCTGATCCGAATAAAAAGAATATCTGATCAGGAAATAAATATACTAATTTCTAATTAATTAACAAATTAATTACAGAAAAGTAAAACTGGCATGCAAGCCGAGGCGCCTCGCTTCGATAGATGATGTATCTTACGCCGGTGAAATCCTTTGGGATGCTGATTAGCCTCTGTTTGCGATATTTCTCGAAATCTTGCGCCGAAGTTGAAAGGTTCTTGATTCTTCATTTTCTTTGAAGCGAGAGCGAAAAGGGCATAGCAATGTATTTTCACAAATATATGCATGCCTCGATCCTCGTGCCACCAATCACGCATACCGATGCATGATGGCCGGGGAGTCGGATTGCACAACTCAATATAGGGATGAATGTAGGTGCATGCTATAACAAAACCTAACTCCATCATGGGTAATCCGGAGTGTCGATGACTGGGGAATTGAGACATGTTTCGTTACTCGGAGTACAAAACGCGCCTCGTTTCCCGTGCAATATGCATGAAATGCAACTAAGATACAGCCTAGTATGCACAATACTGATGAAAATGAGACGAAAATGAGACGAAAATGAGGCGCCTCGAAAAGCGTGCACGCGGGCACGCAAACCGAGGTGATGATGTGGAATGCAAAGCGGATAAAACCGAAGTGCCTCGAAATACGCGCCCACAGGCACGCAAACCGAGGCGATGATGAGATGAAAAGACGGATAAAACCAAAGTGCCTCGGAGTGCGTGCCCACGGGCACGTAAACCGAGGCGATGACAAAATGCAAATCGGATACAACCGAAGTGCCTCGAAATGCGCGCCTATAGGCACGCAAACCGAAAGCGATGAAATGAAAATCGGGTAAAACGAAGTGCCTCGAAATGCGCGCCTCTGCACGCATAACCGAAGGCGATGATAAAATAGAAAAATCGGGTAAAACCGAAGTGCCTCGAAATCGCGCCCACGCATAAACCGAGGCGATGATAAAATGAGAAATCGGATCTGGATAAGTGCCTCGAAATGCGCCTCGGCTCACTCACATAGGAGGCCGTCGGATGAAAATAAAATTGCCTCGAAATCGTGCCCAGACGCATAACCGAGAGAATGCATAAAATAGCATATGGAATGCATTGATGGGCTTACGCCAACATGAGAGCCTCGGCCGCACTTACATAAGTACCCGGGATAAAAATGAAGTGCCTCGAAATCGTGCTGCAGACGCATAAACCGAAACAATGGCATACAAGCATGAAAATGCAAATTGGGCTTACGCCAACATGAGAGGGCCTCAACCACACTCACATAGGCTGCCGTCGGATGAAAATGAAGTGCCTCGAAATGCGTGCACACAGGCACACAAACCGAGGCGATGGCATACAAGCATGAATGCAAATTGGGCTTACGCCAACATGAGAGGGCCTCAACCACACTCACATAGGCTGCCGTCGGATAAAAATGAAGTGCCTCGAAATGCGTGCACACGGGCACGCAAACCGAGGCGAAGGCATACAAGCATGAAAATGCAAATTGGGCTTACGCCAACATGAGAGGGCCTCAACCACACTCACATAGGCTGCCGTCGGATAAAAATGAAGTGCCTCGAAATGCGTGCACTGCAGACGCATAACCGAAGCGAAGGCATCTAAGCATGAAAATGCAAATTGGACTTACGCCAACATGAGGGCCTCAACCACACTCACATAGGCTACCAGTCGGATAAAAATGAAGTGCCTCGAAATCGTTACTGCAGACGCATAACCGAGGCGAGGCTCTAAAGCACCAAAATGACATGCGAATGAGATGTAGCAAATGGCATAAGGAAGATGCAAAATTCAGCAACTAAGATAATGCAAAAACAGCCCCCAAATTATGATAAAATTGTAACCGATGCCCAAAATGCGATGAAATGCACCCGAAATGGCCTACAGCCCTATTAAACATACAGAATATGGACATGGAATGCAAAACAGTGGCAAGGCAGCCCCTAAACTAGCATTTTATTAGCACAAAGCAAGGCCAAATAATGCTCGCAAGTATGGAAACAAAAGCTTGCAAAAAATACGGTAAAAGAGGGGAATTACAAAGCAAGTGATATGTACAATGCTCAAACCCAAAAAATCAGTTCTACAACATTGAATATGGAACAAAAATATGCACAAATGCAAGAGATGACAACCTCTAAATCAGTATGTATATATGCTAAACATAGCATGCAAAAAGGGGCTATAAAGAGAGGTATCATGAGCAATGACCAAACCACTTAAGACCCTTGACAAAAAGTGTAGAATAGACCAAAACAAGACACTCTCTAAGCCTGATGGAGGCTCAAAACAGTAGCTAAACAAGTCTAACAAAGCATGCAAATTTACGGTAAAATGAAAGAATTTCAAAGGAAGTACCAAAAATATACACCAAATGTCTTAAGACCCTAAACAAAACATGACAAGGAGACAAAAATAAGACTTTGTCTAGGCCTGATGAAGGCCAAAATCCGAAGCTAAGAAAGCCTAACAAAGCATGCAATTTTACGGAAAAAAAGGAGGAATACAAAGGAAGTGCCAAAAAAAATCATCAAATGGCCTAAGACCCTTAATAAAACATGAAGAGGAGGCCATTTTAAGACTATTTCCAAGCCTGATGAAGGCCGAAAACAGAATCCAAATAAGCCTAACAAAGCATGCAAAATAATGAACCAAAGAGAGGTCTTGAGACAAGTAGTATATAGAAAATTCAAACAGAAAAATTTCCTTCTACAACATTGAAGAAGAGCCCAAAATATGCATATTTACAGTAGATGTCAGCCTCAAAATCAGAATACTCATGAGTCAAAGAAAGCTTGCAAAAACAATGGCATATGATGAGATATTGAAACAAGCATTAGATAGAGACCCCAAATGATGTTGAGACCTTAAACAAACATGAAGAACACCTCAAAATAGTGACATTTCCAGTTAATCTCGGAACTCAAAACCACAAGAAAATAGGTCTAAGAAATGAGCCAAAATAGGGCTAGAAAAGAGGGAAAGAGGACTTACCCTTGTAGAAAACTTCTTGGCTGCCTTTTGCTTGAAGAATGGATGTTTCCTAGCTGCTGGAATTCTTCCCTTGCTGCTGGAAATGGTATGGTGATGATAGAGCTTGGAGTTGATGAAGAAATGGGACCAAAACTTGGATGTTTGAAGCTTGAAAATGGAGAGGGAGAGGAGAGGTGTGTATGGAGCTCTCAAAGAGTTTTTTCTAACCCCTAAATCAGCTGGTGCCGTTGGTTTATATGACCAAGAAGGTGGAAATATCTTTCCCCAAATATCTAGATATTTTGAGGGCAAAATATCTAGATATTTTGAGGGCAAAAGAAAAAGATTTTGTTCGGCCACGAAGTAGGCATCTGAGACCGCAGTGTTCCTCGGAATGATGAAACAGAGGTACCTGCCAAAATTGAACAAAAACCGATGCAAAATGAAAGCTCGGGGACCAAAACATGGGTCGAAAATGAAATGGGCACGAAGTGGTGTTCAGTGCAAAGTGGGTCTCGAGACCCCGGTGTCCCTCGGAAGGACCAAGCAGAGGTGTCGCCAAAAATGAACAGACATCGATGCAAAATGAATGCTCGGGGCCAAAAGCGTGGTTTGGGATCCGAAAATGGGCTGCCGCACCTAAGTGGTGTTCATTGCGAAGTGGGTCTCGAAGACCCGGTGTCCCTCGGAAGGACCAAGCAGAGGTGTCGCCAAAATGAGCAGAACATCGATGCAAAATGAATGCTCGGGGCCAAAACCGCGTGGTTCGGGATCCCAAAATGGGTGCCGCACCGGAAGTGGTGTTCGGTGCGAAGTGGGTTTCGAGCCCCGGTGTCCCTCGGAAGGACCAAGCAGGTGTCGCCAAAAATGAGCAGACATCGATGCAAAATGAATGCTCGAGGCCAAAACCGTGGTTGGGATCCCAAAATGGGTGCCGCACCGAAGTGGTGTTCGTCGCGAAGTGGGTTTCGAGCCCCGGTGTCCCTCGGAAGGACCAAAGCAGGTGTCCGCCAAAATGAATAGACATCGATGCAAAATGAATGCTCGGGGCCAAAAGCCGCGTGGTTCGGGATCCCAAAATGGGTCAAGACGCAGTGGTGTTCGCTGAAAGTGGGTTTCGAGCCCCAGTGTCCCTCGGAAAAACCAAGCAGAGGTGTCGCCAAAATGAGCAGACATCGATGCAAAATGAATGCCCGGGGCCAAAATTGCGCGGTTCGGGATTCCAAAAATGGTCTGCCGGGCACCGGAAGTGGTGTTCGGCTGCGAAGTGGGTTTCTGAGCCCCCAGTATCCCTTAAATGGGAGTAAATGAGATGCATGCCAAAAAACGGAGAAATCGGAGATGGTTGGGTGGTCGAACCGAGGCACACGGCCTATGACTCCAGCAAAAGACTCCGAAATGGGAAAAAATGGCCTCTGACCACGAAAAAGTAGCCCACCATTGAGAGATAGTCTCTGGGACCACTCTCCTCGGGAAAGAAAACAGAGAAAAATCGAGCTGGTTATGGCCGAGACAAAGCACGGAAGAGAGTTCGTGGTCCGGGAGGCGCCTGGCCGCGACTCTGAGACTTCTGAACGAGCACAGTATGCAACATCACCGAGCGCTCAATCGGTGACGTCTGAGTCTTAAGGTCGGTCAAAAATGGGGTGTCTACACTAGGTTTGTTTGTTTGTTTTTTTTTTTTTTTGGAGTCTCTGTAATCGGGGATGTCCTCCCCTGACTGTAATGAAATCAGTTCCTTTTTTTTTTTTTTTTTTCATCCATGGCGTGACTGGCATATCACCTTGAGTGTGAAAATAATTTTGTTTTGATTGAATTTGAGAATGATTGAAATTTGAACTCTGAATTGGACGTTGGTCCATACTGACCTGAATAAAAATAAAAACTGACTCAACGTAAGAAAAACGAAGCCAAACAATCTAAACACATTTATACACAGACTGGTATGAAATACACTAAATGGTATGAATACACTGACTGGTATGAAGACACACTGATATACACTGACTGGTATGAATACCCTGACTGGTATAAATACACTGACTAGTATGAAGACACACTGATATACACTGATATACACTGACTGGTATAAACACACTGACTGGCATGAAAGGAACACACTTATATACACTGACGAGTTGACTCGAGTGGTGGAGGAGACAGAATCACTGACTCGACTATGCCCCTAGTTCATTACCTTGAATTTGTTTTCTTGATTTTTTTTTTTTAAAATGTTTTGATCAACATGAGGGTTAGATTAGCATACTTATTCCATTTTCTGTTTTGAAATCATGTAAGCTAAATTGTGAGCACTAAAAATTTTCCCTTTTCAAATCCAAAGAATAGTCCAAGTTTAGCAAAAATGGAACAATTTTCAAGAAAAATTAGTCAACTTCATTCAAATTAATCAAAACCTATTTTTGCAAATGGCCACTACTCAACTAGCATGGAATCAACCATTGGGGTGTATAGTCCCAAACCAGATAATCAAAGGTGATATTCGAACCAAGCCAACCCGAACCGAATGAAGCCAAGCAGAACTGGACCAAACCAAACCGTCGAACCAAACCGAACCGAACTAAACCAAGTTGAATTGAACCAATTGAACTGAGCAGAATGAAGATACACCAATCAAACACGGATAGGACAACCAAGTCGACTATAGATACACCAATCAAACATGGACGAAATGAATAAGTTGAAAAATTATTGGGGCCGAACTTCAAGATGAAGCTACCTACGTATCCTCAAGATAGGAATCAGGCCATCGTAGTTCTGGCCAAGGTTCACTCGAGTATTAACACTCTCCTTTTTGTTTCATATTCATTTCATTTTTTTTTTTTTTCTATATATTTTTTCATTCATTTTTTTTTTCAAATTTTTTGTTTTTCTGCTCTAACTTTTGCAGGTCGCCCTTAGGGTTTCGGCCCAAATGAGCCTCTCAAGGGTTACTTTCATTTTACTTTGTCCATATTGATTGGGTGTGAAATCTCTAGGCCATCTATCAGAATGACTGCTACACTTGACCAGTACTGAATTTGCCCCTAGTGTAGTGGATAGGAACTTGATGTCCTTCAATAATACAATTCATTCTCTCAACTTCTGGGTTTGCCTTTCTGGGCGGTCTTCATTGGGAAACGATTCAGTTTTAACTCTTTGATCACCTCTAACCTTTTGCCCCTAGTTCAAGGGCTGCTTCAAATCTAACTCACATCTGACCTTCTTGCCCCTAGTTCAAGGGTTGTTTCGAATCTGAATCACAGGTCCTACATAGTTCTGGCTAAGGTTCACTCGAGTATTAACACTCTCCTTTTACGCTCTAATTTTTGCCAAAGCCGCCCTTTCGGGTTTTCAACCTTGCGAGCTCTCCATTTTTTTTTCTTTCTTCTTTTTTTTTTTTTGTGCTCTAACTTTTGCCTGGGTTGCCCTTCCGGGTTTTCAGCCCAGCGAGCCTCTTAAGGATGGTACCTTCTTGCTCCTAGTTCAAGGATTGTCTCCATTTTAGGATCTGTAAGCCTCACGCTTTCGCCCCTAGTTCAAGGGTTGTCTCCATTTTAGGATCTGTAAGCCTCACACTTTCGCCCCTAGTTCAAGGGTTGTTTCAAATCTGGAATCACATTCGACCTTAGTGCCCCTAGTGGAAGGGCTGCCTCCATTTGAATCACATCCTTGCCCCTAGTTCAAGGGCTGCTTCAATCTAGATCACATTCGACTTTATTGTCCTTAGTTGAAGGGCTGCCTCCATTTGAATCACATCATGGCCCCTAGTTCAAGGGCTGTTTCCATTTGAATCATATTCAACCTTATTGCCCCTAGTTGAAGGGTTGTCTCCATTTGAATCACATCATTGCCCCTAGTTCAAGGGCTGTTTCCAATTTGGCTATGCAAGCCTTACACTTTGGTTGATCATTGAATACTTCAAATCATGGTTTGAAAGCTAAGGAGCTAAGGAGGTCGGACCTTGAGTCAAGAGGGACCCTATGTTGTATAATCAATTCCAGACATGTTTTCGTAGAACCACGCAAAAACAGTTTTTTGAAATCTTTTCACAAAGTGACTAATCACTCGTACTCTTACGAAGACAAGATAGAACCAATTTGGACCAAGCCAGGATCCTTCTCAGTATCCACATTAACAAAAACGATTTTATTCATCAAGGGCTTAGTACACCTCTCTTCTTCTCAATTGATCAAAATATGCAAATCCTGAGGAAATTCTTCCTCTTTGTTTTTATCAGAGTTTTGGAAAAAGTTTTGAAAAACTTTGGTCAATGCAATGATTTAAAGGCACAGAGAAGTAGGCAGACTCTATGGTATTTTGTTTTGTTTTTTTTGTTTTTGTTTTTGTTTTTTGTTTTTTGTTTGTTTTTTTTTTTTTTATTAGAAAGAGACTATGACTCAGCAATGACAATAGACTCAAAAGAAAAAGACAAAGAACATCTAGACAGGACATAAATGTCTAGATTTAGCACTCTTGAAATCAACAGACTTTGACTCACTAGACTGACTCGAGCCTGACTCTAACTCTACAAACTTGGTAGAGTCAAACTTAGACTCAATACTCAATTCAGAACTCAGAATAAAACCACTCAAATTGCCAGTCAACATGTGGGCCATCCACAACATTCAAAATAAAGCCTGTCTAATCAACAAGTGGTCACTCCCCAATTACAGAAATGGTCGGATATCCCACAAGTTTTATTTATTTACACTGGTGGCCTTGTGGGATATTAGATTTTTTTTTTTAAATATATATACTCAAAAAACAAAAACACATTTTTTATGAACAAAAGAAAACAAACCCCATTCCCATTTTTGTTTTTTTAAAAAACACTTTTTTGTTTTTTGGAAAAAAAAAACAATTACAAAAACGACACAAACAAAATGATTTGATAATTTTTTTTTTTTATATAAAAACAAAAACACATTATAAAAGAAAACAAACCCCTTTCCCTTTTTTTTTTGGTAAAAAAAACAACAAGTACTAAACCAACACAATCAATGATATATATATATATATTATATATATATATACTCAAAACAAAAACACATTATAAAAGAAAACAAAACAAAACCCTTTCCCGCTCTCTTTTTTTTTTTTTTTTGTAAAAAACAACAACTAAAACAACACAATCAATGATGATTTTTTTTTTTTGGGTGTAAAATAACAACACAAATAAAATTAGTTGACTTGGTATTAGTTTTTTTTTCTTTTTTTATTATTATTTTTGTTTTGTTTTGGTTTTTTTTTTTTTTTTTTTTTTTTTTTTTTTTTTTGAAGCCATGTTTGTAAACTGGGACCCCAATCAGAATTTTATTAGCGTTTCGACTCAACTGATCATTGATTACTGCTAACTCATACTGACACACTAAACTCAACCCCACAAACTGAAATGCCTGAAACACTGTTCAGAATTTGAGAACCCCTGTATAGATCCAATAAATTGCACAGAATACATAGCAGGAAAGAGAACAAACACCCCTATGGAGGGTGGGGTTATCCTGTCCTAGCTTTTGAGATGATCTAGGGTTCACTATTCAAACAAGCGGCTTCACAACATCCTATAAATGGGTGGCATCATGTCCTAAGTTGAATAGTCACTATGGCTTTACTATATGCAGCTAGGCCAATTGGTCAAAAAGGGTGCCTCAGCAAGACTGCCTAATATACCTCTCACACCTAACACCGAGAAGTAAAAGGAGGATCAAACAGTACAGCGATAGTCCAGATCCAAGGGTTGTGTTCCCAACATGGCAGAGCCCATGACCGGTCAGCCTTTTGGCAAGCTTTATGGGCAAGCCTCCAGCAAACCGTCCAGGAATAGCAGATGACAAACACAGGGACTTAAGCGCACCGATGCAAATGCAAATGCAAAGAACATATAAATATGGATAAAAATTCACATCATAAATTTCAAGTCAAGTTCTCTAAATCCCCAACAGAGTCGCCAGAAACTGTAGCTCGGCTTTTCGCGCCCCCTTTCAGAAGAATGAAATAGCCCTTACAGTTCAGACTCCACTCGTGTGTTGGTTCTGAATCTAATTTCACAAGTGCAATGTGAAACAGTGGAAACACAAAAAGAGTCCAAATCCGGCAATTATTTTTGGAAAATCGATGTTTGAATCAAATGCCAAAAATGGACAGCTTTGCCAGATTTCAGAGTCACCACCTAAATATTTATGAGAAATTTAAGAAACCCGTGACTCGTGCCAAAGGCCATTAGTCCGTCGTTACCAAAGTGTCTTGGTTCGGGAACTTAGGTATGAGAGGGGAAGGTCAATAATGAGCACCCCACTCACCCGATCAAAGATCGGCCTCTACTAATTATGATGTGATTCTTATGTACAATATATGTTCTTATTCCGATTATTTAATAAATCCTAAAATTTATTATGTGAAGCATACAAGGTATAGACTAGTTTGCTCAAATTGGAACAATTCAATTTCATATTTGTTTCTCGATAAGGGTTTGAATTTGCCACCCTTAGGTGGGCTTAATTTGCCACCCTTAGATGGGCTTAGGTTTGTGAATCTTAAAAGCATTTAGTTGAATCATTCCAATTTAAGCAACAAGCCTTCATCCACGAGCATTCAAGCAGGTTTATCATTTAAGCAATTAGCCTCATAGTAGGATGCTAAACATAATAAGAAAATTATGTACAAGCGGGATGCTAAAGCATAACAACTCACATATTTACCGGCGTCCATGAACAACTACAAAACAAAGTTAGAAAATATGCATGATTCCTAACTATACAACACATGTGATATGCAATTACTAGACTCGGCTACTAATATGGCATATGAAATGAATTGATCGCATGGGTCTAGGCATGTATTCAAAGAAGTATTGAAACGACAATGCGAATTTGATGATGAACCGAGCCTTGGTGCATGCAATACAAGTGGATGCAAACATGAGTATGCTAAATTAAACATGATGCCTCTAAACTAACCATCATAAGCTGATAAATAAAAAGGAGAAAGATGTGAGGTTGGAAGACATACACACACACGCACACGCACACTTATTACAAGTTTGTTTGCCCTCGCGTAGGAGGGTCCGAATGAACTAATGCGCCCTCACGCAGGAGGGTCCGAATGAACTAATACGCCCTCACGCAGGAGGGTCCGAATGAACTAATTATTACAAAACTTAAATAAATAAACTAGTTATCTAAGCTAATTAATTATTATAAAATTCTAATTAAACAATCAATTACACTAATTAATTAATTTATACAATTCTAATTAACTAATTAATTAATTACACTAATTAATTAATTTATATAATTCTAATTAAACTTAATTAATTAATTACACTAATTAATTAATTCTAAACTTCTAATGAACTAACTACTTAAACTACTTTCTAAAATTCCAATTAAACTAACTAATTACTTTA
The DNA here is from genome assembly GCA_025200525.1 of Camellia lanceoleosa. NCBI lineage: Eukaryota > Viridiplantae > Streptophyta > Magnoliopsida > Ericales > Theaceae > Camellia > Camellia lanceoleosa. Next base: position 1,113,734 of record CM045769.1, read on the forward strand.
TAAAGTTCTAATTAATTAAAATTCTAATGACTTAACTAATTAACTACATCAATTAATTAATTTAATTACATTCTAATTAATTCATTACAAAAACCTACACTAATTAATTAACACCGATTAATTAAGTAAATTCTAATTAACTAAACTTGGCTTCCTTCACATCAAAATTTGGTTCGAAGTCGACCCATGCGCAGTATGAGAGTTGGCTCTCCTTAAGCCTGATCGGCCCAGTTGTGGGATGTGGTGGGACCATCGGATCTTACTTGCGTAGCTATGAGCAATCTTGAGCGATGACCAACCATCCCACTAGTTTCTCTATTTTCAACATCAACCCCCCTTCTCGCACACTTTCACAACAACCATGGCAGAACAGCAGCACCTATTATTGAAGTGGACCTCATACGGCATGCGTCTGTGTGTGCATGTTGCTGCCGTGTGTTTGGCTGTAATGCATGGGTGTGTGGTCTGCCCTGATAAGAGAGAGAGAGAGAGTGCAGGTGGTCATGTGTGTATATCTATGGAGATGTCTTTGGGTAGTGAATGTGTGTGCCTATGGTCAGAGAGAGGGTAGTAGTGTGTGCGTGTGTTGTAGAGAGAGAGACCTAGCTAGAGAGAGATGAGAGTCGTGTGTTGTGGTGTGTCTCCCGTGTGTTACGGTTGTGTGTGAGCTTGGCTCAGGTGGTGTAGTGTGTGATGGTGTGCATGGGTGGTATGTGATGGTGTGCATGGAGTGCATGCATGGGTGGTATGTATATCGGTGTGTGGTTTGTTCAGTGAGGTCTTGAGAGTGGTGGGTGTGTGCATGGTGTGTGTGTGGTGTGCCGTGAGTGGTTGTGTGGTGTGTGTATGGTGTATCAATGTGTGTATGCATGTGTTGAGTGTGTGTTTGTATCTGCGTGTGCAGTTGTGTGCATCCCCTCTCAATGTGTCTTTGGGTTTGAGAGAGAGAAAGGAGAAATCTGTTAGAGAGAGAGAGCTGGGTTTGGTCTGTTGTCTATGTGTGTGCATGGCCGTGACGGGTGTTGTGGCTACTGGATGTGTGTGGTGTGTCGTGTGTGCATAGTGTGAGTGTATCTGTGTGGTGTGTGTTGAGTGTGTGCAGGTTGTGTGTTGAGTGGTTGTGTGTGTGTATCGTGTGTGTGAGTGGTGAAGCTAATGTGTGGGTGTGATCCGTGTGTATAGTGTGTGCATAGTACGTGTGGGTGGTGCCTCTTCTCCTCTGAAAAATAGATGTGTGGGTTATGTGAGTATGTGATGGCGTGATGTGGTGTGTGCCGTGAGTGTTGAGTGTAGTGTGGTGAGTGAGAGTGTGTTATGTTAGGTGAGTGCATGTGTATGAGAGGGAGGGAGAGAGAGAGGTGTGTATGTTAGGTGATGGGTGTGTTCTCCTCTCCCTCTTTCTCTCCTAAGAGAGAGAGAGATCGATGGGTTTGCATGTGTGGTGTCTTTATGTGTGTGTCTTTGTCGTGTGTAGTGAGAGGAGAGTGGGTGTGTGGTGTGCTCAGATCAAAGGTGATATGAGTGTGCCGTGTATGTGAAAAAAATGAAGTTGGTCGTGTGATAGGAGCTCGAGAGAGAGATGAAGTTGGGTTCCTTTTTCTCTCTAGAGAGAGTTTTTAAGACCAAAATCCTCTCCTCCGTCCTTTTTTCCCCGATGCATGAATTGCACTTATCATATTCCATCAAAAATATCCCTCCTTCTTTTGCTTTTCTCTGTAAAACGAATCTCTTCCACCACCATCTTGTCTGACTACACAAACCCACTTTCTCTGTCTAACCTTTTTTCTCTCTAAAACAAAAACATATCTTTTTATCACCCCACCACTTCTCTTTTATTCCACCACCCACTAATTATAATATGCTAAAACATAATAAATATCACCATCCACATCCACCGAATTCAACATTGTCTCTCTCTTCCTCCCAAATATCCCCGGCAGAAACAACACCTTCTCTGTATTTTTTTTATTATTATTTTCTTTTCTTTTCTTTTCTTTTTTTTTCTTGATTAATATTTTGTTTTATCAAATATTTATCAATTTATATAAAAACACACCTAAAATAAAGACACACCTAAAATAAAAAAGAAATACACACCTAAAATAAATATACACACACATATATAAAATTATAAAATATTACAAATTAATAAAATATTAGGGATGGCCAAAATGGGTGAGGTTTTGGAATTAAAGCTTCAATTTGATTTTTCAGCTAAGAAATTCATAAAGTGGCATATTCCAATTTTCATCATGGGGTGTTCAAAAGAAGGTGTCCAAGTCTTAAGGGTGGTCAAAAATGGGGTGTCTACAGTGACTTACAAAGCTCAAACAAAGTTCTAAGTTCTTGCTCTCAGGTTGGCTATGGTGTATGGATATAGTATAAGGATGATCAAAAATCTCAAAGGTAGCTTGCACAAGAAGAAGGATGATCAAATATTTAGCTTCTTTGAAATTTTTCCAACCTCTAACACTAAGATATATGCTCGTATTTATAGAATTTGAGCAAAATAGGTCATAAATATCTTCAAAAATGGACAGTTGGCCCATTCCCGCCTAGAACAGTGTTTCTCGTTATCGAGAGCCAGCCGGCTCCCAATATGGTACGGTCGACTCCCAATGCTCTCCCTTGTTCCATTGTTTTACACACAATGTAGGGTGGTATAATAGTCAAAAATGAATTTCTGGGGTAAGAATAGTATGAATATGAAAGGTTTAGGATGAAAAAAGGAGCGCAAGCTTACGTTCCTTCATTGAGAACTCGAATCACAATCAACACAACTTCATCATCGTGTGCACAGGACAAAGCATCCAAGTCTTGCGGGCGGTCAAAAATGATGTGTCTACAGTTGACCCACTTTGACAGACCTCAAAGTCATGGAATGATGTGAGTGAATATCAAAGCCCAGAGAGGACCCATTTGGCGAGGCCGTAAGACTTGGGCAAGAAAACAAATCAAAACACAATTATCAAAGGTTGCACCCGAAGGTTCCTTACGTATCCCTTTGCAAGGAATCAAACCAGCGTAGTTCAAGGGCAAAGTATGCAAGAAACATAACTTATGATCATGCAATGAAACAAATACAGTAAAACAAGACTGTAAATAACAAGCGACGAAACAATGCTATAAGCAAAAGCAGGTATGCAACGTTTAAACGAAAGCAAAACAACTCAAGCTGTGTCTCACACGAATAGAGGTGAATAGACAAACACTGGGACAAAGAGAGTGTAAACCAAACCATGTCCAGTGCAGGAAAGACACCAGCCTACCTACGTCCCACTCAAGAAAGGTGGAGGGCAATGCAAACACTAGGGATGTAATCGGTTCGGGACGGTCGGTGTTTAGGTGAAATTTTGTACCGAACCAATAATATCGGTTTTATTATATTGAAAACCAATACAGACCAAATTTTTTATCAAACCGCACCAAACCGCACCGATTCAATCGGTTCGGTTCCATGCGGTTTAATCGGTTTAAATGCTTTCAAAATTAAGTCATTTCTTAAATTTATAGTATAATAAATAATTTATATAAAAATATTAAATTAGCCATTTGTACACTAATTTAATCATATCTAATCTAACCATTCACAAAAATACAAATAAAAAATTAATAAATACTAAGGCTTGAAGCTTTTAGTGAATTAGAATTAGAAACAAAATATAATTTCAGAATCAAAGTCTTGACATCAAAACAAAACCAAAACTTAAAACAATCATCCCATAAGTCTAAACCACAAGTCTATCAAATAGAGTCAAAATATTCATTATATATTTAATATATATTATATGTAAATATATTAGGTGGGTTTCGGTGCAAATCGGTTGTATAGTATACCAAAAGCAAGAACCAAAACTAAAAAATTAATTTCCAAACCGAGCACAGACCGATTCATATTAAAACAGGCCAAATATGACGGTTCGATCCGATTTGATCGGTTTAATCGGTTTTTGGTTTTCTTACATCCCTAGCAAACAAAGCGCACAAAGTTTAACCAAAGAACTCGAGATCTAACGCGTCCCACGCATAAAGAAGGAAAGGCGGGATGAATAGACAGGCACACCTGTTGTGCTTAACCAAGGAAAAACAATAATCCCAACGCATCTCACGCGAAAGGAGGGAAGGCAGTGTGAACAAACAGGTGCACCTGCTGCTTTTAACCGATGAAAACAATCCTAAGTCGTCGCACGCGAAAGGAGGAAAGGTTGGTGTGAACACCAGGGACGCCCGATGTTTTTAACCAATAAAAACAATCCTAATGCGTCCCACGCAAAAGGAGGAGAGGTTGGTGTGAACACCGAAGACACCTGATGTTTTTAACTGATAAAAACAATCCTAATGCGTCGCACGCAAAAGGAGGAGAGGTTAGTGTGAACACTGGGTACTCCGATGTTTTTAACCAATGAAAACAATCCTAAAGCATTGCATGCGAAAGGAGGAGAGGTTGGTGTGAACACGGGGGCGCCCAATGTTTTTAGCAGTAAAAACAATCCTAACGCGTCGCCTTGAAAGGAGGAGAGGTTGGTGTGAACACTAGGAGGCCCAATGTTTTTAACCGTGAAAACAATCCTAACACGTCGCACGTGAAAGGAGGAAAGGTTTGTGTGAACAGGGGCGCTTAGATGTTTTTAACCGATGAAAACAATCCTAACGCGTCGCACGTGAAAGGAGATGAGGTTGGTGTGAACACCAGGGATGCCCAATGTTTTTAACCGATGAAAACAATCCTAACATTTCGCACGTGGGAGGAGGAGAGGTTGGTGTGAACACCGGGGACGCCTGATGTTTTTAACTCATAAAAACAATCCTAACACGTCACATGCGGAACGAGGAGAGGCTTGTGTGAACACCGGGGACGCCCGATGTTTTTAACTGATGAAAACAATCCTAACACGTTGCACGCGAAAGGAGGATAGGTGGATCAACGAAGAAGCAGACAAATAAACAACAAAAAAGAAAACAATCCTAACGCGTCTCACGCTGAAGGAGGAGACTCAAATCAATGAAAAAAAACAATCGATTTTCCAAATGTAGTGAGATTATCTCATCCCTGGGAAGGCCTTGGACAACAAATAAGATAATAGTACAAAGCATAAACACGAGTAATTTAAAAAGAAACACGCGAATCCAAACCCATGCTAGGATTAATGAATTTTCGGCGCAAGTTTGCCAATTTTAGCTTGAACAATGAAACACATTACAAATTCTCAAAACAACGAGATGATGGACCAAAGCAACAAAATATAATTACGACCTCGAAACAACTTTTAAACAAAACAAAATACTAGCGCAAACTAATTAAGAAATCACCCAACTAAGAATTAACAAAATTTGAACTAAACAACTTACAAATTTTAACCACCTATGGTTTAAACAAATCAAACGAGCAAAATACAAAAACTTTCCCTTTTTTCCTTTTCTCATTTCTTTTCTTCTCTCTGTTTTTTGCTTTTCATATATACTTTCTTGATTTTTCTCTTTCCTTTTTTTTTTTTTTCTCTTTTCGCTTTTCTTTTCTTACCCTTTTTGCCTTTTTTCTTTTTCCTCTCCATTTTTTACAAACCAAAAGGAAACCCAACATTGAAACACACACTGAGACAAACAAAAACACACTAGGTCTGCATTTGGAGCCGGTCGGTACTCAACGAAGTATGGCCAGGCCTAAATAGTGCCAGCCGGCTCGTGATGGCAGTAGGGGCAGATTCGGCAAATGCTGCCCCCATGGTCAGTTTAAATCAAACCCAAACCCCCTTGCACACAACCCTATATCTAAAAAAACTCCCCCTCTCTCTCTAAGCCCCCCTCTCTCTAGATTTTCCCTATTTTCGCAAAACCCAACAACCCTTGCGAAATTTTCTTCGAAAACCCTCTCATTCCTCTACGTTTTGAACCGAACAAAATTTGATTTCATTGCGTTTTGGGATTTTCCCTTGGTTTTTCTTGCTTTCTCACATCTTTACCCACACTTTCCCTTCTTTCTCTTATTTTTTCACTTTCTCTTTATTTTCTCTCCCATAGGGTTTGGGATTTTGGGGTTTTTCAACTAATCTCACTCACCCACACATTTTTCTCCATTTTTTCCTTACTTTCGTCACTTTCCCTCCATGACTAGGGGTGAACTTCCCATCCCTGACCCTATTATTGGCTAGGATTGACAAAGACATCCTACTGCGGGAGCCCACCGAGCACTTGTCCATTGTTGCCTCCACAGTAAGTCATATTCTTTTATTGTTTGAGCATATTTGAATTCCTTTCAAGGTACTATAGATACTAACAACATTCCCATACCACAGGCGATAGCCATAAGGATTAGAGGTTACGGGTCTATTTCTAGCCCCCAGGCACTGGTACGAAAGGCTCCCTGCAGAGGTTCGCGCATTAGTTGACGTGGCTAGTTTCGTGCCCTTCTGCTTAGGAGTGGTGCAGATGAGGGCCAACCCATTTCTACATAAGGCCCTGGTGGAGCGTTGGTGGATTCTCATCGATCGGGGAGATAACTCTGACCCCGTATGATTTTGCGATGTTCACTGGCCTATGAGTCAGGGTTGGTGACTTGATCCCTTCTGATCCAGATATGGCATAGTGGAGGCGCTTAACTCCACCTCCTTAGAGCGATCCCCGACACTGCCGATCCTGGGATGGTGAGGTACAATTGGTTCTTGGAGCATTTCTCTGACCTTCAGCCTGCTACTTCGGAGGAGGTCGCCTAGTATGCTCGCGAATCTCTAATGTATCTCCTTGGTACTACCCTGTTTGCGAACAGGAAAAATATCGTGGGGCTTTATCTCTTGGGAGCACTGGTGCATCTGCAGTGGGTGGGGGAGTATGACTGGGGTGGTATCGGCCTAGCCACCCTGTATTGCTACATGAGTTCTGCCGCCTGCCGAAAAGCGGATTTACTTGACAGTTATTGGTGAGTTTGGGATGTACATTTCATACTTCTTTTTTCCTGTTTTGCTTTACATTTCCTGTTTATACCTGCTTATCTGCTTTGTTCATAACTGCTTATCTACTTTCTTGTAGCTATGGGTTTACACATATTTCACCTCCCTTGCTCCAGTTCCAATACGACCACTTGAGTTGTCAGTACCCCTTTCTCGGTACTATAACTCTTAGTTTGAACGTCGTTGGTGTGTAGACTGAGATTTCTGCCACGCCCCATACTCGCCCCTAAAAGTTTGGGCATGACCTAATCAAAACAGATATAAAACCGACCCCGGTCTTTTCCTTTTGGTTGTTGTATCCGGACTTATGTTCTGTAGATCCCGTTGTTACCAAATTGTTGTTGTCATTCTTTAATTTCTTATTTTTGAGTTATAGGATGTGTTGGGCAGGTTTATTCTGAGTTGGTTGGGTTTAGAAACCAAGTGTTCTTTGTCAGATTTTTGGACCTTCGCTCGGCGAGGTTAGTCGCTCGGCGAGCTTTGTTTTTAGTCCTTCGCTCGAGCGAGTTTGGTCGCTCGGCGAGAGTTGAGTTTTAATGTGCGGTGGCTCGAGCGATATTTCTTCGCTCGGCGAAGATGCGTCTAGCATAGAACACGAGGCTGTGGTTTTGGCTCGGCGGCGAGTGTATGTTTTCGAGTTCTTCGCTCAGCGAGGCTTTCTTGTGTGGTCGCTCGGCGACCAATCCTTCGCTCAAGCGAGCCTGTCGGGTTTAAATACCCAGCAGCGGTTTTTAAAACGTTTTTTCACATTCTTTTGATCCTAAAACCCTAGTTCCGAGTTCTCTCTCCCTCCACTCACCTTCTCTCTAAGGTATCATCTAGTTTTAGGGTGTTTCTACCCTAGGCTTTTTTTTAAAAAGATAGAGTGAGTCGTAAGCTTCGTTTTAATCTGAAAGTTTGGCGGTTTGGAGCACTTTGGATTTTGGGTCATCATCTCCATCTTCTCCATTCGGGTTATTTACTTCAAGGTAGGGATTTCCTACTCCATATTATAGGTTTTGTTCTAAGTTGTGGTATTTTAATATGTTGGGAATTTAGTTGAATTCATGGAATTGAGGAATTTATTGATTAAATGGTGTAGTTGGTTAGTTTAATCACTCACCTATGAAAATATTGGAATTATATTAGTTGATACATTTATTTCCTGTTTAGAAATAACTGTTTTGGGCTATCAATGCAGGGTAGTCATGATTGTTGTAGACATTGCATGTGGATTAGGGAAAACTGAAACTAATCACATTGGTTAAGTCATTGATTTTGACTGTTGAATTAATACAGAAAATACGTGTATTGATTGTGTGTTGTATATGACAAGTGTTTAATACATTGTATATGCATTTTGTTTGGGAGGAGATAGGGGATGTACTCCACGGTTTAGGGGAAGATAGGGGATGGACCTCTAAACCGGATTTTGTTTGGGAGGAGATAGGGAATGGACTCCATTAGCACCACTATATGTGTGCTTATTGATTTATGGAAGTGTTTTTATATGTTGTTGATACGACACTAAAATGTGTATCAATCGGGAAGTATGGAAGTGTTTTAGTATGAGCCTTAGTCTCATTTGTTTTGTTGATATTGGAAGAAAAGTAAATGTGATATTTATTTCACTGTTATAGTTTGGACAGGTTCTAAGCCATAATGATATAAATGGAAAGTTGAATAAATAATGGAAAGTGAAACGTGTCATAGACATTAATGTCATGAAACTATATGTTGGTGAATTGAATAGTTGTGTTAACCATCTATTGGATGCTATTGCTTTATTCAATGCTTATATTTGGTTTAGTATATTTCTACTGGGCTATGGCTCATCCTATACGGGAACATCATTTTCAGGTCTAGGTGATATGCTACCTCCAAGGACTTAGCTTGGACGGCTTTGGACTTTAAAGACTTGTTTTTAGTTATTTGTTTTTATTTGATATTACATATAAACATTCAAGCCAATGGCTTAATTTGTAGTTGAGTTAGCACTCACATTTTGTGTCCAAGTGTTGGCTTGGAAAGATGTAAGCCCGTAGGGCATTTACTTTTGATGTTACATGTAATGTTTTTCAATAATAATACTCTGATGAATGAAATAATGATTGGTTTTCTTTTATCAATGCATGTTAATGATATATATATTATGGGTTTATTTTGAGGGCGTTACAGATATAAAACCGACACGTATAACATCACGGCTGAGGAAGCTTACTGATAACAAAAATTTATTCCATTGAGCTACCACTATTATGCCAGGATCACAAATATTACATTAAGTAAATAATATACAAAAAACATACACTCGCTTTAGTCATACACAGGCACATACCGAGACCCAGCCCCACACTTGGGCGTATAACAAAAACATTAATGAAAGACAACCAAAGCATGAGCCGAAAACCTAGCAAAACTTTACAAATACACAGCTTCAGCTAAGTGCCTAGACACCCTGAGGTTGACAAGAGAGAGACAAGCCTTAAGGGTTAGGATTGGCCTCCCGGTTGGTTACCTACAGAAACAGACAAAACACAGAGTAAGCCAAACTCAGTGAATAATAGTACACAAGTAATGTAATGGTTAATTTGAATAATAGAGCATATAACTGCAGTGGCCTATGACTAACTACATTCTGTAATTATTTTCTAGAACGGCCATAGGCGATTTTCTTAACAGTGGCTTTAAGCCTAACAATGCCTGAGCGGCCTCGGGCCTAACATATCTTCTGAGATGATTGGCCATTGGCGGATGTAACAGAATGACCATTGGCCCAACGGATACAAAAGCAGTAGGCCTCTGGTCTGAAATGGCCATCGGCCCGGAAATAACAGAACGGCCATCGGCCTAGAAATAACAGAACGGCCATCGGCCCAGAAATACTTTCACATCTACTTTAAGCCCAGTTCACATATGTATGGACTCAAGAGGTGGCTCATACGGATTCTAGAGGTGGCTCGCTTTGCAGCACTTAGTTCCGTACAACACTTTGTTCCATACCAGAAATCATTAGGTTGTAAAGATTGAACAATGCATCTTATGTCATAACATAGCATAACCAGAACGGATAACCAGTACAGAATAACCTTAGTTCCTTAAGGATGCCATTATGGGATAGTGCACATAAATTTCTCATGACTTAGTTCTGGATTAACACGGTATCTCGTATAAGAATAAGAATAACAACTATTACAAAGAGCACATAATAACGTTAAACCTTTGCATTCACATCGTAGGTTCTGAATGACCTCGGGTCCATATGTAACATAATAGAACTATTTCAAATTCATACGGATGCATATATCCCTCAGAAATATCCATACTCGTTGATTCCTAACTGAACGGCCTCAGGCCCATTAGTAGCAAAATGGTATGCTTTCATAATTACATTAAACCGTTATTCCAAAATGAACATAAGTTCTCTTTATTCATTAAGAAACGACATAATTTACTTACGAATGATAGAATGTTAACATCAACTATTAATCAGAGTCATACAGAAGTATACACCTTTGTTTAATCGTTCGTATACATTAACATAATTAACCTGCAATGAACAGAGCACTAATGGTAATCGGTAGCTGTAAGTTACACTTACTACGATAGTGATATTAGTCACCACTTATTCCTGTCAATAATTTACACAGTATTAATTCCCAAGGCAGAAACACAGTAGATATCATTCCTTTAAGCACATAATTTAGATCACCTTCTTCATAATAAAGTTATTCTCAATCGTGTTCATCTCGGAACCAATCCAGTATTAATAGTTCATATACAATTCTCTTACAGAGACATAGGCAGTTTACAGATCTCAGAATCGTACAAAGGTACGCGGATTTTCCAATCATTAACGTAATTAGCTTACAAAGGATAGAGCTCTAATAATAAGAGTCATTAACAGTAGGTAAATATACAATTACAGTACTATTACTCACAGAGCTGTGGAGGAGCTCTAAATCAAAGCCCAAAACCCTTTAATACATGACCAATTTCATATTATTATTCTTCATCAAACACCATAATCTCAAAATAAACAAATTTAATGATTTTACTTCTTCAATCAAGGAATTCTTAGAAAATCAAGGTTCATGGGTTCAAAGCTCACATCTTCTATATCAATCCATGATTTCAAGTAGTAGATGGATTCTATACAAGGTTAGTAATTAGAGCCACATACCTTACCCAAACCTTTGTTCTTCCCTTAGTCTCTTCAATTTTCCCAAGCTTTTGGGTGATCTTTCCTCTCTCTTCTATCTTCTTCAACCATCTTCAAGCTTCCATGGATGTTGAATTCCTTAGGGAGAAGCTTTGCCCCTTCTCTCTCTCCCTCTCTCTCTCTCTCACGGTTCTCCTTCCCCTTTCTCTAGATATTTTTTATTTTTTGTTTGGTTCAAATAGATGAGTTCAACAACTCATAAGGCATATATGTATATATAAAAGCTTCCCACAAATAGGAAGGGCCAAACACGCCCTTACGAATCGCGCAAAATCACATTTCAATTAAACTTCCCAGATAACTCTAAAAATTATCTTGATCATAAATATGTCCCTGTTAGGTATCTGAAGTCTTTAAGGCCGTTAATTTGCGATTATAAAGTTAATCCCAAAGCGTCCATTATGAATCAGACAAATTAGAATTCAAATTAGTTTTCCCAAATAATTCAAAAAATTCCCATTAACATATCCAAGTACACAATTTTGATTTTTGAACCCATAAAGGTCGGTAATTTCCATTTTAAGTCCGTAACTCAACTAATAATGCTTCAATTCTAATAGATATAATTAAATTAAACCACATCATTTCATAGGGAAAGAAAGATGATTTCTTATACGCATTTTGGGGTCATTATAGGACCTCCTCCAAGCTGGGAAGATAGGAGGCGGGGCCCGGTGAGAGGCCAAGGATGGGGATCGGGAAAAGGCCAAGCGAGGCAACGCTCACCTTTGAGAAGTCCTTTGATGGATCTCGATCTTGAGAATGAGGAGAGGAGGTCAACTTGTAGTATAGCAGCCACAGTGATGATAGTGACACACCTCCTCCACAGCCAAGGAGGAAGAGGGCTAGGATGGGATGACGATTCACTTTTCTTTTTTTTTTGCTTTGTAGCTAAGAACTATGTAACCGGATAGACCTATGCATTTTGTTTTTAAAGACTTTTCTTTTGTTTTTGTTTGTATAAAACAATGATCGGGAGCGAACCCTCTAGTTATGAAAAGAATATTTTCCTCTTGCACGGTGTGAGATGTGATGAATGAATGGCGCCGACACGATAATCTTTTACATGACTATTAACAAATGTGAATGCTTGCTCTTGAATTGATTCCTGAATTGGATAACAACTTACAACCGGTCAAAATACAAAATACAACTCGATGACAGAAAAACAAAATGAAAACAACCTAAAAACACTAAACAACACTTGATACAAGACAAGACAAGACTTAAAAACCACGACTCGATGCATGAGGTGAGGACCTACCCTCTCTGCAAGTTCTTTGATCTGGGCAGTTATTCAGAGTCGACTAGCTCCCAATGAAAGCTGACTGGCTCTAAAAGTGATGTCGGTCAGTGCATTGCAGCTGTCATACACTGCTCCTTCTCAAAACCTATAAAAAGTGATCCCAAGCCGTTTTCCTGGTAGAACAACAAAATTTTGATATTTTGCTCTCAAAATGGAGATTAGTCTCAACAATAGGCTCTGAGACTGGATTGTCACTCTAGACGGCTCGAAAAAGGTGAATTTTCGTGGTTTGGGCCTAAATGCTCAAGTTAACTCAAGAATTGCTCAAGTTGGAGAATTGCTCAAGAAGCTTGAAGATCTTGGAGTTTAACTCAAGAATTAACTAGAATTTGGAAGATTGAAGCTCCTAGGTGAGTAATTGAACATTGATTCATCAGTTTGAACTTGTGATTTTGTGAATTCAAGATTAAATGGTAATCAAGAACATGAGTTGTGTTGATTATGATGAAATTGAAGTTTATATGCATATGCATGTTTAGAATTGCCATGAATTTGAATGATCTAGCATAAGGCATGGTGAACATGATGAATTGGGCACCAAATTTCACATGCATGCATAATTTTCATGAGTTTCATGATTATGGGTACCATTTATACCATTTGAAACAAGATTGGAGTCAAAAGTTAACATGCATGTATAATTCATGAAGATATGGAGTTGTATGAAGTAAGAATGCATGGGTTTTGATCATACAAGAGAAATGTGGATTAATTTGACAATTAGATCATGATTTTGAACAATTTGCCTCATGTTGTTTATATCCTTATGATATATAATGTGTTTCCACGTTTTTGAACCCAAAACATGAATTTTGGGCCTTTGAATGTCAAGTTTGAGCCTCAAGAACAATTCTGGAAATTCCAGAATTTGGCATGTCACTTCGGCGGGGAAGGTCTGCTCGAGCGTGAATTGTTAGTTCCTAGAACTTTTGCAGACATTAATGTACGCTTGAGCGGCAAGCCACGTAGTTTGAATTTCAACTCGAGCGTCTGAAGTCAAGCTCGAGCGTAAAAATGAGGCAACCAGTACTTTTGTAAACCTAACGGGTCCGCTTGAGCGGCGAAAACCACGCTCGAGCGGGAAGCCCTGTTTCAAAAATTTTGAAAAGTTGATTTAAGTTTTGTTTTCCATTCTCTTTCATTTCTAAGTACTCTTAGGCATGCATTGAACATTATAGATGAGTTAAAAAGGATAAGAAAGAAGCCCAAGAGGGATATATGAATTAAGAACGGATTGAATCATTTGTAACCCATATATGTGTTATATATTATGTAGGGTCGAGCACAAGGACGAATCCACCAGCAGAACACTGTGAGTAATATCTTAATAAAGATATTTCGAAGTATGTTATTTGTCCCATTGCTTATTTCTAATTGAACTTCATAAGTCTGTTAATTTGAATTATAGACAAATATTTGTTGCACCGAATAATTGGGCGAAAGGCCGTCGTATATGAATGATTGGGCCATAGGCCGTCGGACATGAATAATTGGGCGAAAGGCCGTCGGATATGAATGATTAGGTCGTAGGCCGTCGGACATGAATAATTGGGCCAAAGGCCGTCGGATATGAACGATTGGGCCATAGGCCGTCGGGCATGAACGAATGGGCCAAAGGCCATCGGAAATGAATAGATTAGGCCGGAGGCCATTTGATACGTCTAGATCCGTAGTCACTTGATACGCTAAGTAGAAACATGAATTAGGCCCAAGGCCGTCTGATGTATTTGTTTTAAACACCGTTCATGTACCTCATTTATTTGATATTATTCACTGGGCTTTCGCTTACTCTCATTCATGTATCTATAGGTGAGCCAAGCAATGTCCAAACCCAGCCTCAGTGAAGTATGTGGGAGACAGTCCGAGTTTTGAGGAGTCAGCCCTCACGTCTCACGCACGAGACTTGTTTTCGCCCCTTTTGCCCCTTTTGTATATTTTTCTATGTTTGGCGAAAACGTTGAATTTCCGTTGTATATAAGTTTTGTTTGGCTGACTGTGTAACTGAAAGTTCCTGGATAAAGATTAACTTTGGGAATATTTGTGAGTTATTATAAAATGTTCATGGAATGATTTTACCATATCATGTAAGCACAGTTCTATGGATGAAGTTTTAAGTTTGCTTCCGTTTCGGTCCCTTAACTCTGTTGATATATGTTTTATTTGGTTTGGTAGTAGGTAATCTCATGATTCTTGGCGGTTATGTCCTTAACCCATAGAGGCGAGTTCATGTCATGACAGTGGTATCGAGCACGAGTTAATAATTCACACACTTGTCCAAAGAGAAATAAGCATCTAGAAAAGATCTAGGATGCATTCATGTGATAAGTAGGAATTTGTAAACATTAAGAATGTGCTTAAATGCTTGAGATAAATGATTATGTGCTATATGTTTTGCGATTTACTTGCATTGCAATTATTTAAATATATGCGCTCCTTAGTATATGCATACTTGTGAAACTTTTATATAAAGAATAATGCAAGTGTAATCAGATGGTGAGAATAAGAGGTGATGAAATAGAGCAGTCTTCTACTACCAGAATGGATAGGATGAAAAGATTGATACAGGAATGACAGGGACATTGAGGAAGCAACAACAATGGCATCAGCCACACCCTCCGCCTCCTCCTCCCCTACCACCTGTCCAAGATCCTCATAAGGATGACCGAATAATACCCCCCAACATATAATTGAAGAAAATGAAACCGCCACAGTTTCATGGGGGATTGGATTTGTTGAAGGCAGAAGCATGGGTTCTCGGAATAGAAAAGTTATTAAAAGTGTTTCCTTGCCTAGAAATGCGAGAAATCTTGCTAGCCACTTTCACTCTTGAAGATGAGGCGGAAGGTGGTGGATGTTAATGCATGAAAACAACAAGGATATTGGTTGGGCCCGATTCTTGGAAATATTCTATGACAAATATTTTCCACAGTGTAGTAGTGATAGAAAGGTGTCAGAGTTCATGGAACTTAAACAGAACATCATGACAGTGTGGAGTATGAGGCCAAGTTCCGAATTGGCGAGTTTGCACCACATGTGGTCGATCTGACTACAAGAAAGCAAGACATTTTGAAGGAGGGCTTGAGATGATATCCTAGAGAAGGTAAATGTTCTCGGTGAAACCTACATTGAGGTGCTAGGCAGGGCCATAATATCGAAGCTAACATAGCAGACGGACTAAATCAACAAGCCCGTTGGAAGGGTTGTAAAAGCGGGGCTTCTTTTGAAGAAGAAATTTTCAAAAGAAGCAAAATACGGGCTCCTCAAGTACTTCTAATTCTTCTCGAGATACATCCCGATATGCAATATTTATAGTAAAAGGCATCGTGGGGTTTGTTACCGTGTGTTAGGAGCTTGTTTTAAGTGTAGAAAAAGCAGGGCATATGGCGAGATTGTGTCGAATGGCGGAAATTAGTTGTTAGCACCACTACATCAATCCCAAAACTAGGAAATACTATGAGATCTACTACCACCGGAGATGCCGTGAGATAAGGGAGAGTTTTTGCGCTTGTTTTGGGCGATACATGGAATGCTAACGTCGTTGTCTCAGGTACTATCTCTATATGTAATCAAGATGCTTTTGTATTAATTGACTCCGGATCAACACACTCTTTCGTAACTTGTGCATTTGCATTTAGACTAAGTAGACCTCTAGAATCATTGCCATACTTGCTATGTGTATCTGTTCTATTTGGGGAATCTGCGTTATGTGAATCTGTATATCGGTTTTGTGACATGCGTATTGGGAATGCTATTCTGTATGTGGATTTGTTGCCCCTAAACTTTTGACATTTTGATATAATTCTAGGCATGGATTGGTTAACCAAATATTGTGCCACCATTGATTATTAATGCAAGCGGGTTGTGTTTAAACCACCAGAATATGAAGAAATTGTGTTTGTGGGTAACGGGGTAGTGCCTCCACATTTTGATATCTGCAATGAAAGCATGTAAATTAATCAAGAAAGGGTGCAAGGGTTATTTGTGTTATGTGCTATCTGAGCAAGGTGTGAATGTTGAATTGAGTAGTATCCCTATTGTTAGCGAATTTCCAGATGTATTCCCAGATGAATTGCCAGGGGAATTAGTGGACAGGGATTACTATTGAAGTTGTGCCAGGCACCCAGCCTATCTCTAAAACTCCCTACAGGATGGCTACTGCTGAAATGAAAGAACTAAAATAATAGTTGCAAGACCTACTTGACAAAGGGTTTATTCGACCTAGTACTTCACCATGGGGTGCACTAGTGTTGTTTGTGAAAAAGAAAGATGGAACCTTGCGATTTTGTGTTGACTATCAAGAACTAAACAATGTAATAATAAAGAATAAATATCCCTTACCTCGTATTGATGACCTGTTTGATCAGTTGCAGGGATCACGAGTGTTCTCCAAAATTGATTTGAGGTCCGGGTATCATCAGTTGAAAGTAAAAGCTGAAGGTGTTGAGAAAACCGCGTTCCGGACAAGGTATGGCCATTATGAATTTCTTGTTATGCCATTTGGTGTGACTAATGCTCCTACAGTGTTTATGAACTTAATGAACCGAATTTTTAAGACCTACCTTAATGAATTTGTTGTGGTTTTTATTGATGATATTCTGATATACTCAAAGAATAGACTTGAACATAAACAATATCTGATGACTGCTTTGCAAACACTCAGAGAAAAGAAATAATTTGCCAAACTAAAGAAATGTGAATTTTGGTTGGATGAAGTTGTCTTCTTAGGGCATGTTATCAACAAGAACGGAATTTGGTGGACATAAAAGTCCATAAAAAGTAGAGGCAATTGTGAATTGGCCTACACCGACAAATGCAATAGAGGTTCGCGGTTTCATGGGCTTAGCTTGGGTACTCTGAGAGATTTGTGAAGGACTTTTCAAAAATAGCGATGCCTCTTACCTAAGCGACACACAAGGGCAACCATTTGAATGGAATGACAAAGAGAATTTGCCTTTCATGAATTGAAAAGCAGACCGACCCTTTGCACCTTTTGACACTATCATCAGGTACGGACAACTTTGTGATTTTCAGTGATGCATCTTATAAAGGTTTAGGTTGTGTATTAATGCAGAATGGAAAGGTGATTGCACACACCTCCCGACAGTTGAGGCCACACGAAAAGAACTACCTAACACATGATTTAAAGTTGGTCACAGTTGTATTTGCTTTGAAAATCTAGCAGCATTACTTGTTTGGGGCAAAGTGTGAAGTCTATCTGAGATCACAAGAGCTTAAAATACTTCTTTACATAGAAAGAGTTAAATATCTGACAGAGAGAAGATGGCTCAAATTGATAAAAGACTATGACCTTGAGATTGATATCACCACAGGAAAACCAATACGATTCTTGATGCCTTGAGCAGAAAATCGATGGGAAATTTGGCTTGCTTACTTACTGAACAGAAGGAAATTTTACAGGATTTTGAGAAGTTCGAGATAGAAGTGGTGTTGTGTGAATAGGGCGGATTGATAGCCGCTATTTTAGCTGAACCTTACCGAAATTAAACAAAGGCAAAAAGATGATGAATTCCTCAAGAAAGTAATCGATGAATTTGAGACAAGTCCGAAAACAGAGTTCAGCATTGACAATGAAGTGTTGAGATTTCGAAACCAAATGTGTGCCCTAGATGTTTTGGAACTAAAGAAGAGAATTCTAGATGGGGCCCACAAATCAGTATTTGCCATGCATCCGGGTAATAACAAAATGTATCGAGATTTGAAACAAAGCTATTGGTGGCCTAAGATGAAGAAAGAGATCGCAGAATATGTGTCCAAGTGCCTCCAATGTCAGCAAGTCAAAACTAAACATCAGAAACCGGGCGGTCTACTTCAGCCTCTCCCTATTCCCGAGTGGAAATGAGAGCATGTGACTATGGAATTTGTTGTTGGTCTACCCTGAACCTCTCGAGGTATGGACTCTATTTGGGTTGTAGTCGATAGACTGACTAAATCTGCACATTTTCTACCTGTTAGAACTACATTTGATGTTTATAGATTGGCTACCATATATGTTAATGAGATTGTTCGTTTACACGGGGTTCCGGTATCAATTGTCTCGGATAGAGATCCAAAATTTGTGTCTAGGTTGTGGAAAAGTTTGCAAAAAGCTATGGAAACAGAATTGAGGTTTAGTATCGCATTCCACCCACAGACAGACGGGCAATCAGAACGGACAATATAGACCTTGGAAGATATGCTTCGAATGTATGTTTTGGATTTCCAAGGGAGTTGGGAAGATTATTTGCCACTAGCAGAGTTTGCATACAATAACAACTTCCACTCCAGCATTGGTATGGCACCATACGAGGCTTTGTATGGTAGAAGGTGTAAATCACCGATTTGTTGGACAGAGGTCGGAGATAAGGCTTTACTTGGGCCTGAAATTGTACAAGACACTTTTGAGAAGATCAAAATTATTCAACAAAGGTCCAAAAGCGACTTAGAGTCGACAAAAGAATTATGCAGATATTCGAAGAAGACCTCTTGAATATGAGGTTGGTGACCATGTATTTATTCGTATGACGCCGATGAAGGGCCAAGTAAGATTTGGAAAGAAAGGTAAATTGTCACCCCGTTACATTGGGCCATTCCAAATTCTAGAAAGGCTTGGTCTTGTTGCCTATCGAGTTATTTTGCCACCAGGGTTCAAACAAATGCACAATGTATTCCACGTATCAATGTTGAGGGGTTATCTTCGAGATCCATTTCATGTGATTGATTATCACCGGGTAGCTCTTGATGAAAATATGGAGTACGCAGAATGGCCGGAACGAATCATTGACCGGCTAGTGAAACAATTGAGAAGCAAATCCATCCCGATGGTAAAAGTAGAATGGAAAGAACACTATGGGACGGACGCTACATGGGAAAAAGAGGATGAAATGCAACTGCGTTATCCACATTTGTTTCCCGACGAAGGTAAAATAAGTTTGGAGGACCAAACTTCATAAAGGAGGGAAGACTGTGATAACCCTGCTCCGTATTATGCTAATTAGTCTTAATTATGATTGTGAGTATGTGGTTGGTATGATTTTGGATGCCATTTTATAACAACCCTCACCCTTTGTTTACTAATACTTGATCTTGACTAGTGCTAATCTATGATTAAACATGTTAATTGACTGATTAGACTGAAATTCCGAATTAATTACATGAACATATGGTGTTATTTGCATGTCTATCTGTTTGTCGTTTAAATGATATGTTCGTGTTTTATGCTTAAAACTGCGAATTGAAGGCCTTATCGGCAGCCGAATCTGAAATTGGTTAATATTTTATGCTCGTTAGAATTTATGCAATTTTATGGTATATTTAATTGAAATGTGATTTGGTATGATTAAACTAGATTTAATAATGTTAAACTACATAAGTTGGCCTTATTCACCCTTTTGCCACTTAGTGGATTTCATGAGCTTTTATTTGATCTCCATGTGTTGGCATTTCAACATTTCCTCAGCCATTTTTCTTAGACTAAACCGACTAAGAGTGAGAGTGAGAGAGGAATTGAGTTCCATCTTGTGAATTGCTTAGTGAATTAAAGAAATTGAAGGTTGATTTCATAGTTGAGCTTCCTACACTTAATATTCAAGGTCTAAGGTAGAGAATCCACCTTCTTAAACTTGTCTTTAAGTTAGTTCTTGCTTAATTCTTGTTATATTGAAGATTGGAGTCAAAATTAGCTTAATGTGTTGAATTATAGCATAAATCATGCATGCATGTTGCCATTCTTGAGTTTTGAGGATTTTTGTCCATGGAATTCCACATGCATGCTCATATTATAGTTCTAGTCCATGAATTCCTCATGTTTTTGAAAGGATTGGCTCATTGGAGCAAGTGATTGAAGCTTTGAATTGGTTTAAACTCATGCATGTCACATTTGAAGTATGTTCTTGAACTTTGGTTTGAAATTGAATTTAATTAAACTACTTTTGGGCTTTGATTTCTCAAATTGATCTTTCAAACATGTTATATTATGAGTTTACAAAAGTTTTCTAGAAAATTGGCCCAAGAGGATCGAATTTGGTGTTTTAAAACTTGGTTTTAAGCTTGAGGTTCGAATCTGGAATTTCCAGAATTTGGACTTCCGCTTGAGCGGGGTTACTGGCGCTCGAGCGGGAAAATCGTGTTCCCAGCACTTTGCATTGTTTTACAGTACGCTCGAACGGAAGAATGTACGCTCTAGCGGGGACCTGAGTCGCACGCTCGAGCGGGGATCGAGCGCCCATCGAGCGTGATTTTCACACATCCAGTACTTTTGTCCTGTTTTACAGACCGCTCGAGCGGGAAAGTTTATGCTCGAGCAGAGTCTTTGTTTGCATGACCGCTCGAGCGAGGAAATCCACGCTCGAGCGGGACTTCTATTTTTTGAAAATCTTGAAAATGTTTTCAAAGTGCATCTTTGCATCCTCATTCCATCCTAGGCATCCTTTGGCCTAGTTTAAGGCATCTTAATGAGGATATTGATGTAGAACCACACCGAGTCAAATTAGGGATTAAGTCATTGTTTCCCAACTGTGTAACTTAGTGTGTGTTCATTCTGTAACTGTGTAGGGTTGGCATCCGAGGATGCTCTAGCTTATCTGTCCCGAGCTCTGAGTAACAATGTTGTAAAGATATGTTCAAAAATGATTATCTTCTGAACAATTGAACTGTACTGTTTCAGAAATGATAGTGTTACTAAATGAATGATGTCCTAATTATGAACTGTATTGTGGCATCCTTAGCAACCTCTTTATTCTTGTCTTGTCTTTGCCACAAAGATCTTTTTCGGTTCCCATGTTGGAACCACTACTGTTTACTGATATGATGGCCATCAACTGACTGTTCAGTCTGTTTAGACCTCCTGTACTGTTTTGCTATTGGGTGTACCACATATGACTGCTATGACTGAATAACTGTTATACTGATTGAAATGACTGTTTTTCATACTGAAAGGACATTCATTCTTAACCTCTTTACGCATATGTTATTCACTGGGCTTTAACTCACTACTTATATATATATATATATGTAGGTGTACAGGCACCAGACCGTTGCTAGGAGCGTCGGGATAAACTCCAGTTTTGTCAAGCCAACCTTTGTGCCTCACTTTGAGGTTCCAGAACTGTTCAAGCTGAGGCTGCTTGGGGTGTTTTAGATTTCTTCTTTTTGGCTCTGTTTGTTTATGGTCTGTATAGACTGAATGTTTTTGTACTGTACTGTTCTAACAGGGATTGGGTCCCTGTCCTGAATGATTGTATATGTATGTAAATATTGTTTTGTTCTGGATGTATATATATTATGAAAAGTCTTTTTGCATATAGACTGTCACAGCTCATTGGACATCTTTTAATTACTGTTTTGGCTTCCGACCCATTACATACTGTATTCTTGTATTCTTGTTAGCGGGCCTTGGTAATCTTTCATTACTTGCCTGTTACGTAGCTAACCCCATAGGGGCGGGTTTGGGCCGTGACACATTTATATGATTATATGTTGTTTTGAATTTCTATCTCATTCACCGTCTGAAAATCATTCAACTTCTTGTTGTAAATCGAAAATTGAAGGCCTTATCGCCACGTGAAACTAAAAATTGACTATGCCATTGTGATTGGTGTAATTTTTAGAGCCTCTGGTGAAATTTAACTGAAAATTTATTCGAATCAAAATAATTAGATTCAGAACGATTAATTAAGCACCATTGCTTAGCCTCAATCAAATTTGATTAGCCAACTCTATAAATAGGCTTATATACACTCAATTCCCCTATTTTCAACTCATTTTGCTGAGATTACACTCTGGAGCGAGAGAGTGTGCCGGTTAGAGAGAGAGAGAGGGAGCTCAAGTTAGAGAATTGCTCAAGAAGCTTGAAGATCTTGGAGTTTAACTCAAGAATTAACTAGAATTTGGAAGTTTGAAGCTCCTAGGTGAGTAATTGAACATTGATTCATCAGTTTAAACTTGTGATTTTGTGAATTCAAGATTAAATGGTAATCAAGAACATGAGTTGTGTTGATTATGATGAAATTGAAGTTTATATGCACATGCATGTTTAGAATTGCCATGAATTTGAATGATCTAGCATAAGGCATGGTGAACATGATGAATTGGGCACCAAATTTCACATGCATGCATAATTTTCATGAGTTTCATGATTATGGGTACCATTTATACAATTTGAAACAAGATCGGAGTCAAAAGTTAACATGCATGTATAATTCATGAAGATATGGAGTTGTATGAAGTAAGAATGCATGGGTTTTGATCATACAAGAGAAATGTGGATTAATTTGACAATTAGATCATGATTTTGAACAATTTGCCTCATGTTGTTTATATCCTTATGATATATAATGTGTTTCCACGTTTTTGAACCAAAAACATAAATTTTGGGCCTTTGAATGTCAAGTTTGAGCCTCAATAACAATTCTGGAAATTCCAGAATTTGGCATGTCCGCTCGAGCGGGGGAAGGTCTGCTCGAGCGTGAATTGTTAATTCCTAGAACTTTTGCAGACATTAATGTACGCTTGAGCGGCAAGCCACGTAGTTTGAATTTCAACTCGAGCGTCTGAAGTCAAGCTCGAGCGTAAAAATGAGGCAACCAGTACTTTTGTAAACCTAACGGGTCCACTCGAGCGACGGAAACCACTCTCGAGCGGGAAGCCCTGTTTCAGAAATTTTGAAAAGTTGATTTAAGTTTTGTTTTCCGTTCTCTTTCATTTCTATGTACTCTTAGGCATGCATTGAACATTATAAATGAGTTAAAATGGATAAGAAAGAAGCCTAAGAGGGATACATGAATTAAGAACGGATTGAATCATTTGTAACCCATATATGTGTTATGTATTATGTAGGGTCGAGCACAAGGACGAATCCACCAGCAGAACACTGTGAGTAATATCTTAGTAAAGATATTTTGAAGTATGTTATTTGTCCAATTGCTTATTTCTAATTGAACTTCATAAGTCTGATAATTTGAATTATGGACAAATATTTGTTGCACCGAATAATTGGGCCAACGGCCATCGGATATGAATGATTGGGCCATAGGCTGTCAGACATGAATAATTGGGCCAAAGGCCTTCAGATATGAATGATTGGGCCATAGGGCATCGGACATGAATAATTGGGCCAAAGGCCTTCAGATATGAATGATTGGGCCATAGGGCATCGGACATGAATAATTGGGCCATAGGGCATCGGACATGAATAATTGGGCCAAAGGCTGTCGGATATGAACGATTGGGCCATAGGCCGTCGGACATGAACGAATGGGCCATAGGCCGTCGGACATGAACGAATGAGCCATAGGCCGTCGGACATGAACGAATGGGCCAAAGGCCGTCGGAAATGAATGGATTGGGCCCGAGGTTGTTTGATACGTCTGGATCTGTAGTCACTTGATACGCTAAGTAGAAATATGAATTAGGCCCAAGGCCGTCTGATGTATTTATTTTAAACACCATTCATGTACCTCATTTATTTGATATTATTCACTAGGCTTTCGCTTACTCTCATTCATGTATCTATAGGTGAGCCAAGCAATGTCCAAATCCAGCTTCAGTGAAGTATATGGGAGACAGTGCGAGTTTTGAGAAGTCAGCCCTCACGTCTCACACACGAGACTTGTTTTCGCCTCTTTTGCCCCTTTTGTATATTTTGCTATGTTTGGCGAAAACGTTGAATTTCCGTTGTATATAAGTTTTGTTTGGCTGACTGTGTAACTGAATGTTCCTGGATAAAGATTAACTTTGGGAATATGTGTGAGTTATTATAAAATGTTCGTGGAATGATTTTACCATATCATGTAAGCACAACTCTATGGACAAAGTTTTAAGTTTGCTTCCGTTTCGGCCCCTTAACTATGTTGATATATGTTTTATTTGGTTTGAGGCCGTAGGTAATCTCATGATTACTAGCCAGTTATGTCCTTAACCCATGGGGGCGGGTTCGGGTCATGACAGTGTATGTCTTCCGAACCCCATTTCTTTCTCTCTTTTATTTACTCGCTTATAATGGTAGTGTAGAGCATCATGTTTACTTAGCATTCTCATGTTTGCATACACTCGTCTCACATGCATTTGGGTTCGGCTTATCATACTAACCAATGTCAAAATTCAATTTCATTGCTTGAATACGTAATTTATCACATGTTTTGAATCAGATCATATACCATGCTCATAGCTGAGCTTATAAAATTGTATAAATGTGTGCGTTGCATTAGTCACATTGCATTATTTAGGAACATGCATATTTTCTAATTATTTTGCTTTGTTTGGCTTGTCTTGGAGTACTAGGTGAACGTTTATTAGTTTAGCATCTTGCATTGCATGTGATTGTTGCCATGTCGAGCATGCTTTCCATAAGGCTAAATGCTTAGATGATATACCTGTTTGAATGCCTGTGGATTAAGGCTAATGGCTAAAATTGGGACAAATTGATTAATGTACACACTCACATTTTCAAGTGACGCGTATTCAAAACAATTTTCAAATAAACATGAAGTCAAAGCGTTCCAACTTTTGCAAATTAGTCTATACTTGTTGCGTCACACAGTAATGTTAGCCTAATAATCAGAACAAGAGCATATAATGTAAATAAGAATCACAACATGATTAGTAGAGGGCGATCTTTGAACGGGTGAGTAGGGTGTTCAATTCATGACCTTCCCTTATCATTCCTAAGTTCTCGAGTCGAGACACTTTGGTGATGACAGACTAATGGCCTTTGGCAAGAGTCTCGAGGTTTCCTAAATTTTTCAAAAAATATTTAGGTGGTGACTTTGAAATCTGGCAAAGCAGTCCATTTTTGGCATTTGATTCAAACATCGATTTTCTAAAAAAAATTGCCGAATTTGGACTTTTTTTGTGTTTATCTATTTCACAAGTTGCACTTGTGAAATTAGATTCAGAACCACAGGAGTCCGAACTGTAGGGCTAATCGTATTCAAAAGGAGCACGAAAAGCAAGTTAAAGTCGCGAAAGGCATTAACTTTACCAACGCAATGATAATTTCATCGGCAAAAACTTTTGCCGACTCACTTTTACTTATGGGTTGCCAACGTAACTCTTTGTGTCGACGAAACTTTTTGCGGACAAGTTTTCCCTTTTAGCAACATATTTTGTTGCATTATGAAAAATGCAATTTCTTGTAGTGAGTTAATCAAGTTATATGGGTTGAAAATTATGATTATCCTGAATTGAAATTGCTTGTGAGATGTTTAATTTAAATATATAATTTATTAATGGGAATTTTGATTTGAAACCGAAATTAAAGGCTTTAATGGTTTGAGAAACCAAAATTGATGAGCCTAATAAGTTTAGTTGAATATTTGGAGCCTTTAGGGAGTTTGATTAAAAATTTGATTTAGATTGATAAAATTAAATTTGATTAATTGGACCTTAATTGAGGTTAATTAGACTGATTAAGTTATGTGAGAATTGATTAATTAAGACCAAGTGTGGTTAAGTGTGGTTTAATTAAGCTAATCATGTAATCAAGAGTTAAGCTTATCCTACACATGCGATTAATTGTGGAGTGGTGTGTAGAGGATCCTATCTTATAGTGTGTGCACATGTAAATGAGTGTGCTGGAGCTTTGCATGAGTACATGTGTCTTGTGCCTAAGAAGTAAGGGGGTCTGTGTGTGTGTGTGTGTGTTTAATCTGATGGGTTTTGTCGTGATATGCATTATTCCTTTAGTCCATTTTGTTCTTGTGTTGAAAAATTCGAGAGAGAGAGAGAGAGAGAGAGAGAGAGATAGCTTAGTTCTAGAGAGAGAGAACTCAAGAGATTGAAGAGGAAGAAGAATTCTAAAGGGAAATCACTTCTAATTTTTGAGATTAAGGCTTTAGGTAAGAGTTCTAAGCCTAAATTCTGTAGAAAATCCTTCATGTATCAAGAATTAAAAGAGTCATTGAACTAATTTCGTGGAATTTGTAAAAAAAACATGAGTTTAGAACAAGAAAATGGGTTGCATGCATGTCCATGGAAGATAATCTTTGATTTCATCATTTTAGTTTAAGTTTTGAAGTTCTTATATGCATGTGAGTTTATACCTTGCATATTGTTTTAGAAATTCATGGATTTATGATCACCAATTGCATGTTTTTGAAGAACAAGATAAAAGAGTTGAAAAATCTTGCATGCATGAGTTTTGGTTCAAATCTTTGACAAATTGATGAAGTTCTGAGAAAATGGTTTATTAAGGGTCATGAATTTATGCTTTGTAAAGTATTTCCATGCTTTTGAACAAGCCATGCAAGACCCCAAGTTTTGAAAAGTTTGTTTGGAAGCCATTTTTGTTGAATTTAGCGTCTAGAATTTCACAGACCGCCGAGCAACCGAGACTATGTTTGCCCATCTCGAGCGACCAAGTGTTGGCTCGAGCATACATCACGAGCTCTCAATACTTTTACAGTCTTCATAGACCACTCGAGCGACCAAGTGGTGGCTCGAGCTCCCATACACATACCTCCATGAAAAATTAATTTAAATTTCATCGTAAACCACCAATCAATTCAAACCCTTCTTTAAAACAAAATTTTCAAACATAGGGTTTCAAGAAAATTGGGGGTTTTCTTATTTGTTTATCAAATCCTCAAATCATCAAGTATTATTCATTAATATGTCAAAACATTCTAACATTTCAAAATTTGAGAGAAAACCCCCCTTTTGTACATAAACATCTTTTAATTCAAAGGTTTCTAACTCATATAACCTCAAAGTGTTACAAAATCACACCAAATCATAAATATATATTGTTAAGGGAGTCCCCTCAAGAATGAGAGCAAATAAGCAAGATTAAAAAAGAACACTTCATGAAATCAAAATTTAATTGATAGAAATCAAGATCTCCATGTAGTCTTTGTCTTTTATAAGAGGTTTAGGTTTGAATCTTGGTGAAAAGTGAGATATTTAGAGAGAGAAAATTAGGGCTTTTAGAGTTGAGGAGAGAGGAGAGATGAGATGAAGAGGAAATGAAAAAGTGAAAGAAACGACGTAAAATTCAACTTTAAGTTGCTGATATCGCATAGATAGCTCGGGCGGTGAACTCAAGCTGTCAGCATTTTAGTCTACAGAGCGAGAGCGAAATACTGGATGCACCCTCCTCACATCTCGAGCGGTCAACCAACCGTTCGAGCGATCACCCTGGACACAACTAGTCACACAGCTCAATTCCTAAAGCACTCTCAACATATCAACCTTATTTCTATTTAAGTAAAATGCTTACTTAAGTTTACAATGTAACTAAGCAATTATCTCCATTTGAATTCAAAAAAAAAATTACAAAATAATTTAAAATCCAACTAAATCAAAAAGTGATTCTCCCAATTTTAGTACAAAAATAATTTTCGGATTGAAAATTTAATTTTGACATTTAAGTAAAGTGATTAATAGCTCGTAAAATGTAAAAAATCCTATAAAATCAAATTACACTATTTAATATATAAGGAACAATTATTTACATTTAGGCTTACAATTTTATAGAATATACATTAGGGCCTCATATTTTTGGACCTTTCTGATTTAATTTGAATCTTATATTAAGGCCTTGTTTGGGAAGACTAAATAAGTGCACTTTTTGTCTTTTTTGACTAAAAAATTGAGGTTGAAAATATGGATGTTTGGGTTAACTTTTTGACTTTTTATGGAAAAATGTGTAATAAAAAATTGTGAAAATTGGTTTTTAGAGTAAAATTTGAATTGGGAGTTGTGCAGCCGTAATTGTTGACTTTTGGTGAATAGTGTTAACTTTTTAACTTTTTGAGTAACTTTTTGACTTTTTGAATTATTTCAAAGTCCCCAAACTTGGCCTAAACATAATTTTGAACTTTGAACCTCGTATTAAACATAATTTTGAACCTTTAAATGGACAATTTCTTTAAATAGATTTTCGGTTTAGATAAATAGATTTTTTCCCAACACCCCCCCCCCCCCCCCCCCCCTCTCAAAACCCTAATCTCTCACCAGTAGGGCAGCCTCTCACTCACTCCCTCACTCTTATTCGTGTACTCGTTCTTTCATCTCTCTCTCTGGCGACCGGTGATCGACCTTCGCAAGTTCGCAACGATCGGTGATCTAATCGAATCGGTGATCGAATCAAGTTCGCAACACCTTCTTCGGCTACACCTGCGCGACAATCGGTGATAGAATCGAATCAGTTCGCCTTCGCAAGTTCGTAACACCTTTTTCGGCAACACCTCCAGCTGCGATTGCTACATCGTCGTTGAGGTCTGTTTCTGTTTTGGATTGTTTGTGTTTTGAAGAACTCTTCCTCACATACACTTGTTTATATTATAAAAAAAATAGAAGTTAAATGAATCATGTGTTTGACTACTTCTTTATCTGTTTCTGTTTCACTACTTCTTTATCTGTTTGGCTACTTCTTTATGGGTTTCCGTTTCACTACTTCTTTATCTGTTTGACTACTTTATTTTTTAAAGAATCATTTTCAATCTCTCACTCAATCTGTTTCTGTTTTGGATTTTTTGTGTCTTCAAGGATTCTTCCTCTCATAAACTTGTTTAAATTATAAAACATTAGAAGTTAAATGAACAGTCATTTTCAATCTCTCAATCTGTGAGATTAAAAAATTGGAAGTTAAATGAATCATATGTTTAACTAGTTGAAAAATAGTTGAATCTGTGGATTACTTTTTAATATTATATTTATCATTTTAATTTTTGATAATGTGACCTGTTAAACTCAGGATGAAAATAATACTAAATCTTTGATTTTGTGCGTAAAACTATTCTTTTACAGCCTGTACATTTGTTTTATCTCACTCAACAAATTAGTGATTTTATTTTACAAACATGTGTGTTATGTATTTAGAAAAATTATTTAAAATTTTATTCAAGATATGAACAAAATTTTACTTAGTTTTTCATTATATCTGGAATTATTGTTTATCAAAATGCCTACTTCAAACCAGTGTCCTCCAACAGGCTATGCCTTTCCTGTGCTGTTAGTGCTCCTATTACCTTTGCTATTGCATACATGGGACATCCCTTCTTATCACCAACCCAAAACACAAACCATCATATATTTTATATATATATATATATATTATTTGCCTCAGTAACTATCAAAATCACCAATTCACATGTCATTATATTGTTCACCATGTGATTATATAATTCCTCTCTTGAACACTATTTTGTGGTTGATCAAATCATGCACTTGGAGTTTGCTGTATAGTAGCATGTATGTTGCCTCTGGTTTAATTATTTTCAAGACTTAATTTGCAAGAATAGACATGCGTCTGAGCCAAAAATATTATGGGTAGATCATCCTATGTAGAAAATCCTTGTAAATTGAATCAGACAAGTTTTGCTAGAGATTTGCTCAATGTCAAAACGAGGGTTCCAATTTTCAGCCTCTGCTGCTAATAATCAGACAAACTAATTTTACAAAGACAATTCAATCAATGCCAATTTCTCTTAGTGAAAAGATTGTGAATAAGGAGGGAAAATAGACCTTTTCCCACTCCCAAGTGCTTCAATGACATGACATCCCCTTGTAGAAAGCCCCACCAAAACACTATTTCAAGGGCTGAGTTGATTTTTCATTATATTTGGAATTATTGTTTATTAAAATTTTATTTTGTTTATTTTATTCATTACATCACAAATTCCAAGGGTGACCAATGGTTTAATGGTAAAATCCTTGGCCTAATAATCTTGAGGTTATGGGTTCAAGTCATGGGACAACCACTTTGTGTACTATGCCAAAGGTTAGGTGTGTACCCAATCTTTCCCATCTCAAACACACATTAATGTGTACTAATTGGACGTCGTTTTTTTACATCTCAAATTCCAGCATATTAGTTGGCAATTTAGTCAAGTAGAAGTCTGAAATGCAATTTGTGATTGGAATTTTCTATGTTAGTTCTTATTTAATTTTCAATCTAATGTTTTGTAATCTAGTTTGAATGGAGGATAGTGTTGAATCTCCCGCGATGAATCTTTACGTCCGGGATTCTCTAAGTTTGACAACAATTTATTTGGTTCCTAAGTAATTATTATTGCATTTTGGATGAATGTAAAAGTTAATGAAGAATTACTTTTACGTAAGTTTAGGATTTTGAATGTTTTTATTTTAATTGTGTTGTTGGGTACTAGATGGTGAATGATTTTGAATGATTTAGGATTTTGAATTATGTGCTTGTGTTAGTAGATGATTTGATTTAAAAGTTTAGGATTTTGAATGATTTGCTTGTTTTGGGAATTGATTTTGTTGTGTTTTTAATTGTATAAGTTTTAATTCATTAATTATCGATGTTTTAAAGTAATTATTAATATTTGAAGCTTTTTAAGGATTTCCTTATTAAAAAATTATGATTTCATGATAAGAAATATGTGATTTTATTGCCCAAAATATTATTTAGAAAATGGGGAAAACATGCCCAAAAATAATTTTTTAAAGGAAAAAGTCTAATTCACAAACTGCTCGTACATTCATAAACTCTATCCGCACAAACTGCATCGTGTACTGCGGGCGGTTGCGGGTTTAATTTTTTCCAAACTGCAGACATGCGGGCGGGTTCAAACCGTAAATCGAATCGCCAAAAACCGATCTATGAGCACCCCTAGTGGAAGTGTGCTAAGACCATTATAGCCACCACTTGGGTTGCTTTCATTGAGGCCTTTTTGGCCAAGTATTTTCCTCCCTATGCAAGGGAAAGATTGAGGGTACAATTCGTTGAGTTGCACCAAGGCACTACTCTTTTAGCGCAATTTGAGGCGCGATTTACTAGTTTGTCTAGATCTGCTCCAGAGTTGGTGGCAACAGAGGAGCGCCGTTGTGATGAATTCGAGAGAAGGTTGTGTGATGCTATCTGGGGAAAGGTTGCTACAAATATGTATAGGAACTATTACACAATCGTGGAGGTGGCGACCCACATGGAAGCTGTGATTTTAGATGTTGGTCGGGATGGAAAGGAGGCCATGTCGGCTATTCCTATTGTTCGAGAGTACACTAGGCCTAGTACGAGGCAGAGGAGAGCGGGATCTTAGTCTTAAGCACAATTTCAGCTTACGTTAATAATTTCAGAACCCTCTTTTGCGAGATCTAATCAAATTCAGGATTTAGGCCATTCACAAAGTAGAGGATCACCTGTTTGCTGTGTTACATGGACTCGCCACTTTGGGGCGAAGTACCCGTGTCGACCGCGACCGCGACCTATTACCTGCACGGGTGTGGGATCTGTGTCGGATTCGCGTGTTCTCAATCGGACACGGCTCTTCACAGAAATCAAAAGAAATGAAAGAGGGAGAGAAAGAGAGAACCTGGTCGCCTGTTGAAACGACAAAGACATCGGTTATTGCTTCGACTCCATCTCCTGCTCTGTCTTCTCGCGATCTCCTTCTCTGTGTTCTCTCTCCTCTCTCGATCTGTCGATCTCTCTTCCTCTCCTTTCGTCTCTCGATTTGGATCTCGATCTCGATCTCCCTCTACCCGTATCGATGGCTTCGACTCTTCGCTTTTCTTATCTCGATCTCATCTCCCTCTGTGTATCTATTCGTATCTATCGATCTATCTATAATAATAATAGTTTATATATAATAATAATAATAATAGTTAACAAAACTGGATAATAAATAATAAATAATAATAACTATTATTATATATTACATAATAATTATTATTATATATTTATAGGATGATATATATATAAAAATAAATACATGTATGTAAAATAAAATAAAAAAATTAATTCAAACAAATTATTTAAAAAAATAGAATAAATAAATAAAATAATGAATGTATATTAAAATAAAAATGTTTATAAAAAAAATTAAAAATTTGATGTGTCCCTATCGTGTCCGTATTCCCATTTTTTTAGAAATTGTCGTGTCCCGTGTCTGCGTTATAATATATATATATATATATATATTTTAAAAACTATTTAACGTATCCCCGTACCCGTATCCAAATTTGGATACATATCCACGTATCCTTAATTTTTAATTTTAAAGTGTCCGACCCCTAGATACGCACCCGTACCGGATACTCATACCCGAGTCCGTGTAACTTAGCCTGTTTGTTCTAGTTATGATCAGTCGGGTCACGTTGGACGTCTTGGCCCTCAGCGTGAGATTCAGTTGGGAATTTCGGAATCCAAAACTTAGCCGCATTAGTTTGGGCAATAATAGAGACAGTATCGGTACCATACCCGAATAGGCCAGGTTTCGAGGGTCTTGCAGAGTTGACTTCTCCTATGCAGCTTGTACCAACCTAGTGATGAGACTTTTGACCATAGACCAATAGAGTGATCCTTGGGATGTGTTGTTAGATGAGTGCATCATATTTAACTATGCTTCTTATTTGTATTTTGTTGTTAGACTTAGAGGTGTGGACTTGTTTGAAGGACCCCTTTTGTTGATAGAATTATGTGTTAAAATGGTAATTGTCGTAATGGTGATTTGATCTTGCATGTTTCGATAAATGTTGTCGAATGCTTGCGCTTGTTTGGGTTACTTGAATTATAGTTGCCCATTCGGTCTCCATGGGATGGTGTAAGGTTTGGTCGCTATTTAGGCACGTGTCTATCATTGTGAGTTGAGTTGGGAAGGTGAGTTGATGTAATTGAGTGGCAAAAGGGTAGTGTCTTGAATGATGGCTTTGTGTGTGCCTAGTTGTGGAGAGTCCGGTGTGGATTTAGTGAGATGTTGTTGGAAGTGTGGTGAACTCAATATCAGAGTAAATCATGCGTGGTTGGTGTTACTAATTAATGTGTAAAGTAGATAGTAGATCGTTCGAGTTTGGGTTATTGTTGTGCTGGTAGAGGTTGACAAGAAATAACCTCAAAATTGTTTTGACTTTGAGCAAGGGTATGTGAGACTGGGGAATGTTGTGTTATTTATGGGAGCGTCAATGTTATACCTGTATGCTAGGTTTTAAAAAGCGGCCGCAACCGTTATGTAATGTCGTTACGTAATGGTTGTGGCGGTTACCGCCACTCGTTATGGCCTTTATAGCAGTGTGACGGAAATTCACACATGTAACGACCATTTGATTGTTACGAACGGCATGTCAGAAGATCAGAATGGTGAACGGTCCGTTAGATACAGTCACACCCTTTTACAATATTATCAATAGCTTCCTTTTTTGGGAAAAAAAAAAAAAAAAAACCCACACAAAAGCTTACTAAAAAAGATCAAATGTTCAAGTGATCCAAACTCAAAGAAAAAATATTATATGATTTTTTTTTCTTTATAATTTTTTTTTAATTTATGGCACATTTTATTTTATAATCCTTTTATTTAATAATTGTGAATATTTTTTATTCAGTTAGTTCAGGTATTGGTAAAAAATAATTTGTAGACATTTAAAATCAATTATTTTTAAAATCATTAACTATTGAAAAAAATGTAAAAACTTCTTTTATAGTAATTTGAAAATATGAAATATATTGGATCATACTTAAAGATTAACAAAAAGTGATTAGAATTTATTTTAAACCCCAATAAATGTGATTCTGAAAGGAAAACAAAATATGCAGCATGCTTGGTTAGAGTTTTCCAAAAACTCTTTTCAGAAAATTTTACTTCCTTGTTTTCCGTGTTTTTTTGTTTTTATTGAATTTTTTAAATATTTTAAGCAATTTTTTTCCCTTTTTAGACATAACTAACATAACTTAGTTGCAGGAATCGTGCAACTAGGTGGCGATTCTCAGTAAGAATCGCGATTCCGCGATTCCGCGATTCCTAGAAAGAAACGTGTAAGAATCGCGTTTCTGTGGAGAGAGAAATGCGATTCAGTCCGAGATGGGAACGTAAAGGGGAGAGAGAGAGAGACAGAGAGAGAGAAACCCTAGCCTTCGAGAAACCCTAGCCTTCGTCTCTGTGCTTTGATCGTAAAGAAGGATTGTTGAGAGAACTTATAGTGGACCAGTGTTGAGATTAGGGCTTTGATCTCTGTGCTTTGAGATTAGGGCTTTGATTACAGTGGACCAGTGTTGAGAAACCCTAGCCTTTGTCTCTGTGCTTTGATCGTCTTCGTCTCTCTCTCTGAGGGCTTCGATCGTCTTCGTCTCTCTCTCCCCCTTTGTCCCTGTTCGTTGTTCATCTCTTCACTCTCTCTCTTCGTCTCTATGTCTGATCTGATCATATATAATATATATAATATATAATAGGGAATATATATAATATCTGATCATATATAATATATTTATCATATATATTATATATCATATATAATAAATATAATTTATAATATATTATATATGTAATAAAATTTATAAATTATAATTTTTACCATACATAATAAAATATTTAATTATTATTTCTTAAATTTTTAACGTATAATAAATAAAATAAAGCATCCAATTATTTAAAAGAAATTTAATTAAACCATATATAATAAAAAAAAATATAAAATAAAATATCTAATTTTTCTTTTAATTTATTTTAACATAATTTATTATTCTTTATTTGTTATAATTTTTTACTTATAATACATATCAATTAAAAATAAAAAAATAAATTAACAATAATACATTATTTAAAAAATATAATAAATAAATAAAAAATTAATGTTATTAAAATAAAAATATTTATAAAAAAACTTCTAATGTGCATTAATATATATATATATATATTACCGCTCCCCGAGACGCTCCCAACCTAAGAAACTTCTATCGGCTCACGATTCCCCGCTCCCGCCCCCGCTCCCGCTTCGTGCAACTAAGTAACATAAATATACCTGAAAAGTAAAAAATTTGGGAAAGAAACCTTTTAAAAATTCACTAAATACCAAAAATACAAAAAAAATAGGAGAATTCCGTATATATTTTGTATTTTTATGTATTTATTAATTTTTTAAAATATTTTTTCACAATTTTTTTACTTTTTAGATATATCTAAGTAAGGTGCATCTAAAAAAGTTAAAAAAATGTTTAAAATTTTAAAAATATTCACTAAAAACAAAAAAATACGAAAACTAAAAAACTCAATTTTCAAAAAACTTAAACCAAACACACTGATGCGTATCAGTAAGTTTTCTTCAAATTGTGCGAAAAAAGAAAAACATCACGGTTCGGTTACCACAGATTACGTTATGGCTTTTCCACCCTACAACCGCTACCGCGTCACAACAACCGTTACGATGACCACAATCGCTTTTCAAAACCTTACCTGTATGTGAATAATTGTTCCTTTTAACTATACAAAAACCCTAGAGTTGGGAAATTTGGTAGGGACTCATTTTGTGAATGTTAATATGAACAATGAGTAGTTGATATATAATGGTGATGATTGTGATGAAACGAAAAGTTCTGAGTTTACAAGTATATGTACATTATTGTTTTCAAGTGTGTATTTTGAAAACTATAAGCAAATAGAGGGTTGGAATATGAGGGTGAAATCATGATTTGAGAATGGAACCAAACAGAGTCTTATTTTTAAAAAATATATATTTGCTATGTAGATTAATATTATGTTACAAAACAATCAAAATTAATAAAAACTAACAGTACTTCAATATGTATAAATCACTAGATTTAAACAAATTAATAGATCATCCATATTTGGACACGCATGTCCTTAACATGTCCCTTGCAAAAAAAATAAAAATAAAAATTAAAGGGACACGCCATTTGGCGTGCGTGTCCTTGCCGTGCCCTAGTGTATCTCCTGCAAAAAAATAATAAAATTAAAGGGACATGCATTTGGCGTGTACCATAAAATCTTTTCCTTAGGAACTAAATGAGAAATGAGATATACTTTAGGGGGTGAAAGTGTAATTTACCTTTCTTTTATTCTGGAAACATTGTGAATAAACTACATGTGGGAGTAGATAAATAAAAAGATATTATGATTATTGTATTATACTAGTACAAAGTTGTCATTAGCTTCAAATTGTAGTGTGTCCCCGTGTCCGACACTGCTATGGCGCCTATTTTGAAGTGTTTGTGTTTCATAGCCTATCAATTTTATGTGACAAGAAACGTGATGTGGCAGAGGTCCACCTTGACTCGAACCAAACCCAACTCGCATCTAAGGGTGACACATGGAAACAAAAAAAAAATAAACTGTTTAACCAAAAAATGGAAAATTACAAATTACATTTTGCCATATCATGGACCTCAATATCATCAAAGTTCAAACACCTCAAAACACTTAATCTCTCAATATTTCTCTCTCATGGTCTGGCCATCTTAATCCATCCCTCTACCCTACATCCGAACCCCTAGCCCTCTGCTTCCATCCCTTTCCCACCACCACCCCATTCTGCCACATCCATAACTCCCATTCTTGCCACCTCTTCCTCAACATCTTGAACCCTCACCCACTGCCACGACCTCCTCCCCTCCACATCTAAACCATCCAACCCCATCCTGTTCCCACCATCCCACTTCCCCACATCCCAACCCCCTTCTACTCAATCCACCAAATCCCTTCACCACTGCTATCTTTCTAATCAACAGCTTTGACTGTCATGAATAGCCCGTGGCTTCTAAAGACATCGTTGAATTGATATTGAAGATAGATATTGTCGCCAGACACATCAACTCTAAATCACATTGCACCCTCTGCGAAGAAGCTTTTGTTCTCGGATTGCATACTTCCTTGGCTGTCTCTATGTAAAGTGCCTAGTTTGTCACCACAAACAGCCAGCTATTGCCATAACAAGGTTGTTAAAATCGGGATCCTTCGCTGGATCGTTGGAGGTGTTTATAGGATTGGATTGTAGAATTGGATCGAGGATCGTAAGATCCTACCGAAAAAGGCAAATTACATAATAATTTAATTTAAATAAATATTTCTTAAAAAGTGCCGACCACATTTGATGGGACTTAAGGCTTGGTTTGGTTTGGATTTCTTAAAAAGTATACACAAAATGAGCTTATATTCTATTAAAAAGAAGTGAAGATATTGTGAAAAATATAATACTCCATGTAAAATGTACATATAATAGTATATAATAGAAAACTTGATGGTATAAGTTTTGTATTTCATTAAAAAAGGTGAATAAGAAGAAGAATTCTATAACAAAATACTTTACAATCTACAATAATGCATAAAAAGTGAAGAACAAATATTTAACAAAGTTGGATATGAAAATAGATTAAGAACTCAAATGAGCAGCTTAATCGAATGATAAGGTTTGTCGTTAGCATCCCTGGTAGAATGGATTCGAGTCACAAAAATAATCTCTCTAAAAATTGGGATAAAGTTGCAATCATCTTACCATCCTTTGGCTCCGCTAAAGCTAAGTTTGTTTTTCCAACTATTTAATTTTTTTAAATTACCCGCAATATTTGAATGTTTGTTTCCTAGTTTGTTTTTCTTAGTCTATTTGATTCAATACTACTTAATTTTTATTATTTATTTTGATCACATAAATTGGTATTTAGACAACAAACATAAAATTTATAATAAAGTATATTATACAATACAAAATAAGGCTTGTACATTGGATCGGATTCGGATCTAGATTCCACAATCCTATAAAATCCCATTATCAGGATCGAAAGATCCTACCTATAAGGAATTTTTTTAACGATGCGGATCGATTATACTCAAATGGATCGTAAGATTGTAGGATCGTAAGTTTCAGATCGAGATTCTGATAACGATGGCCACAACCACATCGAAGCTTGAAAATGAAGATCCTTCTCGAGCACCTACTGGTGAAGAGGCTAGTGGGTTGAACATACAGAGATTAGTTAGTTTGGTTCTTTGTGGGTAGATTTTCTAGGGATAGAAGAACAAGTGAGCACAACCTTCTAGTTGCATGCGCAAAAATGAATGGTGGATTCGGCAACGATGGTGTTTCAAGGAGGATTACGGTGGGGTCGAGGAGGCGGTCGAGAGAGGGCAGTGGGTTGGGTAGCGCTTTTCACAATTTGTTCTTTCTTGGGAGGTTTACGTCTTCTTGTGGTTAGTCATGTTCTAGTATTTAGTCACCCTTGTTTGTCTTTGGGATAGTGGTAGTGGTAATGTTAATATCAGTGGTAGAGATAAAGAGTTAGGTTGTGCTAGGGCATGGAGTCTATTTTTAAAAGAAATAATTTTAAAACTGGACCAAAGTGAGAAAGTCAAATTATTCATTTCTCTAGGGACTAAAGTGAGAAAAGGGGTATTATTTATGGGGTGAAAGTGTAAATAACCCTAAAAAAGAAAGGTGTATTAATCAGTCACATTATGATTTGCTTGTTTGTTTTGGAGTTTTCAATAGCAGCTTTATGAGTTTTCAATCCGTATATTTTTGTCTTTGTTTTTAGTGAACTTTAGGTATTTTAATAATAATAATAATAATAATTATTATTATTATTATTATTATTATTTTATACTTTTTAGATCCATTTAATTTAGATACACTTAAAAAGTAAAATATTTGCAAAGGAATCTAAAAAAATAATTACAAAAAAATTTAAGAAAATGTATTGATTTCTTTGTATTCATTGAATTTTTAAATGATTTTTTTACAAATTTTGTACTTTTTAAGTGTATCTAGTTCAAGTGGATGTAAAAAGTAACAGAAAATTATGAAAATATTAATAAATTTCACTAAAAAAAGAAAAATACTGCCTCCAAGTTTCAGGGATCGAAACCTCTTAGGTACTAACAATTCCTCGAGGCCATCGGACTGGACGAAAATCCTTGAATTAATCGTGGTGCACTTGCGGGAAACTCTTTGCCAAGGGCCTGTGCACCCCTGGGATTAGTTGGGCTTTGATCCGGACACCCTAGTGCCAATAAACAAATTAAAAAAAAAAGAAGAAGAGATATACAGATTGAAAATTCTAAAAACTGTTTTTGAAAACTCCAAACCAAACAGATTTGAAATTTGAGTATGAGATACGGTAAGTGTTGGTGGGTTTGAGGTATGTTTATTTATGTTTTTCAAATTGCTCATTGATAAATTGGTTGGTATGTGATATGGTTGATCAGCTTGTATTTTGCAAAAAACTTTTGCTGCGCAATAAAAATGAAGGTTGAATAAAAATATGAGATATTCTGCATATGCATTAATCAGAGTCACATTTTAAAGAAGTTTAGCAAGACATTCAGGAAGGGCTGGCCTTTGTTGCAGCGATAAGGTTGCTCCATTTTGAATTGGGCGTCAATGGGTTTGAATGACAAACAACCTCTCCGCATATGGGGGTAACATCCGACCCCTTACAAACTTTGCAGTGGCTAGATTCTTTTGCACTGGGCTGCCCATTTTTCCGTAAGACATTCTGGAAACATTAGGTGGATAGATCTGTATGCATTTGGATACTTGTTTCTTGGTAGGAGGTAACCAAATATTGAAATTAGTTCTTTCATATGCTTTCCTATGATATAGTGATAGCCAACATGTGCAGTGTAGTTAATGTTATTAATGAATTGTGGAAATTGTATTTAATAAGTCTTTTCTTTTTGGTATGTTTCAACATACAGCCTAACTCTCTCTCTCTCTCTCTCTCTCTCTGTGCTGGGAAATCTACAAAGCACTCAACGTAATTGCCAAATAAACATGCTTGCTCGGAAATCAGTACACACCTGGGTTCAGGTTAGCAAGTGTTCTACTACTCTAGTTAGTGTGCGTGTATGTTTGGATCAATTATATGTTCTCTTATGGTAGTGCTTTATGTTGTCCATAATTCTAATTTTTGCTTAACGAGTTAGTTAATCAAGGTCAATTTCAGCTCTTGCATAAGAAGAGGTTAGTCTGTGAGTATTTGAAATTTATTTGAACTCCTGTAGGTTACCATTAAATGTGTTATTATTTCTTATGTTGCTGAATGTGAAAATGCTGATCGGCCCAAAGCCTCTGCTGTAGGAATTTTTCAAGTAAATTTTTTTAACACAACACGGGTTTCTTGATGGATTCTTAAGTCTATCCATGAAAATTCCTTTGGGCTCCGTTCAGTTGTCAAGAATTAGTGTGAGAAAGTTCTACGCAATAAAAGCATAGTAAAGTAGAAGGAAACTTGTTTTCTTGTGTGTGAAAAGGAAAGTGTGTTGTTGAGAGTCCTGCAAAATCTTGTATTTTATGTAAGACATGTTCTGAGGGAAAACATATCCTGGTGGTGGAAAACTTAAAAACATGAGTCCCACTATTTTCTTGCTAAACATGGAAAAATTTATGGGAAAATTGATTATCCTGGACTTTTCTTTCTTTTCCTAACAACTGAACAAAGCATGGGTAGTGTAAAAGTTTACAGAGAGAGTAAATAATATTATTACAATAACCCTAACAGCTCGCCCACAAAATTTAGATTAGTCCATTTATAAAGAGCAAAACCAAAATGGCTAAAAATGACTAAAATATTCTCTGCTAAAAGTAAATCGCTAACTAAACCAAAAAATATAAATCGCTCAAGTTCATCTCAAAATTGGTAAGTGCAGTATGATCTAAATCATGAATGACCTTTTTGTGATTGCTTGGTGAGAATAGGTCCATATTGACTATTTTCTAAGGTGGTTATCTATGTGAAACATTCCTCTGTAGATTCTGATGAGTGGGAGTTAGATCAAATGGCCTCTTCCATAAGAGGGAAATGGAATTAGTTTATTTACACAGATGATGGATCTGAACTTCCCAGTGATTTTATGATTGCAGTGTTTGTTAATTAAATAGCCTTGCTGTAAGACTGGGTTTCCAATGCCTGCAACTTCATTAGACAGGATCAGATGCCTAGTACCATCCCCTTTTCCTCTTCAATTTCTCCTGCCATATCTTGTTGACGAACTTGTCTAGTTGAGGCTGTTTTTGTCGAAACAGTGGATAGTCTGAATTATTTCTTATGCTGTATTGGGCTTTGGACAAAGGAATTTGGATTATTCTATGTGGCTTCCTATAGAAAATTGGATGAAGAGAAAAAAGGAATTTATCTTCTGAATTTTTGTAGACAAACTCTTTGCACTAAACAAAACTTCTAGATTGCTTACTATCATTAGTATCTCATGTTATTTAGAATAAAATCTACAAAACTAGTGCTTTCATCTGTTACAAATTTGAAAAGAGAGCACTTGCAATGTGGTGTTGTGCCATGACTATATAATACATATAGACGTTGTTGGTATCCATGAGCTTTACTATTATAGGATGTTGGAACAAGCAATAGATGCGAAAATAGTTTTGTTGTACCAAGGAGTTACTGGATTGCTTCTCAAGAAGATGGGCCTTTCTTTGGTGTTGTTCGTGCATTTGAATTTCATTGATCATTGGTATAGGATGTTTGTATTTATTTCAAAAAAAAAAAAAAAAGATTTACAAACATAAGGAAGGAATCATTTCGATTCTATTTCCTGTGTGTTCTTTTTCTTATCCTCTCACTGTCCCTCTCTCTTTTATTTGAGGATACTGACTACGATAACTTTTCAATTCTTAGAGATGCGCTTATGCAGTTAGAGCTTTCAGGTAAATGCTTGATACTCTGATATTCATTTAAAATATATTCTTATCATTTTCTTTATTTTTATTTTAAAAATTTGTAAAAGCTAATGTGTACTATTTGGGCGTTGTTTCTTTTATTTGTAAAAGCTAATACTTTCTCTTTTATGTGTTTTCTTTCTTTTGTTATTTGTAATTGCCCTAGTAATATACGGCATGTAGAT
Source organism: Camellia lanceoleosa (assembly GCA_025200525.1). Lineage (NCBI taxonomy): Eukaryota > Viridiplantae > Streptophyta > Magnoliopsida > Ericales > Theaceae > Camellia > Camellia lanceoleosa. The sequence continues at coordinate 1,155,722 of CM045769.1, forward strand.
GACATCGTTGGCATTGACTTTGGTACTTCCACATCGCGTTTGGCTATTATGGATGCAGAGGTTTGTTAGCCAACTCTCATTTTTATTATATTTTTTTCATCTTTGTGTGTTTGTATGTTGGACATCATGTCTCTCTTCTAAGATTTTACTGTTGGACTACAATTAGAAAAAGCCTATAAACGTTTTCTTTGAAAAAAGGAACAAAAAGTAAAGGTTTGCAATACAATTATTCTTTGAGCTTGAAATTTCTTCTTGTTTTGGTATCATTATAATAGTTGAAGTGTAAAAGTATGAAAAACTGACATTATGGTTAGAGAGAAAGAGAGAAGGGACAAGGAGAGAAGGTATATTGAACGTATGTTTTTGGGTTCTTGGAATAAACCTAAAACCAACTGCAGATATCTACATGAAATACGATATGACCATAGTACCTTCGCTTAACAAAAAAAATAACATATATATATATTCTCTAACAGTTATCATTATTCTTACTGTCATTTTTATTTCTGTTGTAATCATATCTGAATTAATTAGTCCTTGTCCTATCAATTTACAAATCAATACAGCAAAATGAATGCTTCACTTGAAGTTGTAATGAATTTTTGTATTATCTGTTTTATTAAAGAGAACTTCACGCTTTGTGGATGAGCGAAGGCATTGTTGAATGAACATAACACAAGATCACTAGTCCGATAAAATTTCGTGAGGTGTGCTTCTACTCTTTAACATTTTGTGACCCATTTCAACAGTTCCAACACCGCTTGAGATGAAAGTGGACAAGCTATTCCATCCTTCGTTGCAATTGATCTTTGAGAAGAAAATACTGGTCGGTCAAGTTGCAAAGTACCATGCCATAGGATACCTGCAGATAGTTTTTCAATATCAAGACTTTGTTGGGGAGGAAATTTCATGACTCACAAATACAAGAGTTGAAGACCAAGGTTCCCTACAAGATAAATGAGGGATCTAATGGTGAAGCTTGGGTAGAAGCATGTAATGAGCAGTTCTTCCAACCAAACTTTGTGCATTCATCATTGACAAGATGAAAAGGTTGGCTGAGTCATATCTTGGGCGAAGCATCTCAAAAGCTGTAATAGCTGCTCCAATTTACTTCAATGATGCCCAAAAAAAAAGAACTAGAGTTGGCTGGAAAACTTGCGGTTTGGATGTGCTTGGGATTGTTGATGAGCGATTCTTCACGCCTCGCCTCCAAGAACATAGATGGTGGTATTTTTGCACTTTTCAGGTTTGGGTGGTGGAACATTCAATATCTCAATCCTTGAGATCTCGATGGAGTTATCGAGGTATGTTATTCATCTATAGTTGTATTCTTGCTTTGATCTGTCAATTACTAATTAATTACTTTCTTTGGTGTAAGGTTAAAGCTAAAGAGTTTGATTCATCACCGAGGGGTGAGGATTTTGACCTTGTTTTAGTGGAGTACATGGTTGAAGAGATCAGAAGGCTTATTCGTGGATGTCTCTGGAGACAGAGTAGCTATGGGGAGGTGAAGGAGGCCGCAGAGAAGGCAAAGTTAGAACTCTCATCCTCTTGTGAGACTTTGATTGATCTCCCTTGCCTCACAGGATCTCGAATATGGTCTAGTACATGTAAACATCGCACTTTCGGTCTCAAAATTTGAGGAACTAGTGGAGTTCTGATTGAGAGAATAAGAAAACTCGCCAGAAATGTTTGGAAGGCACATGTAGATGAGCGGGATTGATGAAGTTATCTTGGTCGGTGGGATGGCAAGGGTTTGTCGATACAACACATTGTTGAAGAAATTTTATGAAATCTCCTTGCATGCAAGTGAACCCGAAGAAATTTGTGGCTATTGGTGCTCTCTTACAAGGTGCTCTCATTATTGAAGATCGAAGGAAACTGTCATGTCACTTGATTCCATTGTCTCTTGGGATTGAGACCTTGGGGAGGATTTGCAAGGATTATTGACAGCAGCAGTGTGATCCCTTGCATGGCAAGTCGTAACATCACGACACCGTTGGACTATCCCGATAGTCTTTCCATTCCCATTTTACAAGGTGAGCACCGATAGCTTCAAGGAATGATCTTCTTGGAGAACTTAAGGTGGTGGCATTCGCGTGCACCATGCGGTGTGGTTAGTATCAAGTTGGACTTTTGTGTTGATAAAAAGGTTTTCTCCTTTGTCTTAGCTAAGAGCAAGGATCTGATTTTGAGTGGTCTATGGAAATGAATTATTTAGATAAATTGAGTGAGGATTATGTTAGGATGATGGCTAAAAAGGCTATGCTCTCGGGAAAATGAATGTTGAGAAGAATGCTTTGATGCAACTCAAATGTGGTTGAGTTCAAGATCAATCGGATTGAAAAAAATGCTAAACTTGGAAAAAGCAAATTCCACGGGTATATTTGAGAAAATATGAGTTGGACTTGGTGGCATAAAAAAGGCAATGGACCTCAAGATATGCTCTTTCTAAAGTCAATGCTTGTCAAGTTGAACAGCTTGGAGGAATGTTTAATTACGCTTGACCCGCCTACCTAATTAGGGACGACAACAGTTGGAGGGATGTTTAATTACGCTTGACCCGGCCTACCTAATTCCGGACGACAGTGATGATGAAAGATATTTGTTGTTGTAGTTGTTTGGGCATTGGGTTTTTGTAGGGAAAATGAAAGCGAACGATTTTTAGTAAGTTTAGGTTTTGTGGAACCACCGTGTCTTTTCTATATATTGTAGTATTAACTTAAAGTTGTATAACATGTTCAGTTGAATAGAAATTGATATGAGATTCTCTTTTCTTTGTATCTTTTTCACCATCTATTGTGGTTTATTTTTTTAATTTTAAAACTTGTGATTGTGATTAGTTGCCTTGTATTGACTGGCACCACTGCTTGCCCTCCTTGTTGGGCACCGATGTTTGTGGCAACTGGTGGCTGGTAATGGTAACGTTGACTGCACTACTTTGCTCTGCATCATGAAGTTTACCATGGTTTGCAGGTCTGTTAATTTGTTCGCTAGGTCCTTCACTTTATCATCCATTTGAATGCATCGGTCCTTCGAGACCTGGAAATCGCACTCATGTAATACTCCTCCTAGTTGCCCCTCCTTGAGCCATTACAGCCCTTGGTGGCATTGTTCGTTTCTGGATCCATCTCTTGCACCTCATAATTATTATCTCCTCTGGCATTTGGATTAACATGCCCTTTGTTCTTAGTGTACATCTCGTCCCCGACTCTTATTGCTTATCCGGCGTTAGCCATCTATCTCTACTAAGTTTCCATAGACAGTGCCAAATTATAGGTATTGATTTCTGACCTCATAACCAATCAAATCTCCCTGCCGAGATCTACGGAACTTAGCTAGAGAGCACATGGAAGAATAGACTAAGCCAGTACTTGCGCACGAGAGAATAAGAAATACCGTGGTAGCTCGTCCACCCGGGGACACTCCGATGATCAAGTCAATCAACAGTCTCACAAAATAACAGCTTAAGTAAATAGCTCGTAATCAATCACATACCTTAGATTCACGAGGGTGCCTTACTTTTATAGTCAACAATACCTACGTCCCCTAGAAGTCTCACTTCATAGAACTCATCTCATTCAGATAAGAATGGACTCTCTTCAGAGTCTCATTTCTATCCAAACAGAAAGCTTCAAATCGTCTAGGACTCTTGCCCTCAAACCGATTATCTTAGATTCCGATATTACTACATCACATCTTGGCAATATCATAACAACATCGACGACATAATCCGTCCATGTGACACCTCAACTAACAACCTTGGCCACGTGCACAACCCAAAAAATATGTACCCACAGTAGTAAATATATATTCACACTTTCAAAATATTCTACCAACAATGTTTAAAAATGAAGTGCACTTTATATTTTTTTTCAATGATTCACAAATTCACATTTTGGTTTTGTAAATTTTTCATCCTAATTTATAAAATTGAACACATTTCTTCAAAAAATTGGTGATTTTTATTTTTTTGGCAAAAGAAAATTATTTTGTTTTTAATTTTAATTAATATTATGATTTAATTGTTGAAAATGAGAAGTAGAATAAGCATGATTGGAAAGATTAACATTCATAGAAAATAATATGATAATGTAAGTAAGAGCTTCAACTTTATGAGTTATAATATGAATTTATACTCTAGATCTCCTTTCGAATAATAAAATTTTTGAATAATAAAATTGCTATTGGTGTAAAAAGCAAAAAAAATGAGATTTTTTATAATAATAAAAAAAAAAGGGTGCATAAAAAGTTAAATGGATGGCAATAGTAACGTTGTATTGGATTTATAGATTTAAGTAGGGATTTAAAAAGGGAAAAATAAAAAATTAATAATTAACATAAAATCTTACTTTTTCATAAAAATGAAAAATTATCTGGATTCAAAATAATAATAGGTGTACGGGAAAGAAATACACCTTCTCGTATAATCATGTTGATCAAGTCTGCGTTCCTCCGTACGACGTCGCTTTGTCACCTGAAAACACAAACTTGAGCTGGCCGGCGGGTGTGTGCCGGAAACCTCTCCGATGCCTAAGTCAGAAAGCAAGACAAGTAGGCAAAAGCTCAATGTAGTCAGGGAGCAAAAGTTGCATTACCTCTCCAAAGGTGAGATTGGTGAGCTTATATAGGTTTCGCGTGGCACAATCCTGGTAGGACTCTTATTCCCCCAAGTAGAGTCCTTCTAGGGTTACTCCTCCTTGCGTAGAGTCCTCCTAGGATTCATACTCCTGGAAGATAATGCTTATCCTCCAACACCCTCCTCACTGCTTAAGCCAAGTGAGATGGCTCTTCTTACGGCCGAACTACCACATGGCCAAGATAACTGTCACTTCGGCTGTAACCTTCCTTTCTCTTATCCCGGCTCTCATACGCTAAAACCGAGCTATCCATAAGAGAGCTAAGCCGAAGTAACTTTGACACCAAGTAAGCAAGGCACATGTGATCTTCAACCGAGCTATACTTAGTCCGGCTTTTTAATTACGATCCTTACCTCGGTTCTCCTTCAACAACCGAGCTAAGCACTAACAAGGCCCTTAGACCAGACTAACCTACTGCGCCATAACCGGTCTAAACTTTGAGACCGGTCTAACACACTTAGGACCGAACTGCCATCTGGATGTGGGTCAACGGTCGACCGAACTAAGCCCATTCTTCATCTGGCGACAAACTTCTTCCTATGGGCCGGACTACTACTTGTCCGCGGCCCATGTTCTAAGCTTCTTTAATACGGTCCATAGATCGGCCCACTTATTCTAGCTCGGCCCAATTTTCACATAAATTACCCTCTCAATAGGTATGACAAAAATTATTCTTTATTTTTTCTATTGTTTTTATTTTTTTGTTTCATTTTAGGTCTAACCTAAAATATTAGGATAAGGGTAAAATTTGAAAAGGAAGTCATACTAAAAATGAATCATTGATGGTATTTTACTGAAAAAATATTTTATTACTATTTAGTCTACTTGTTCGTTGAATTATGAATAATTGTCTTTGAAGCATTATTATGTAAAAATGAAGCATAATATAAGCCTTGTATATATTTTTGTGTATAATTTAATAAAAATATTATTATTATTATTATAACTCTACATGCTGGTATATTTGTAGATAAATCTATATAATAAGGCACAAAGGTTTTTGAAAATATGTTAGAGACAATTGTCCTACTAGGACATTTTAATGGTCCTGATTCATTTCTATATTTAGATGGACAGCTCAGATGAAAATCTTCTCTCTCACTCTACTTGAATTTCTCGCCCAAGAGCCACAAACTTTGCAACCACCCATCCTTATCTGTCGCACCTCACCTTCCCACTTTTTAAATTTCAAAACAAACCCATCCACTCCCTACAAAAAAGAGACCCACGCTTATCGAACTCTCTCTATAAACTCTCTTCTTTTTTTTCTTTCAGTCTCACTCCAAATTTTCAAATTTCAAAACACCCACTTTCAGCCATGGTGCTGCTCATCACCTCATCCAGTCATCACCTGTGCCACTTCCTCCAGTCATCTCCACACCAGTTCTACCCACAAGCAAGGTATGAAGAACTCTCTATCTATCTATCTTTCTCTGTGATTGCTCTTTCTTCTTTTTTTTTTTTTATTGTTGTTTTGTTTGTGAATCTGCAGATGGGTAGAGCACGATCCGATGGAGATTATGAAGAGTGTGAAGATTTGTAAGAGCAAGGCAATTGACAAAGCCACTGTAGATGGGCACAATGTTGACGATGGACTTAAGGCAATCGGACTTACCAATCAGAGAGAAACAACGGTCGTTTGGAGCAAATCTATTGGCCTCCATCTCTATAATACCATTGTTTGGATGGATGTTTGTACCAGTTCCCTATTCATTCATTGATTCATCATGTTTCTTTTCCTTTTTTTTCCTTTTAATTATTATTATTATTTTATCATTTTGTTTGTGCAAATTGAAGATCTAGAATTGTGTTTGTATTCTTATCAATACCCATTTCTTGAATTGTCTAATTTTTTATTTTTTTTTTCCCTTTGTGAGGATATTTTGTTCTTTGGATGTGATTTTATATTGTGTGATTTTATCAAAAACTGTTGCATGTGATGGCCTACCATTACTTCTTCTTTTTTTTTTAAAAAAAAAAAAATTAATAACTTTTCCTGGCATTTGAAACATGAGTCTTTGATTTTTTTTTACCAAATCACTATTCATCTATTATATTCGCATATATAGTGGTGCTGATCATGTGCAAGATGGTAAGCATGCACTATTAAATAAGTTTTAGTTATTTTTGCACCTATAGGTACACACACAATAACACAATAGCTATCATCTTTCATAATTAATATTCCAGTTAATTTTTTTTTATAAATTGGGTCGAAAGTGGGAAATATATAAGAGTATATATATAATAATTCATTTACATAATAATTTAGAAAATCAAATCACTTAATCAATTAGTTTCAACGATTGATTGATAGGACTTTACTCCTGATAATTGATCAATTAGGTAGTGTTTGGTTCACTGTAATAAAGTTCAAACATTCCTTACATTTCTCATGTTTGGTTGACTAAAATAATAATAAAAAATTCATTACAATGAGAGTCATCATTACTTATTATAAGGAGATGATCATTCCATAGGAAAGTTTAAGAAATTACCATTTCATTTAATTTCATCTCATTTCAGTGTATCAAATATAGCATAAATGAGATTGAAGTGTTTCAATTTGGGAGAAGTGCAATTTATCTTGGGAAGGATCTTTCAATTTAGGTAGGATCTTTCGATCCTGATAATGGGATTTTATAGGATTGTGGAATCTAGATCCGAATCCGATCCAATGTACAAGCCTTATTTTGTATTTTATAATATATTTTATTATAAATTTTATGTTTGTTGTCTAAATACCAATTTATGTGATCAAAATAAATAATAAAAATTAAGTAGTATTGAATCAAATAGACTAAGAAAAACAAACTAGGAAACAAACATTCAAATATTGCGGGTAATTTAAAAAAATTAAGTAGTTGGAAAAACAAACTTAGCTTTAGCGGAGCCAAAGGATGGTAAGATGATTGCAACTTTATCCCAATTTTTAGAGAGATTATTTTTGTGACTCGAATCCATTCTACCAGGGATGCTAACGACAAACCTTATCATTCGATTAAGCTGCTCATTTGAGTTCTTAATCTATTTTCATATCTAACTTTGTTAAATATTTGTTCTTCACTTTTTATGCATTATTGTAGATTGTAAAATATTTTGTTATAGAATTCTTCTTCTTATTCACCTTTTTTAATGAAATACAAAACTTATACCATCAAGTTTTCTATTATATACTATTATATGTACATTTTACATGGAGTATTATATTTTTCACAATATCTTCACTTCTTTTTAATAGAATATAGGCTCATTTTGTGTATACTTTTTAAGAAATCCAAACCAAACCAAGCCTTAAGTCCCATCAAATGTGGTCGGCACTTTTTAAGAAATATTTATTTAAATTAAATTATTATGTAATTTGTTTTTTCGTAGGATCTTACGATCCTCGATCCAATTCTACAATCCAATCCTATAAACACCTCCAACGATCCAGTGAAGGATCCCGATTTTAACAACCTTGTTATGGCAATAGTCAAGCTTGTGGTGACAAACTAGGCACTTTACATAGAGACACCAAGGAAGTATGCAATCCGAGAACAAAAGCTTCTTCAGAGAGGGTGCAATGTGATTTAGAGTTGATGTGTGGCGACAATATCTATCTTCAATATCAATTCAACGATGTCTTTAGAAGCCACGGGCTATTCATGACAGTCAAAGCTGTTGATTAGAAAGATAGCAGTGGTGAAGGGATTTGGTGGATTGAGTAGAAGGGGGTTGGGATGTGGGGAAGTGGGATGGTGGGAACAGGATGGGGTTGGATGGTTTAGATGTGGAGGGGAGGAGGTCGTGGCAGTGGGTGAGGGTTCAAGATGTTGAGGAAGAGGTGGCAAGAATGGGAGTTATGGATGTGGTAGAATGGGGTGGTGGTGGGAAAGGGATGGAAGCAGAGGGCTAGGCGTTCGGATGTAGGGTAGAGGGATGGATTAAGATGGCCAGACCATGAGAGAGAAATATTTTGAGATTAAGTGTTTTGAGGTGTTTGAACTTTGATGATATTGAGGTCCATGATATGGCAAAATGTAATTTGTAATTTTCCATTTTTTGGTTAAACAGTTTTTTTTTTTTTTGTTTCCATGTGTCACCCTTAGATGCGAGTTGGGTTTGGTTCGAGTCAAGGTGGACCTCTGCCACATCACGTTTCTTGTCACATAAAATTGATAGGCTATGAAACACAAACACTTCAAAATAGGCGCCATAGCAGTGTCGGACACGGGGACACACTACAATTTGAAGCTAATGACAACTTTGTACTAGTATAATACAATAATCATAATATCTTTTTATTTATCTACTCCCACATGTAGTTTATTCACAATGTTTCCAGAATAAAAGAAAGGTAAATTACACTTTCACCCCCTAAAGTATATCTCATTTCTCATTTAGTTCCTAAGGAAAAGATTTTATGGTACACGCCAAATGCAAGTCCCTTTAATTTTATTATTTTTTTGCAGGAGATACACTAGGGGCACGGCAAGGACACGCACGCCAAATGGCGTGTCCCTTTAATTTTTATTTTTATTTTTTTTGCAAGGGACATGTTAAGGACATGCGTGTCCAAATATGGATGATCTATTAATTTGTTTAAATCTAGTGATTTATACATATTGAAGTACTGTTGGTTTTTATTAATTTTGATTGTTTTGTAACATAATATTAATCTACATAGCAAATATATATTTTTTAAAAATAAGACTCTGTTTGGTTCCATTCTCAAATCATGATTTCACCCTCATATTCCAACCCTCTGTTCGATTATAGTTTTCAAAATACACACTTGAAAACAATAATGTACATATACTTGTAAACTCAGAACTTTTCGTTTCATCACAATCATCACCATTATATATCAACTACTCATTGTTCATATTAACATTCACAAAATGAGTCCCTACCAAATTTCCCAACTCTAGGGTTTTCGTATAGTTAAAAGGAACAATTATTCACATACAGGTAAGGTTTTGAAAAGCGATTGTGGTCATCGTAACGGTTGTTGTGACGCGGTAGCGGTTGTAGGGTGAAAAAGCCATAACGTAATGGTTGTGGTAACCGGAACCGTGATGTTTTCTTTTTTCGCACAATTTGAAGAAAACTTACTGATACGCAATGTGTTTGGTTTAAGTTTTTTGAAAACTGAGTTTTTTAGTTTTCGTATTTTTTTGTTTTTAGTGAATATTTTTAAAATTTTAAACATTTTTTAAACTTTTTTAGATGCACCTTACTTAGATATATCTAAAAAGTAAAAAAATTGTGAAAAAATATTTTAAAAAATTAATAAATACATAAAAATACAAAATATATACGGAATTCTCCTTTTTTTTTTTTTTTTTTGTATTTTTGGTGTTTAGTGAATTTTTAAAAGGTTTCTTTCACAAATTTTTTACTTTTTAGGTATATTTATGTTACTTAGTTGCACGAAGCGGGAGTGGGGGCGGGAGCGGGAGCGGGGAATCGTGAGCCGATAGAAGTTTCTTAGGTTGGGAGCGTCTCGAGGAGCGGTAATATATATATATATATATTAATGCACATTAGAAGTTTTTTTTATAAATATTTTTATTTTAATATACATTAATTATTTTATTTATTTATTATATTTTTTAAATAATGTATTATTGTTAATTTATTTTTTTATTTTTAATTGATATATATTATAAGTAAAAAATTATAACAAATAAAGAATAATAAATTATGTTAAAATAAATTAAAGGAAAAATTAAATATTTTATTTTATAATTTTTTTATTATATATGGTTTAATTAAATTTCTTTTAAATAATTGGATGCTTTATTTTATTTATTATATGTTAAAAATTTAAGAAATAATAAGTAAATATTTTATTATGTATGGTAAAAATTATAATTTATAAATTTTATTACATATATAATATATGATAAATTGTATTTATTATATATATTATATATGATATATAATATATATGATAAATATATTATATATGATCAGCTATTATATATATTCCCTATTATATATTATATATATTATATATGATCAGATAAGACATAGAGACGAAGAGAAAGAGTGAAGAGATGAACAACAAACAGGGACAAAGGGGGAGAGAGAGAGACGAAGACGATCGAAGCCCTCAAAGAGAGAGAGACGAAGACGATCAAAGCACAGAGACGAAGGCTAGGGTTTCTCAACACTGGTCCACTGTCATCAAAGCCCTAATCTCAAAGCACAGAGATCAAGGCCCTAATCTCAACACTGGTCCACTGTAAGTTCTCTCAACAACCCTTCTTTACGATCAAAGCACAGAGACGAAGGCTAGGGTTTCTCTCTCTCTGTCTCTCTCTCTCTCCCCTTTACGTTCCCATCTCAGACTGAATCGCATTTCTCTCTTCACAGAAACGCGATTCTTACACGTTTCTTTCTAGGAATCGCGGAATCGCGATTCTTACTGAGAATCGCCACCTAGTTGCACGATTCCTACAACTAAGTTATGTTAGGTATGTCTAAAAAGGGAAAAAAATTGCTTAAAATATTTAAAAAATTCAATAAAAACAAAAAAACACGGAAAACAAGGAAGTAAAATTTTCTGAAAAGAGTTTTTAGAAAATTCTAACCAAGAATGCTGCATATTTTGTTTTCCTTTCAGAATCACATTTATTGGGGTTTAAAATAAATTCTGATCACTTTTTGTTAATCTTTAAGTATGATCCAATATATTTCACATTTTCAAATTACTATAAAAGAAGTTTTTACATTTTTTTCAATAGTTAATGATTTTAAAAATAATTGATTTTAAATGTCTACAAATTATTTTTTACCAATACCTGAACTAACTGAATAAAAAATATTCACAATTATTAAATAAAAGGATTATAAAATAAAATTTGTGCCATAAATTAAAAAAAAATTATAAAGAAAAAAAAATCATATAATATTTTTTCTTTGAGTTTGGATCACTTGAACATTTGATCTTTTTTAGTAAGCTTTTGTGTGGGTTTTTTTTTTTTTTTTTCCAAAAAAGGAAGCTATTGATAATATTGTAAAAGGGTGTGACTGTATCTAACGGACCGTTACGACCGTTACAGTACCGCTACGGCCGTTACGTAACACCGAAATGGTCGTTACATGTGTGAATTTCCGTCACACTGCTATAAAGGCCATAACGAGTGGCGGTAACCGCCACAACCATTACGTAACGACATTACATAACGGTTGCGGCCGCTTTTTAAAACCTAGCATACAGGTATAACATTGACGCTCCCATAAATAACACAACATTCCCCAATCTCACATACCCTTGCTCAAAGTCAAAACAATTTTGAGGTTATTTCTTGTCAACATCTACCAGCACAACAATAACCCAAACTCGAACGATCTACTATCTACTTTACACATTAATTAGTAACACCAACCACGCATGATTTACTCTGATATTGAGTTCACCACACTTCCAACAACATCTCACTAAATCCACACCGGACTCTCCACAACTAGGCACACACAAAGCCATCATTCAAGACACTACCCTTTTGCCACTCAATTCACATCAACTCAACTCACAATGACAGACACGTGCCTAAATAGCGACCAAACCTTACACCATCCCATGGAGACCGAATGGGCAACTATAATTCAAGTAACCCAAACAAGCGCAAGCATTCGACAACATTTATCGAAACATGCAAGATCAAATCACCATTACGACAATTACCATTTTAACACATAATTCTATCAACAAAAGGGGTCCTTCAAACAAGTCCACACCTCTAAGTCTAACAACAAAATACAAATAAGAAGCATAGTTAAATATGATGCACTCACATCTAACAACACATCCCAAGGATCACTCTATCGGTCTATGGTCAAAAGTCTCATCACTAGGTTGGTACAACTGCATAGACTGAGAAGTCAACTCTGCAAGACCCTCGAAACCTGGCCTATTCGGGTATGGTACCGATACTGTCTCTATTATTGCCCAAACTAATGCGGCTAAGTTTTGGATTCCGAAATTCCCAACTGAATCTCACGCTGAGGGCCAAGACGTCCAACGTGACCCGACTGATCATAACTAGAACAAATAGGCTAAGTTACACGAGCTCGGGTATGAGTATCCGGTACAGGTGCGTATCTAGGGGACGGACACTTTAAAATTAAAAATTAAGGATACGTGGATATGTATCAAAATTTGGATACGGGTACGGGGATACGTTAAATAGTTTTTAAAATATATATATATATATATATATTATAACGCAGACACGGGACACGACAATTTCTAAAAAAATGGGAATACAGACACGATAGGGACACATCAAATTTTTAATTTTTTTTATAAATATTTTTATTTTAATATACATTCATTATTTTATTTATTTATTCTATTTTTTAAAATAATTTGTTTGAATTAATTTTTTTATTTTATTTTACATACATGTATTTATTTTTTTTATTAATATATATAAATATATATTATCTTATAAATATATAATAATTATTATGTAATATATAATAATAGTTGTTATTAGTTATTATTTATTATCCAGTTTTGTTAACTATTATTATTATTATATATAAACTATTATTATTATTATTATTATAGATAGATAGATATATATATAAACTATTATTATTATTATAGATAGATCGATAGATACGAATAGATACACAGAGGGAGATGATATTATAATAGATAGATCGATAGATACGAATATATAAACTATAATTTTTTAATAAGAAGGAAATCCTTAAAAAGCTTCAAATATTAATAATTACTTTAAAACATCGATAATTAATGAATTAAAACTTATACAATTAAAAACACAACAAAATCAATTCCCAAAACAAGCAAATCATTCAAAATCCTAAACTTTTAAATCAAATCATCTACTAACACAAGCACATAATTCAAAATCCTAAATCATTCAAAATCATTCACCATCTAGTACCCAACAACACAATTAAAATAAAAACATTCAAAATCCGAAACTTACGTAAAAGTAATTCTTCATTAACTTTTACATTCATCCAAAATGCAATAATAATTACTTAGGAACCAAATAAATTGTTGTCAAACTTAGAGAATCCCGGACGTAAAGATTCATCGCGGGAGATTCAACACTATCCTCCATTCAAACTAGATTACAAAACATTAGATTGAAAATTAAATAAGAACTAACATAGAAAATTCCAATCACAAATTGCATTTCAGACTTCTACTTGACTAAATTGCCAACTAATATGCTGGAATTTGAGATGTAAAAAAACGACCTCCAATTAGTGCACATTAATGTGTGTTTGAGATGGGAAAGATTGGGTACACACCTAACCTTTGGCATAGTACACAAAGTGGTTGTCCCATGACTTGAACCCATAACCTCAAGGTTATTAGGCCAAGGGTTTTACCATTAAACCATTGGTCACCCTTGGAATTTGTGATGTAATGAATAAAATAAACAAAATAAAAATTTTAATAAACAATAATTCCAAATATAATGAAAAATCAACACAGCCCTTGAAATAGTGTTTTGGTGGGGCTTTCTACAAGGGGATGTCATGTCATTGAAGCACTTGGGAGTGGGAAAAGGTCTATTTTCCCTCCTTATTCACAATCTTTTCACTAAGAGAAATTGGCATTGATTGAATTGTCTTTGTAAAATTAGTTTGTCTGATTATTAGCAGCAGAGGCTGAAAATTGGAACCCTCGTTTTGACATTGAGCAAATCTCTAGCAAAACTTGTCTGATTCAATTTACAAGGATTTTCTACTTAGGATGATCTACCCATAATATGTTTGGCTCAGACGCATGTCTATTCTTGCAAATTAAGTCTTGAAAATAATTAAACCAGAGGCAACATACATGCTACTATACAGCAAACTCCAAGTGCATGATTTGATCAACCACAAAATAGTGTTCAAGAGAGGAATTATATAATCACATGGTGAACAATATAATGACATGTGAATTGGTGATTTTGATACTTACTGAGGCAAATAATATATATATATAAAATATATGATGGTTTGTGTTTTGGGTTGGTGATAAGAAGGGATGTCCCATGTATGCAATAGCAAAGGTAATAGGAGCACTAACAGCACAGGAAAGGCATAGCCTATTGGAGGACACTGGTTTGAAGTAGGCATTTTGATAAACAATAATTCCAGATATAATGAAAAACTAAGTAAAATTTTGTTCATATCTTGAATAAAATTTTAAATAATTTTTCTAAATACATAACACAAATGTTTGTAAAATAAAATCACTAATTTGTTGAGTGAGATAAAACAAATGTATAGGTCAGAAAAGAATAGTTTTACGCACAAAATCAAAGATTTAGTATTATTTTCATCCCGAGTTTAACAGGTCACATTATCAAAAATTAAAATGATAAATATAATATTAAAAAGTAATCCATGATTCAACTATTTTTCAACTAGTCAAACATATGATTCATTTAACTTTCAATTTTTAATCTCACAGATTGAGAGATTGAAAATGACTGCTCATTTAACTTCTAATGTTTTATAATTTAAACAAGTTTATGAGAGGAAGAATCCTTGAAGACACAAAAAATCCAAAACAGAAATGATTGAGTGAGAGATTGAAAATGATTCTTTAAAAAATAAAGTAGTCAAGCAGATAAAGAAGTAGTGAAACGGAAACCCATAAAGAAGTAGCCAAACAGATAAAGAAGTAGTGAAACAGAAACAGATAAAGAAGTAGTCAAACACATGATTCATTTAACTTCTATTTTTTTATAATATAAACAAGTATATGTGAGGAAGAGTTCTTCAAAACACAAACAATCCAAAAGAAATAGACCTCAACGACGATGTAGCAATCGCAATTGGAGGTATTCTTTGAAGAAGGTGTTACGAACTTGCGAAGGTGAACTGATTCGATTCTATTACCGATTGTTGCGGTGTAGCCGAAGAAGAAGGTGTTGCGAACTTGATTCGATCACCGATTCGATTAGATCACCGAACTTCGCTATAAGGTCGATCACCGGTCGCCAGAGAGAGAGATGAAAGAACGAGTACACGAATAAGAGTGAGGGAGTGAGTGAGAGGCTGCCCTACTGGTGAGAGATTAGGGTTTTGAGGGGGGGGTTGGGAAAAAATCTATTTATCTAAACCGAAAATCTATTTAAAGAAATTGTCCATTTAAAGGTTGAAAATTATGTTTAATACGAGGTTCAAAGTTCAAAATTATGTTTAATATAAGATTCAAATTAAATCAGAAAGGTCCAAAAATATGAGGCCCTAATGTATATTCTATAAAATTGTAAGCCTAAATGTAAATAATTGTTCCTTATATATTAAATAGTGTAATTTGATTTTATAGGATTTTTTTACATTTTACGAGCTATTAATCACTTTACTTAAATGTCAAACTTAAAATTTTCAATCCGAAAATTATTTTTGTACTAAAATTGGGAGAATCACTTTTTGATTTAGTTGGATTTTAAATTATTTTGTAATTTTTTTTTTTTTGAATTCAAATGGAGATAATTGCTTAGTTACATTGTAAACTTAAGTACGCATTTTACTTAAATAGAAATAAGGTTGATATGTTGAGAGTGCTTTAGGAATTGAGCTGTGTGACTAGTTGTGTCCAGGGTGATCGCTCGAACGGTTCGTTGACCGCTCGAGATGTGAGGAGGGTGCATCCAGTATTTCGCTCTCGCTCTGTAGACTAAAATGCTGACAGCTTGAGTTCACCGCCCGAGCTATCTATGCGATATCAGCAACTTAAAGTTGAATTTTACGTCGTTTCTTTCACTTTTTCATTTCCTTTTCATCTCATCTCTCCTCTCTCCTCAACTCTAAAAGCCCTAATTTTCTCTCTCTAAATATCTCACTTTTCACCAAGATTCAAACCTAAACCTCTTATAAAAGACAAAGACTACGTGGAGATCTTGATTTCTATCAATTAATTTTTGATTTCATGAAGTGTTCTTTTTTAACTTGCTTATTTGCTCTCATTCTTGAGGGGACTCCCTTAACAATATATATTTATGATTTGGTGTGATTTTGTAACACTTTGAGGTTATATGAGTTAGAAACCTTTGAATTAAAAGATGTTTATGTACAAAAGGGGGGTTTTCTCTCAAATTTTGAAATGTTTGAATGTTTTGAGATATTAATGAATAATACTTGATGATTTGAGGATTTGATAAACAAATAAGAAAACCCCCAATTTTCTTGAAACCCTATGTTTGAAAATTTTGTTTTAAAGAAGGGTTTGAATTGATTGGTGGTTTACGATGAAATTTAAATTAATTTTTCATGGAGGTATGTGTATGGGAGCTCGAGCCACCACTTGGTCGCTCGAGTGGTCTATGAAGACTGTAAAAGTATTGAGAGCTCGTGATGTATGCTCGAGCCAACACTTGGTCGCTCGACCGATGGGCAAACATAGACTCAGTTTGCTCGAGCGGTCTGTGAAATTCTAGACTCTAAATTCAACAAAAATGGCTTCCAAACAAACTTTTCAAAACTTGGGGTCTTGCATGGCTTGTTCAAAAGCATGGAAATACTTTACAAAGCATAAATTCATGACCCTTAATAAACCATTTTCTCATAACTTCATCAATTTGTCAAAGATTTGAACCAAAACTCATGCATGCAAGATTTTTCAACTCTTTTATCTTGTTTTTCAAAAACATGCAATTAGTGATCATAAATCCATGAATTTCTAAAACAATATGCAAGGTATAAACTCACATGCATATAAGAACTTCAAAACTTAAACTAAAATGATGAAATCAAAGATTATCTTCCATGGACATGCGTGCAACCCATTATCTTGTTCTAAACTCATGTTTTTCTTACAAATTCCACGAAATTAGTTCAATGACTCTTTTAATTCTTGATACATGAAGGATTTTCTACAGAATTTAGGCTTAGAACTCTTACCTAAAGCCTTAATCTAAAAAATTAGCGTAAGTTGACATAATTAACGTAAAGTTAACAGGATATTCTTGATAATTAGTAACGAAAGTAAGTACATTTTCATTAGGTTATAGATGACTTTATTCGTTTCACAATTTCACAGTTCGACCCTTGGCCTGAGGGGTTCACACATTCACAATAGCCTTTGGGTTTCATAGATTTACAACTTATCATATTGGCCTTCGGCCCTTTGGATTCACAAGTTCACAAGTTTGGCCCTTGGCCTCATAGCTTCATAAGTCACAAGTCGGCCCTTGGCCACATAGGTTTGATCTTCACAAGTTCTTTTGATGTTTTCATAATTTCATAATATTTCTCACATAACATACATAACTTCATAAACTCTTTTGAAGTTTCTGTAATGTCACAGTGTTTCTCACATAGCATACATAACATTTATGTCAACATAATTCTTACGATTTAAGATTAACATCAATAATGATAAACGGTTAAAGGTACATCAAGTACTACTACTCACAAAGGATCGGTTCTCGGTGGTAATGGTATAATGTCCTCGTCTCGACCTATAATTACAGTGCACAACACATAACATGAAATTATACTCGATCCTTTACTTATTCTCTTTGATCATTCAATCAATTAGCCATGGTGGTACCAAGCTCATTATTCTCTAATAAGTTGTAATCCATGTCTTAGAAAACAGGAGAAATCGATGGGAAATGGTTTAGGTGAAGAAATGGTACAAAACTAATTGACATAACGTGAACAGTCGTCACTAATTTGGGTATAACTTTTTCTGTATTTAAAATTTGGGAGTAAGAATAGCGTCATTGGAAACTAGACTTCCGGGGCTTGATTTTAGGCTCAAGAATCACTCAAAACGGAGTCCAGATGCAAAAGATATGCCTATTCAAAGTCGGTGCATTGCTCAAGACAGGTCTCTTGCGATGCGGCGCCTCGACGATGAGCGATCCGAAAATGGCTGAAATTTTGAAATTTTGGGACATGTAAATTGTGTGAGTGATTTTCCGACCACACTGCCCGCTTAGTAACCAGCTGGAGAGCACTGGCAGAATAGATGGCACCTGACTGACCAATGTAAATATAAGAATCCGGTAGTTTCACCACCCGGGCACTACTCGATCAAGTCAAGATATCTCTCAAAGATAAATCAAGTGCTAAACTCACAAGCTTGAGTATCAAAAGCATACCTTAGACCCATGGGGTGCCTCTCTTTATAGCCAATACAATCCTAGTCCCAATAGAGCCCGCCCTAATGGACTTAGGATTATCGCTAACTGGGACTCCCAAGGGGATCGGGATAAACTCTCTAAGAGTCTTATCTTTACCCAAATCAAGTCTTCTCCCAATCTAGGACTCTTGTCCATATCCAGTTGAGTTCCTCTTCATTCTAGGACTCTTGTCCCTATCCGCTTATCTCGGATTCCGATATCTTCGGAGATAACCTCGGCCTAACCGAGATCACCTCGGCATCACGACTAGGACACGTGGCACCTCGGCTGACACGTCGGCGTCACCTTGCCACGTGTTGGTACTCTGGAAATATGTCCCCACAACTGCCCCCTAGGGTCTATTACTTTGGGATTCTGAGGTGATGGAACCTACACTTCGCTTCATCTCAGGCCCTCTGTCCGAGATCAAACTCGCCGACCTCAAAGTTTCCTGGACTCTACTGTCTACTTCTGTCAAGTATCAAGCTTCATGCTTTCCAAGCTATTCGAGATCATACCTCCTAGCCGAGGTTCTGGTTCCATTAATTCGTAAACTCCAAGAGCTTTGCAACTGCTCCACTCACACTCTCTGTTGAGTTCCCGATTTCCAGTCATCTTTTTGACTCTGGCGATCTTCATATCGGCGTTCACTTATCTTGGTAGGTTCATAAACTCTTTTATTAAGCTCAATCTTTCATAACCCTTCTGAATCCGTTTACTTGCCCTCTGTTGCCTTCTATTTTCGTCTGTTTTCAAGTTTTGAATTGTTTAAATGCCTGGCACTGTTCTTGTCATATCCTCTTTCTGTTGCTAGCACCGTGTTTGGGCCATTGCTTTCTTGTTCTTCACATACTCATTTAGTGCCTGTGCACTTAGCTTTATTCTTGAACTTTGTCGTCTTCTTGACTCTGATTTTTCTCTTTTTTCATTCAATCCTCTGGCTTTTTTCCTTTCTAGCTCTTTTGCTTAAATCATTGTTCCAAGCTTTCAAGCTTCGAATCGCTCTTCGTTCCTTTCCTCCGATGAAGCTTTCGTCATTTTGTCATTGTCGCCGACTTCGTAATTCTCATTCCGACTTCTTTTCTGGTAAGCCACTGTTCCTTCTGATTTTATTACTTGTTGCTTTCCAAATCATCTTCTTGAATACACATTGTTCACATATCTGTTGATTTCTGCCACTGTGCTTGGCTTGACACACCTATGCAATCTTTTTGTCTTGAACACTTGCACTGTTTCACCACTTTCTTGCTATTGTTCTTGAGTCTGTATTTCTGTGTCTTTTTCCAAGTTTTTGCTTTTAATCCTGCCTTCAAAACTCCGAGGTGTCAATCGCCGAGAAGAGCGTTGATCAAACTCTTCAGGAGATTGATGCTGAGTTCGTGGCTGAGAAGGCTGCTGAGAAATCTTTCCAACTGTTTTCTAGGGGTGAGACACAATTTGTTGCTGATGCCAAGTAGTTTGCTTCCTTTCTTGAAATTGATGTCGAGGTAACGGTAGAGAAGCTCCTCCAACTGACTGCCGAGGCTGAACCATCGTCGTCAACCGAAGCTGATCAGTCCGACGTTCTTGCTTTCGGTTCCTATTTCCTTAAGGTCTTCATTTTTGTACTTGCCAACCTTCTCAGCTCTTAACAAGCTAGTTGGTCATCTCGGATGATCATATCTCGGAAACGTCTTTCAGTGTTATCTCGGCTATACCAAACTTGTAAATTGCTTCAAATTTCAACAAGTGGTAGACTTTATAATCTTTGGTTAACTCATCTTGTAATTTGCTCAAAAAATTTCAACAAGTGTAAACATTCTTTGCTCCTTAATTATCATTCCTTCCCCCTGCATCTTCTCCCTGCCCCCTAATGTGAATATAAGTTGCACTTAGGATCACATTAGGGAAGTTGGCTTCGTGCCGTAATCACAAACCTGATGTGTTCTTCTTTCACCGATGTATTAAAACTTCTGGTATTTAATTCGCCCCCTTTAGACCCTCTTTCTCCTGGCTTTTGCAAACTATCATCGCTGTTTCTTTGAAGCATTTATTCCTTTTACAACTCTGGTTACCACTTCTGGTGTGTACTTAGTAGTTCTGTTCTAATCAAAACGACGTTTGACTCTGGCCAATCTTTTGCCGACACTTAACTTTGTGCACTCTTTAACTTTGTAAATTCTCTCAGAATTTCAACAAGTGTTTAAGCCATTCTTCATTCTCGATTTTAACTCGCTTGTAAACTTTTCTCGGTTTTAACATCATCTCGGCTTAACCGGTTAAGCATCATCTCGATTTGACTTCGTTAAACATCATCTCGCTAACGGTTAAGCATCACCTCGATTTAACCGGTTAAACATCATCTCGGCTTAACTTCGGTTAAGCATCACCTCAGTTTAACTTCTCAGTTTAACTTCGGTTAAACATCATCTCGGCTTAACTTCGGTTAAGCATCACCTCAGTTTAACTTCGGTTAAACATCATCTCGGCTTAACTTCGGTTAAGCATCACCTCAGTTTAACTTCGGTTAAACATCATCTTGGCTTAATTTCGGTTAAGCATCATCTCGGCTTAACTTCGGTTAAGCATCATTCCTTCCTTGTCATTTGTACTCTTGTACCTTTAGACAATGTAAGCTCTGCATATGGCCGATGTGCCCTTTGTTCTTGAATGTCTAATTCAACTTTCCTTCTCTGAATGCTTGTGCTTTTGTCTTTTCTTGATTGCCTTCGTATGATTCTATACTTAGAATATTCTGCGTGCCTTTCATTCTTTGCCTTCTTTGTGCAATCTTCTCGGGGTTACATACCTCGGGTATAATAACTACAAACTTTACTTCGGCAAGATACTGACCTGCAAACTTTTCATATATTTCAAAAAAGCATAAGACATATACTATTCAATGTTAACTTTGCAAACTTTTCTCAAGTTTCAACGAGTGTTTAAACAGTAATCTCAGTCTATCCTACTTGTAAATTGCTACAAATTTCAACAAGGATTTAAACAATATACTTAGCTTTTACTTCAACCTGTAAATTGCTGCAAATTTCAACAGATAATCACATGTTGGCTTAACTTTAACTTGTAAATTGTTACAAATTTCAACAAGTGTTAAGCATCTTCTTTGGTTTAACCAACCAGTAGATTGCTATAAGTCTGTAAGCAATAACATCGGCTTCACTTCGACTTGTAAATTGCTACAAATTTCAACAAGCGAAGAGAAACAGTAATCTCGGCTTAACTCCCACTTGTAAATTGTTACAAATTTCAACAAGTGTTAGGCAATGATCTCGGTCTATCTTCAACTTGTAAATTGCTACAAATTTCAACAAGCGATAGACAAGGAATAATCTTAGCTTAACTTCAACTTGTAAATTGCTACAAATTTCAACAAGTGAAGATAAGGAACAATCTCAGCTTAACTTCAACTTGTAAATTGCTACAAATTTCAACAAGTGAAGATAAGGAATAATCTCAAATTTAACTTCAACTTGTAAATTGCTACAAATTTCAACAAGTGAAGATAAGGAACAATCTCAAACCTAACTTCAACTTGTAAATTGCTACAAATTTCAACAAGCGTTAAGAATGGTTTCACTCAACAACTTGTAAATTGCTACAAATTTCAACAAGTGTTAAGGAATCTTTGTCAGCTTAACAACTTGTAAATTGCTACAAATTTCAACAAGCGTTAAGGAATGGTTTCAGCTCAACAACTTGTAAATTGCTACAAATTTCAACAAGTGTTAAGGAATCTTTGGTTTTAACTTCGATTAAGAATCTTCTCGGCTTAACTACTGTTAAGCATCTTCTTGGCTTAACTTCGGTTAAGAATCTTCTCGGCTTAATTACGGTTAAGCATCTTCTCGGCCTAACTACTGTTAAGCATCTTCTTGGCTTAACTTCGGTTAAGAATCTTCTCGGCTTAACTACAGTTAAGCATCTTCTACCTAACCATCATACATCTTCTTGGCTTAACTTCGTTAAGAATCTTCTCGCTTAACTATAGTTAAGCATCTTCTGACTAACCATCATTAAGCATCTTCTTGGCTTAACTTCGGTTAAGAATCTTCTCGCTTAACTACGCTTACATCTTCTTGGCTTAACTTTGGTTAAGAATCTTCTCGGCTTAACTACGGTTAAGCATCTTCTCGCTTAACTACGCTTAAGCATCTTTTGGTTTAACTACGGTTAAACATCTTCTTGGTTTAACTATGGTTAAACATCATCTCGCTTAACCGGTTAAGCATTATCTTTGATTTAGGCGGGTTTTCAACCCGCCAACTTTAGTCTCGATCTTGTGTGTTTCCTTTTTATCCTCTGGGATCTTAGATTTGCTCATTGTGCTCTTCTCTTCTCGGACTTAAGCTCCGAGATCTTATCTTCTTAGATCTGCTCACTCGGTTTGAGCTCTTCTTTTCTCGGACCTACTCATCTAGGCCGAGATCATGTCTTCTCGGATCCGGGATCTAGAATCCAGGATCTGCTCACTTAGGCTGAGCTCTTCTATACTTGAATGTCATCTCTTTGGGAGTGCTCATGCCCCCTGTCTTTGCATCCCTTCTCGAAGGGTCTTCGTTCATCCGCAGGTATTTATCCTTCCATACCTGGAGGTCATCTTTGTTGTAGTATCTGCTTCGATCTGTTGTCTTTGATGCGTCACCTTCCTGGCCGGCGTCTTTCACTCCGTGACTCTGGTCACGAGTTTCTATGTTGCGGTCGTCCCCTTCAGTGTCGAGGTCGATAGGTCTCCCACTCCCAGCAGGAGTGTTTGTCTTCAATCTGATCCTTTTGTCCGTCACTGGCCATCTATTCTTCTTTCTTTCCCATGACGCCAAATTGTGTGAGTGATTTTCCGACCACACCGCCCGCTTAGTAACCACCGAGAGCACCGCGTAATAGATGGCACCCGACCGACCGCAACAGAAATATAAGAATCCCGCGGTGGTTTCGTCCACCCGGGGGCACTCCGACGATCAAGTCAGTATATCTCTCAAAGATAAATCAAGTGTTAAACTCACAAGCTTGAGTATCAAAAGCATACCTTAGACCCATGGGGTGCCTCTCTTTATAGCCAATACAATCCTAGTCCCAATAGGAGCCTGGCCCTAATGGACTTAGGATTACTGCTAATCTGGGACTCCCAGTGGGATCAGGATAAACTCTCTAAGAGTCTTATCTTTACCCAAACTGAAGTCTTCTCCCAATCTAGGACTCTTGTCCATATCCAGGTTGAGTTCCCTCTTCATTCTAGGACTCTTGTCCCCTATCCGCTTATCTCGGATTCCGATATCTTCGGAGATAACCTCGGCCTAACCGAGATCACCTCGGCATCACGACCAGGACACGTGGCACCTCGGCTGACACGTCGGCGTCACCTTGCCACGTGTTGGTACTCTGAAAATATGTCCCCACATAAATCAAAGCACAAAACCCTTTAATACATGACCAATTTCATATTATTATTCTTCATCAAACACCATAATCTCAAAATAAACAAATTTAATGATTTTACTTCTTCAATCAAGGAATTCTTAGAAAATCAAGGTTCATGGGTTCAAAGCTCACATCTTCTATATCAATCCATGATTTCAAGTAGTAGATGGATTCTATACAAGGTTAGTAATTAGAGCCACATACCTTGCCCAAACCTTTGTTCTTCCCTTAGTCTCTTCAATTTTCCCAAGCTTTTGGGTGATCTTTCCTCTCTCTTCTATCTTCTTCAACCATCCTCAAGCTTCCATGGATGTTGAATTCCTTAGGAAGAAGCTTTGCCCCTTCTCTCTCTACCTCTCTCTCTCTCTCACGGTTCTCCTTCCCCTTTCTCTAGATATTTTTTATTTTTTGTTTGGTTCAAATAGATAAGTTCAACAACTCATAAGGCATATATGTATATATAAAAGCTTCCCACAAATAGGAAGGGCCAAACACGCCCTTACGAATCGTGCAAAATCACATTTCAATTAAACTTCCCAGATAACTCTAAAAATTATGCTGATCATAAATATGTCCCCTGTTCCGGTATGTGAAGTCTTTAAGGCCATTAATTTGCAGTATAAAGTTAATCACCCAAACGTCTATTAACGAATCAGACAATTTAGATTTCAAATTAATTTTCCCAAATAATTCCAAAAATTCCCATTAACATATCCAAGTACTCAATTTTGATTTTTGAACCCATAAAGGTCGGTAATTTCCATTTTAAGTCCGTAACTCAACTGATAATGCTTCAATTCTAATAGATATAATTAAATTAAACCACATCATTTCATAGGGAAAGAAAGATGATTTCTTATACGCATTTTGGGGTCATTATAGGACCTCCTCCAACTGGGAAGATAGGGAGACGGGGCCCAGTGAGAGGCCAAGGATGGGCTGATCGGGGGAAAGGCCAAGCGAGGCAACGCTCACCTTTTGAGAAGTCCTTTGATGGATCTACGATCTTCGAGGACGAGGGAGAGGAGGTCAACTTGTAGTATAGCAGCCCCAGTGATGGTAGTGACACACCTCCTCCACAGCCAAGGAGGAAGAGGGCTAGGATGGATTGATGATTCACTTTTCTTTTTTTTTTTGCTTTGTAGCTAAGAACTATGTAGCTTCAGATAGACCTATGCATTTTGTTTTTAAAGACTTTTCTTTTGTTTTTGTTTGTATAAAACAATGATCGGGAGCGAACCCTCTAGTTATGAAAAGAATATTTTTCTCTTGCACGGTGTGAGATGTGATGAATGAATGGCGCCGACACGATAATCTTTTACATGACTATTAACAAATGTGAATGCTTGCTCTTGAATTGATTCCTGAATTGGATAACAACTTACAACCGGTCAAAATACAAAATACAACTCGATGACAGAAAAACAAAATGAAAACAACCTAAAAACACTAAACAACACTTGATACAAGACAAGACAAGACTTAAAACACGACTCGACGCATGAGGTGAGGACCTGCCCTCTCCGCAAGTTCTTTGATCTGGGCAGTTATTCAGAGTCGACTAGCTCCCAATGAAAGCTGACTGGCTCTAAAAGTGATGTCGGTCAGTGCATTGCAGCTGTCATACACTGTTCCTTCTCAAAACCTATAAAAAGTGATCCCAAGCCGTTTTCCTGGCTGAACAACAAAATTTTGATATTTTGCTCTCAAAATGGAGATTATTCTCAACAATAGGCTCTGAGACTGGATTGTCACACTAGACGGCTCGAAAAAGGTGAATTTTCGTGGTTTGGGTCTAAATGCTCAAGTTAACTCAAGAATTGCTCAAGTTGGAGAATTGCTCAAGAAGCTTGAAGATCTTGGAGTTTAACTCAAGAATTAACTAGAATTTGGAAGATTAAAGCTCCTAGGTGAGTAATTGAACATTGATTCATCAGTTTGAACTTGTGATTTTGTGAATTCAAGATTAAATGGTAATCAAGAACATGAGTTGTGTTGATTATGATGAAATTGAAGTTTATATGCATATGCATGTTTAGAATTGCCATGAATTTGAATGATCTTGCATAAGGCATGGTGAACATGATGAATTGGGCACCAAATTTCACATGCATGCATAATTTTCATGAGTTTCATGATTATGGGTACCATTTTACCATTTGAAACAAGATTGGAGTCAAAAGTTAACATGCATGTATAATTCATGAAGATATGGAGTTGTATGAAGTAAGAATGCATGGGTTTTGATCATACAAGAGAAATGTGGATTAATTTGAGAATTAGATCATGATTTTGAACAATTTGCCTCATGTTGTTTATATCCTTATGATATATAATGTGTTTCCACGTTTTTTAACCAAAAACATGAATTTTGGGCCTTTGAATGTCAAGTTTGAGCCTCAAGAACAATGAAATTCGCATTTGGCATGTCCTTCGGCGGGGAAGGTCCGCCGGCGTGAATTGTTAGTTCGTAGAACTTTTGCAGAGATTAATGTACGCTTGAGCGGCAAGCCACGTTGTTTGAATTTCAACTCGAGCGTCCGAAGTCAAGCTCGAGCGTAAAAATGAGGCAACCAGTACTTTTGTAAACCTAATAGGTCCGCCGTGGCGAAACCACGCCGGCGGGAAGCCCTGTTTCAAAAATTTTGAAAAGTTGATTTAAGTTTTGTTTTCTGTTCTCTTTCATTTCTAAGTACTCTTAGGCATGCATTGAACATTATAGATGAGTGAAAAAGGACAAGAAAGAAGCCCAAGAGAAATATATGAATTAAGAACGGATTGAATCATTTGTAACCCATATATGTGTTATGTATTATGTAGGGTCGAGCACAAGGACGAATCCACCAGCAGAACACTGTGAGTAATATCTTCGTAAAGATATTTCGAAGTATGTTATTTGTCCCATTGCTTATTTCTAATTGAACTTCATAAGTCTATTAATTTGAATTATGGACAAATATTTGTTGCACCGAATAATTGGGCGAAAGGCCATCGGATATGAATGATTGGGCCATAGGCCGTTGGACATGAATAATTGGGCGAAAGGCCGTCGGATATGAATGATTGGGTCGTAGGCCGTCGGACATGAATAATTGGGCCAAAGGCCGTCGGATATGAACGATTGGGCCATAGGCCGTCGGGCATGAACGAATGGGCCAAAGGCCATCGGAAATGAATGGATTAGGCCGGAGGCCATTTGATACGTCTAGATCCGTATTCACTTGATACGCTAAGTAGAAACATGAATTAGGCCCAGGGCCGTCTGATGTATTTGTTTTAAACACCGTTCATGTACATCATTTATTTGATATTATTCACTGGGCTTTCGCTTACTCTCATTCATGTATCTATAGGTGAGCCAAGCAATGTCCAAACCCAGCCTCAGTGAAGTATGTGGGAGACAATTCGAGTTTTGAGGAGTCAGCCCTCACGTCTCACGCACGAGACTTGTTTTCGCCCCTTTTGCCCCTTTTGTATATTTTGCTATGTTTGGCGAAAACGTTGAATTTCCGTTGTATATAAGTTTTGTTTGGCTGACTGTGTAACTGAAAGTTCCTGGATAAAGATTAACTTTGGGAATATGTGTGAGTTATTATAAAATGTTCGAGGAATGATTTTACCATATCATGTAAGCACAGCTCTATGGACGAAGTTTTAAGTTTGCTTCCGTTTCGGTCCCTTAACTCTGTATATATATGTTTTATTTGGTTTGAGGCCGTAGGTAATCTCATGATTACTGGCCGGTTATGTCCTTAACCCATGGGGGCAGGTTCAGGTCATGACAAAGTGGTATCAGAGCACGAGTTAATAATTCACACACTTGTCCAAAAGAGAAATAAGCATCTAGAAAAGATCTAGGATGCATTCATGTGATAAGTAGGAATTTGTAAACATTAAGAATGTGCTTAAATGCTTCGAGATAAATGATTATGTGCTATATGTTTGCGATTTACTTGCATTGCAATTATTTGAATATGTACGCTCCTTAGTATATGCATACTTGTGAAACTTTTATATAAAGAATAATGCAAGTCTAATCAGATGGTGAGAACAAGAGGTGATGAAATAGAGGAGTCTTCTAATACCAGAATGGATAGGATGAAAAGATTGATACAGGAATGACAGAGACATTGAGGTAGCAACAACAATGGCAACAGCCACACCCTCCACCTCCTCCCATACCACATGTTCAAGATCCTCATAATGATGACCGAATAATAGCTCTCACCAAATAATTTAAGAAAATGAAACCGCCACAGTTTCATGGGGGATTGGATCTGTTAAAGGCAGAAGCATGGGTCCTTGGAATAGAAAAGTTATTCGAAGTGTTTCCTTGCCTAGAAATGCAGAAAGTACTGCTAGCCACTTTCACTCTTGAAGATGAGGCCAGAAGGTGGTGGATGTTAATGCGTGAAAACAACAAGGATATTGGTTGAGCCCGATTCTTGGAAATATTCTATGACAAATATTTTCCGTAGTGTATTAGTGACAGAAAGGTGTCAGAGTTCATGGAACTTAAACAGAACATCATGACAGTGTGGAGTATGAGGCCAAGTTCACTGAATTGGCCAGGTTTGCACCACATGTGGTTGATACCGACTACAAGAAAGCGAGACATTTTGAAGGAGGGCTTCGAGATGATATCCTAGAGAAGGTAAATGTTCTCAAGCTGGAAACCTACATTGAGGTGTTGGACCGGGCCATAATATCCGAAGCTAACATAGCCAGACAGATTAAATCAACAACTGACTGGAAGGGTTGTAAAAGGCAGGGCTTCTTTTCGAAGAAGAAATTTTCAAAGAAGCAAAATACGGGCTCCTCAAGTACTTCTAATTCTTACCGAGATACATCCCCAATATGTAATATTTGTAGTAAAAGGCATCGTGGGGTTTGTTATAGTGTGTTAGGAGCTTGTTTTAAGTGCAGAAAAATAGGGCATATGGCCAGAGATTGTAATCAGAATGACGGGAAATTAGTTGTTAGCTCCACTACATCAATCCCAAAACTAGGAAATACTATGAGATCTACTACCACCGGAGATGCCGTGAGATAAGGGAGAGTTTTTGCGCTTGTTTCGGGTGATACACGGAATGCTAACGCCGTTGTCTCAGGTACTATCTCTATATGTAATCAAGATGCTTTTGTATTAATTGACTTCGGATCAACACACTCTTTCGTAACTTGTGCATTTGCATCTAGACTGAGTAGACCTCTAGAATCATTGCCATACTTGCTATGTGTATCTGTTCCATCCAGGGAATCTGCGTTATGTGAATCTGTATATCGGTTTTGTGACATGCGTATTGGGAATGCTATTCTGTATGTGGATTTGTTGCCCCTGAACTTTAGACATTTTGATATAATTCTAGGCATGGACTGGTTAACCAAATATTGTGCCACCATTGATTGTGTAATCTAAGCGGGTTGTGTTTAAACCAGAATTGGAAGAAATTGTGTTTGTGGGTAAGGGGTAGTGCCTCCACATTTTGATATCTGCAATGAAAGCATGTAAATTAATCAGGAAAGGGTGCAAGGGTTATTTGTGTTATGTGCTATCTGAGCAAGGTGTGAATGTTGAATTGAGTAGTATCCCTATTGTTAGCAAATTTCCAGATGTATTCCCAGATGAATTGCCAGGGGAATTAGTGGACAGGGAGATAGAGTTTACTATTGAAGTTGTGCCAGGCACCGAACCTATCTCTAAAACTCCCTACAGGATGGCTACTGCTGAAATGAAAGAACTAAAATAATAGTTGCAAGACCTGCCTGACAAAGGGTTTATTCGACCTAGTACTTCACCATGGGGTGCACTAGTGTTGTTTGTAAAAAAGAAAGATGGAACCTTGCGATTTTGTGTTGACTATCAAGAACTGAACAAGGTAATAATAAAGAATAAATATCCCTTACCTCGTATTGATGACCTGTTTGATCAGTTGCAGGGATCACGAGTGTTCTCCAAAATTGATTTGAGGTCCGGGTATCATCAGTTGAAAGTAAAAGCTGAAGATGTTGAGAAAACCGCGTTCCGGACAAGGTATGGCCATTATGAATTTCTTGTTATGCCATTTGGTGTGACTAATTGTCACGCCCCAAACCCGCCCCTAAAAGTTTGGGCATGACCCATTCGAAATCAGACACTAAACCTGTTATACATATCATACGGGGCCTGGACGGAAGCATTCAATAATATAAAATACATAGAAGAACATCCATTGAGCTACTTCTAACATGCCAGGATCTCAACATCACACTAAGTAAATATTATACAGACAGTTTACATCCATATGCCTCGACTCAACCCCACAAATAGGCACATAACAAAAATAATAATGAAGAAGGAATTATTTACAATCAACCCAAAAATAGACATCTAATGCATAAATTGAAACTCGGCAAAAGTTTACAAAACGAACGGGTTCAGGTGGTGCCTGGACGCCTCAAGGTTGACAAGAGGAACACAAGCTTTAAAGGTTGGGACTGAACTCCCGATTGGCTACCTCTGAAAATGCATGCAGACAAAATACGTAATGAGCGAACTTCGTGAATAATAGTACATAAATAATGTAATATTTTGTGCGAATAACCAAACATGTAATCAGAGATACATATGATTAATTTCGCGTGATTATTTCCAAAATAGCTATAGTCCAATTTCATAATGTAATGGCTTTAAGCCCAATTTATCTGAACGACCATAGGCCTACAGATGCAGAAGCGATCATGGGTCCGTAAATAGAGAATAATAGAACCAACGAAATAGCGTAAATAATGTAAATAACGGAAATAATGAACGCATCACAGGGTAACAGAACGCATAAAGCGTAGTAACAGGACGCATAAAGCGTGGTAACAAAATAACCACTGTATGGATTCAAGAGGTGGCTCGTACGGATTCCAGAGGTGGCTCCCACCAAAGTGTAGCACTTCGTTCCGTACAGCACTTTGTTCCATACCAGAACATATTAGAATGACCTAACGGTCCAGAAATATCATAAACATAATCTTATCAGAAACAGAGTCTTGTACATTTCCAGATTCCAAACCATTTCTCATAATCATTTATATATTCAGATTTTGCATAAGATCATATGTGGTACACCCATTAGCCATCAGATCAGGTAGGTCCGAAGACCACAACAGGAAGGTCCGAAGACCACAACAGGTAGGTCCGAGGACCACAACAGGTAGGTCCGAAGACCACAACAGGTAGGTCCGAGGACCACAACAGGTAGGTCCGAAGACCACAAAGTTGATACCAACAGCCACGGTATTGTTACCCCCGGGCGAGGGCCATAGACCACGGTATTGTTACCCCCGGGCGAGGGCTATCCGGACTAAGGGTGCCACAAATACTTTTTAGAAAACTGGACATTCGTTCGTTCATTTCCAACATATCTTAGCTTTTCAAGAATCAATCATTTCCTATCATGGTATACTGAAAATACATAACATAAGTTTATAACGCGTTCGATAACTGTTAACAAAAGGCAACATAGTTTACAGCTTGCACGCTTTCAGAAATACATAAATACCACAATTCCGTAATGTATATAGATTCCATTACATCAACAGGCCGGAATAACTTATAAACCAACTTCACAGTGTTAATAGTTGTATGCAATTCGTATACAGAAGTATGGGTAATTCGTAGGATGGTACATTAACAATAATCATTAGCCATAACCCAAAATACAGAGTAAGTTCAGAATCATACCGGTGTGTGATCACTATTTTAATGTTCATATCAATTCTTAATCAACACACATGTTAACATATTAGCTCACGGAGAATAGAATGTTAATAAGAATCACTATTAACGGTAATTAATGTTCATTGGAGTACTATTATTCACAGTGATCAGGTGCGTGGTCCGCCCTTGTAGCTAACCCTCAAGAACCAAGCAAGAAAACCAAACTTTGAGAAGAATCCTTCGCAATCTCGAATTCCAATCGGTTGAAAATGTTTATCTCCTCTTGTTCTTCATCCTTGATACAAGAATCATGGTGGG
Source organism: Camellia lanceoleosa (assembly GCA_025200525.1). Classification (NCBI taxonomy): domain Eukaryota; kingdom Viridiplantae; phylum Streptophyta; class Magnoliopsida; order Ericales; family Theaceae; genus Camellia; species Camellia lanceoleosa. The sequence goes on from CM045769.1 coordinate 1,187,896, forward strand.
TTGTTGATCAAAGTAGAGGAAATCAAGGTTTTGGAGCTAGGGTTTTCGGACTAAGGCAAAGAGGAAAGAAGAGGGTTGAAGAAAATCTATGAAATGATCCAAAAATCCCGTTCTTAAAGCTGCTGTCCCGTAATTCCCGCTCGAGCGCTACTATTTCCGCTCGAGCGGACCTGCTCTCAGCACAGATTCCAAAACTTCAAATAGGCGTAACTCTCCCATCCGAACTCCGTTTTAGGTCGTTCTTGTGTCCAAATTGAAGCCTCGGAAATAAGCTTTCCAATGGTTCTAACCTCACATCCAAATTCAAAATGTGGACAAAGAAAAGGATAAAAGAGTGACGGCTGGTCGCCGACAATTTATTCTAATTAAAGCTTTTGGGCCAATCTTACTTTGCCATCATATTACCACCACAACCAATACTCCAAAATAAAATAAGAAGGTTCCAAATACACTAATAAAAATGTCCAAAACAAACCCACACCTCAGAAATACAACTCAACCTAGAGGCCCGCTCGAGCGTCAACTCTTTCCTCGGCGTGCGGCAGACAAAGCCGTCCGCTCGAGCGTAAACTCCCCCACTCGAGCGGAGAATCACAACTCCCAGAATCTCAGGCCGTCTGCACAATTGCTGGAAACTCCAAAAGTCCGCTCGAGCGTCAACTCTTCCGCTCGAGCGGAGGGCAAAATTTTGGGTCGTCACACTAATGCTCCTACAGCGTTTATGAACTTAATGAACCGAATTTTTAAGACCTACCTTGATGAATTTGTTGTGGTTTTTATTGATGATATTCTGATATACTCAAAGAATAGACTTGAACATAAACAACATCTGATGACTGCTTTGCAAACACTCAGAGAAAAGAAATAATTTGCCAAACTAAAGAAATGTGAATTTTGGTTGGATGAAGTTGTCTTTTTAGGGCATGTTATCAACAAGAACGGAATTTCAGTGGACCCGCAAAAAGTCCCGCAGAAAGTATAGGCAATTGTGAATTGGCCTACACTGACAAATGCAATAGAGGTTCGCAGTTTCATGGGCTTAGCTGGGTACTACAGGAGATTTGTGAAGGACTTTTCAAAAATAGCAGTGCCTCTTACCTAACTGACACACAAAGGGCAACCATTTGAATGGAATGACAAAAGAGAATTTGCCTTTCATGAATTGAAAACGAGACTGACCCTTTGCACCGGTTTTGACACTATCATCAGGTACGAAAAACTTTGTGATTTTCAGTGATGCATCTTATAAAGGTTTAGGTTGTGTATTAATGCAGAATGGAAGGGTGATTGCACACACCTCCCGACAGTTGAGGCCACACGAAAAGAACTACCCAACACATGATTTAGAGTTGGTCGCAGTTGTATTTGCTTTGAAAATCTAGCGGCATTACTTGTATGGGGCAAAGTGTGAAGTCTATACAGATCACAAGAGCTTAAAATACTTCTTTACATAGAAAGAGTTAAATATACGGCAGAGAAGATGGCTCAAATTGATAAAAGACTATGACCTTGAGATTCAGTATCACCCTGGGAAAACCAATACAGTTGCTGATGCCTTGAGCAGAAAATCGATGGGAAATTTGGCTTGCTTACTTCTTGAATGTATGAAATTTTACAGATTTTGAGAAGTTCGAGATAGAAGTGGTGTTGTGTGAACAGTATGACTGATAGCCGCTATTTTAGCTGAACCAACAATAATTACCGAAATTAAACAAAGGCAAAAAGATGATGAATTCCTCAAGAAAGTAATCGATGAATTTGAGACAAGTCAGAAAACAGAGTTCAGCATTGACAATGAAGTGTTGAGATTTCGAAACCGAACGTGTGCCCTAGATGTTTTGGAACTAAAGAAGAGATTTCTAGATGAGGCCCACAAATCAGTATTTGCTATGCATCCGGGTAATAACAAAATGTATCGAGATTTGAAACAAAGCTATTGATGGCCTAAGATGAAGAAAGAGATTGCAGAATATGTGTCGAAGTGCCTCAAATGTCAGCAAGTCAAAACTGAACATTAGAAACCGGGCGGTCTACTTCAGCCTCTCCCTATTCCCAAGTGGAAATGAGAGCATGTGACTATGGACTTTGTTGTTGGTCTACCCTGAACCTCTCGAGGTATGGACTCTATTTGGGTTGTAGTCGATAGATTGACTAAATCTGCACATTTTCTGCCTGTTAGAACTACATTTGATGCTTATAGATTGGCTACCATATATGTTGATGAGCTTGTTCGTTTACACGGGGTTCTGGTATCAATTGTCTCGGATAGAGATCCGAAATTTGTGTCTAGGTTGTGGAAAAGTTTGAAAAAAGCTATGGAAACAGAATTGAGGTTAGTACCGCATTCCACCCACAGACAGACGGGCAATTAGAACGGACAATATAGACCTTGGAAGATATGCTTCGGATGTATGTTTTGGATTTCCAAGGGAGTTGGGAAGATTATTTGCCACTAGCAGAGTTTGCATACAATAACAACTTCCACTCCAGCATTGGTATGGCACCATACGAGGCTTTGTATGGTAGAAGGTGTAAATCACCGATTTGTTGGACAGAGGTCGGAGATAAGGCTTTACTTGGGCCTGAAATTGTACAAGACACTTTTGAGAAGATCAAAATTATTCAACAAAGGTTCAAAACAGCTTAGAGTCGACAAAAGAATTATGCAGATATTCGAAGAAGACCTCTTGAATATGAGGTTGGTGACCATGTATTTATTCGTATGACGCCGATGAAGGGCCAAGTAAGATTTGGAAAGAAAGGTAAATTGTCGCCCCGTTACATTGGGCCATTCCAAATTCTAGAAAGGCTTGGTCCTGTTGCCTATCGAGTTGCTTTGCCACCAGGGTTCGAACAAATGCACAACGTATTCCACGTATCAATGTTGAGGGGTTATCTTCGAGATCCGTTTCATGTGATTGATTATCACCGGGTAGCTCTTGATGAAAATATGGAGTACGCAGAATGGCCGAAACGAATCATTGACCGGCTAGTGAAACAATTGAGAAGCAAATCCATCCCGATGGTAAAAGTAGAATGGAAAGAACACTATGGGACGGACGCTACATGGAAAAAAGAGGATGAAATGCAACTGCGCTATCCACATTTGTTTCCCGACGAAGGTAAAATAAGTTTGGAGGACCAAACTTCATAAAGGAGGGAAGACTGTGATAACCCGGCTCCGTATTATGCTAATTAGTCTTAATTATGATTGTGAGTATGTGGTTGGTATGATTTTGGATGCCATTTTGTAACAACCCTCACCACTGTTTACTAATAACAGTACTGACTAGTGCTAATCTATGATTAAGCATGTTAATTGACTGATTAGACTGAAATCCCGAATTAATTACATGAACATATGGTGTTATTTGCATGTCTATCTGTTTGTCGTTTAAATGATATGTTCGTGTTTTATGCTTAAAACTGCGAATTGAAGGCCTTATCGGCAGCCGAATCTGAAATTGGTTAATGTTTTATGCTCGTTAGAATTTATGCAATTTTATGGTATATTTAATTGAAATGTGATTTGGTATGATTAAACTAGATTTAATAATGTTAAACTACATAAGTTGGCCTTATTCACCCTTTTGCCACTTAGTGGACTTTCATGAGCTTTTATTTGATCTCCATGTGTTAGCATTTCAACATTTCCTCAGCCATTTTTCTTAGAATAAACCGACTAAGAGTGAGAGTGACAGAGGAATTGAGTTTCATCTTGTGAATTGCTTAGTGAATTAAAGAAATTGAAGGTTGATTTCATAGTTGAGCTTCCTACAATTAACATTCAAGGTCTAAGGTAGAGAATCCACCTTCTTAAACTTGTCTTTAAGTTAGTTCTTGCTTAATTCTTGTTATATTGAAGATTGGAGTCAAAATTAGCTTAATGTGTTGAATTATAGCATAAATCATGCATGCATGTTGCCATTCTTGAGTTTTGAGGATTTTTGTCCATGGAATTCCACATGCATGCTCATATTATAGTTCTAGTCCATGAATTCCTCATGTCTTTGAAAGGATTGGCTCATTGGAGCAAGTGATTGAAGCTTGGAATTGGTTTAAACTCATGCATGTCACATTTGAAGTATGTTCTTGAACTTTGGTTTAAAATTGAATTTAATTGAACTACCTTTGGGCTTTGATTTCTCAAATTGATCTTTCAAACATGTTATATTATGAGTTTACAAGAGTTTTCTAGAAAATTGGCCCAAGAGGATCGAATTTGGTGTTTTAAAACTTGGTTTTAAGCTTGAGGTTCGAATCTGGAATTTCCAGAATTTGGACTTCCGCTTGAGCGGGGTTACTGGCGCTCGAGCAGGAAAATCGTGTTCCCAGCACTTTGCATTGTTTTACAGTATGCTCGAGCGGAAGAATGTACGCTCTAGCGGAGGACTGAGTGACACGCCGAAGGGATCGGCGCCATCGGCGTGATTTTCACACATCCAAGTACTTTTTGTTCTGCTTTTGCATCGCCGAGTGGGAAAGTTTATGCTCGAGCAGAGTCTTTTGTTTGCATGACCGCTCGAGCGGGGAAATCCACGCTCGAGCGGGACTTCTATTTTCTGAAAATCTTGAAAATGTTTTCAAAGTGCATCTTTGCATCCTCATTCCATCCTATGCATCCTTAGGCCTAGTTTAAGGCATCTTAATGAGGATATTGATGTAGAACCACACCGAGTCAAATTAGGGATTAAGTCATTGTTTCCCAACTGTGTAACTTAGTGTGTGTTCATCCTGTAACTGTGTAGGGTTGGCATCCGAGGACGCTCTAGCTTATCTGTAGCCCAGAGCTCTGTGAGTAACATTGTTGTAAAGATATGTTCAAAAGTGATTATCTTCTGAACAATTGAACTGTACTGTTTCTGAAATGATACTGTTACTAAATGAATGATGTCCTAATTATGAACTGTATTGTGGCATCCTTAGCAACCCATCATTATCTTGCATCTTGCATCGTCACAGAGATCTTTGTCGGTTCCCATGTTGGAACCACTACTGTTTACTGATATGATGGCCATCAACTGACTGTTCGGTCTGTTTAGACCTCCTGTACTGTTTTGCTATTGGGTGTACCACATATGACTGCTATGACTGAATAACTGTTATACTGATTGAAATGACTGTTTTCCATACTGAAAGGACATTCATTCTTAACCTCTTTACGCATATGTTATTCACTGGGCTTTAACTCACTGCTTATATATATATATATATATATATGTAGGTGTACAGGCACCGGACCGTTGCTAGGAGCGTCGGGATAAACTCCAGTTTTGTCAAGCCAACCTTTGTGCCTCACTTTGAGGTTCCAGAACTGTTCAAGCTGAGGCTGCTTGGGGTGTTTTAGATTTCCCCTTTTTGGCTCTGTTTGTTTATAGTGCATATAGATGAATGTTTTTGTATCATCTTGTTCTAACAGGATTGGGTCCTCTCTGAATGATTGTATATGTATGTAAATACTGTTTTGTTCTGGATGCATATATGTTATGAAAAGTCTTTTTGCATATAGACTGTCACAGCTCATTGGACATCTTTTAATTACTATTTTGGCTTCCGCCATTGCATCAGACATCATATTAGCAGGCCTTCGGTAATCTTTGATTACTGGCCAGTTACGGTGCTAAACCCATAGGGGCGGGTTTGGGTCGTGACACATTTATATGATTATATGTGGTTTTGAATTTCTATCTGTTCACCGTAGGAAAATCTGTTCAACTTACTGTTGTAAACTAAAAATTGAAGGCCTTATCGGCCACAGAAACTAAAATTGACTATGCCATTGTGATTGGTGTAATTTTTAGAGCCTATGGTGAAATTTAATTGAAAATTTATTCGAATCAAAATAATTAGATTCAGAACGATTAATTAAGCACCATTGCTTAGCCTTAATCAAATTTGATTAGCCAAGTCTATAAATAGGCTTATATACACTCAATTCCCCCTCTTTTCAACTCATTTTGCTGAGATTACACTCTAGAGCGAGAGAGTGTGCCGGTTAGAGAGAGAGAGAGAGGGAGCTCAAGTTAGAGAATTGCTCAAGAAGCTTGAAGATCTTGGAGTTTAACTCAAGAATTAACTAGAATTTGGAAGATTGAAGCTCCTAGGTGAGTAATTGAACATTGATTCATCAGTTTGAACTTGTGATTTTGTGAATTCAAGATTAAATGGTAATCAAGAACATGAGTTGTGTTGATTATGATGAAATTGAACTTTATATTCACATGCATGTCTAGAATAGCCGTGAATATGAATGTACATGCATAAGGCATGGAGAACATTATGAATTGGGCACTAAATTTCACATGCATTCACAATTTTCATGAGTTTCATGATTATGGGTACCATTTATACAATTTGAAACAAGATCGGAGTCAAAAGTTAACATGCATGTATAATTCATGAAGATATGGAGTTGTATGAAATGAGAATGCATGGTTTTTGATCATACAAGAGAAATGTGGATTAATTCGAGAATTAGATCATGATTTTGAACAATTTGCCTCATGTTGTTTATATCCTTATGATATATAATGTGTTTCCACGTTTTTGAACCAAAAACATGAATTTTGGGCCTTTGAATGTCAAGTTTGAGCCTTAAGAACAATTTTAGAAATTCCAGAATTTGGCATATCCGCTCAAGCAGGGGAAGGTCCGCCCGAGCGTGAATTGTTAGTTCCCAGAACTTTTGCTGACATTGATGTACGCTTGAGCGGAGAGATTCATGCTCGAGCGCCAAGCCACGTAGTTTGAATTTCAGCTCGAGCGTCTGAAGTCAAGCTCGAGTGTAAAAATGAGGCAACCAGTACTTTTGTAAACCTAACGGGTTTGCTCGAGCGGCGGAAACCACTCTCGAGCGGGAAGCCCTGTTTCAGAAATTTTGAAAAGCTGATTTAAGTTTTGTTTTCCGTTCTCTTTCATTTCTAAGTACTCTTAGGCATGCATTGAACATCATAAATGATAAGAAAGAAGCCTAAGAGGGATATATGAATTAAGAACGAATTGAATCGTTTGTGACCCATATATGTGTTATGTATTATGTAGGGTCGAGCACAAGGACGAATCCACCAGCAGAACACTGTGCGTAATATCTTAGTAAAGATATTTTGAAGTATGTTATTTGTCCAATTGCTTATTTCTAATTGAACTTCATAAGTCTATTAATTTGAATTATGGACAAATATTTGTTGCACCGAATAATTGGGCCAAAGGCCGTCGGATATGAATGATTGGGCCATAGGCCGTCAGACATAAATAATTGGGCCAAAGGCCTTCAGATATGAATGATTGGGCCATAGGGCATCGAACATGAATAATTGGGCCAAAGGCCTTCAGATATGAATGATTGGGCCATAGGGCATCGGACATGAATAATTGGGCCAAAGGCTGTCGGATATGAACGATTGGGCCATAGGCCGTCGGACATGAACGAATGGGCCAAAGGCCGTCGAAAATGAATGGATTGGGCCCGAGGTTGTTTGATACGTCTGGATCTGTAGTCACTTGATACGCTAAGTAGAAATATGAATTAGGCCCAAGGCCGTCTGATGTATTTGTTTTAAACACTGTTCATGTACCTCATTTATTTGATATTATTCACTGGGCTTTCACTTACTCTCATTCATGTATCTATAGGTGAGCCAAGCAATGTCCAAACCCAGCCTCAGTGAAGTATGTGGGAGACAGTGTGAGTTTTGAGGAGTCAGCCCTTACGTCTCACGCACGAGACTTGTTTTCGCCTTTTGCCCTTTGTATATTTTGCTATGTTTGTAAAACGTTGAATTTCCGTTGTATATAAGTTTTGTTTGGTATTGTGTATGGCGAAAGTTCTGGATAAAGATTAACTTTGGGAATATGTGTGAGTTATTATAAAATGTTAGGAATGATTTTACCATATCATGTAAGCCTGACTCTATGGACAAAGTTTTAAGTTTGCTTCCGTTTCGGCCCCTTAATTTTGTTGATATATGTTTTATTTGGTTTGAGGCCGTAGGTAATCTCATGATTACTAGCCGGTTATGTCCTTAACCCATGGGGGCGGGTTCGGGTCATGACAATGTATGTCTTCCAAACCCCATTTCTTTCTCTCTTTTATTTACTCGCTTATAATGGTAGTGTAGAGCATCATGTTTACTTAGCATTCTCATGTTTGCATACACTCGTTTCACATGCATTTGGGTTCGGCTTATCATACTAACCAATGTCAAAATTCAATTTCATTGCTTGAATACGTAATTTATCACATGTTTTGAATCAGATCATATACTATGCTCGTAGCTGAGCCTATAAAATTGTATAAATGTGTGCGTTGCATTAGTCACATTGCATTATTTAGGAACATGCATATTTTCTAATTATTTTGCTTTGTTTGGCTTGTCTTGGAGTACTAGGTGAACGTTTATTAGTTTAGCATCTTGCATTGCGTGTGATTGTTGCCATGTCGAGCATGCTTTCCATAAGGCTAAATGCTTAGATGATATACCTGTTTGAATGCCTGTGGATTAAGGCTAATGGCTAAAATTGGGACAAATTGATTAATGTACACACTCACCTTTTCAAGTGACGCGTATTCAAAACAATTTTCAAATAAACATGAAGTCAAAGCATTCCAACTTTTGCAAATTAGTCTATACTTGTTGCGTCACACAGTAATGTTAGCCTAATAATCAGAACAAGAGCATATAATGTAAATAAGAATCACAACATGATTAGTAGAGGGCCATCTTTGAACGGGTGAGTAGGGTGCTCAATTCATGACCTTCCCCTCTCATACCTAAGTTCTCGAGTCGAGACACTTTCGTGATGACAGACTAATGGCCTTTGGCACGAGTCTCGAGGTTTTCTAAATTTTTCAAAAAATATTTAGGTGGTGACTTTGAAATCTGGCAAAGCAGTCCATATTTGGCATTTGATTCAAACATCGATTTTCCAAAAAAAATTGCCGAATTTGGACTTTTTTTGTGTTTATCTATTTCACAAGTTGCACTTGTGAAATTAAATTCAGAACCACAGGAGTCCGAACTGTAGGGCTAATCGTATTCGAAAGGAGCACGAAAAGCAAGCTAAAGTCGCTAAAGGCATTAATTTTACCGCCAATGATAATTTAAAGGCAAAAACTTTTGCCGACTCACTTTTACCTACGGGTTGCCAACGTAGCTCTTTGTGTCAGCGAAACTCTTTGTTGACAAGTTTTCCCTTTTAGCAACATATTTTGTTGCATTACGAAAAATGTAATTTCTTGTAGTGAGTTAATCAAGTTATATGGATTGAAAATTATGATTATCCTGAATTGAAATTGCTTGTGAGATGTTTAATTTAAATATATAATTTATTAATGTGAATTTTGATTTGAAACATAAATTAAAGGCTTTAATGATTTGAGAAACCAAAATTGATGAGCTTAATAAGTTTAGTTGAATATTTGGAGCCTTTTGGGAGTTTGATTAAAAAATTGATTCAGATTGATAAAATTAAATTTGATTAATTAGACTGATTAAGTTATGTAGGAATTGATTAATTAAGACTAAGGGTGGTTAAGTGTGGTTTAATTAAGCTAATTATGTAATCAAGAGTTAAGCTTATCCTACATATGAGATTAATTGTGGAGTGGTGTGTAGAGGATCCTAGCTACAGTGTGCACATGTAAATGAGTGTCTTTGGAGCTTTGCATGAGTACATGTGTCTTGTGCCTAAGTGAGGGGTCTCTGTGTGTGTGTGTGCGTTTAATTTGATGGGTTTTGTCGTGATATGCATTATTCCTTTAGTCCATTTTGTTCTTGTGTTGAAATTCAAGAGAGAGAGAGAGAGCTTAGCTCTAGAGAGAGAACTCAAGAGATTGAAGAGGAAGAAGAAAGCTAAAGGGAAATCACTTCTAATTTCTGAGATTAAGGCTTTAGGTAAGAGTTCTAAGCCTAAATTCTGTAGAAAATCCTTCATGTATCAAGAATTAAAAGAGTCATTGAACTAATTTCATGGAATTTGTAAGAAAAACATGAGTTTAGAACAAGAAAATGGGTTGCATGCATGTCCATGGAAGATAATTTTGATTTCATCATTTTGGTTTAAGTTTTGAAGTTCTTATATGCATGTGAGTTTATACCTTGCATACTGTTTTAGAAATTCATGGATTTATGATCACCAATTGCATGTTTTTGAAGAACACGATAAAAGAGTTGAAAAATCTTGCATGCATGAGTTTTGGTTCAAATCTTTGACAAATTGATGAAGTTTTGAGAAAATGGTTTATTAAGGGTCATGAATTTATGTTTTGTAAAGTATTTCCATGCTTTTGAACAAGCCATGCAAGACCCCAAGTTTTGAAAAGTTTGTTTGGAAGCCATTTTTGTTGAATTCAGAGTCTAGAATTTTGCAAACCGCTCGAGCAAACTGAGTCTATGTTTGCCCATCGGTCGGGCGACCAAGTTTGGCTCAAGCGTACATCACGAGCTCTCAATACTTTTACAGTCTTCATAGACCACTCGAGCGACCAAGTGGTGGCTCAAGCTCCCATACACATACCTCCATGAAAAATTAATTTAAATTTCATCGTAAACCACCAATCAATTCAAACCCTCCTTTAAAACAAAATTTTCAAGCATAGGGTTTCAAGAAAATTGGGGGTTTTTTTATTTGTTTATCAAATCCTCAAATCATCAAGTATTATTCATTAATATGTCAAAACATTCAAAACATTTCAAAATTTGAGAGAAAACCCCCCTTTTGTACATAAACATCTTTTAATTCAAAGGTTTCTAACTCATATAACCTCAAAGTGTTACAAAATCACACCAAATCATAAATATATATTGTTAAGGGAGTCCCCTCAAGAATGAGAGCAACTAAGCAAGATTAAAAAAGAACACTTCATGAAATCAAAATTTAATTGGTAGAAATCAAGATCTCCACGTAGTCTTTGTCTTTTATAAGAGGTTTAGAGAGAGAAAATTGGTCAAAACCCTAATCTCTCACTAGTAGGGCAGCCTCTCACTCACTCCCTCACTCTTATTCGTGTGCTCGTTCTTTCATCTCTCTCTCTGGCGACCGGTGATCGACCTTCGCAAGTTCGCAACGATCGGTGATCTAATCGAATCGGTGATCGAATCAAGTTCACAACACCTTCTTCGGCTACACCTGCGTGACAATCGGTGATAGAATCGAATCAGTTTGCCTTCGCAAGTTCGTAACACCTTCTTCGGCAACACCTCCAGCTGCGATTGCTACATCGTCGTTGAGGTCTGTTTCTGTTTTGGATTGTTTGTGTTTTGAAGAACTCTTCCTCACATACACTTGTTTATATTATAAAAAAAATATAAGTTAAATGAATCATGTGTTTGACTACTTCTTTATCTGTTTCTGTTTCACTACTTCTTTATCTGTTTGGCTACTTCTTTATGGGTTTCCGTTTTACTACTTCTTTATCTGTTTGACTACTTTATTTTTTAAAGAATCATTTTCAATCTCTCACTCAATCTGTTTCTATTTTGGATTTTTTGTGTCTTCAAGGATTCTTCCTCTCATAAACTTGTTTAAATTATAAAACATTAGAAGTTAAATGAACAGTCATTTTCAATCTCTCAATCTGTGAGATTAAAAAATTGGAAGTTAAATGAATCATATGTTTGACTAGTTGAAAAATAGTTGAATCTGTGGATTACTTTTTTATATTATATTTATCATTTTAATTTTTGATAATGTGACCTGTTAAACTCAGGATGAAAATAATACTAAATCTTTGATTTTGTGCGTAAAACTATTCTTTTATAGCCTATACATTTGTTTTATCTCACTCAACAAATTAGTGATTTTATTTTACAAACATGTGTGTTATGTATTTAGAAAAATTATTTAAAATTTTATTCAAGATATGAACAAAATTTTACTTAGTTTTTCATTATATCTGGAATTATTGTTTATCAAAATGCCTACTTCAAAATATGCCTATAGTGAAGAGGGGAGAAGCGGTGAGTGAAGACCATATGCCAAGTTTCATCGCAAAAACCTCTCACCTGCGACTATGGATCCATACAAGGTAATCGCTGATTCCTGAATTCCAGCACAAGGAGCTCGAATCTAGAGTCCGTGGAGGTCAGTTTTTTCCTTCTGTATAAACCCTAGATTCTAGCTTCTGAATTCTGGTTTTCGATCTGATTCGACTTTCTAGGGATTTTTGAACTTTTCACTGATTATATATACATACCTGTATGCATTGTGGATTTGAACTCTTCAAGTATTTGTGAAAATCGGAGAGAATGAAGCGAGAAATCAGAATCTAATTGATCTAATTCGACTTTCTAAGGCTTTTTGAACTTTCACTGATACATTTGTGGATTTGAACTGTTTTAGTATTTGCAGTTGGTTCCTTTGTTTAATTGCGGTGAAAATCGGGAGAAAGAGAAATTGCTGGGCCAAATACCCCTGTTTGCATCACAGAGAGAGGAATAACACAGAAGTGCCCCTTACCTGTTCGTCAAAATGCCCCAGTGAAACCTTGTCACTGTGCTGTCATAAGATGATTAAGGAGAAAGAGAAAGAGAAAGAGAAGGACAATGAGAGGGATAGAGAGGGTAGTAAGCTATCATTGAAGAAGGGCAAACTAGCCAAGAGTAAATCAAAAAGCAAATCTTCGACTAAGGTATCTTTGAAGGAGTTTGTAAATCAGGTGGATCAACTATCTACTGATGATATGCCTAATGTACTTCCCCGCCGGTCTACATGCATTCAAGGCCCCCCCAAATCCCTTTCACTTGGAGATTTTGTGGGACTGTGGCAAGGGCCCTCAAATGTAAATAAGAGGGGATTGATGGACGTAGATTCGGAGGATAGCTCAATTGAGTGTGATTGTGATCTTGGTACAACACAGTTTCGCTGGACTGTGGAAATGCAAGCCTCAACTAAGCAATCACCATAGCAGCATCAAACACCTAATGCATGGAACACACCAACTAGAGTGCTAACTGATGTTGAGCAGTGGCCAAAACTGACCACTGTGTCCCCATTGGTGGCAAACGAAATGCTTAGTGCTGATCAAAGGAAAGAAGTAATGGGTTCCAAGCAACGAGAGTGATAAGCCCGTGCGAGCTTGTCGAAATGAGGATTCGGTTGATCTACATATGGAAGATGGTAGTGAAGGTCTGGATACACTTGCTATATCAGGTAAACCTCTACAAGTTGGGAGCTCTTTAATTAAAGAAGAGATTAACAAGGTATCAAAATTGAAGTATAAAATAGGTGCCCATAAGATTGAGAACCAAGTAGATGACATTTACAATGTCCCTATTGAGATCTCAAAAAAAGGCTTTTCTCATTGGGAAAATGCTTTGGTTGGATACTTTATTGATAAAAGATTCTCTTTCCATTATGTGAAAACTTGGGCGGAGAAACTTTGGGGAAATTTGCTTGAGGACGTTGTCTCCATTGACAATGGTTTTTTTATTTTTAAAGTAAAAAGTGAAGAGGCTATGGACATAATCTTGGAAGATGGCCCCTATTATGTTGGGGCTAGATTGATTGTTATTAAAAAATGGCAACCTGGACTAAAACTAACAAAGTGTGAATTTTCAAGTGTGCTATTGTGGGTGAAGTTGTACAATGTTCCTTTGGAACTTTGGAGTGAAGAGGGTTTGGGTTACATAGCTAGCATCTTGGGAACTCCTCTTTATTTGGATGAGCCAACTTTCAAGAGAAGCAGACTTACGTTTGCGTGAATTTGTATTGAAGTGCGAGCAAATAAAGAGATCCCTAAGTCTTTCAAAATAAATCTTGGTTATGGTGACCCATATGAGATTCAAGTTGAGGTACCATGGAAGCCCCAAAGGTGTGATGGTTGTAAGACTTTTGGCCATACCACTAATTTGTGCCCTCAAAAGCCAAAGTCTTTGAACCCTCCCTCCTTCAAACATGAGTGGAGAGTAAAGGACACTAAAACACAAATTCCGACTAAATGGGAAGTGGTGAAGAAAAAGGGGATAGATGGTGGGCAAGGTTCAACGCCATTGATCAACAAAGAGAGAGACGCATTTCTTACGCCTCAACATCTAATGCCTTTGATGTCCTTGAATCTTGTGATATGGACGAGTTAGGAAATGGAGATTCAAGCCAAGAGTTGAGAAATAGAGGGAGTCCATCTCCAAGTGATCCTAGTTATGGGGAGACTTCAATAGAGGATAACAGAAGAAAACTTAAAGCGAAACTTCATGACTTGAAGAATGCTAGAAGGAAATTCTGAATCCTTGTTTTGTTGGGAATGTTGTGCTTGTTTTCTACAAGCTCAGTTTGTCTTTTGATGGAGTAGTTTATTTTGTTTATTTTTGTGCTTCCATCAAAAGCTGTGTATTGAACTTCACTGTATATCTTTCTTTTTTGGTTATAATATGACTCACTTATCCAACAAAAAAAAAATGCCTACTTCAAACCAGTGTCCTCCAACAGGCTATGCCTTTCCTGTGCTGTTAGTGCTCCTATTACCTTTGCTATTGCATACATGGGACATCCCTTCTTATCACCAACCCAAAACACAAACCATCATATATTTTATATATATATATATATATATTATTTGCCTCAGTAACTATCAAAATCACCAATTCACATGTCATTATATTGTTCACCATGTGATTATATAATTCCTCTCTTGAACACTATTTTGTGGTTGATCAAATCATGCACTTGGAGTTTGCTGTATAGTAGCATGTATGTTGCCTCTGGTTTAATTATTTTCAAGACTTAATTTGCAAGAATAGACATGCGTCTGAGCCAAAAATATTATGGGTAGATCATCCTATGTAGAAAATCCTTGTAAATTGAATCAGACAAGTTTTGCTAGAGATTTGCTCAATGTCAAAACGAGGGTTCCAATTTTCACCTCTCTTTGCTAATAATCGACAAACTAATTTTACAAAGACAATTCAATCAATGCCAATTTCTCTCGTGAAAAGATTGTGAATAAGGAGGAAAATAGACCTTTTCCCACTCCCAAGTGCTTCAATGACATGACATCCCCTTGTAGAAAGCCCCACCAAAACACTATTTCAAGGGCTGAGTTGATTTTTCATTATATTTGGAATTATTGTTTATTAAAATTTTATTTAGTTTATTTTATTCATTACATCACAAATTCCAAGGGTGACCAATGGTTTAATGGTAAAACCCTTGGCCTAATAACCTTGAGGTTATGGGTTCAAGTCATGGGACAACCACTTTGTGTACTATGCCAAAGGTTAGGTGTGTACCCAATCTTTCCCATCTCAAACACACATTAATGTGTACTAATTGGACGTCGTTTTTTTACATCTCAAATTCCAGCATATTAGTTGGCAATTTAGTCAAGTAGAAGTCTGAAATGCAATTTGTGATTGGAATTTTCTATGTTAGTTCTTATTTAATTTTCAATCTAAAGTTTTGTAATCTAGTTTGAATGGAGGATAGTGTTGAATCTCCCGCGATGAATCTTTACGTCCGGGATTCTCTAAGTTTGACAACAATTTATTTGGTTCCTAAGTAATTATTATTGCATTTTGGATGAATGTAAAAGTTAATGAAGAATTACTTTTACGTAAGTTTAGGATTTTGAATGTTTTTATTTTAATTGTGTTGTTGGGTACTAGATGGTGAATGATTTTGAATGATTTAGGATTTTGAATTATGTGCTTGTGTTAGTAGATGATTTGATTTAAAAGTTTAGGATTTTGAATGATTTGCTTGTTTTGGGAATTGATTTTGTTGTGTTTTTAATTGTATAAGTTTTAATTCATTAATTATCGATGTTTTAAAGTAATTATTAATATTTGAAGCTTTTTAAGGATTTCATTCTTATTAAAAAATTATGATTTCTTGATAAGAAATATGTGATTTTATTGCCCAAAATATTATTTAGAAAATGGGGAAAACATGCCCAAAAATAAATTTTTAAAGAAAAAAGTCTAATTCACAAACTGCTCGTACATTCATAAACTCTATCCGCACAAACTGCATCATGTACTACGGGCAGTTGCGGGTTTAATTTTTCCCAAACTGCAGACATGCGGGCGGGTTCAAACCGTAAACCACCGTAAACCGAATCGCCAAAAATTGATCTACGAGCACCCCTAGTGGAAGTGTGCTAAGACCATTATAGCCACCACTTGGGTTGCTTTCATTGAGGCCTTTTTGGCCAAGTATTTTCCTCCCTATGCAAGGGAAAGATTGAGGGTACAATTCGTTGAGTTGCACCAAGGCACTACTCTTTTAGCGCAATTTGAGGCGCGATTAACTAGTTTGTCTAGATCTGCTCCAGAGTTGGTGGCAACAGAGGAGCGCCGTTGTGATGAATTCGAGAGAAGGTTGTGTGATGCTATCTGGGGAAAGGTTGCTACAAATATGTATAGGAACTATTACACAATCGTGGAGGTGGTGACCCACATGGAAGCTGTGATTTTAGTTGTTGGTCGGGATGGGAAGGAGGCCATGTCGGCTATTCCTATTGTTCGAGAGTACACTAGGCCTAGTACGAGGCAGAGGAGAGCGGGATCTTAGTCTTAAGCACAATTTCAGCTTACGTTAATAATTTCAGAACCCTCTTTTGCGAGATCTAATCAAATTCAGGATTTAGGTCAGTCACAAAGTAGAGGATCACCTGTTTGTTCTAGTTATGATCAGTCGGGTCACGTTGGACGTCTTGGCCCTCAGCGTGAGATTCAATTGGGAATTTCGGAATCCAAAACCTAGCCGCATTAGTTTGGGCAATGATAGAGACAGTATCGGTACCATACCCGAATAGGCCAGGTTTCGAGGGTCTTGCAGAGTTGACTTCTCAGTCTATGCAGTTGTACCAACCTAGTGATGAGACTTTTGACCATGGACCGATAGAGTGATCCTTGGGATGTGTTGTTAGATGTGAGTGCATCATATTTAACTATGCTTCTTATTTGTATTTTGTTGTTAGACTTAGAGGTGTGGACTTGTTTGAAGGACCCCTTTTGTTGATAGAATTATGTGTTAAAATCGTAATTGTCGTAATGGTGATTTGATCTTGCATGTTTCGATAAATGTTGTCGAATGCTTGCGCTTGTTTGGGTTACTTGAATTATAGTTGCCCATTCGGTCTCCATGGGATGGTGTAAGGTTTGGTCGCTATTTAGGCACGTGTCTATCATTGTGAGTTGAGTTGGGAAGGTGAGTTGATGTGAATTGAGTGGCAAAAGGGTAGTGTCTTGAATGATGGCTTTGTGTGTGCCTAGTTGTGGAGAGTCTGGTGTGGATTTAATGAGATGTTGTGGGAAGTGTGGTGAACTCAATATCAGAGTAAATCATGCGTGGTTGGTGTTACTAATTAATGTGTAAAGTAGATAGTAGATTCGAGTTTGGGTTATTGTTGTGCTGGTAGAGGTTGACAAGAAATAACCTCAAAATTGTTTTGACTTTGAGCAAGGGTATGTGAGATTGGGGAATGTTGTGTTACTTATGGGAGCGTCAATGTTATACCTGTATGCTAGGTTTTAAAAAATGATCGCAACTGTTATGTAATGCCGTTACGTAATGGTTGTGGTGGTTACCGCCACTCGTTATGGCCTCTATCGCAGTGTAACGGAAATTCACACATGTAACAACCGTTTCGGTGTTACGTAACGGCCAGAAGCGGCATCAGATAATCGAAGCGGTCCGTTAGATACAAATACACCCTTTACAATATTATGAATGGCTTTTTTTTGGGGAAAAAACACGCACACACACAAAAGCTTACTAAAAAAGATCAAATGTTCAATTGATCTAAGCTCAAAGAAAAAATATTATATGATTCTTTTTTTCTTTATAATTTTTTTTTAATTTATGGCACAAATTTTATTTTATAATCCTTTTATTTAATAATTGTGAATATTTTTTATTCAGTTAGTTCAGGTATTGGTAAAAAATAATTTGTAGACATTTAAAATCAATTATTTTTAAAATCATTAACTATTGAAATAAAATGTGAAAACTTCTTTTATAGTAATTTGAAAAAATGAAATATATTGGATCATACTTAAAGATTAACAAAAACTGATCAGAATTTATTTTAAACCCCAATAAATATGATTTTGAAAGGAAAAAAAAAATATGCGTATCGGTAAGTATTCTTGAAATTGTGCGAAAAATAAAAAACATCACGGTTCCGGTTACCACAACCGTTACGTTACGGCTTTTTCACCCTACAACCGCTACCGCGTCACCACAACCGTTACGACGACCACAACCGCTTTTCAAAACATTGCTTGTATGTGAATAATTGTTCCTTTTAACTATACGAAATCCCTAGAGTTGGGAAATTTGGTAGGGACTCATTTTGTGAATGTTAATATGAACAATGTGTAGTTGATATATAATGGTGATGATTGTGATGAAACGAAAAGTTATGAGTTTACAAGTGTATGTACATTATTGTTTTCAAGTGTGTATTTTGAAAACTATAATCAAACAAAGGGTTGGAATATGAGGGTGAAATCATGATTTGAGAATGGACCCAAACAGAGCCTTATTTTAAAAAAATATATATTCACCATGTAGATTAATATTATGTTACAAAACAATCAAAATTAATAAAAACTAATAGTACTTCAATATATATAAATCATCAGATTTAAACAAATGAATAGATCATCCATATTTGGACACGCATGTCCTTGGCAGGTCCCTTGGAAAAAAAATAAAAAAAATTTAAAGGGACACGCCATTTGGCGGCATGTGTCCTGCTGCACTCTCTAGTGTATCTCCGCAAAAAATAATAAAATTAAAGGGACACGCCATTTGGCGTGTACCATAAAATCTTTTCTTTAGGAACAAAATGAGAAATGAGATATACTTTAGGGGGTGAAAGTGTAATTTACCTTTCTTTTATTCTGGAAACATTGTGAATAAACTACATGTGGGAGTAGATAAATAAAAAGATATTATGATTATTGTATTATACTAGTACAAAGTTGTCATTAGCTTCAAATTGTAGTGTGTCCCTGTGTTCGACACTGCTATGGTGCCTATTTTGAAGTGTCTGTGTTTCATAGCCTATCAATTTTATGTGACAAGAAACGTGATGTGGCAGAGGTCCATCTCATATTCTCCCAAATATACCCGTGGAATTTGCTTTTTCCAGAAGTTTAGCATTTTTTCAATCCGATTGATCTTGAACTCAACCACAGATTTGAGTTGCATCAAAGCACTCTTCTCAACATTCATTTTCCCAAAGAGCATAGCCTTTTTAGCCATCATCCTAACATAATCCTCACACAATTTATCTAAATAATTCATTTCCATAGACCACTCAAAATCTGTATCCTTGCTCTTAGCTAAGACAGTGAGAAAACCTTTTTTATCAACACAAAAGTCCAACTTGATACTAACCACACCGCATGGTGCACGCGGAATGCCAGTCACCTTAAGTTCTCCAAGAAGATCATTCCTTGAAGCTATCTGGTGCTCACCTTGTAAAGTGCGAATGGAAAGACTATCGGGATAGTCCAACGGTGTCGTGATGTTACGGCTTGCCATGCAAGGGATCACACTGCGTTCGTCAATAATCCTTGCAAATCCTCCCCAAGGTCTCAATCCCAAGAGACAGTGGAATCAAGTGACATGACAGCTTCTTCGATCTTCAATAATGAGAGCACCTTGTAAGAGAGCACCAATAGCCACACTTTTCTCGGGTTCACTTGCATGCAAGGAGATTTCATAAAAATTTCTTCAACAATGTGTTGTATTTGACAAACCCTTGCCATCCCACCGACCAAGATAACTTCATCAATCCCCGCTCATCTACATGTGCAGCTTCCAAACATTTCTGGCGAGTTTTCTTATTCTCTCAATCAGAACTCCACTAGTTCCTCAAATTTTGAGACCGAAAGTGCGATGTTTACATGTACTAGACCATATTCAGATCTGTGAGGCAAGGGAGATCAATCAAAGTCTCACAAGAGGATGAGAGTTCTAACTTTGCCTTCTCTGCAGCCTCCCTTCCCTCCCCATAGCTACTCTGCTCCAGAGACATCCACGAATAAGCCTTCCGATCTCTTCAACCATGTACTCCACTAAAACAAGGTCAAAATCCTCACCCTCGTGATGAATCAAACTCTTTAGCTTTAACCTTACACCAAAGAAAGTAATTAATTAGTAATTGATGATCAAACAAAAAGAATACAACTATAGATGAATAACATACCTCGATAACTCCATCGGAGATCTCAAGGATTCTGATATTGAATGTTCCACCACCCAGACTGAAAAGTGCAAATATACCACCATCTATGTTCTTGGAGGCGAGGGCAAGAAGAATCGCTCATCAACAATCCCAAGCACATCCAAACCTCGCAAGTTTTCCAGCCAACTCTAGTTCTTTTTTTTGGGCATCATTGAAGTAAATTGGAGCAGCTATTACAGCTTATGAGATGCTTCGCCCAAGATATGACTCAGCCAACCTTTTCATCTTGTCAATGATGAATGCACAAACTTTGGGTGGAGAGAACTGCTCATTACATGCTTCTACCCAAGCTTCACCATTAGATCCTCATTTATCTTGTAGGGAACCTTGGTCTTCAACTCTTGTATTTGTGAGTCATGAAATTTCCTCCCCAACAAAGTCTTGATATTGAAAAACTATCTGCAGGTATCCTATGGCATGGTACTTTGCAACTTGACCGACCAAGATTTTCTTCTCGTCATCAATTGCAACGAAGGATGGAATAGCTTGTCCACTTTCGGTCTCAAGCGGTGTTGGAACTGTTGAAATGGGTCACAAAATGTTAAAGAGTAGAAGCACACCTCAAAATTTTATCGACTAGTGATCTTGTGTTATTTTCATTCAACAATGCCTTCTCGCTCATCCACAAAGCAAAGAAGTTCTCTTTAATAAAACAGATAATACAAAAATTCATTACAACTTCAAGTGAAGCATTCATTTTGTATTGATTTGTAAATTGATAGGACAAGGACTAATTAATTCAGATATGATTACATGAAATAAAAATGACAGTAAGAATAATGATAATTGTTAGAGAATATATATATATATATGTTATTTTTTTTGTTAAGTGAAGGTACTATGGTCATATCGTATTTCATGTAGATATCTGCAGTTGGTTTTAGGTTTATTCCAAGAACCCAAAAACATACGTTCAATATACCTTCTCTCCTTGTCCCTTCTCTCTTTCTCTCTAACCATAATGTCAGTTTTTCATACTTTTACACTTCAACTATTATAATGATACCAAAACAAGAAGAAATTTCAAGCTCAAAGAATAATTGTATTGCAAACCTTTACTTTTTGTTCCTTTTTTCAAAGAAACCGTTTATAGGCTTTTTCTAATTGTAGTCCAACAGTAAAATCTTAGAAGAGAGACATGATGTCCAACATACAAACACACAAAGATGAAAAAAATATAATAAAAATGAGAGTTGGCTAACAAACCTCTGCATCCATAATAGCCAAACGCGATGTGGAAGTACCAAAGTCAATGCCAACGATGTCATCTACATGCCGTATATTACTAGGGCAATTACAAATAACAAAAGAAAGAAAACACATAAAAGAGAAAGTATTAGCTTTTACAAATAAAAGAAACAACGCCCAAATAGTACACATTAGCTTTTACAAATTTTTAAAATAAAAATAAAGAAAATGATAAGAATATATTTTAAATGAATATCAGAGTATCAAGCATTTACCTGAAAGCTCTAACTGCATAAGCGCATCTCTAAGAATTGAAAAGTTATCGTAGTCAGTATCCTCAAATAAAAGAGAGAGGGACAGTGAGAGGATAAGAAAAAGAACACACAGGAAATAGAATCGAAATGATTCCTTCCTTATGTTTGTAGATCTTTTTTTTTTTTTTTATTTGAAATAAATACAAACATCCTATACCAATGATCGATGAAATTCAAATGCACGAACAACACCAAAGAAAGGCCCATCTTCTTGAGAAGCAATCCAGTAACTCCTTGGTACAACAAAACTATTTTCGCATCTATTGCTTGTTCCAACATCCTATAATAGTAAAGCTCATGGATACCAACAACGTCTATATGTATTATATAGTCATGGCACAACACCACATTGCAAGTGCTCTCTTTTCAAATTTGTAACAGATGAAAGCACTAGTTTTGTAGATTTTATTCTAAATAACATGAGATACTAATGATAGTAAGCAATCTAGAAGTTTTGTTTAGTGCAAAGAGTTTGTCTACAAAAATTCAGAAGATAAATTCCTTTTTCTTCATCCAATTTTCTATAGGAAGCCACATAGAATAATCCAAATTCCTTTGTCCAAAGCCCAATACAAAGATAAGAAATAATTCAGACTATCCTTTGTTTCGACAAAAACACCTCAACTAGACAAGTTCTTCAACAAGATATGGCGGGAGAAATTGAAGAGGAAAAGGGGATGGTACTAGGCATCCGATCTGTCTAATGAAGTTGCAGGCATTGGAAACCAGTCTTACAAAGAAGGCTATTTAATTAACAAACACTGCAATCATAAAATCACTGGGAAGTTCGGATCCATCATCCGTGTAAATAAACTAATTCCATTTCCTCTTATGGAAGAGGCCATTTGATCTAACTCCCACTCATCGGAATCTACAGAGGAATGTTTCACATAGATAACCACCTTAGAAAATAGTCAATATGGACCTATTCTCACCAAGCAATCACAAAAGGTCATTCATGATTTAGATCATCTGCACTTACCAATTTTGAGATGAACTTGAGCGATTTATATTTTTTGGTTTAGTTAGCGATTTACTTTTAGCAGAGAATATTTTAGTCATTTTAAGCCATTTTGGTTTTGCTCTTTATAAATGGACTAATCTAAATTTTATGGTAATGTTAGGGTTATTGTAATAATATTATTTACTCTCTCGTAAACTTTTACACTACCCAAAGCTTTGTTAAGTTGTTAGGAAAAGAAAGAAAAAGTCCAGGATAATCAATTTTCCCATAAATTTTTCCATGTTTAGCAAGAAAATAGTGGGACTCATGTTTTTAAGTTTTCCACCACCGGATATGTTTTCCTCGAACATGTCTTACATAAAATACAAGATTTTGCAGGACTCTCAACAACACACTTTCCTTTTCACACACAAGAAAACAAGTTTCCTTCTACTTTACTATGCTTTTATTGCGTAGAACTTTCTCACACTAATTCTTGACAACTGAACGGAGCCCAAAGGAATTTTCATGGATAGACTTAAGAATCCATCAAGAAACCCGTGTTATGTTAAAAAAATTTACTTGAAAAATTCCTACAATGAGAGGCTTTGGGTCGATCACATTTTCACATTCAAGAACATAAGAAATAATAACACATTTAATGGTAACCTACAGGAGTTCAAATAAATTTCAAATACTCACAGACCTCTTCTTATGCAAGAGTGAAATTGACCTTGATTAACTAACTCGTTAAGCAAAAATTAGAATTATGGACAACATAAAGCACTACCATAAGAGAACATATAATTGATCCAAACATACACGCACACTAACTAGAGTAGTAGAACACTTGCTAACTTGAACCTGTGTGTCTTGATTTCGAGCAAGCATGTTTATTTGGCAATTACGTTGAGTGCTTTGTAGATTTCCCAGCACAGAGAGAGAGAGAGAGAGTTAGGCTGTATGTTGAAACATACCAAAAAGAAAAGACTTATTAAATACAATTTCCACAATTCATTAATAACATTAACTACACTGCACATGTTGGCTATCACTATATCATAGGAAAGCATATGAAAGAATTAATTTCAATATTTGGTTACCTCCTACCAAGAAACAAGTATCCAAATGCATACAGATCTATCCACCTAATGTTTCCAGAATGTCTTACGGAAAAATGGGCAGCCCAGTGCAAAAGAATCTAGCCACTGCAAAGTTTGTAAGGGGTCGGATGTTACCCCCATATGCAGAGAGGTTGTTTGTCATTCAAACCCATTGACGGCCAATTCAAAATGGAGCAACCTTATCGTTGCAACAAAGGCCAACCCTTCCTGAATGTCATGCTAAACTTCTTTAAAATGTGACTCTGATTAATGCATATGCAGAATATCTCATATTTTTATTCAACCTTCATTTTTATTGCGCAGCAAAAGTTTTTTGCAAAATACAAGCTGATCAACCATATCACATACCAACCAATTTATCAATGAGCAATTTGAAAAACATAAATAAACATACCTCAAACCCACCAACACTTACCGTATCTCATACTCAAATTTCAAATCTGTTTGGTTTGGAGTTTTCAAAAACAGTTTTTAGAATTTTCAATCTGTATATCTCTTCTTTTTTTTATTATTTTAATTTGTTTATTGGCACTAGGGTGTCCGGATCAAAGCCCAACTAATCCCAGGGGTGCACAGGCCCTTGGCAAAGAGTTTCTCGCAAGTGCACCACGATTAATTCAAGGATTTTCGTCCAGTCCGATGGCCTCGAGGAATTGTTAGTACCTAAGAGGTTTCGATCCCTGAAACTTGGAGGCAGTATTTTTCTTTTTTTAGTGAAATTTATTAATATTTTCATAATTTTCTGTTACTTTTTACATCCACTTGAACTAGATACACTTAAAAAGTACAAAATTTGTGAAAAAATCATTTAAAAATTCAATGAATACAAAAACATACAAAGAAATCAATACATTTTCTTAAATTGTTTTGTAATTATTTTTTTAGATTCCTTTGCAAATATTTTACTTTTTAAGTGTATCTAAATTAAATGGATCTAAAAAGTATAAAAAATAATAATAATAATAATAATTATTAAAATACCTAAAGTTCACTAAAAACAAAGACAAAAATATACGGATTGAAAACTCATAAAGCTGCTATTGAAAACTCCAAACCAAACAAGCAAATCATAATGTGACTGATTAATACACCTTTCTTTTTTAGGGTTATTTACACTTTCACCCCATAAATAATACCCCTTTTCTCACTTTAGTCCCTAGAGAAATGAATAATTTGACTTTCTCACTTTGGTCCAGTTTTAAAATTATTTCTTTTAAAAATAGACTCCATGCCCTAGCACAACCTAACTCTTTATCTCTACCACTGATATTAACATTACCACTACCACTATCCCAAAGACAAACAAGGGTGACTAAATACTAGAACATGACTAACCACAAGAAGACGTAAACCTCCCAAGAAAGAACAAATTGTGAAAAGCGCTACCCAACCCACTGCCCTCTCTCGATCTGCCTCTCCTCGACCCCACCGTAATCCTCCTTGAAACACCATCGTTGCTGAATCCACCATTCATTTTTGCGCATGCAACTAGAAGGTTGTGCTCACTTGTTCTTCTATCCCTAGAAAATCTACCCACAGCAAATCCGAAACTAATTAATCTCTGTATGTTCAACCCACTAGCCTCTTCACCAGTAGGTGCTCGAGAAGGATCTTCATTTTCAAGCTTCGATGTGGTTGTGGCCATCGTTATCAGAATCTCGATCTGAAACTTACGATCCTACGATCTTACGATCCATTTGAGTATAATCGATCCGCATCGTTAAAAAAATTCCTTATAGGTAGGATCTTTCGATCCTGATAATGGGATCTTATAGGATTGTGGAATCTAGATCCGAATCCGATCCAATGTACAAGCCTTATTTTGTATTGTATAATATATTTTATTGTAAATTTTATGTTTGTTGTCTAAATACCAATTTATGTGATCAAAATAAATAATAAAAATTAAGTAGTATTGAATCAAATAGACTAAGAAAAACAAACTAGGAAACAAATATTCAAATATTGCATGTAATTTAAAAAAATTAAATAGTTGGAAAAACAAACTTAGCTTTAGCGGAGCCTAAGCAGGGTAAGATGATTGCAACTTTATCCCAATTTTTAGAGAGATTATTTTTGTGACTCGAATCCATTCTACCAGGGATGCTAACGACAAACCTTATCATTCGATTAAGCTGCTCATTTGAGTTCTTAATCTATTTTCATATCCAACTTTGTTAAATATTTGTTCTTCACTTTTTATGCATTATTGTAGATTGTAAAGTATTTTGTTATAGAATTCTTCTTCTTATTCACCTTTTTTAATGAAATACAAAACTTATACCATCAAGTTTTCTATTATATAATATTATATGTACATTTTACATGGAGTATTATATTTTTCCCGATATCTTCACTTCTTTTTAATAGAATATAGGCTCATTTTGTGTATACTTTTTAAGAAATCCAAACCGAACCAAGCTTTAAGTCCCATCAAATGTGGTCGGCACTTTTTAAGAAATATTTATTTAAATTAAATTATTATGTAATTTGCCTTTTTCGGTAGGATCTTATGATCCTCAATCCAATTCTACAATCCAATCCTATAAACACCTCCAACGATCCAGCGAAGGATCCCAATTTTAACAACCTTGTTATGGCAATAGCTGGCTGTTTGTGGTGACAAACTAGGCACTTTACATAGAGACAGCCAAGGAAGTATGCAATCCGAGAACAAAAGCTTCTTCGCAGAGGGTGCAATGTGATTTAGAGTTGATGTGTCTGGCGACAATATCTATCTTCAATATCAATTCAACGATGTCTTTAGAAGCCACGGGCTATTCATGACGGTGAAAGCTGTTGATTAGAAAGATAGCAGTGGTGAAGGGATTTGGTGGATTGAGTAGAAGGGGGTTGGGATGTGGGGAAGTGGGATGGTGGGAACAGGATGGGGTTGGATGGTTTAGATGTGGAGGGGAGGAGGTCGTGGCAGTGGGTGAGGGTTCAAGATGTTGAGGAAGAGGTGGCAAGAATGGGAGTTATGGATGTGGCAGAATGGGGTGGTGGTGGGAAAGGGATGGAAGCAGAGGGCTAGGGGTTCGGATATAGGGTAGAGGGATGGATTAAGATGGCCAGACCATGAGAGAGAAATTTTGAGAGATTAAGTGTTTTGAGGTGTTTGAACTTTGATGATATTGAGGTCCATGATATGGCAAAATGTAATTTGTAATTTTCCATTTTTTGGTCAAGCAAGAAGAAGCTATCCAATGAGATGTTCATTTGAAAATCCAAAACAAAAACCAAACCAAAAGCAAATGTAAAAGCATCAAGCCTAGACTTAGCCCTAGTACATCCCATTAGGATAGGCATAACAAAACCAGTACAATGTATATCAAAAACAACATAAAGATAAAACAGCTTGTGACCAATGAGGCGCATCCAGCAGCCATCAATCCACACAAAAGACATCCACGTATCACTCAATTGCAGCAATCCAAAATTCTTATCATCAACCCAGCAGGTAGCAGCAGCTATCATATGGGCAGTAGCGAGCACTAGAACATTGAACAGCAAGGGGGTCACCATCAGCACAAACACCACGGCATGACAGTCCGGGGAAGAGAAATGATGACAAACCTTAGCTAAACATAATAGAATTTCCTGCCAGTTACAAGAAACAAAAACCCGAATCAACAAAGCCCAATAAAACCCAATAAGAAGGATAATACACACATTATATAAACTCCCAACACTCGGCCCACAGTATAGGACCTCACAACACTCAAAAATAGCTTCCTTAGCCTGCAAATAAAGAGATAAATTATATATAAATGTTAGCATAGAAAGCATATGTAGGCTATTTTCACTCAACCCTCAACTGCCGAAATATGTACACATTGGAACAGATTTATGTCTCACATCACTCAACCCACTCAATCCACTCTTGTCGAAGAATAGATACCACTAGCTACACAGATCACAAACAATTAGGAAAAGCCACATTATATGGCTCACCAACACTCAACTCTCATATGAGAAACTTACATCACTCAGCAGCCCTCCCAATACCAAAGGTACGGGGCTTCAAAATGGAATCAGTCAAGTTCCATTGCTTTAAGAACCAATCATCACCTGCAGATCTAGGTAACTTGTGTATTGACATGAGCCTGCCTCTAATCATTTGAACAATTGAATTGATAACAACTTCTTCAGGTTTCATTTCCTTATTAAAAATCCGGTTGTTTCTTTCAATCCATATTTGATAAACTGTACACAGCAAAGACAGTCTAGAAGTGATAGCTTTCAAGGATTTGCCCCTACTCTCTTTAATAGCAACATGAACAGTATCAGGCCAAAAAATGTCAGGCCATTTTACATTACATTTTGCTTTAATAGCATTCCAAACTTTAAGAGAGAAGATGCAGTTAAAGAAAAGGTAGGAGTGACTTTCAGTGTGGTGATTGCAAAAAGAGCATTTGAAGTCATCCCTCAGACCAAAGGATTCTAACCTATCCCCAGTGTTAAGCCTACCATGCAACGCAATCCAGACAATGAAGCTAACTCTAGGGATATTGAATGGCCCCCACAGCAGTTTATACCAAGTTACCTTATCATATTTCTCTCTCCAATGGTTCCAAGCAGATTGAATGGAGAAATTACCATCCTGAGTAAGGGTCCAAAAAGGAGTATCTTTTCTCGAAGATCTAGGTTTAAAAGATTGGGGAGTCAAAGAGATAAGATCTCTTATCCCCCTAGAGTTAGGGAACGGCCAGTTCCAAGAATCCCCATTAACAATGTTGCTCACTTTAGCCTCCCCAGAGAGCCTAGAATCATAAATAATCCTCATCCCAAATTTATCCCAAATAGAGCCCACCGGGTGCCAATGATCATACCACAAGAAAGTATCATTTCCATCCCTAATTTTGTGTAAAATGAGAAGAAACATAAACTTCCTAAGGGAAAGAATTTTCCTCCAAACCCAAGAAGGGTCACTGGGGACTGGGACTTTCCAAAAACTTCTACCTTTGAGTAAATAGGATTTTACCCATTGGCACTACATCAATTTCTCACCCCCGGAGAACAGGAACCAAATATGTTTGGCAATAGCAGCTCTATTCCAAACCTCCAGGGATTTAAAACCCAAACCACCTTCATCCTTGGGAGCACAAACCTTATCCCAAGCAATTTTCGCACTATGCTTCTTCAAGTCAACACCGGACCAGAGGAAAGCCCTAAGTAAGTTCTCAATTTCTCTGACAACCTTTTTAGGGAGGATAAACAAAGATGACCAATAGACTTGCATAGAAAAGAGAATGGTTTGAATGAGCTGAGCTCTACCAGCATAAGAGAGGACCTTATTAGTCCAACTCTTAATTCTGCCAGTGATTCTGTCAATAAGCTGTTGGCAATCAAAGGCACGCAACTTAGTGGTGATTAAGGGAACACCCAAATACTTAACAGGGAGCTTGCCTTCATTGAACTTAACAATCTGAAGAATATCCTCCCTAATACCGGGACTACAACCACAGAAAAAGATATTGCTCTTGCTAGCATTAGGAGTAAGCCCCGAAAGACTCTTGAACTCCTCAAGCCCATTCATAATCAATTGCACAGTAGAAGCATCCCCTCTGCTGAATATCATGAGATCATCAGCAAAACACAAATTCACAATCTTAGTTTTCTCACATCTCCAATGGAATTTGAAGAGGGGATGTTTGGATTTCTCAGCCAGGATCCTAGCCAGGATTTCCATAGCCAAGACAAAAAGGTAAGGTGACATAGGGTCACCCTACCTAAGACCTCTAGCGCCTTTGAAATAGCCATGCAGGCTACCATTAATACATATGGAAAACGATGGACTAGTAATACAGGCTTGGATCCAGGAAATCATGGAAGAAGGAAAGGCCATAGCCTTCAGAACATCAATGAGAAACTCCCATCTAACAGTGTCATAAGCTTTCATAATATCGACTTTCATAGCACACTTAGGAGTGACGGACTGACGATGATAACCACGCATAAGCTCTTGGGATAAAAAGATATTATCTGAGATCCTCCTACCTTGCACAAAGGTAGATTGGACAGGATCGATCAGATCAGGGAGGACAACCTTAATTCTGTTAGCAATAATCTTGGCTATGCATTTATAGATCGTATTGCAACAAGAAATAGGTCTAAAATCACCCACTCTCAAAGGGTTAGGAACCTTAGGGATGAGAGCAATAATAGTGCTGTTAACCTCTAAGAGAAGTTTACCAGACTGGAAAAAGGTTCTGATAGCCTGCGTGACCTCCTTACCGACAATGTCCCAAGAGGCCTTAAAGAAACTAGCCGTAAAACCATCCGGACCAGGGGCCTTATTAGCCTTGAGAGCCCAAACAACATCCTTGATCTCTTTGTCAGAGACAGGACTACCTAGCATAATGGATTGATCCATAGAGACACGAGACTGGACAAGAGAATTAATCCGCTCAAAACCATTAAGATGGCCAGACCATGAGAGAGAAATATTGAGAGGTTAAGTGTTTTGAGGTGTTTGAACTTTGATGATATTGAGGTCCATGATATGGCAAAATGTAATTTGTAATTTTCCATTTTTTGGTTAAATAGTTTTTTTTTTTTTTTGTTTCCATGTGTCACCCTTAGATGCGCGTTGGGTTTGGTTCGAATCAAGGTGGACCTCTGCCACATCATGTTTCTTGTCACATAAAATTGATAGGCTATGAAACACAAACACTTCAAAATAGGCGCCATAGCAGTGTCGGACACGGGGACACACTACAATTTGAAGCTAATGACAACTTTGTACTAGTATAATACAATAATCATAATATCTTTTTATTTATCTACTCCCACATGTAGTTTATTCACAATGTTTCCAGAATAAAAGAAAGGTAAATTACACTTTCACCCCCTAAAGTATATCTCATTTCTCATTTAGTTCCTAAGGAAAAGATTTATGGTACACGCCAAATGCATGTCCCTTTAATTTTATTATTTTTTTGCAGGAGATACACTAGGGGCACGGCAAGGACACGCATGCCAAATGGCGTGTCCCTTTAATTTTAATTTTAATTTTTTTTGCAAGGGACATGTTAAGGACATGCGTGTCCAAATATGGATGATCTATTAATTTGTTTAAATCTAGTGATTTATACATATTGAAGTACTGTTAGTTTTTATTAATTTTGATTGTTTTGTAACATAATATTAATCTACATAGCAAATATATATTTTTTAAAAATAAGACTCTGTTTGGTTCCATTCTCAAATCATGATTTCACCCTCATATTCCAACTCTCTGTTTGATTATAGTTTTCAAAATACACACTTGAAAACAATAATGTACATACACTTGTAAACTCAGAACTTTTCGTTTCATCACAATCATCACCATTATATATCAACTACTCATTGTTCATATTAACATTCACAAAATGAGTCCCTACCAAATTTCCCAACTCTAGGGTTTTCGTATAGCTAAAAGGAACAATTATTCACATACAGGCAAGGTTTTGAAAAGCGGTTGTGGTCATCGTAACGGTTGTTGTGACGCGGTAGCGGTTGTAGGGTGAAAAAGCCATAACGTAACGGTTGTGGTAACCGGAACCGTGATGTTTTTCTTTTTTCGCACAATTTGAAGAAAACTTACTGATACGCATCAGTGTGTTTGGTTTAAGTTTTTTGAAAACTGAGTTTTTTAGTTTTCGTATTTTTTTGTTTTTAGTGAATATTTTTAAAATTTTAAACATTTTTTTTACTTTTTTAGATGCACCTTATTTAGATATATCTAAAAAGTAAAAAAATGGTGAAAAAATATTTTAAAAAATTAATAAATACATAAAAATACAAAATATATACGGAATTCTCCTATTTTTTTTTGTATTTTTGGTATTTAGTGAATTTTTAAAAGGTTTCTTTCAGTAATTTTTTACTTTTTAGGTATATTTATGTTAGGTATGTCTAAAAAGGAAAAAAAATTGCTTAAAATATTTAAAAAATTTAATAAAAACAAAAAAGCACAGAAAACAAGGAAGTAAAATTTTCTGAAAAGAGTTTTTGGAAAACTCTAACCAAGCATGCTGCATATTTTGTTTTCCTTTCAGAATCACATTTATTGGGGTTTAAAATAAATTCTGATCACTTTTTGTTAATCTTTAAGTATGATCCAATATATTTCATATTTTCAAATTACTATAAAAGAAGTTTTTACATTTTTTTTCAATAGTTAATGATTTTAAAAATAATTGATTTTAAATGTCTACAAATTATTTTTTACCAATACCTGAACTAACTGAATAAAAAATATTCACAATTATTAAATAAATGGATTATAAAATAAAATTTGTGCCATAAATTAAAAAAAATTATAAAGAAAAAAAAATCATATAATATTTTTTCTTTGAGTTTGGATCACTTGAACATTTGATCTGTTTAGTAAGCTTTTGTGTGGGTTTTTTTTTTTTTTTTTTTTTTTCCAAAAAAGGAAGCAATTGATAATATTGTAAAAGGGTGTGACTATATCTAACGGACTGTTATGACCGTTCTGATACATCTTCTGACCGTTCGTAACAAGAAATGGTCGTTACATGTGTGAATTTCCGTCACACTGCTATAAAGGCCATAACGAGTGGAGGTAACCGCCACAACTATTACGTAACGACATTACATAACGGTTGCGACCGCTTTTTAAAACCTAGCATACAGGTATAACATTGACGCTCGCATAAATAACACAACATTCCCCAATCTCACATACTCTTGCTCAAAGTCAAAACAATTTTGAGGTTATTTCTTGTCAACCTCTACCGACACAACAACAACCCAAACTCGAACGATCTACTATCTACTTTACACATTAATTAGTAACACCAACCACACATGATTTACTCTGATATTGAGTTCACCACACTTCCTACAACATCTCACAAAATCCACACCGGACTCTCCACAACTAGGCACACACAAAGCCATCATTCAGGACACTACCCTTTTGCCACTCAATTCACATCAACTCACCTTCCCAACTCAACTCACAATGATCGACATGTGCCTAAATAGCGACCAAACCTTACACCATCCCATGGAGACCGAATAGGCAACTATAATTCAAGTAAGCCAAACAAGCACAAGCATTCAATAACATTCATCGAAACATGCAAGATCAAAACACCATTACGACAATTATCATTTTAACGCATAATTCTATCATCAAAAGGGGTCCTTCAAACAAGTCCACACCTCAAAGTCTAACAACAAAATACAAATACAAAGCATAGTTAAATATGATGCACTCACATCTAACAACACATCCCAAGGATCACTCTATCGGTCTATGGTCAAAAGTCTCATCACTAGGTTGGTACAACTGCATAGACTGAGAAGTCAACTCTGCAAGACCCTCGAAACCTGGGCTATTCGGGTATAGTACCGATGCTGTCTCTGTCATTGCCCAAATTGATTCGGCTAAGTTTTGGATTCTGAAATTCCCAACTGAATCTCACTGGCGAGGGCCAAGGCGTCCAACGCGTGACCGGTGATCATAACTAGAACAAACAGTGATCCTCTACTCGTGTGGCGTAAATCTGAATTTGATTAGATCTCGCAAAAGCGGTTCAAATTATTAACGTAATTTGAAATTGTGCTTAAGACTAAGATCCGCTCTCATCGCCTCGTACTAGGCCTAGTGTACTCTCGAACAATAGGAATAGCCGACATGGCCTCCTTCCCATCGACCAACATCTAAAATCACGGCTTCCATGTGGGTCGCCACCTCACGATTGTGTAATAGTTCCTATACATATTTGTAGCAACCTTTCCCGGATAGCATCACACAACCTTCTCTCGAATTCATCTGGCGCTCCTCTGTTGCCACCAACTCTGGAGCAGATCTAGACAAACTAGTAAATCGCGCCTCAAATTGCGCTAAAAGAGTAGTGCCTTGGTGCAACTCAACGAATTGTACCCTCAATCTTTCCCTTGCATAGGGAGGAAAATACTAGGCCAAAAAGGCCTCAATGAAAGCAACCCAAGTGGTGGCTATAATGGTCTTAGCACACTTCCACTAGGGGTGCTCGTAGATCGGTTTTTGGCGATTCGGTTTACAGTTTGAACCCGCCCGCATGTCTGCAGTTTGGGAAAAATTAAACCCACAACCGCCCGCAGTACATGATGCAGTTTGTGCGGATAGAGTTTATGAATGTACGAGCAGTTTGTGAATTAGACTTTTTTCTTTGAAAATTTATTTTTGGGCATGTTTTCCCCATTTTCTAAATAATATTTTGGGCAATAAAATCACATATTTCTTATCAAGAAATCATAATTTTTTAATAAGAATGAAATCCTTAAAAAGCTTCAAATATTAATAATTACTTTAAAACATCGATAATTAATGAATTAAAACTTATACAATTAAAAACACAACAAAATCAATTCCCAAAACAAGCAAATCATTCAAAATCCTAAACTTTTAAATCAAATCATCTACTAACACAAGCACATAATTCAAAATCCTAAATCATTCAAAATCATTCACCATCTAGTACCCAACAACACAATTAAAATAAAAACATTCAAAATCCTAAACTTACGTAAAAGTAATTCTTCATTAACTTTTACATTCATCCAAAATGCAATAATAATTACTTAGGAACCAAATAAATTGTTGTCAAACTTAGAGAATCCCGGACGTAAAGATTCATCGCGGGAGATTCAACACTATCCTCCATTCAAACTAGATTACAAAACTTTAGATTGAAAATTAAATAAGAACTAACATAGAAAATTCCAATCACAAATTGCATTTCAGACTTCTACTTGACTAAATTGCCAACTAATATGCTGGAATTTGAGATGTAAAAAAACGACGTCCAATTAGTACACATTAATGTGTGTTTGAGATGGGAAAGATTGGGTACACACCTAACCTTTGGCATAGTACACAAAGTGGTTGTCCCATGACTTGAACCCATAACCTCAAGGTTATTAGGCCAAGGGTTTTACCATTAAACCATTGGTCACCCTTGGAATTTGTGATGTAATGAATAAAATAAACTAAATAAAATTTTAATAAACAATAATTCCAAATATAATGAAAAATCAACTCATTTGAAATAGTGTTTTGGTGGGGCTTTCTACAAGGATGTCATGTCATTGAAGCACTTGGGAGTGGGAAAAGGTCTATTTTCCTCCTTATTCACAATCTTTTCAGAGAGAAATTGGCATTGATTGAATTGTCTTTGTAAAATTAGTTTGTACGATTATTAGCAGAGGCTGAAAATTGGAACCCTCGTTTTGACATTGAGCAAATCTCTAGCAAAACTTGTGCGATTCAATTTACAAGGATTTTCTACATAGGATGATCTACCCATAATATTTTTTGGCTCAGGCATGTCTATTCTTGCAAATTAAGTCTTGAAAATAATTAAACCAGAGGCAACATACATGCTACTATCTGACAAACTCCAAGTGCATGATTTGATCAACCACAAAATAGTGTTCAAGAGAGGAATTATATAATCACATGGTGAACAATATAATGACATGTGAATTGGTGATTTTGATAGTTCTTGAGGCAAATAATATATATATATATATAAAATATATGATGGTTTGTGTTTTGGGTTGGTGATAAGAAGGATGTCCCATGTATGCAATAGCAAAGGTAATAGGAGCACTAACTTGACTGAGAAAGGCATAGCGGTTGGAGGACACTGGTTTGAAGTAGGCATTTTGATAAACAATAATTCGAGATATAATGAAAAACTAAGTAAAATTTTGTTCATATCTTGAATAAAATTTTAAATAATTTTCTAAATACATAACACACATGTTTGTAAAATAAAATCACTAATTTGTTGAGTGAGATAAAACAAATGTACAGTTTGTAAAAGAATAGTTTTACGCACAAAATCAAAGATTTAGTATTATTTTCATCTGAGTTTAACAGTCACATTATCAAAAATTAAAATGATAAATATAATATAAAAAAGTAATCCTGATTCAACTATTTTTCAACTAGTCAATCATATGATTCATTTAACTTCCAATTTTTAATCTCACAGTTGAGAGATTGAAAATAGTATTCATTTAACTTCTAATGTTTTATAATTTAAACAAGTTTATGAGAGGAAGAATCCTTGAAGACACAAAAATCCAAAACGGCCGATTGAGTGAGAGATTGAAAATGATTCTTTAAAAATAAAGTAGTCAAGCAGATAAAGAAGTAGTGAAAGCGAAACCCATAAAAGAAGTAGCAGAGATAAAAAGTAGTGAAACGAAAGATAAAAGTAGTCAAACACATGTTTCATTTAACTTATATTTTTTTTATAATATAATCAAGTGTATGTGAGGAAGTGTTCTTCAAAACACAAACAATGCAAGACAGAAATAGTCCTCAACGACGATGCAGCAATCGCAACTGGAGGTGTTGCCGAAGAAGGTGTTACAAACTTGTGAAGGTGAACTGATTCGATTCTATCACCGATTGTCGTGCAGGTGTAGCCGAAGAAGGTGTTGCGAACTTGATTCGATCACCGATTCGATTAGATCATCGATCGTTGCGAACTTGCGAAGGTCGATCACCGGTCGCGAGAGAGATGAAAGAACGAGTACCACGAATAAGAGTGAGGAGTGAGTGAGGCTGCCCTACTGGTGAGAGATTAGGGTTTTAGGGGGGGTTGGGAAAAAATCTATTTATCTAAACCGAAAATCTATTTAAAGAAATTGTCCATTTAAAGGTTCAAAATTATGTTTATCTGAGGTTCAAAGTTCAAAATTATGTTTAATACAAGATTCAAATTAAATCGAAGGTCCAAAAATATGAGGCCCTAATGTATATTCTATAAAATTGTAAGCCTAAATGTAAATAATTGTTCCTTATATATTAAATAGTGTAATTTGATTTTATAGGATTTTTTACATTTCGAGCTATTAATCACTTTACTTAAATGTCAAACTTAAAATTTTCAAACCGAAAATTATTTTTGTACTAAAATTGGGAGAATCACTTTTTGATTTAGTTGGATTTTAAATTATTTTGTATTTTTTTTTTGAATTCAAATGGAGATAGTTGCTTAGTTACATTGTAAACTTAAGTAAGCATTTTACTTAAATAGAAATAAGGTTGATATGTTGAGAGTGCTTTAGAAATTGAGCTATGTGAGTAGCTGTGTCCAGGGTGATCGCTCGAACGGTTGGTTGACCGCTCGAGATGTGAGGAGGGTGCATCCAGTATTTCGCTCTCGCTCTGTAGACTAAAATCTTGTGACTTGAGTTCCTTTGCCGAGCTATCTATGCGATATCAGCAACTTAAAGTTGAATTTTACGTCGTTTCTTTCACTTTTTCATTTCCTCTTCATCTCATCTCTCCTCTCTCCTCAACTCTAAAAGCCCTAATTTTCTCTCTCTAAATATCTCACTTTTCACCAAGATTCAAACCTAAACCTCTTGTAAAAGACAAAGACTACGTGGAGATCTTGATTTCTATCAATTAAATTTTGATCTCATGAAGAGTTCTTTTTTAATCTTGCTTATTTGCTCTCATTTTTTAGGGGACTCCCTTAACAATATATATTTATGATTTAGTGTGATTTTGTAATACTTTGAGGTTATATGAGTTAGAAACCTTTGAATTAAAAGATGTTTATGTACAAAAGGGGGGTTTTCTCTCAAATTTTGAAATGTTTTGAATGTTTTGACATATTAATGAATAATACTTGATGATTTGAGGATTTGATAAACAAATAAGAAAACCCCCAATTTTCTTGAAACCCTATGTTTGAAAATTTTGTTTTAAAGAAGGGTTTGAATTGATTGGTGGTTTACGATGAAATTTAAATTAATTTTTCATGGAGGTATGTGTATGGGAGCTCAAGCCACCACTTGGTCGCTCGAGTGGTCTATGAAGACTGTAAAAGTATTGAGAGCTCGTGATGTATGCTCGAGGCAACACTTGGTCGCTCGACCGATGGGCAAACATAGACTCAGTTTGCTCGAGCAGTCTATCAAATTCTAGACTCTAAATTCAACAAAAATGGCTTCCAAACAAACTTTTCAAAACTTGGGGTCTTGCATGGCTTGTTCAAAAGCATGGAAATACTTTACAAAGCATAAATTCATGACCCTTAATAAACCATTTTCTCAAAACTTCATGAATTTGTCAAAGATTTGAACCAAAACTCATGCATGCAAGATTTTTCAACTCTTTTATCTTGTTCTTCAAAAACATGCAATTGGTGATCATAAATCCATGAATTTCTAAAACAATATGCAAGGTATAAACTCACATGCATATAAGAACTTCAAAACTTAAACTAAAATGATGAAATCAAAGATTATCTTCCATGGACATGCATGCAACCCATTTTCTTGTTCTAAACTCATGTTTTTCTTACAAATTCCACGAAATTAGTTCAATGACTCTTTTAATTCTTGATACATGAAGGATTTTCTACAAAATTTAGGCTTAGAACTCTTACCTAAAGCCTTAATCTCAAAAATTAGAAGTGATTTCCCTTTAGCTTTCTTTTTCCTCTTTAATCTCTTGAGTTCTCTCTCTCTAGAGCTAAGTTGTCTCTCTCTCTCTCTCTCTCTCTCTCTCTCTCTCGAATTTTTCAACACAAGAACAAAATGGACTAAAGGAATAATGCATATCACGACAAAACCCATCAGATTAAACACACACACACACACACAGACCCCCTAACTTCTTAGGCACAAGACACATGTACTCATGCAAAGCTCCAACACACTCATTTACATGTGCACACACTATAAGCTAGGATCCTCTACACACCACTCCACAATTAATCACATGTGTAGGATAAGCTTAACTCTTGATTAGATGATTAGCTTAATTAAACCACACTTAACCACACTTGGTCTTAATTAATCAATTCTCACATAACTTAATCAGTCTAATTAACCTCAATTAAGGTCCAATTAATCAAATTTAATTTTATCAATCTGAATCAAATTTTTAATCAAACTCCCAAAAGGCTCCAAATATTCAACTAAACTTATTAGGCTCATCAATTTTGGTGTCTCAAATCATTAAAGCCTTTGATTTCGGTTTCAAATCAAAATTCCCATTAATAAATTATATATTTAAATTAAACATCTCACAAGCAATTTCAATTCAGGATAATCATAATTTTGAATCCATATAACTTGATTAACTCACTACAAGAAATTGCATTTTTCGTAATGCAACAAAATATGTTGCTAAAAGGGAAAACTTGTCCACAAAAAGTTTCGTCAACACAAAGAGCTACGTTGGCAACCCATAGGTAAAAGTGAGTCGGCAAAAGTTTTTGCCGACGAAATTATCATTGCGTTGGCAAAATTAATGCCTTTAGCGACTTTAGCTTGCTTTTCGTGCTCCTTCGAATCGATTAGCCCTACAGTTCGGACTCCCGTAGTTCTGAATCTAATTTCACAAGTGCAACTTGTGAAATAGATAAATACAAAAAAAGTCCAAATTCGACAATTCTTTTTGGAAAATCGATGTTTGAATCAAATGCCAAAAATGGACTGCTTTGCCAGATTTCAGAGTCGCCACCTAAATATGTTTTGAAAAATTTAGGAAACACCGAGACTCGTGCCAAAGGCCATTAGTCTATCATCACCAAAGTGTCTCGGCTTGGGAATTTAGGTATGAGAGGGAAGGTCATGAATTGAGCACCCTACTCACCCGATCAAAGATCAGCCTCTACTAATCATGTTGTGATTCTTATTTACGTTATATGCTCTTGTTCTGATTGTTAGGCTAATATTACTATGTGACGCAACAAGTATAGACTAATTTGCGAAAGTTGGAACACTTTGACTTCATGTTTATTTGAAAATTGTTTTGAATACACGTCACTTGAAAAGGTGAGTGTGTACATTAATCAATTTGTCCCAATTTTAGCCATTAGCCTTAATCCACAGGCATTCAAACAGGTATATCATCTAAGCATTTAGCCTTATAGAAAAGCATGCTCGACATGGCAACAATCACATGCAATGTAAGATGCTAAACTAATAAACGTTCACCTAGTACTCCAAGACAAACCTAACAAAGAAAAATAATTAGAAAATATGCATGTTCCTAAATAATGCAATATGACTAATGCAATGCATACATTTATACAATTTTATAGGCTTAGCTATGAGCATGGTATATGATCCGATTCAAAACATGTGATAAATCACGTATTCAAGCAATGAAATTGAATTTTAACATTGGTTAGTATCATGAGCCGAACCCAGATGCATGTGAGACGAGTGTATACAAACATGAGAATGCTAAGTAAACATGATGCTCTGCACTACCATTATGAACGGGTAAATAAAAGGGAGAAAGAAATAGGGGTTGAAAGACATACATGCTTATTACATATTTGACCTCATGCAAGAGGGTGCGAATGAGTGTCAAATGTCTGGATTAACTAATTATTACAGAACCATGCGAATAAATTGAACTAAAACTAGCTAAGCTAATTCAATTAACTCTTTAATTATAAGGTTGGAACAAATAAAAAATGAATATCTAAACTATCTAATTTATTACAACAAAGGCATTATATCACAAAAAATTGCAACAAGGACAATAAGAATTATTTACAATAATTACAACAATACTAATGAGAATGGTAATCTACTAAACCACAATGAGTCATCGCATGCACACGATTGCCCGAGCGGCTCTGTGCGCGGGCTTCTGCTTCCTTCGACCACGCCCTCTGTTTACGCCAAAAGCTCCTTTGCTTAGGAAACATTGTGAGTCGCTCGGCCCCAAATGAGATCCGGCAGGGCCAAAAGTGTGCCGGCCGACACTAAATTTTATGCCAAAAAATGTTTTCTGCTCTAAGGTGGGAACAATGCAGACATGACCTTTCTAGGCCTTGTTTGCCCCTTCTGCCCCTCTCTGTCATGGGAAACTCAAGAGAAGGACCATTTCGCATCGAAACCATCAATTAGCACAAGTTGATGGCTTGATGATCCAGAGCACGTTTGGACAAAATTAATAAATGTGATGAAAAACCACCCTTTCCTCTTATCATGAAGACTCAAAAAGGGAAGTCGACATGCTCTAAATCTTATCAACATCTCATGTCTTCATATGTGACAATTCCTGAAACAATGGACCCAGCATAATGTCCGGCCGAATCCAACCACCTCTAAGCATTTTCTTTATGTCAGCTTAGTTCATTTTAAGCCGATTTCATTAGTCTTTGCCATTATTTAATCAATTTGTCCAAAATGATGTTTAAGTCCGCTAAATGAGAAGAAATGTCAAGCGAGAAGTGATTCTTGGCATAAAAAAGGGCCTATGACTTGATGATTGAAGTAACTCTCAAAACAAAACAAACAAACAAACAAAAAAGGAAGAGAGGGAGGTGGCAGAAATGACTTATGCAAAATTGATTATTTAGAATGAGACTCTTGACATGAAAATTAACCAAAGAAAAACTATCAAAGCATGGGTGACACAACACAACTAGCTAGATATGAAGACTTGCAACACAACATGCTAGATATTCAAAGCATACCTTAATTAAATAAATTACAACAGTCCTAAAACAACCCCTGATATGCTAAAAATAGTGGCTAAAAATCATGTTAAAGAGCATAAAAAAAAAGGTAGGAAATAATAAGGCAAAACAAGGCTAGTGAACAAAAGCAAGGAGAGATGGCTAACCTCTCAATTTTTGAGACCTCAAACCATGTTTTTTAGCCTTTATTAAACTCTGAAAATTAGTTTAAAAAGGAAAAGAAAAGAGGGTAGAACATGGGTGTGAGCTATGAAGTAGAGCAAGAAAGGGTGTTAACCCTTTCTACCCTTTGGTAACCATTCAAACCCAAGTTCCATCACTTGGAATGGGATCAAAAAAATACAAAAACACATGAAATAAACAATGAAAGATAGAAATGAAAGTAAAAAAAAGGTGATGAGCTTATACCTCTTGAAGAAGGTAAGCTCTTGTTTGTGAACCAAACATGGTCCAAGCACACTCTCAAGTAGGGGTGTCTGCAGTGCGGTTCGGGCGGTTTAAGAGCAAAATTACAAACCGAATGGCGGGTTGGCGGATTAGCAGATTGATGAATTGAGGTTTGGGTGGTTTTTGGCGGATTGGCGGATTGAAGAATATTCTAACTAATTATCATACATTTGCATAATATATAACACTAATTTGTATAATATTTTTCTAGATATATAACACAAAGTAATTTTACATAATATGTTTCATATATATAACCACTAATTTGTAATAAATTTCATATCTTAA
Organism: Camellia lanceoleosa; assembly: GCA_025200525.1. Lineage (NCBI taxonomy): Eukaryota > Viridiplantae > Streptophyta > Magnoliopsida > Ericales > Theaceae > Camellia > Camellia lanceoleosa. Next base: position 1,229,874 of record CM045769.1, read on the forward strand.
ATCTCTCTGACACTCATTTTTACATTGATATTTCATCGGAAGTTAAAAAATATATATGTATTAACTATAGTGGAGCAAAGCAGTTCGGTTGGCGGATTAAAAATTTTAAAGTTTAAATCGCGGTTAGCGGTTAGAGGGGTGCGGATTGACGCGGATCGTTGTGGTTTTAGCGAATTGGGCGGTATTTTGCACAGCCCTACTCTCAAGCTTGAATTGTGACTTACAAAGCTCAAACAAGGTTCTAAGTTCTTGTTCTCAGGTTGGCTATGGTGTATGGATATAGTATAAGGATGATCAAATATCTCAAAGGTAGCTTGCACAAGAAGAAGGATGATAAAATATTTAGCTTCTTTGAAAATTTTCCAACCTCTAACACTAAGATATATGCTCGTATTTATAGAATTTGAGCAAAATAGGTCATAAATATCTTCAAAAATGGACAGTTGGCCCATTCCCGCCTAGAACAGTGTTTCTCGTTATCGAGAGCCAGCCGACTCCCAATGTGGTACGGTCGGCTCCCAATGCTATCCCTTGTTCCATTGTTTTACACTCAATGTAGGGTGGTATAATAGTCAAAAATGAATTTACGGGGTAAGAATAGTATGAATATGAAAGGTTTAGGATGAAAAAAGGGCCTTGAGCTTCGTTCGCCGTTGAGAACTTGAATCACAATCAACACAACTTCATCATCGTGTGCACAGGACAAAGCATCCAAGTCTTGCGAGGTCAAAATGATGTGTCTCTGATTGCCCTCTTTGTGAGACCTCAAAGTCATGGAATGATGTGAGTGAATATCAAAGCCCGAGAGGCGAGCCATTTGGCGGTCGTAAGACTTGGGCAAGAAAACAAATCAAAACACAATTATCAAAGGTTGCACCCGAAGGTTCCTTATGTATCCCTTTGCAAGGAATCAAACTAGCGTAGTTCAAGGGCAAAGTATGCAAGAAACATAACTTATGATCATGCAATGAAACAAATGCAGTAAAACAAGACTGTAAATAACAAGCGACGAAACAATGCTATAAGCAAAAGCAAGTATGCAACGTTTAAATGAAAGCAAAACAACTCAAGTTGTGTCTCACACGAATAGAGGTGAATAGACAAACATTGGGACAAAGAGAGTGTAAACCAAACCATGTCCAGTGCAGGAAAGACACCAGCCTACCTACGTCCCACTCAGGAAAGGTGGAGGGCAATGCAAACACCGAGCGCACCCAAAGTTTAACCAAAGAACTCGAGATCCTAACGCGTCCCACGCAAAAAGGAGGAAAAGCGGCATGAATAGGCGAGGCACACTGTTATGTAACCAAGGAAAAACAATAATCCCAACGCATCTCATGCGAAAGGAGGAAAAGCGGTGTGAACAAGCAGGTGCACTCTTTGCTTTAACCGATGAAAACAATCCTAAGGCGTGCATGCGAAATGAGGAAAGGTTGGTGTGAACACCGGGGGCCGATGTTTTTAACCAATAAAACAATCCTAATGTGTCCCCGCGAAAGGAGAGAGGTTAGTGTGAACACGAAGGCGCTGATGTTTTTAAGCGATAAAAACAATACTAACGTCGCACACAAAAGGAGGAGAGGTTAGTGTGAACCTTTGGGTACTCGATTTTTAACCAATGAAAACAATCCTAAAGCATCGTGCGAAAGGAGGAGAGGTTGGTGTGAACACCGGGGGCGCCCAATGTTTTTAAGCGATGAAAACAATCCTAACGCGTCGCATGCGAAAGGAGGAGAGGTTGGTGTGAACACGGGGAGGCCCAATGTTTTTAACGGTGAAAACAATCCTAACCGTCGCGCGTGAAAGGAGGAGAGGTTTGTGTGAACAGGGGACGCCCGATGTTTTTAACCGATGAAAACAATCTAACGCGTTGCCGTGAAAGGAGATGAGGTTGGTGTGAACAGGGGGCGTAATGTTTTTAACCGATGAAAACAATCCTAACATTTCGCCGTGGGAGGAGGAGAGGTTGGTGTGAACAGGGGATGCTGATGTTTTTAAGCGATAAAAACAATCCTAACACGTCACATGCGGAAGGAGGAGAGGTGGTGTGAACAGGGGCGCCCGATGTTTTTAAGCGATGAAAACAATCCTAACATGTTGCAAGCGAAAGGAGGATAGGTGGATCAGCGAAGAAGCGGAACAAATAAACAACAAAAAGAAGACAATCCTAACGCGTCTCTTATTTGAAGGAGAGACTCAAATCAATGAAAAAAAACAATCGATTTTCCAAATGGAGTGAGATTATCTCATCCCTGGGAAGGCCTTGGACAACAAACAAGATAATAGTACAAAGCATGAACACGAGTAATTTAAAAAGAAACGCGCGAATCCAAATCCACGCTAGGATTAATGAATTTTTGGCGCAAGTTTGCCAATTTTAGCTTGAACAATGAAACACATTACAAATTCTCAAAACAACGAGATGATGGACCAAAGCAACAAAATAATTACGACCTCGAAACAACTTTTAAACAAAACAAAATACTAGCGCAAACTAATTAAGAAATCACCCAACTACGAATTAACAAAATTTGAACTAAACAACTTACAAATTTTAAACACCTATGGTTTAAACAAATCAAACGAGCAAAATACAAAAACTTTCCCTTTTTTCCTTTTCTCATTTCTTTTCTTCTCTCTGTTTTTTGCTTTTCATATATACTTTCTTGATTTTTCTCTTTCCTTTTTTTTTTTTTTTTTTTCTCTTTTTGCTTTTCTTTTCTTACCCCTTTTGCCTTTTTTCTTTTTCCTCTCCATTTTTTACAAACCAAAAGGAAACCCAACATTGAAACACACACTGAGACAAACAAAAACACACTAGGTCTGCATTTGGAGCCGGTCGGCACTCAACGAAGTATGGCCAGGCCTAAATAGTGCCGGCCAGCTCGTGATGGCAGCAAGGGCAGATTCGGCAAATGCCGCCCCCATGGTCGGTTTAAATCAAACCCAAACCCCCTTGCACACAACTCTATATCTAAAACAACTCCCTCTCTCTCTCTAAGCCCCCCTCTCTCTCTAGATTTTCCCTATTTTCGCAAAACCCAACAACCCTTGCGAAATTTTCTTTGAAAACCCTCTCATTCCTCTACATTTTGAACCGAACAAAATTTGATTTCATTGCGTTTTGGGATTTTCCCTTGGTTTTTCTTGCTTTCTCACATCTTTACCCACACTTTCCCTTCTTTCTCTTATTTTTTCACTTTCTCTTTATTTTCTCTCCCCTAGGGTTTGGGATTTTGGGGTTTTTCAGCTAATCTCACTCACCCACACATTTTTCTCCATTTTTTCCTTACTTTCGTCATTTTCCTCCACGACTAGGGTGAACTTCCCATCCTGACCCTATTATTGGCTAGGATTGGCGAAGACATCCTCTCTTGAGAGCCCAGAGCACTTGTCCATCGTTGCCTCCTGATGAAGTCATATTCTTTTATTGTTTGAGCATATTTGAATTTCTTTCAAAGTCTTGTAGATACTAACAACATTCCCATACCACGGTGATAGCCATAAGGATTAGAGGTTACGGGTCTATTTCTAGCCCGAACCGGTCTGAGAGGCTCCTGCGAGGTTCGCGCATTAGTTGGCGTGGCTAGTTTTGTGCCCTTCTGCTTAGAACTGGTGCAGATGAGGGCCAACCCATTTCTACATAAGGCCCTGGTGGAGCGTTGGTAGATTCTCATCGATCGGGGAGATAACTCTAACACCAAATTATTTTGTGATGTTCTCTGGCCTATGAGTCGTGGTTGGTGAGTTGATCCCTTTGATCGAGATATGGCATAGTGGAGGCCCAACTCCACCTTCCTTAGGCGATCCCAAACCTGCCGATCTGGGATGGTGAGAATGCAGTTGGTTCTTGGAGCATTTCTCTGACCTTCAGCCTACTACTTCGGAGGAGGTCGCCTAGTATGCTCGCGAATCTCTAATGTATCTCCTCGGTACTACCCTGTTTGCGAACAAGAAAAATATCGTGGGGCTTTATCTCTTGGGAGCACTGGTGCATCTGCGTGGTGGGGAGTGTATTTGGGGTGGTCCCGGCCTAGCCACCCTGTATTACTACATGAGTTCCGCCGCCCGCCGAAAAGCGGATTTACTCGACGGTTATTGGCGAGTTTGGGATTTACATTTCATACTTCTTTTTTCCTGTTTTGCTTTACATTTCCTGTTTATACACCTTGCTGCTTTGTTCATGCTTGCTTATCTACTTTCTTGTAGCTATGGGTTTACACATATTTCACCTCCCTTGCTCTGGTTCCAATACGACCACTTGAGTTGTCAGTACCCCTTTCTCGGTACTATAACTCTTAGTTTGAGCGTCGTTAGTAGCGTGGCTGAGATTTACATCACGCCCATACTCGCCCCTAAAAGTTTGGGCATGACCTAATCAAAACAGATATAAAACCGACCCCGGTCTTTTCCTTTTGGTTGTTGTATCCGAACTTATGTTCGGTAGATCCCATTGTTACCAAATTGTTGTTGTCATTCTTTAATTTCTTATTTTTGAGTTATAGGATGTGTTGGGCAGGTTTGTTCTGAGTTGGTTGGGTTTAGAAACCAAGTGTTGTTGTCGATTTTTGGACCTTATTTGGAAGCGAGAGTTGGTCGCTTCGGCGAGCTTTTGTTTGGTCCTTCGCTCGAGCGAGGTTTGGTCGCTCGGCGAGTTGAGTTTTGTAATGCGGTGGCTCGAGCAGTATTTCTTCGCTCGGCGAGATTGCGTCTAGCATAGAACACGAGAGCTGTGGTTTTGGCTCGGCGGCGAGTGTATGTTTTCGAGTTCTTCGCTCGAGCAAGGCTTTCTTGTATGCAGTCGCTCGGCGACCAATCCTTCCTTCGGCGAGCACAGGGTTTAAATACCCGGCCCGGTTTTTAAAAGCGTTTTTCACATTCTTTTGATCCTAAAACCCTAGTTCCGAGTTCTCTCTCCCTCCACTCACCTTCTCTCTTAGGTATCATCTAGTTTTAGGGTGTTTCTACCCTAGGCTTTTTATTAAAAAGATAGAGTGAGTCGTAAGCTTCATTTTAATCTGAGAGTTTGGCGGTTTGGAGCACTTTGGATTTTGGGTCATCATCTCCATCTTCTCCATTCGGGTTATTTACTTCGAGGTAGGGATTTCCTACTCCATATTATAGGTTTTGTTCTAAGTTGTGGTATTTTAATATGTTGGGAATTTAGTTGAATTCATGGAATTGAGGAATTTATTGATCAAATGGTGTAGTTGGTTAGTTTAATCACTCACCTATGAAAATGTTGGAATTATATTAGTTGATACATTTATTTCCTGTTTAGAAATAACTGTTTTGGGCTATCGCTAGAGGATAGTCGTGATTGTTGTAGACATTGCATGTGGATTAGGGAAAACTGAAACTAATCACATTGGTTAAGTCATTGATTTTATTTGTTGAATTATCTGAGAAAATCGTGTATTGATTGTGTGTTATATATGACAAGTGTTTAATACATTGTATATGCATTTTGTTTGGGAGGAGATAGGGGATGTACTCCACGGTTTAGGGGAAGATAGGGGATGGACCTCTAAACCGGATTTTGTTTGGAAGGAGACCCAGCCCCACACTTGGGCGTATAACAAAAACATTAATGAAAGACAACCAAAGCATGAGCCGAAAACCTAGCAAAACTTTACAAATACAGCTTGACTAAGTGCTGGACACCTTGAGGTTGACAAGAGAGAGACAAGCCTTAAGGGTTAGGATTGGCCTCCCGGTTGGTTACCTACATAAACAGACAAAATACAGAGTAAGCAAAACTCAGTGAATAATAGTACACAAGTAATGTAATGGTTAATTTGAATAATAGGGCATATAACTGCAGTGGCCTATGATTAACTACATTCTGTAATTATTTTCTAGAACGGCCATAGGCCCAGTTTTCTTAACAGAGTGGCTTTAAGCCTAGCAATGCGAAACGGCCTCGGGCCTAACATATCGTCTGATGATTGGCCATTGGCCCAGATAGATGTAATGGCCATTGGCCCAACAAATACAAAATAGTAGGCCTCTGGTCTGAACGACAATCGGCCCGGAAATAACAGAACGGCCATCGGCCCAGAAATAACAGAACGGCCATCGGCCCAGAAATACTTTCACATCGGCTTTAAGCCGAGTTCACATATGTATGGACTCAAGAGGTGGCTCGCTTTGCAGCACTTAGTTCCGTACAACACTTTGTTCCATACTAGAAATCATTAGGTTGTAAAGATCGAACAATGCATCTTATGTCATAACATAGCATAACCAGAACGGATAACCAGTACAGAATAACCTTAGTTCCTTAAGGATGCCATTATGGGATAGTGCACATAAATTTCTCATGACTTAGTTACCGATTAACACAGGTATCTCGCGTATAACAGAATAAGAATAACAACTATTACAAAGAGCACACAATAACGTTAAACCTTTGCATTCACATCGGAGGTTTTGAATGACCTCGGGTCCATATGTAACATAACAGAACTATTTCAAATTCATACGGATGCATATATCCCTCAGAAATATCCATACTCGTTGATTCCTAACTGAACGGCCTCAGGCCCATTAGTAGCAAAACGGTATGCTTTCATAATTACATTAAACCGTTATTCCAAAATGAACATAAGTTCTCTTTATTCATTAAGAAACGACATAATTTACTTACGAAGGATAGAATGTTAACATCAACTATTAATTAGAGTCATACAGAAGTATGCACCTTTGTTTAATTGTTCGTATACATTAACATAATTAGCCTGCAATGAACAGAGCACTAATGGTAATCGGTAGCTGTAAGTTACACTTACTACGATAGTGATATTACTCACCACTTATTCCTGTCAATAATTTACACAGTATTAATTCCCAAGGCAGAAACACAGTAGATATCATTCCTTTAAGCACATAATTCAGATCACCTTCTTCATAATAAAGTTATTCTCAATCGTGTTCATCTCGGAACCAATCCAGTATTAATAGTTCATATACAATTCTCTTACAGAGACATAGGCAGTTTACAGATCTCAGAATCGTACAAAGGTACGCGGATTTTCCAATCATTAACGTAATTAACTTACAAAGGATAGAGCTCTGATAATAAGAGTCATTAACAATAGGTAAATGTACAATTACAGTACTATTACTCACAGGGCTGTGGTGGAGCATTAGTCCTTCGAGTGTGTCCCGCATACATAACTCACTAATTAGGTCTTTTTCTTATTGTTTCGTTTCCGGACTCACTTCGTTTCGGATGTATTTACAGACATCGACAACATATCGAATATAAGTTTCAACAGTATGAGAGGGTCCAGCGCGTAAAACAGAGCGGACAAGCTATTCTAACATGGGCGCGTGCGCCGCGTCGGATGGCTCATGCGTCGGCGAAGGTCCCGCCGCGTGCCTTTTTCGATGTTTTCCGTCCAAATCTCCCCTATTTCTGCACGTGCGGCTGTGAGCCCCGCACATGCGGCAAGGCTTCCCGCACGTGCGGCTGTGAGCTCCGCACATGCAGTGATTCTCCCTATTTGTGCAGGCCGAAATCAAGCAAAAACCCAACTTGGTGGAAGCTCAAAATAGGCAAGTTATAGCATAAAAGTAAGGCTTAAAGTCACATAAAAATTGATCACAACCCTACTAAAGTTCTTAATCATTTTGATTTCATGATCATCATCACCACAATCTAATTTTTTTATGTTGTTAGTTAACATTGGTACATGAACAAGACATATATATCATCATATGAGTTTAATCATGGCAAACAAAGGATGAAATGTAATCCCTCCACATAACTCCAATTAATCTCCAAACTAAACAATTGATGAGTATAGTTTTCCAATTAAGTAAGCACCACACAACAAGCTTCAATCACAACTCTAGCTTTCCCAATTGAAGGGAATTCTTACACACATTCAAGAAAGAGCTTATGGAAAGTAATTCTTACATACCTTGGCCCAAATCTTTACAACCTCTCTCAATTCTTACTCTTCTCCCTTGAAGATCTTCTTCTCTTCCTCCCAAACCCTCTTTTCTTTCCCTCTCTCAAGAGATTTGTATAAGACTCTAAATCCCATATGTAAAGGCACACATAGACAAAAATCAATCAGTTTAATCATCCCAAATCAAAGTTTTATAAAAATGCTCATTATTACCTAAAAATTAAGCTGATCACAAATATAGAATCAATTTCAGGTAATTAAGCCTCTAAGGCTTCCACTTTCTGATTCGAACATTGTAATTGCAACAGATATTACTCTCATTAAACATATATGAACTTATTATCATAAGATTTGCTCAATTTAAATTAGTTTTAGATGCAATTTCTGGCGGCGTAAATCATAAAATATGGGCCGAAAGAATACCAGAAAACATGTACGAGGGTCGGGTTATTACAATTTCCCTCGCCGCTTCTTCGACACCGTCACTGCAGATCGGGTAACAATACTAGCCTTTAACTTTTACATACTGTATGCATATTACACTGTTTCCATATTATTGTTCCATACTGCACCGTCACTCTTAGACCAAGCTGCACTGTTATCCTCATACTGTTGTTGCCATATTGCATTGTTATCTACATACTATTGTTTGTATACTGCTCGGACCTTTGATATCTGGCACCTTCTTCCACAGGTTGACTGGCACCCCTGGGCTGGTATCCCTCAGGCTTCGAGGGTGATTTATGCTGCTGTATGGAAGGCCTCTACCATGTAGATCCTTTTCGAGAGCCCTTTTAGGAGGGCATATTACTTGGGGTAGCAATTCCTTCGCCAGACCAGAGGCCAGGCTAATCCCGATGTTTCACATCCTCTTCCTCCCAGTATGAGGATTGCCAATAATCTTCATAACGGACCTCTGCTAGATCACTTAATGTAGGGAGAGGATGGCGACAGATACCATGAGGCCGGCGATTTCGCTACATTCTTACAAACTTGGGTGATGGCGCCTCTTACTAGGGGTGTGGCCCGTGTAGTTCTTGAGTACATCGCCATCTTTGGAGGTGCCCACTATCGTGGCAGTGTCTTGCCTAAGGCATTTGCTCCTATTCCTGAGCTTTCTACGATGCCTATCGAGGTCATATACATGCATCCGGATGGAGTGCTTGGCAGTCCCTCTTGAGCATATCGAGAGAGGACGCAAGCTAGTGATCGTTCTTAGCATCGGCGGTACACACTTCTTTATACTACGCTCCTTGCACTTCATTTTTCTTGCCTCTGCTTTTCTGTTCATTGTACCTTGTTATCTCATCCCTTTGTTCCCAAATTCTCTTCTTTTTGTACGTATCCGCGGCGTATACTGATGACCTCCACCGGACGATTGACCAATTGCTCCTCATAGTGTGGAGGAGACAAACCGCTCTGGCTACTCACGGGATTGAGGTACTCTTTATCACTAGTTCACTATTGTTGCCATACTGTCTATACTCCTGTTAGTCCATATTGACACCTATAATCTTTTTCAACTCAGTCGGCTACCAGACTTTCATCACGCCCCAAACTCGCCCCTAAAAGTTTGGGCATGACCCGTTCGAAAACGAACACTTAACCTGTTGTAAATACCATACGGGGCCTCATCGGAAGCATAAAGTAAGAAAATAACTATACATAAAAAAAAAAATCCATTGAGCTACATCTACATGCCAGGACCTCTTATACATCACATTCATCATGGAAAATAGATAAAGCTCCAAACCATATTTTGTAGCCTCGGTGATAAACAACCATACGTACAGACCCAGCCCGATTATTGGGCTTATACAAAAATCATTGAAGTTCTACGTCTTCAACCTTAAATGGGTAATCAAAATTAAGCCAACATTTCAATAGATTTTACAAAATAAATGGCTTTGCGATTACTGAACCCACGAAGGTTGACAAAAGAAAGCGGGTGTCATGACTAGGGTGACCACGATTGGTTACCTCTGACGGACATTAAGCGAGTGAGCCAAGCTCAGTGAATAGTAATACATAAATAAAACGATGCTTAACTTGAAACATAACACATAGCAATGCATATAAAGATGTAGAGTTTACATAATTAGTCTGATTCTGTGCTAAGTACATAACAGCCTTAGGTTCAATCTTGCAACATAAACATGGAGGCTATAAGCCCTTGAAACTTGGTGGCACGAGGCCCTTGAAACATATGGCATAAAGCCCTTGTAACATATGGCACTAAGGCCCTTGAAACATATGGCATAAAGCCCTTGTAACATATGACACTAAGGTCCTTGAAACATATGGCATAAAGCCCTTGTAAAGTTGGCATGAAGCCCTTGAAAGATTGGCATTAAGCCCTTGAAAAGTTGGCATGAAAGCCCTTGAAAGATTGGCATTAAGCCCTTGAAAAGTTGGCATGAAAGCCCTTGAAAAGTTGGCATTGAGCCCTTGAAAAGTTGGCATGAAGCCCTTGAAAGATTGGCATTAAGCTCTTGAAAAGTTGGCATGAAAGCCCTTGAAAAGTTGGCATTGAGCCCTTGAAAAGTTGGCATGAAGCCCTTGAAAGATTGGCATTAAGCCCTTGAAAAGTTGGCATGAAACCCTTGATACAAAGAACTTGTAACATCCTTGAACTTGTAACATACATGAACTTGTAACAGACTTAAACTTGTAACATACATAAACTTGTAACAACATAAGCGGTAACATACATAAGCTTGTAACAGACTTAAACGTGTAACATATACTTGAAACATACCTGAACATACTTGAACTTGTAACATACTGGAAACATGCCTGAAACATACTTGAACATCATTCATTAATTCAAACGGAACATATCATAACTAGAGCATTTCTTGTTGTATCATGTCATTATCGTACGCTTAACAATGAGAGACTAATTCACATTCTCATGAGGATCACACAATGATGCTAAACTTTGCACTTATAACGTGGATTCTGGATAACTTCCCATTCATAAGCAACATAGCAAAATAACTTCAATTCATCTAGATACACATAGCTACTCTCATATTTACTCAGAATCCATTCTTCAAGAATGAACATAAATTCTTTTGGGTAAATGACTTACCTTACGTGCTCTATTAATCAATAGCATACACCTTTGTTTCATCATTCTCATATGTTAACATAGTTGCCTTGCCTTGTATTTATGAGTCCTAATGGTAATCGTTACATCATTCCCATGAGTTGACATAATTAACGTAAAGTTAACAGGATATTCTTGATAATTAGTAACGAAAGTAAGTACATTTTCATTAGGTTATAGATGACTTTATTCGTTTCACAATTTCACAGTTCGGTCCTTGGCTTGAGGGGTTCACACATTCACAATAGCCTTTGGGTTTCATAGATTTACAACTTATCATATTGGCCTTGACCCTTTGGATTCTAAGTTCACAAGTTTGGCCCTTGGCCTCATAGCTTCATAAGTCACAAGTCCCTTGGCCACATAGGTTTGATCTTCACAAGTTCTTTTGATGTTTTCATAATTTCATAATATTTCTCACATAACATACATAACTTCATAAACTCTTTTGAAGTTTACGTAATGTCACGTGTTTCTCACATAGCATACATAACATTTATGTCAACATAATTCTTACGACGAAGATTAACATCAATAATGATAAACGGTTAAAGGTACATCGAAGTACTACTACTCACAGTGATCGGTTCTCGGTGGTAATGGTATAATGTCCTCGTCTCGACCTATAATTACAGTGCACAACACATAACATGAAATTATACTCGATCCTTTACTTATTCTCTTTGATCATTCAATCAATTAGCCATGGTGGTACCAAGCTCATTATTCTCTAATAAGTTGTAATCCATGTCTTAGAAAACAGGAGAAATCAATGGGAAATGGTTTAGGTGAAGAAATGGTACAAAACTAATTGACATAACGTGAACAGTCATCACTAATTAGGGTATAACTTTTTTTTTATTTAGAATTTGGGAGTGAGACTAGTGTCATTGGAAACTAGACTTAGGGCTTGATTTTAGGCTCAAGAATCACTCAAAGCGGAGTCCGGATGCAAAAGATATGCCTATTCAAAATCGGTATTTGGAGAATTTGTCTCTCCCGCGTCTTTGGTGAAACGATTACGCACGTGCGATACTGGATAATGCTTGATCCGAAAATGGCTGAAATTTTGGGACTTCTCATTTTCAAAAATCAAACCTTAATTACATGTAAATCAAAGCCCAAAACCCTTTAATACATGACCAATTTCATATTATTATTCTTCATCAAACACCATAATCTCAAAATAAACAAATTTAATGATTTTACTTCTTCAATCAAGGAATTCTTAGAAAATCAAGGTTCATGGGTTCAAAGCTCACATCTTCTATATCAATCCATGATTTCAAGTAGTAAATGGATTCTATACAAGGTTAGTAATTAGAGCCACATACCTTACCCAAACCTTTGTTCTTCCCTTAGTCTCTTCAATTTTCCCAAGCTTTTGGGTGATCTTTCCTCTCTCTTCTATCTTCTTCAACTATCTTCAAGCTTCCATGGATGTTGAATTCCTTAGGGAGAAGCTTTGCCCCTTCTCTCTCTCCCTCTCTCTCTCTCTCAAGGTTCTCCTTCCCCTTTCTCTAGATATTTTTTATTTTTTGTTTGGTTCAAATAGATGAGTTCAACAACTCATAAGGCATATATGTATATATAAAAGCTTCCCACAAATAGGAAGGGCCAAACACGCCCTTTAATCGCAAGAAAATCACATTTCAATTAAACTTCCCAGATAACTCTAAAAATTATGCTGATCATAAATATGTCCCCTGTTCCGGTATCTAAAGTCTTTAAGGCCGTTAATTTGCAGTATAAAGTTAATCAGCCAAACGTCCATTAACGAATCAGACAATTTAGATTTCAAATTAATATTCCCAAATAATTCCAAAAATTCCCATTAACATATCCAAGTACTCAATTTTGATTTTTGAACCCATAAAGGTCGGTAATTTCCATTTTAAGTCCGTAACTCAACTGATAATGCTTCAATTCTAATAGATATAATTAAATTAAACCACATCATTTCATAGGGAAAGAAAGATGATTTCTTATACACATTTTGGGGTCATTATAGGACCTCCTCCAACTGGGAAGATAGGGAGATGGGGCCCAGTGAGAGGCCAAGGATGGGCTGATCGGGGGAAAGGCCAAGCAAGGCAACGCTCACCTTTTGAGAAGTCCTTTGATGGATCTACGATCTTCGAGGACGAGGGAGAGGAGGTCAACTTGTAGTATAGCAGCCCCAGTGATGATAGTGACACACCTCCTCCTGACCAAGGAGGAAGAGGGCTAGGATGGGTTGATGATTCACTTTTTTTTTTTTTTGCTTTGTAGCTAAGAACTATGTAACCAGATAGACCTGTGCATTTTGTTTTTAAAGACTTTTCTTTTGTTTTTGTTTGTATAAAACAATGATCGGGAGCGAACCCTCTAGTTATGAAAAGAATATTTTCCTCTTGCACGGTGTGAGATGTGATGAATGAATGGCACCGACACGATAATCTTTTACATGACTATTAACAAATGTGAATGCTTGCTCTTGAATTGATTCCTGAATTGGATAACAACTTACAACCGGTCAAAATACAAAATACAACTCGATGACAGAAAAATAAAATGAAAACAACCTAAAAACACTAAACAACACTTGATACAAGACAAGACAAGACTTAAAACACAGCTCCAGTACGCCAAGGTGAGGACCTGCCCTCTCTGCAAGTACTTTGATCTGGGCAGTTATTCAGAGTCGACTACTCCCAATGAAAGCTGACTGGCTCTAAAAGTGATGTCGGTCAGTGCATTGCAGCTGTCATACACTCCTTCTTCTCAAAACCTTTAAAAAGTGATCCCAAGCCGTTTTCCTGGCAGAACAACAAAATTTTGATATTTTTCTCTCAAAATGGAGATTATTCTCAACAATAGGCTCTGAGACTGGATTGTCACTCTAGACGGCTCGAAAAAGGTGAATTTTCGTGGTTTGGGCCTAAATGCTCAAGTTAACTCAAGAATTGCTCAAGTTGGAGAATTGCTCAAGAAGCTTGAAGATCTTGGAGTTTAACTCAAGAATTAACTAGAATTTGGAAGATTGAAGCTCCTAGGTGAGTAATTGAACATTGATTCATCAGTTTGAACTTGTGATTTTGTGAATTCAAGATTAAATGGTAATCAAGAACATGAGTTGTGTTGACTATGATGAAATTGAAGTTTATATGCATATGCGTGTTTATAATTGCCATGAATTTGAATGATCTAGCATAAGGCATGGTGAACATGATGAATTGGGCACCAAATTTCACATGCATGCATAATTTTCATGAGTTTCATGATTATGGGTACCATTTATACCATTTGAAACAAGATTGGAGTCAAAAGTTAACATGCATGTATAATTCATGAAGATATGGAGTTGTATGAAGTAAGAATGCATGGGTTTTGATCATACAAGAGAAATGTGGATTAATTTGACAATTAGATCATGATTTTGAACAATTTGCCTCATGTTGTTTACATCCTTATGATATATAATGTGTTTCCACGTTTTTGAACCAAAAACATGAATTTTGGGCCTTTGAATGTCAAGTTTGAGCCTCAAGAACAATTCTGGAAATTCCAGAATTTGGCATGTCCTTCGGCGGGAAGATGCCTTTCGGCGTGAATTGTTAGTTCCTAGAACTTTGCGGACATTAATGTACGCTTGAGCGGCAAGCCACGTTGTTTGAATTTCAACTCGAGCGTCCGAAGTCAAGCTCGAGCGTAAAAATGAGGCAACCAGTACTTTTGTAAACCTAATAGGTCCGCTCGAGCGGCGGAAACCACGCTCGAGCGGGAAGCCCTGTTTCAAAAATTTTGAAAAGTTGATTTAAGTTTTGTTTTCTGTTCTCTTTCATTTCTAAGTACTCTTAGGCATGCATTGAACATTATAGATGAGTTAAAAAGGATAAGAAAGAAGCCCAAGAGGGATATATGAATTAAGAACGGATTGAATCATTTGTAACCCATATATGTGTTATGTATTATGTAGGGTCGAGCACAAGGACGAATCCACCAGCAGAACACTGTGAGTAATATCTTAGTAAAGATATTTCGAAGTATGTTATTTGTCCCATTGCTTATTTCTAATTGAACTGCATAAGTCTATTAATTTGAATTATGGACAAATATTTGTTGCACCGAATAATTCGGTGAAAGGCCGTCGGATATGAATGATTGGGCCATAGGCTGTCGAACACGAATAATTGGGCGAAAGGCCGTCGGATATGAATGATTGGGTCGTAGGCCGTCGGACATGAATAATTGGGCCAAAGGCCGTCGGATATGAACGATTGGGGCATAGGCCGTCGGGCATGAACGAATGGGCCAAAGGCCATCGGAAATGAATGGATAAAGCCGGAGGCCATTTGATCGATCTAGATCGTAGTCACTTGATCGCCAAGTAGAAACATGAATTAGGCCGAAGGCCGTCTGATGTATTTGTTTTAAACACCGTTCATGTACATCATTTATTTGATATTATTCACTGGGCTTTCGCTTACTCTCATTCATGTATCTATAGGTGAGCCAAGCAATGTCCAAACCCAGCCTCAGTGAAGTATGTGGGAGACAGTCCGAGTTTTGAGGAGTCAGCCCTCACGTCTCACGCACGAGACTTGTTTTCGCCCCTTTTGCCCCTTTTGTATATTTTGCTATGTTTGGCGAAAACGTTGAATTTCCGTTGTATATAAGTTTTGTTTGGCTGACTGTGTAACTTAAAGTTCCTGGATAAAGATTAACTTTGGGAATATGTGTGAGTTATTATAAAATGTTCGTGGAATGATTTTACCATATCATGTAAGCACAGCTCTATGGACGAAGTTTTAAGTTTGCTTCCATTTCGGTCCCTTAACTCTGTTGATATATGTTTTATTTGGTTTGAGGCCGTAGGTAATATCATGATTACTGGCCGGTTATGTCCTTAACCCATGGAGGCAGGTTCAGGTCATGACAGAGTGGTATCAGAGCACGAGTTAATAATTCACACACTTGTCCAAAAGAGAAATAAGCATCTAGAAAAGATATAGGATGCATTCATGTGATAAGTAGGAATTTGTAAACATTAAGAATGTGCTTAAATGCTTCGAGATAAATGATTATGTGCTATATGTTTGCGATTTACTTGGATTGCAATTATTTGAATATGTACGCTCCTTAGTATATGCATACTTGTGAAACTTTTATATAAAGAGTAATGCAAGTCTAATCAGATGGTGAGAACAAGAGGTGATGAAATAGAGGAGTCTTCTACCACTAGAATGGATAGGATGAAAAGATTGATACAGGAATGACAGAGACATTGAGGCAGCAACAACAATGGCAATAGCCACACCCTCCACCTCCTCCTCCCATACCACCTATTCAAGATCCTCATAATGATGACCGAATAATAGCTCTCACCAAATAATTTAAGAAAATGAAACCGCCACAGTTTCATGGGGGATTGGATCTGTTAAAGGCAGAAGCGTGGGTCCTTGGAATAGAAAAGTTATTCGAAGTGTTTCCTTGCCTAGAAATGCAGAAAGTACTGCTAGCCACTTTCACTCTTGAAAATGAGGCCAGAAGGTGGTGGATGTTAATGCGTGAAAACAACAAGGATATTGGTTGGGCCCGATTCTTAGAAATATTATATGACAAATATTTTCCACAGTGTATTAGTGACAGAAAGGTGTCAGAGTTCATGGAACTTAAATAGAACATCATGACAGTGTGGAGTATGAGGCCAAGTTCACTGAATTGGTCAGGTTTGCACCACATGTGGTCGATACCGACTACAAGAAAGCGAGACATTTTGAAGGAGGGCTTCGAGATGATATCCTAGAGAAGGTAAATGTTCTCAAGCTGGAAACCTACATTGAGGTGTTGGACCGGGCCATAATATCAAAAGCTAACATAGCCAGACAGACTAAATCAACAACTGACTGGAAGGGTTGTAAAAGGCAAGGCTTCTTTTCGAAGAAGAAATTTTCAAAGAAGCAAAATACGGGCTCCTCAAGTACTACTAAATCTTCGAGATACATCGATATGCAATATTTGTAGTAAAAGGCATCGTGGGGTTTGTTACCGTGTGTTAGGAGCTTGTTTTAAGTGCAGAAAAATAAGGCATATGGCCAGAGATTGTAATCAGAATGACGGGAAATTAGTTGTTAGCTCCACTACATCAATCCCAAAACTAGGAAATACTATGAGATCTACTACCAGGAGATCTTAGTGAGATAAGGGAGAGTTTTTGCTTGTTTAGGTGATACGGAATGCTAACGCCGTTGTCTCGGTACTATCTCTATATGTAATCAAGATGATTTTGTATTAATTGACTCAGGATCAACACACTCTTTCGTAACTTAGCATTTGCATCTAGGTGAGTAGACCTCTAGAATCATTGCCATACTTGCTATGTGTATCTGTTCCATCCGGGGAATCTGCGTTATGTGAATCTATATATCGGTTTTGTGACATGCGTATTGGGAATGCTATTCTGTATGTGGATTTGTTGCCCCTGAACTTTAGACATTTTGATATAATTCTAGGCATGGATTGGTTAACCAAATATTGTGCCATCATTGATTGTGTAACGAAACGGGTTGTGTTTAAACCACCAGAATAGGAAGAAATTGTGTTTGTGGGTAATGGGGTAGTGCCTCCACATTTTGATATCTGCAATGAAAGCATGTAAATTAATCAGGAAGGATGCAAGGATTATTTGTGTTATGTGCTATCTAAGCAAGGTGTGATATTGAATTGAGTAGTATCCCTATTGTTAGCGAATTTCCAAATGTATTCCCAGATGAATTGCCAGGGGAATTAGTGGACAGGGAGATAGAGTTTACTATTGAAGTTGTGCCAGGCACCCAGCCTATCTCTAAAACTCCCTACAGGATGGCTACTGCTAAAATGAAAGAATTAAAATAATAGTTGCAAGACCTGCTTGACAAAGGGTTTATTCGACCTAGTACTTCACCATGGGGTGCACTAGTGTTGTTTGTGAAAAAGAAAGATGGAACCTTGCGATTTTGTGTTGACTATCAAGAACTGAACAAGGTAATAATAAAGAATAAATATCCCTTACCTCGTATTGATGACCTGTTTGATCAGTTGCAGGGATCACGAGTGTTCTCCAAAATTGATTTGAGGTCCGGGTATCATCAGTTGAAAGTAAAAGCTAAAGATGTTGAGAAAACCGCGTTCCAGACAAGGTATGGCCATTATGAATTTCTTGCTATTCCATTTGGTGTGACTAATGCTCCTACAGCGTTTATGAACTTAATGAACCGAATTTTTAAGACCTACCTTGATGAATTTGTTGTGGTTTTTATTGATGATATTCTGATATACTCAAAGAATAGACTTGAACATAAACAACATCTGATGACTGCTTTGCAAGCACTCAGAGAAAAGAAATAATTTGCCAAACTAAAGAAATGTGAATTTTGGTTGGATGAAGTTGTCTTCTTAGGGCATGTTATCAACAAGAACGGAATTTCAGTGGACCCACAAGAAATCCCGCAGAAAGTAGAGGCAATTGTGAATTGGCCTACTGCGACAAATGCAATAGAGGTTCGCAGTTTCATGGGCTTATTTGGGTACTACAGAGATTTGTGAAGGACTTTTCAAAAATAGCGATGCCTCTTACCTAAGCGACACACAAAGGCAACCATTTGAATGGAATGACAAAAGAGAATTTGCCTTTCATGAATTGAAAATGAGGCCGACCCTTTGCACGGTTTTGACACTATCATCAGTCACGGAAAACTTTGTGATTTTCGGTGATGCATCTTATAAAGGTTTAGGTTGTGTATTAATCACGAGAATGGAAGGGTGATTGCACACACCTCCGGCAGTTGAGGCCACACGAAAAGAACTACCCAACACATGATTTAGAGTTGGTCGGTTGTATTTGCTTTGAAAATCTAAGCGGCATTACTTGTATGGGGCAAAGTGTGAAGTCTATCTGAGATCACAAGAGCTTAAAATACTTCTTTACATAGAAAGAGTTAAATATCTGGCGAGAAGATGGCTCAAATTGATAAAGACTATGACCTTGAGATTGATATCACCACAGGAAAACCAATACGATTCTTGATGCCTTGAGCGAAAAATCGATGGGAAATTTGGCTTGCTTACTTGAGCAGAAGGAAATTTTCAGATTTTGAGAAGTTCGAGATAGAAGTGGTGTTGTGTGAACAGGGCGGATTGATAGCCGCTATTTTAGCTGAACCAACAATAATTACCGAAATTAAACAAAGGCAAAAGGATGATGAATTCCTCAAGAAAGTAATCGATGAATTTGAGACAAGTCCAAAAACAGAGTTCAGCATTGACAATGAAGTGTTGAGATTTCGAAACCGAATGTGTGCCCTAGATGTTTTGGAACTAAAGAAGAGAATTCTAGATGAGGCCCACAAATCAGTATTTGCTATGCATCCGGGTAATAACAAAATGTATCGAGATTTGAAACAAAGCTATTGGTGGCCTAAGATGAAGAAAGAGATTGTAGAATATGTGTCCAAGTGCCTCCAATGTCAGCAAGTCAAAGCGAACATCGAAGCAGGCGGTCTACTTGACCTCTCCTATTCCGAGTGGAAATGAGAGCATGTGACTATGGACTTTGTTGTTGGTCTACCTTGAACCTCTCGAGGTATGGACTCGATTTGGGTTGTAGTCGATAGACTGACTAAATCTGCACATTTTCTGCCTGTTAGAACTACATTTGATGCTTATAGATTGGCTACCATATATGTTGATGAGATTGTTTGTTTACACGGGGTTCCGGTATCAATTGTCTCGGATAGAGATCCGAAATTTGTGTCTAGGTTGTGGAAAAGTTTGCAAAAGCTATGGAAGCAATTGAGGTTTAGTCTGCATTCCACCCTGAGACGGCGGGCAATCAGAACGGACAATATAGACCGTGGAAGATATGCTTCGGATGTATGTTTTGGATTTCCAAGGGAGTTGGGAAGATTATTTGCCACTAGCAGAGTTTGCATACAATAACAACTTCCACTCCAGCATTGGTATGGCACCATACGAGGCTTTGTATGGTAGAAGGTGTAAATCACTGATTTGTCGGACAGAGGTCGGAGATAAGGCTTTACTTGGGCCTGAAATTGTACAAGACACTTTTGAGAAGATCAAAATTATTCAACAAAGGTTCAAAACAGCTTAGAGTCGACAAAAGAATTATGCAGATATTCGAAGAAGACCTCTTGAATATGAGGTTGGTGACCATGTATTTATTCGTACGACGCCGATGAAGGGCCAAGTAAGATTTGGAAAGAAAGGTAAATTGTCGCCCCGTTACATTGGGCCATTCCAAATTCTAGAAAGGCTTGGTCCTGTTGCCTATCGAGTTGCTTTGCCACCAGGGTTCGAACAAATGCACAACGTATTCCACGTATCAATGTTGAGGGTTATCTTTGAGATCCATTTCATGTAATTGATTATCACGGGTAGCTCTTGATGAAAATATGGAGTCTGCGAGAATGGCCGGAACGAATCATTGACCGGCTAGTGAAACAATTGAGAAGCAAATCCATCCCGATGGTAAAAGTAGAATGGAAAGAACACTATGGGATGGACGCTACATGGGAAAAAGAGGATGAAATGCAACTGCGCTATCCACATTTGTTTCCCGACGAAGGTAAAATAAGTTTAGAGGACCAAACTTCATAAAGGAGGGAAGACTGTGATAACCCTGCTCCGTATTATGCTAATTAGTCTTAATTATGATTGTGAGTATGTGGTTGGTATGATTTTGGATGCCATTTTGTAACAACCCTCACCACTGTTTACTAATAACAGTACTGACTAGTGCTAATCTATGATTAAGCATGTTAATTGGTGATTAAATGAAATCTGAATTAATTACATGAACATATGGTGTTATTTGCATGTCTATCTGTTTGTCGTTTAAATGATATGTTCGTGTTTTATGCTTAAAACTGCGAATTGAAGGCCTTATCGGCAGCCGAATCTGAAATTGGTTAATGTTTTATGCTCGTTAGAATTTATGCAATTTTATGGTATATTTAATTGAAATGTGATTTGGTATGATTAAACTAGATTTAATAATGTTAAACTTCATAAGTTGGCCTTATTCACCCTTTTGCCACTTACTGGACTTTCATGAGCTTTTATTTGATCTCCATGTGTTAGCATTTCAACATTTCCTCAGCCATTTTTCTTAGACTAAACCGACTAAGAGTGAGAGTGAGAGACGAATTGAGTTCCATCTTGTGAATTGCTTAGTGAATTAAAGAAATTGAAGGTTGATTTCATAGTTGAGCTTCCTACACTTAATATTCAAGGTCTAAGGTAGAGAATCCACCTTCGTAAACTTGTCTTTAAGTTAGTTCTTGCTTAATTCTTGTTATATTGAAGATTGGAGTCAAAATTAGCTTAATGTGTTGAATTATAGCATAAATCATGCATGCATGTTGCCATTCTTGAGTTTTGAGAATTTTTGTCCGTGGAATTCCACATGCATGCTCATATTATAGTTCTAGTCCATGAATTCCCCATGTCTTTGAAAGGATTGGCTCATTGGAGCAAGTGATTGAAGCTTTGAATTGGTTTAAACTCATGCATGTCACATTTGAAGTATGTTCTTGAACTTTGGTTTGAAATTGAATTTAATTGAACTACCTTTGGGCTTTGATTTCTCAAATTGATCTTTCAAACATGTTATATTATGAGTTTACAAGAGTTTTCTAGAAAATTGGCCCAAGAGGATCGAATTTGGTGTTTTAAAACTTGGTTTTAAGCTTGAGGTTCGAATCTGGAATTTCCAGAATTTGGACTTCCGCAGCCAGAGATTCTTGGCGCTCGGCGGAAAATCGTGTTCAACACTTTGCATTGTTTCTGATGCTCGGCGGAAGAATGTGCGCTCTAGCGGGGACTGAGTCCTGCCTCGAGCGGGGATCGAGCGCCCATCGAGCGTGATTTTCACACATCCAGTACTTTTGTCCTGTTTTGCAGACCGATCGAGTGGGAAAGTTTATGCTCGAGCAGAGTCTTTTGTTTGCTTGACCGCTCGAGCGAAATCCACCTTTCGGCGGGACTTCTATTTTCTGAAAATCTTGAAAATATTTTCAAAGTGCATCTTTCCATCCTCATTCCATCCTAGGCATCCTTAGGCCTAGTTTAAGGCATCTTAATGAGGATATTGATGTAGAACCACACCGAGTCAAATTAGGGATTAAGTCATTGTTTCCCAACTGTGTAATTTAGTGTGTGTTCATCCTGTAACTGTGTAGGGTTGGCATCCGGGGCGCTCTAGCTTATCAGTAGCCCGAGCTCGAGTAACAATGTTGTAAAGATACGTTCAAAAATGATTATCTTGAACAATTGGTATCTTGTTTCAAATGATCTTTATTCTTGAATGAATGATGTCCTAATTATGAGCTATTGTGGCATCCTTAGCAACCTCATTCTTGTCTTGTCTTTGCTCTTGTCACGAGAGATCTTTGTCGGTTCCCATGTTGGAACCACTCATTTCTTGATATGATGGCCATCAATATTTATTGATGCTGTTTAGACCTCTGTCTTGTTTTACTATTGGGTGTACCACATATATTTGCTATGACTAAATAAGCATTATCTTGATTGAAATGACTGTTTTCCATACTGAAAGGACATTCATTCTTAACCTCTTTACGCATATGTTATTCACTGGGCTTTAACTCACTGCTTCTATATATATGTAGGTGTACAAGCACCGGACCGTTGCTAGGAGCGTCGGGATAAACTCCAGTTTTGTCAAGCCAACCTTTGTGCCTCACTTTGAGGTTCAGGCTATTCAAGTGAAATTTGCTTGGGGTGTTTTAGATTTCTCCTTTTGGCTCTGTTTGTTTATGGTGCATATAAATGAATGTTTTTATCTTATCTTTGTTCTAACAGGATTGGGTCCACATCTGAATGATTGTATATGTATGTAAATCTTGTTTTTGTTACGGATGCATATATGTTATGAAAAGTCTTTTTGCATATAGTATCCTGACTCATTGGACATCTTTTAATTCTTGTTTTGGCTTCCATTGACACATACTACTGTATTCTTGTATTCTTGTTAGGAGCCTTCGGTAATCTTTGATTCTTGGCGATTCTGATGCTAAACCGATAAGGGCGGGTTTGGGTCGTGACACATTTATATGATTATATGTGGTTTTGAATTTCTATCTGTTCACCGTAGGAAAATCTGTTCAACTTACTGTTGTAAACTAAAAATTGAAGGCCTTATCGGCCACAGAAACTAAAATTGACTATGCCATTGTGATTGGTGTAATTTTTAGAGCCTATGGTGAAATTTAATTGAAAATTTATTCGAATCAAAATAATTAGATTCAGAACGATTAATTAAGCACCATTGCTTAGCCTTAATCAAATTCGATTAGCCAAGTCTATAAATAGGCTTATATACACTCCAATCCCCCTCTTTTCAACTCATTTTGCTGAGATTACACTCTAGAGCGAGAGAGTGTGCCGGTTAGAGAGAGAGAGAGAGAGAGGGAGCTCAAGTTAGAGAATTGCTCAAGAAGCTTGAAGATCTTGGAGTTTAACTCAAGAATTAACTAGAATTTGGAAGATTGAATCTCCTAGGTGAGTAATTGAACATTGATTCATCAGTTTGAACTTGTGATTTTGTGAATTCAAGATTAAATGGTAATCAAGAACATGAGTTGTGTTGATTATGATGAAATTGAAGTTTATATGCACATGCATGTTTAGAATTGCCATGAATTTGAATGATCTAGCATAAGGCATGGTGAACATGATGAATTGGGCACCAAATTTCACATGCATGCATAATTTTCATGAGTTTCATGATTATGGGTACCATTTATACAATTTGAAACAAGATCGGAGTCAAAAGTTAACATGCATGTATAATTCATGAAGATATGGAGTTGTATGAAATGAGAATGCATGGGTTTTGATCATACAAGAGAAATGTGGATTAATTCGAGAATTAGATCATGATTTTGAACAATTTGCCTCATGTTGTTTATATCCTTATGATATATAATGTGTTTCCACGTTTTTGAACCAAAAACATGAATTTTGGGCCTTTGAATGTCAAGTTTGAGCCTCAAGAACAATTCTAGAAATTCCAGAATTTGGCATACCCGCTCAAGCGGGGGAAGGTCCGCTCGAGCGTGAATTGTTAGTTCCCAGAACTTTTGCAGACATTGATGTACGCTTGAGCGGGGAGATTCACGCTTGAGCGCCAAGCTACGTAGTTTGAATTTCAGCTCGAGCGTCCGAAGTCAAGCTCGAGTGTAAAAATGAGGCAACCAGTACTTTTGTAAACCTAACGGGTCCGCTCGAGCAGCGGAAACCACTCTCGAGCGGGAAGCCCTGTTTCAGAAATTTTGAAAAGTTGATTCAAGTTTTGTTTTCCGTTCTCTTTCATTTCTAAGTACTCTTAGGCATGCATTGAACATTATAAATGAGTTAAAATGGATAAGAAAGAAGCCTAAGAGGGATATATGAATTAAGAACGGATTGAATCGTTTGTGAACCATATATGTGTTATGTATTATGTAGGGTCGAGCACAAGGACAAATCCACCAGCAGAACACTGTGAGTAATATCTTAGTAAAGATATTTTGAAGTATGTTATTTGTGCAATTGCTTATTTCTAATTGAACTTCATAAGTCTGTTAATTTGAATTATGGACAAATATTTGTTGCACCGAATAATTGGGCCAAAGGCCGTCGGATATGAATGATTGGGCCATAGGCCATCAGACATGAATAATTGGGCCAAAGGCCTTCAAATATGAATGATTGGGCCATAGGGCATCGGACATGAATAATTGGGCCAAAGGCCTTCAGATATGAATGATTGGGCCATAGGGCATCGGACATGAATAATTGGGCCAAAGGCTGTCGGATATGAACGAATGGGCCAAAGGTCGTCGGAAATGAATGGATTGGGCCCGAGGTTGTTTGATACGTCTGGATCTGTAGTCACTTGATACGCTAAGTAGAAATATGAATTAGGCCCAAGGCCGTCTGATGTATTTGTTTTAAACACCGTTCATGTACCTCATTTATTTGATATTATTCACTGGGCTTTCGCTTACTCTCATTCATGTATCTATAGGTGAGCCAAGCAATGTCCAAACCCAGCCTCAGTGAAGTATGTGAGAGACAATGCGAGTTTTGTGGAGTCAGCCCTCACGTCTCACACATGAGACTTGTTTTCGCCCCTTTTGCCCCTTTTGTATATTTTGCTATGTTTGGCGAAAACGTTGAATTTCCGTTGTATATAAGTTTTGTTTGGTATTTGTGTGGCGAAAGTTCTGGATAAAGATTAACTTTGGGAATATGTGTGAGTTATTATAAAATGTTAGGTGGAATGATTTTACCATATCATGTAAGCATGACTCTATGGACAAAGTTTTAAGTTTGCTTCGTTTGGCCCTTAACTCTGTTGATATATGTTTTATTTGGTTTGAGGCCATAGGTAATCTCATGATTACTAGCCGGTTATGTCCTTAACCCATGGGGGCGGGTTCGGGTCATGATAGTGTATGTCTTCCAAACTCCATTTCTTTCTCTCTTTTATTTACCCGCTTATAATGGTAGTGTAGAGCATCATGTTTACTTAGCATTCTCATGTTTGCATACACTCGTCTCACATGCATTTGGGTTCGGCTTATCATACTAACCAATGTCAAAATTCAATTTCATTGCTTGAATACATAATTTATCACATGTTTTGAATCAGATCATATACCATGCTCATAGCTGAGCCTATAAAATTGTATAAATGTGTGCGTTGCATTAGTTACATTGCATTATTTAGGAACATGCATATTTTCTAATTATTTTGCTTTGTTTGGCTTGTCTTGGAGTACTAGGTGAACGTTTATTAGTTTAGCATCTTGCATTGCGTGTGATTGTTGCCATGTCGAGCATGCTTTCCATAAGGCTAAATGCTTAGATGATATACCTGTTTGAATGCCTGTGGATTAAGGCTAATGGCTAAAATTGGGACAAATTGATTAATGTACACACTCACCTTTTCAAGTGACGCGTATTCAAAACAATTTTCAAATAAACATGAAGTCAAAGCATTCCAACTTTTGCAAATTACTCTATACTTGTTGCGTCACACAGTAATGTTAGCCTAATAATCAGAACAAGAGCATATAATGTAAATAAGAATCACAACATGATTAGTAGAGGGCGATCTTTGAACGGGTGAGTAGGGTGCTCAATTCATGACCTTTCCCTCTCATACCTAAGTTCTCGAGTCGAGACACTTTCGTGATGACAGACTAATGGCCTTGGCACGAGTCTCGAGGTTTCCTAAATTTTTTAAAAAATATTTAGGTGGTGACTTTGAAATCTGGCAAACCAGTCCATTTTTGGCATTTGATTCAAACATCGATTTTCCAAAAAAAATTGCCGAATTTGGACTTTTTTTTTGTGTTTATCTATTTCACAAGTTGCACTTGTGAAATTAAATTGAGAACCACAGGAGTCCGAACTGTAGGGCTAATCGTATTCGAAAGGAGCATGAAAAGCAAGCTAAAGTCGCTAAAGGCATTAATTTTACCAACGCAATGATAATTTCGTCAGCAAAAACTTTTGCCGACTCACTTTTACCTACGGGTTGCCAACGTAGCTCTTTGTGTCGGCGAAATTCTTTGTTGACAAGTTTTCCCTTTTAGCAACATATTTTGTTGCATTACGAAAAATGTAATTTCTTGTAGTGAGTTAATCAAGTTATATGGATTGAAAATTATGATTATCCTGAATTGAAATTGCTTGTGAGATGTTTAATTTAAATATATAATTTATTAATGTGAATTTTGATTTGAAACAGAAATTAAAGGCTTTAATGTTTTGAGAAACCAAACTTGATGAGCTTAATAAGTTTAGTTGAATATTTGGAGCCTTTTGGGAGTTTGATTAAAAATTTGATTCAGATTGATAAAATTAAATTTGATTAATTAGACCTTAATTGAGGTTAATTAGACTGATTAAGTTATGTAGGATTGATTAATTAAGACTAAGGGTGGTTAAGTGTGGTTTAATTAAGCTAATTATGTAATCAAGAGTTAAGCTTATCCTACATATGAGATTAATTGTGGAGTGGTGTGTAGAGGATCCTAGCTTATAGTGTGTGCACATGTAAATGAGTGTGCTGGAGCTTTGCATGAGTACATGTGTCTTGTGCCTAAGAAGTGAGGGGGTCTCTGTGTGTGTGCGTTTAATTTGATGGGTTTTGTCGTGATATGCATTATTCCTTTAGTCCATTTTGTTCTTGTGTTGAGAAATTCGAAGAGAGAGAGAGAGAGAGAGCTTAGCTTTAGAGACAGAGAACTCAAGAGATTGAAGAGGAAGAAGAAAGGTAAAGGGAAATCACTTCTAATTTATGAGATTAAGGCTTTAGGTAAGAGTTCTAAGCCTAAATTCTGTAGAAAATCCTTCATGTATCAAGAATTAAAAAAGTCATTGAACTAATTTCATGAAATTTGTAAGAAAAACATGAGTTTAGAACAAGAAAATGGGTTGCATGCATGTCCATGGAAAATAATCTTTGATTTCATCATTTTGGTTTAAGTTTTGAAGTTCTTATATGCATGTGAGTTTATACCTTGCATACTGTTCTAGAAATTCATGGATTTATGATCACCAATTGCATGTTTTTGAAGAACACGATAAAAGAGTTGAAAAATCTTGCATGCATGAGTTTTGGTTCTAATCTTTTGACAAATTGAAGAAGTTTTGAGAAAATGGTTTATTAAGGGTCATGAATTTATGTTTTGTAAAGTATTTCCATGCTTTTGAACAAGCCATGCAAGACCCCAAGTTTTGAATAGTTTGTTTGGAAGCCAATTTTGTTGAATTCAGAGTATAGAATTTCGCAAACCGCTCGAGCAAACTGAGTCTATGTTTGCCCATCGGTCGAGCGACCAAGTTTGGCTCAAGCGTACATCACGAGCTCTCAATACTTTTACAGTCTTCATAGACCACTCGAGCGACCAAGTGGTGGCTCAAGCTCCCATACACATACCTCCATGAAAAATTAATTTAAATTTCATCGTAAACCACCAATCAATTCAAACCCTCCTTTAAAACAAAATTTTCAAGCATAGGGTTTCAAGAAAATTGGGGGTTTTTTTATTTGTTTATCAAATCCTCAAATCATCAAGTATTATTCATTAATATGTCAAAACATTCAAAACATTTCAAAATTTGAGAGAAAACCCCCCTTTTGTACATAAACATCTTTTAATTCAAAGGTTTCTAACTCATATAACCTCAAAGTGTTACAAAATCACACCAAATCATAAATATATATTGTTAAGGAGTCCCTCAAGAATGAGAGCAAATAAGCAAGATTAAAAAAAAACTCTTCATGAAATCAAAATTTAATTGGTAGAAATCAAGATCTCCACGTAGTCTTTGTCTTTTATAAGAGGTTTAGGTTTGAATCTTGGTGAAAAGTGAGATATTTAGAGAGAGAAAATTAGGGCTTTTAGAGTTGAGGAGAGAGGAGAGATGAGATGAAGAGGAAATGAAAAAGTGAAAGAAACGACGTAAAATTCAACTTTAAGTTGCTGATATCGCATAGATAGCTCGGGCGGTGAAATCAAGCTGTCAGCATTTTAGTCTACAGAGTGAGAGCGAAACACTGGATGCACCCTCCTCACATCTCGAGCGGTCAACCAACCGTTCGAGCGATCACCCTGGACACAACTAGTCACACAGCTCAACTCCTAAAGCACTCTCAACATATCAACCTTATTTCTATTTAAGTAAAATGCTTACTTAAGTTTACAATGTAACTAAGCAATTATCTCCATTTGAATTCAAAAAAAAAATACAAAATAATTTAAAATCCAACTAAATCAAAAAGTGATTCTCCCAATTTTAGTACAAAAATAATTTTCGGATTGAAAATTTTAAGTTTGACATTTAAGTAAAGTGATTAATAGCTCGTAAAATGTAAAAAAATCCTATAAAATCAAATTACACTATTTAATATATAAGGAACAATTATTTACATTTAGGCTTACAATTTTATAGAATATACATTAGGGCCTCATATTTTTGGACCTTTCTGATTTAATTTGAATCTTGTATTAAACATAATTTTGAACTTTGAACCTCGTATTAAACATAATTTTGAACCTTTAAATGGACAATTTCTTTAAATAGATTTTCGGTTTAGATAAATAGATTTTTTCCCAACCCCCCCTAAAACCCTAATCTCTCACCAGTAGGGTAGCCTCTCACTCACTCCCTCACTCTTATTCGTGTACTCGTTCTTTCATCTCTCTCTCTGGCGACCGGTGATCGACCTTCGCAAGTTCGCAACGATCGGTGATCTAATCGAATCGGTGATCGAATCAAGTTCGCAACACCTTCTTCGGCTACACCTGCGCGACAATCGGTGATAGAATCAAATTAGTTCGCCTTCGCAAGTTCGTAACACCTTTTTCGGCAACACCTCCAGCTGCGATTGCTACATCGTCGTTGAGGTCTGTTTCTATTTTGGATTGTTTGTGTTTTGAAGAACTCTTCCTCACATACACTTGTTTATATTATAAAAAAAATAGAAGTTAAATGAATCATGTGTTTGACTACTTCTTTATCATTTACGTTTCACTACTTCTTTATCTGTTTGGCTACTTCTTTATGGGTTTCCGTTTCACTACTTCTTTATCTGTTTGACTACTTTATTTTTAAAGAATCATTTTCAATCTCTCACTCAATCTGTTTACATTTTGGATTTTTGTGTCTTCAAGGATTCTTCCTCTCATAAAATCGTTTAAATTATAGAACATTAGAAGTTAAATGAACAGTCATTTTCAATCTCTCAATCTGTGAGATTAAAAAATTGGAAGTTAAATGAATCATATGTTTGACTAGTTGAAAAATAGTTGAATCTGTGGATTACTTTTTTATATTATATTTATCATTTTAATTTTTGATAATGTGACCTGTTAAACTCAGGATGAAAATAATACTAAATCTTTGATTTTGTGCGTAAAACTATTCTTTTACAGCCTGTACATTTGTTTTATCTCACTCAACAAATTAGTGATTTTATTTTACAAACATTTGTGTTATGTATTTAGAAAAATTATTTAAAATTTTATTCAAGATATGAACAAAATTTTACTTAGTTTTTCATTATATCTGGAATTATTATTTATCAAAATGCCTACTTCAAGCCAGTGTCCTCCAACAGGCTATGCCTTTCCTGTGCTGTTAGTGCTCCTATTACCTTTGCTATTGCATACATGGGACATCTCTTCTTATCACCAACCCAAAACACAAACCATCATATATTTTATATATATATATATATTATTTGCCTCAGTAACTATCAAAATCACCAATTCACATGTCATTATATTGTTCACCATGTGATTATATAATTCCTCTCTTGAACACTATTTTGTGGTTGATCAAATCATGCACTTGGAGTTTGCTGTATAGTAGCATGTATGTTGCCTCTGGTTTGATTATTTTCAAGACTTAATTTGCAAGAATAGACATGCGTCTGAGCCAAAAATATTATGGGTAGATCATCCTATGTAGAAAATCCTTGTAAATTGAATCAGACAAGTTTTGCTAGAGATTTGCTCAATGTCAAAATGAGGGTTCCAATTTTCAGCCTCTGCTGCTAATAATTAGACAAACTAATTTTACAAAGACAATTCAATCAATGCCAATTTCTCTCAGTGAAAAGATTGTGAATAAGGAGGGAAAATAGACCTTTTCCCACTCCCAAGTGCTTCAATGACATGACATCTCCTTGTAGAAAGCCCCACCAAAACACTATTTCAAGGGCTGAGTTGATTTTTCATTATATTTGGAATTATTGTTTATTAAAATTTTGTTTAGTTTATTTTATTCATTACATCACAAATTCCAAGGGTGACCAATGGTTTAATGGTAAAACCCTTGGCCTAATAACCTTGAGGTTATGGGTTCAAGTCATGGGACAACCACTTTGTGTACTATGCCAAAGGTTAGGTGTGTACCCAATCTTTCCTATCTCAAACACACATTTATGTGTACTAATTGGACGTCATTTTTTTACATCTCAAATTCCAGCATATTAGTTGGCAATTTTGTCAAGTAGAAGTCTGAAAATGCAATTTGTGATTGGAATTTTCTATGTTAGTTCTTATTTAATTTTCAATCTAATGTTTTGTAATCTAGTTTGAATGGACGATAGTGTTGAATCTCCCACGATGAATCTTTACGTCCGGGATTCTCTAAGTTTGACAACAATTTATTTGGTTCCTAAGTAATTATTATTGCATTTTGGATGAATGTAAAAGTTAATGAAGAATTACTTTTACGTAAGTTTAGGATTTTGAATGTTTTTATTTTAATTGTGTTGTTGGGTACTAGATAGTGAATGATTTTGAATGATTTAGGATTTTGAATTATGTGCTTGTGTTAGTATATGATTTGATTTAAAAGTTTAGGATTTTGAATGATTTTGCTTGTTTTGGGAATTGATTTTGTTGTGTTTTTAATTGTATAAGTTTTAATTCATTAATTATCGATGTTTTAAAGTAATTATTAATATTTGAAGCTTTTTAAGGATTTCCTTCCTATTTAAAAAAAATGATTTCATGATAAGAAATATGTGATTTTATTGCCCAAAATATTATTTAGAAAACGGAGAAAGCATGCCCAAAAATAAATTTTTAAAGGAAAAAGTCTAATTCATAAACTGCTCGTACATTCATAAACTCTATTCGCACAAACTGCATCGTGTACTGCGGGCGGTTGCGGGTTTAATTTTTCCCAAACTACAGACATGCGGGCGGGTTCAAACCGTAAACCGAATCGCCAAAAACCGATCTACGAGCACCCCTAGTGGAAGTATGCTAAGACCATTATAGCCACCACTTGGGTTGCTCTCATTGAGGCCTTTTTGGCCAAGTATTTTCCTCCCTATGCAAGGGAAAGATTGAGGGTACAATTCATTGAGTTGCACCAAGGCACTACTCTTTTAGCGCAATTTGAGGCGCGATTTACTAGTATGTCTAGATCTACTCCAGAGTTGGTGGCAACAGAGGAGCGTCGTTGTGATGAATTCAAGAGAAGGTTGTGTGATGCTATCCGGGGAAAGGTTGCTACAAATATGTATAGGAACTATTAGACAATCGTGGAGGTGGCAACCCACATGGAAGCTGTGATTTTAGATGTTGGTCGGGGTGGGAAGGAGGCCATGTCGGCAATTCCTACTGTTTGAGAGTACACTAGGCCTAGTACGAGGAAGAGGAGAGCGGGCTCTTAGTCTTAAGCACAATTTCAGCTTACGTTAATAATTTCAGAACCCTCTTTTGCGAGATCTAATCAAATTCAGGATTTAGGCCAGTCACAGAGTAGAGGATCACCTGTTTGTTCTAGTTATGATCAGTCGGGTCACGTTGGACGTCTTGGCCCTCATCGTGAGATTCAGTTGGGAATTTCGGAATCCAAAACTTAGCCGCATCTGTTTGGGCAATGACAGAGACAATATCGATATTATACCCGAATAGGCCAGGTTTCGAGGGTCTTGTAGAGTTGACTTCTCAGTCTATGCAGTTGTACCAACCTAGTGATGAGACTTTTGACCATAGACCGATAGAGTGATCCTTGCGATGTGTTGTTAGATGTGAGTGCATCATATTTAACTATGCTTCTTATTTGTCTTTTGTTGTTAGACTTAGAGGTGTGGACTTGTTTGAAGGACCCTTTTTGTTGATAGAATTATGTGTTAAAATGGTAATTGTCGTAATGGTGATTTGATCTTGCATGTTTCGATAAATGTTGTCGAATGCTTGCACTTGTTTGGGTTACTTGAATTATAGTTGCCCATTCGGTCTCCATGGGATGGTGTAAGGTTTGGTCACTATTTAGGCACGTGTCTATCATTGTGAGTTGAGTTGGGAAGATGAGTTGATGTGAATTGAGTGGCAAAAGGGTAGTGTCTTGAATGATGGCTTTGTGTGTGCCTAGTTGTGGAGAGTCCGGTGTGGATTTAGTGAGATGTTGTGGGAAGTGTGGTGAACTCAATATCAGAGTAAATCATGCGTGGTTGGTGTTACTAATTAATGTGTAAAGTAGATATTAGATTGTTCGAGTTTGGGTTATTGTTGTGTTGGTAGAGGTTGACAAGAAATAACCTCAAAATTGTTTTGACTTTGAGCAAGGGTATGTGAGATTGGGAAATGTTATGTTACTTATGGGAGCGTCAATGTTATACCTGTATGCTAGGTTTTAAAAAGTGATCGCAACCATTATGTAATGCCGTTACGTAATGGTTGTGGTGGTTACCGCCACTCGTTATGGCCTCTATAGCAGTGTAACGGAAATTCACACATGTAACAACCGTTTCGGTGTTACGTAACGGCCGTAGCAGTACTATATCGGTCGTAACGGTCCGTTAGATACAGTCACACCCTTTTACAATATTATGAATAGCTTCCTTTTTGGGGAAAAAAAAAAACACGCACACACACACACAAAAGCTTACTAAAAAAGATCAAATGTTCAATTGATCTAAGCTCAAAGAAAAAATATTATACGATTCTTTTTTTCTTTATAATTTTTTTTTTAATTTATGGCACAAATTTTATTTTATAATCCTTTTATTTAATAATTGTGAATATTTTTTATTCAGTTAGTTCAGGTATTGGTAAAAAATAATTTGTAGACATTTAAAATCAATTATTTTTAAAATCATTAACTATTGAAATAAAATGTAAAAACTTCTTTTATAGTAATTTGAAAATATGAAATATATTGGATCATACTTAAAGATTAACTAAAAGTGATCAGAATTTATTTTAAACCCCAATAAATATGATTTTGAAAGGAAAAAAAAATATGCGTATCGGTAAGTTTTCTTGAAATTGTGCGAAAAATAAAAAACATCACGGTTCCGGTTACCTGGCAATTCGTTACGGCTTTTTCACCCTACAACTGCTACCACCCTACACGACCACAACCGCTTTTCAAAACATTGCTTGTATGTGAATAATTGCTCCTTTTAACTATATGACATCCCTAGAGTTGGGAAATTTGGTAGGGACTCATTTTGTGAATGTTAATATGAACAATGAGTAGTTGATATATAATGGTGATGATTGTGATGAAACGAAAGGT
Source organism: Camellia lanceoleosa (assembly GCA_025200525.1). Lineage (NCBI taxonomy): Eukaryota > Viridiplantae > Streptophyta > Magnoliopsida > Ericales > Theaceae > Camellia > Camellia lanceoleosa. The sequence goes on from CM045769.1 coordinate 1,264,011, forward strand.
TCTGAGTTTACAAGTGTATGTTCATTATTGTTTTCAAGTGTGTATTTTGAAAACTATAATCAAACAAAGGGTTGGGATATGAGGGTGAAATCATGATTTGAGAATGGAACCAAACAGAGCCTTATTTTAAAAAATATATATATTTGCCATGTAGATTAATATTATGTTACAAAACAATCAAAATTAATAAAAACTAATAGTACTTCAATATATATAAATCATCAGATTTAAACAAATTAATAGATCATCCATATTTGGACACACATGTCCTTGACAGGTCCCTTGGAAAAAAAATAAAAAAAATTTAAAGGGACACACCATTTGGCGTGCGTGTCCTTGCCATGGCCCTAGTGTATCTCCTGCAAAAAAATAATAAAATTAAAGGGACACGCCATTTGGCGTGTACCATAAAATCTTTTCTTTAGGAACAAAATGAGAAATGAGATATACTTTAGGGGGTGAAAGTGTAATTTACCTTTCTTTTATTCTGGAAACATTGTGAATAAACTACATGTGGGAGTAGATAAATAAAAAGATATTATGATTATTGTATTATACTAGTACAAAGTTGTCATTAGCTTCAAATTGTAGTGTGTCCCTGTGTCCGACACTGCTATGGTGCCTATTTTGAAGTGTCTGTGTTTCATAGCCTATCAATTTTATGTGACAAGAAACGTGATGTGGCAGAGGTCCACCTTGACTCGAACCAAACCCAACTCGCATCTAAGGGTGACACATGGAAACAAAAAAAAATAAACTGCTTAACCAAAAAATGGAAAATTACAAATTACATTTTGCCATATCATGGACCTCAATATCATCAAAGTTCAAACACCTCAAAACACTTAACCTCTCAATATTTCTCTCTCATGGTCTGGCCATCTTAATCCATCCCTCTACCCTACGTCCGAACCCCTAGCCCTCTGCTTCCATCCCTTTGCCACCACCACCCCATTCTGCCACATCCATAACCCCCATTATTGCCACCTCTTCCTCAACATCTTAAACCGTCACCCACTACCACGACCTCCTCCCCTCCACATCTAAACCATCCTGTTACCACCATCCCACTTCCCCACATCCCAAACCCCTTCTACTCAATCCACCAAATCCCTTCACCACTACTATCTTGCTAATCAACAGCTTTTACCGTCATGAATAGCCCCTAGCTTCTAAAGACATCGTTGAATCGATATTGAAGATAGATATCGTCGACAGACACATCAACTCTAAATCACATTGCACCCTCTGCGAAGAAGCTTTTGTTCTCGGATTGCATACTTCCTTGGCTGTCTCTATGTAAAGTGCCTAGTTTGTCACCAAAAACAGCCGGCTATTGCCATAACAAGGTTGTTAAAATTGGGATCCTTCGCTAGATCTTTGGAGGTGTTTATAGGATTGGATTGTAGAATTGGATCGAGGATCGTAAGATCCAACTAAAAAAGACAAATTACATAATAATTTAATTTAAATAAATATTTCTTAAAACGTGCCGACCACATTTGATGGGACTTAAGGCTTGGCTTGGTTTGGTTTGGTTTGGTTTGGATTTCTTAAAAAGTATACACAAAATGAGCCCATATTCTATTAAAAAGAAGTGAAGATATTGTGAAAAATATAATACTCCATGTAAAATGTACATATAATATTATATAATAGAAAACTTGATGGTATAAATTTTGTATTTCATCAAAAAAGAAGGTGAAGAAGAAGAAGAATTCTTTAACAAAATATTTTACAATCAACAATAATGCATAAAAAGTGAAGAACAAATATTTAACAAAGTTGGATATGAAAATAGATTAAGAACTCAAACGAGCAGCTTAATCGAATGATAAGGTTTGTGGTTAGCATCCCTGGTAGAATGGATTCGAGTCACAAAAATAATCTCTCCAAAAATTGGGATAAAGTTGCAATAATCTTACCCTCCTTAGGCTCCGCTAAAGCTAAGTTTGTTTTTCTGACTATTTAATTTTCTTAAATTACCACAATATTTGAATGTTTGTTACGTAGTTTGTTTTTCTTAGTCTATTTGATTCAATACTACTTAATTTTTATTATTTATTTTGACCACATAAATTGGTATTTAGATAACAAACATAAAATTTACAATAAAATATATTATACAATACAAAACAAGGCTTGTACATTAGATCGGATTCAGATCGAGATTCCACAATCCTATAAGATCCCATTATCAGGATCTAAAGATCCTACCAATTAGGACTTTTTTTAACGATGTGGATCGATTATACTCAAATGGATCGTAAGATCGTAGGATCGTAAGTTTCGGATTAAGATTCTGATAACGATGGCCACAACCACATCGGAGCTTCAAAATGAAGATCCTTCTCGAGCACCTACTGGTGAAGAGGCTAGTGGGTTGAACATACAGAGATTAGGTAGTTTCGGATTTGCTGTGGGTAGATTTTCTAGGGATAGAAGAACAAGTGAGCACAACTTTCTAGTTGCATGCGCAAAAATGAATGGTGGATTCGACAACGATGGTGTTTCGAGGAGGATTACGATGGGGTTGAGGAGAGGCAGATCGAGAGAGGGCAGTGGGTTGGGTAGTGCTTTTCACAATTTGTTCTTTCTTGGGAGGTTTAGGTCTTCTTTTGGTTTGTCATGTTCTAGTATTTAGTCACCGTTGTTTGTCTTTGGGATAGTGGTAGTGGTAGTGTTGATATCAGTGGTAGAGTTAAAGAGTTAGGTTGTGCTAGGGCATGGAGTCTGTTTTTAAAAGAAATAATTTTAAAACTGGACCAAAGTGAGAGAGTCAAATTATTCATTTCTCTAGGGACTAAAGTGAGAAAAGGGGTATTATTTATGGGGTGAAAGTGTAAATAACCCTAAAAAAGAAAGGTGTATTAATCAGTCACATTAAGATTTGCTTGTTTGGTTTGGAGTTTTCAATAGCAGCTTTATGAGTTTTTAATCCGTATATTTTTGTCTTTGTTTTTAGTGAACTTTAAATATTTTAATAATTTTTTTTGTACTTTTTAGATCCATTTAATTTAGACACTTAAAAAGTAAAATATTTGTAAAGGAATCTAAAAAAATAATTGCAAAAAAAATTTAAGAAAATGTATTGATTTCTTTGTATATTTTTTGTATTCATTGAATTTTTAAATAATTTTTTCTCAAATTTTGTACTTTTTAAGTGTATCTAGTTCAAGTGGATGTAAAAAGTAATAGAAAATTATGAAAATATTAATAAATTTCACTAAAAAAGACAAATACTGCCTCTAAGTTTCAGGGATCGAAACCTCTTAGGTACTAACAATTCCTTGGGGCCATCGGACTGGACAAAAATCCTTGAATTAATTGCGATGCACTTTCGGGAAACTCTTTGCCAAGGGCCTGTGCACCCCTGGGATTAGTTGGGCTTTGATCCAGACGCCCTAGTGCCAATAAACAAATTAAAACAAAAAAAAAAAAAAGAAGAGAAATACAGATTGAAAATTCTAAAAGCTGTTTTTGAAAACTCCAATCCAAACAGATTTGAAATTTGAGAATGAGATACGGGAAGTGTTGGTGGGTTTGAGGTATGTTTATTTATGTTTTTCAAATTATTCATTGATAAATTGGTTGGTATGTGATATGGTTGATCAGCTTGTATTTTGCATAAAACTTTTGTTGCGCAATAAAAACGAAGGTTGAATAAAAATATGAGATATTCTGCATATGCATTAATCAGATTCACATTTTAAAGAAGTTTAGCAAGACATTCAGGAAGGGATGGCCTTTGTTGCAGCGATAAGGTTGCTCCATTTTGAATTGGGCGTCAATGGGTTTGAATGACAAACAACCTCTCCGCATATGGGGGTAACATCCGACCCCTTACAAACTTTGCAGTGGCTAGATTCTTTTGCACTAGGCTGCCCATTTTTCCATAAGACATTCTAGAAACATTAGGTGGATAGATTTGTATGCATTTGGATACTTTGTTTCTTGGTTGGAGGTAACCAAATATTGAAATTAGTTCTTTCATATGCTTTCCTAAGATATAGTGATAGCCAACATGTGCAGTGTAGTTAATGTTATTAATGAATTGTGGAAATTGTATTTAGTAAGTCTTTTCTTTTTGGTATATTTCAACATACACGCCTAACTCTCTCTCTCTCTGTGCCGGGAAATCTACAAAGCACTCAACGTAATTGCCAGATAAACATGCTTGCTCGGAAATCAGTACACACCTAGGTTCAGGTTAGCAAGTGTTCCACTACTCTAGTTAGTGTGCGTGTATGTTTGGATCAATTATATGTTCTCTTGTGGTAATGCATTATGTTGTCCATAATTCTAGTTTTTGCTTAGCTAGTTAGTTAATCAAGGTCAATTTTAGCTCTTGCATAAGAAGAGGTTAGTTTGTGAGTATTTGAAATTTATTTGAACTCCTGTAGGTTACCATTAAATGTATTATTATTTCTTATGTTGCTGAATGTGAAAATGCTGATCGGCCCAAAGCCTCTGCTATAGGAATTTTTCAAGTAAATTTTTTTAACACAACACGGGTTTCTTGATGGATTCATAAGTCTATCCATGAAAATTCCTTTGGGCACTGTTCAGTTGTCACGCCCCACTTTTTATTACTCGAAATCATTACCAAATTCATTAGTTTAATTCAATATTAGAGATAACATGCAGAAAAACTCTTTGGTTCAACAAATGGAAATAAATAACGATTCTCTCATTCGTATGCAAATTATATACAACATGAGCACACTAAATAAATTGCCCTTGGGCTTACATCATTAAAAAGTCAAGAAGAAGGGTATAACCCTTTTACATAAATGGCATTCCACCAACACAAAAGAGGCCCCGTGGCCAACAAATAAGAAGATTCCTGCAAAATCTTGTATTTTGTGTAAGACATGTTTTGAGGGAAAACATATCCTGGTGGTGGAAAACTTAAAAACATACATGTTCTGAGGGAAAACATATCCTGTTGGTGGAAAACTTAAAAACATGAGTCCCATTATTTTCTTGCTAAACATGGAAAAATTTATGGGAAAGTTGATTAGCCTGGACTTTTCTTTCTTTTCCTAACAACTGAACAAAGCCTGGGTAGTGTAAAAGTTTACAGAGAGAGTAAATAATATTATTACATTAACCCTAACAGCTCGCCCACAAAAGTTAGATTAGTCCATTTATAAAGAGCAAAACCAAAATGGCTAAAAATGACTAAAATATTCTCTGCTAAAAATAAATTGATAACTAAACCAAAAAATATAAATCGCTCAAGTTCATCTCAAAATTGGTAAGTGCAGTATGATCTAAATCATGAATGACCTTTTTGTGATTGCTTGGTGAGAATAGGTCCATATTGACTATTTCCTAAGATGGTTATCTATGTGAAACATTCCTCTGTAGATTCTGATGAGTGGGAGTTAGATCAAATGGCCTCTTCCATAAGAGGGGAATGGAATTAGTTTATTTACACAGATGATGGATCTGAACTTCCCAGTGATTTTATGATTGCAGTGTTTGTTAATTAAATAGCCTTGCTGTACGACTGGGTTTCCAATGCTTGCAACTTCATTACGCAGGATCAGATGCGTAGTACCATCCCCTTTTCCTCTTCAATTTCTCCTGCCATATCTTGTTGACGAACTTGGCTAGTTGGGGCTGTTTTTGTCGAAACAGTGGATAGTCTGAATTATTTCTTACGCTGTATTGGGCTTTGGACAAAGGAATTTGGATTATTCTATGTGGCTTCCTATAGAAAACTGGATGAAGAGAAAAAAGGAATTTGTCTTCTGAATTTTTGTAGACAAACTCTTTGCACTAAACAAAACTTCTAGATTGCTTACTATCATTACTATCTCATGTTATTTAGCATAAAATCTAAAAAACTAGTGCTTTCATCTGTTACAAATTTGAAAAGAGAGCACTTGCAGTGTGGTGTTGTGCCATGACAATATAATACATATAGACGTTGGTATCCATTAGCTTTACTATTGTAGGATATTGGAACAAGCAATAGATGCGAAAATAGTTTTGTTGTACCAAGGAGTTACTGGATTGCTTCTCGAGAAGATGGGCCTTTCTTTGGTGTTGTTCGTGCATTTGAATTTCATTGATCATTGGTATAGGATGTTTGTATTTATTTCAAATAAAAAAAAAAGATTTACAAACATAAGGAAGGAATCATTTCGATTCTATTTCCTGTGTGTTCTTTTTCTTATCCTCTCACTGTCCCTCTCTCTTGTATTTGAGGATACTGACTACGATAACTTTTCAATTCTTAGAGATGAGCTTATGCAGTTAGAGCTTTCAGGTAAATGCTTGATACTCTGATATTCATTTAAAATATATTCTTATCATTTTCTTTATTTTTATTTTAAAAATTTGTAAAAGCTAATGTGTACTATTTGGGTGTTGTTTCTTTTATTTGTAAAAGCTAATACTTTCTCCTTTATGTGTTTTCTTTCTTTTGTTATTTGTAATTGCCCTAGTAATATACGGCATGTAGATGACATCGTTGGCATTGACTTTGGTACTTTCACATCGCGTTTGGCTATTATGGATGCAGAGGTTTGTTAGCCAACTCTCATTTTTATTATATTTTTTTCATCTTTGTGTGTTTGTATGTTGGACATCATGTCTCTCTTCTAAGATTTTACTGTTGGACTACAATTAGAAAAAGCCTATAAACGTTTTCTTTGAAAAAAGGAACAAAAAGTAAAGGTTTGCAATACAATTATTCTTCGAGCTTGAAGTTTCTTCTTGTTTTGGTATCATTATAATAGTTGAAGTGTAAAAGTATGAAAAACTGACATTATGGTTAGAGAGAAAGAGAGAAGGGACAAGGAGAGAAGGTATATTGAACGTATGTTTTTGGGTTCTTGGAATAAACGTAAAACAAACTGCAGATATCTACATGAAATACGATATGACCATAGTACCTTCACTTAACAAAAAAAATAACATATATATATATATCCTCTAACAGTTATCATTATTCTTACTTTCATTTTTATTTCTGTTGTAATCATATCTGAATTAATTAGTCCTTGTCCTATCAATTTACAAATCAATACAGCAAAATGAATGCTTCACTTGAAGTTGTAATAAATTTTTGTATTATCTGTTTTTATTAAAGAGAACTTCACTGCTTTGTGGATGAGCATAAGGCATTGTTGAATGAACATAACACAAGATCACTAGTCTGATGAAATTTCGTGAGGTGTGCTGCTAGTCTTTTACATTTTGTGACCCATTTCAATAGGTTCCAACACTGCTTGAGACTGAAAGTGGACAAGCTATTCCATCCTTCGTTGCAATTGATGATGAGAAGAAAATACTGGTCGGTCAAGTTGCAAATTACCATGCCATAGGATACCCTACAGATAGTTTTTTCAATATCAAGACTTTGTTGGGGAGGAAATTTCATGACTCACAAATACAAGAGTTGAAGACTAAGGTTCCCTACAAGATACATGAGGGATCTAATGGTGAAGCTTGGGTAGAAGCATGTAATGAACAGTTCTCTCCAACCAAACTTTGTGCATTCATCATTCACAAGATGAAAAGGTTGGCTGAGTCATACCTTGGGCGAAGCATCTCAAAAGCTGTAATAGCTGCTCCAATTTACTTCAATGATGCCCAAAAAAAAGAACTAGAGTTGGTTGGAAAACTTGCAGGTTTGGATGTGCTTGGGATTGTTGATGAGCCGATTCTTCTTGCCTCGCCTCCAAGAACATAGATGGTGGTATTTTTGCAATTTTCAGTTTGGGTGGTTGAACATTCAATATCTCAATCCTTGAGATCTCCGATGGAGTTATCAAGGTATGTTATTCATCTATAGTTGTATTGCTGTTGTTTGATCTGTCAATTACTAATTAATTACTTTCTTTGGTGTAAGAAATAATTCAGACTATCCACTGTTTCGACAAAAATAGCCTCAACTATACAAGTTCGTCAACAAGATATGGTAGGAGAAATTGAAGAGGAAAAGGGGATGGTACTAGGCATCTGATCCTGTCTAATGAAGTCACAGGCATTGGAAACCCAGTCTTACAGCAAGGCTACTTAATTAACAAACACTGCAATCATAAAATCACTGGGAAGTTCAGATCCATCACCTATGTAAATAAACTAATTCCATTTCCCTCTTATGGAAGAGGCCATTTGATCTAACTCCCAGTCATCAAAATCTACAGAGGAATGTTTCACATAGATAACCACCTTAGAAAATAGTCAATATGGACCTATTCTCACCAAGCAATCACAAAAAGGTCATTCATGATTTAGATCATACTGCACTTACCAATTTTGAGATGAACTTGAGCGACTTATATTTTTTTGGTTTAGTTAGCGATTTATTTTTAGCAGAGAATATTTTAGTCATTTTTAGCCATTTTGGTTTTGCTCTTTATAAATGGACTAATCTAACTTTTGTGGGCGAGCTGTTAGGGTTATTGTAATAATATTATTTACTCTCTCTGTAAACTTTTACACTACCGGGCTTTGTTAGGTTGTCGTGAAAAGAAAAGAAAAGTCCAGGATAATCAATTTTCCCATAAATTTTTCCATGTTTAGCAAGAAAATAGTGGGACTCATGTTTTAAGTTTTCCACCACCAGATATGTTTTCCCTCGAACATGTCTTACATAAAATACAAGATTTTGCAGGACTCTTAACAACACACTTTCCTTTTCACACATAAGAAAACAAGTTTCCTTGTACTTTACTATGCTTTTATTATGAGAACTTTCTCACACTAATTCTTGACAACGAATGGAGCCCAAAGGAATTTTCATGGATAGACTTAAGAATCCATCAAGAAACCCGTGTTGTGTTAAAAAATTTACTTGAAAAATTCTTACGGTGAGGCTTTGGGCGAAAGATTTTCACATTCAAAGAACATGAGAAATAATAACACATTTAATGGTAACCTAGAGGAGTTCAAATAAATTTCAAATACTCACAGACTAACCTCTTCTTATGCAAGAGCTGAAATTGACCTTGATTAACTAACTCGTTAAGCAAAAATTAGAATTATGGACAACATAAAGCATTACCATAAGAGAACATATAATTGATCCAAACATACACTCACACTAACTAGAGTAGTAGAACACTTGCTCAACTGAACCCAGGTGTGTACTGATTTCTGAGCAAGCATGTTTATCTGGCAATTACGTTGAGTGCTTTGTAGATTTCCCAGCACAGAGAGAGAGAGAGAGAGAGAGAGAGAGAGAGAGAGAGAGAGAGAGAGAGAGAGTTAGGCTGTATGTTGAAACATACCAAAAAGAAAAGACTTATTAAATACAATTTCCACAATTCATTAATAACATTAACTACACTGCACATGTTGGCTATCACTATATCATAGGAAAGCATATGAAAGAACTAATTTCAATATTTGGTTACCTCCTACCAAGAAACAAGTATCCAAATGCATACAGATCTATCCACCTAATGTTTCCAGAATGTCTTACGGAAAAATGGGTAGCCCAGTGCAAAAGAATCTAGCCACTGCAAAGTTTGTAAGGGGTCGGATGTTACCCCCATATGTGGAGAGGTTGTTTGTCATTCAAACCCATTGACGCCCAATTCAAAATGGAGCAACCTTATCGCTGCAACAAAGGCCAACCCTTCCTGAATGTCTTGCTAAACTTCTTTAAAATGTGACTCTAATTAATGCATATGCAGAATATCTCATATTTTTATTCAACCTTCATTTTTATTGCGCAGCAAACGTTTTTTGCAAAATACAAGCTGATCAACCATATCACATACCAACCAATTTATCAATGAGCAATTTGAAAAACATAAATAAACATACCTCAAACCCACCAACACTTACCGTATCTCATACTGAAATTTCAAATCTGTTTGGTTTGGAGTTTTCAAAAACAGTTTTTTGAATTTTCAATTTGTATATCTCTTCTTTTTTTATTTTAATTTTTTTATTGGCACTAGGGTGTCCGGATCAAAGCCCAACTAATCCCAGGGGTGCACAGGCCCTTGGCAAAGAGTTTCCCGCAAGTGCACCACGATTAATTCAAGGATTTTCGTCCAGTCCGATGGCCTCGAGGAATTGTTAGTACCTAAGAGGTTTCGATCCCTGAAACTTGGAGGCAATATTTTTCTTTTTTTAGTGAAATTTATTAATATTTTCATAATTTTCTATTACTTTTTACATCCACTTGAACTAGATACACTTAAAAAGTACAAAATTTGTGAAAAAATCATTTAAAAATTCAATGAATACAAAAAAATACAAAGAAATCAATGCATTTTCTTAAATTTTTTTGTAATTATTTTTTTAGATTCCTTTGCAAATATTTTACTTTTTAAGTGTATCTAAATTAAATGGATCTAAAAAGTATTAAAAAAAAAAGAAAAAGAAAAAATTATTAAAATACCTAAAGTTCACTAAAAACAAAGACAAAAATATACGGATTGAAAACTCATAAAACTGCTATTGAAAACTCCAAACCAAACAAGCAAATCATAATGTGACTGATTAATACGCCTTTCTTTTTTAGGGTTATTTACACTTTCACCCCATAAATAATGCCCCTTTTCTCACTTTAGTCCCTAGAGAAATGAATAATTTGACTTTCTCACTTTGGTCCAGTTTTAAAATTATTTCTTTTAAAAACAGACTCCATGCCCTAGCACAACCTAACTCTTTATCTCTACCACTGATATTAACATTACCACTACCACTACCACTATCCAAAAGACAAACAAGGGTGACTAAATACTAGAACATGACTAACCACAAGAAGACGTAAACCTCCCAAGAAAGAACAAATTGTGAAAAGCGCTACCCAACCCACTGCCCTCTCTCGATCTGCCTCTCCTCAACCCCACCGTAATCCTCCTTGAAACACCATCGTTGCCGAATCCACCATTCATTTTTGCGCATGCAACTAGAAGGTTGTGCTCACTTGTTCTTCTATCCCTAGAAAATCTATAGCGATCCCGGTTTTTCCTTTCGTGTTTAACTGTAATCCGGACTCGGTTCCGTAGGGGTGTTATTGTCTTATCCTCTTTCTATTCCTTACTCTTTGTGTTCGAGTTTTGGGTTGTGTTGGGCAAGTTGGGAATAAGTTGGTCGTGTTTTAAAACGTAAAATCCTTGCCCAGTTTGTTGGTCTCTCCGCTCGAGCGGCGCTTTTGACGCTCGAGCGGGCCTTTGTTGTTGCTTATCCGCTCGAGCGGGGGTTTTGGCACTCGAGCGTGGAAATCACCTGTCCAGTATTTCGTCTGCAGTGTTGGACGCTCGAGCGGGGGATTGGCCGCTTGAGTGGAAGTCTGTGTGTCACTTGAGCGGCGAGTTGGACGCTCGAGCGGGGACCTGTCTGCAAAAGTTCTGGGAGCGTGCATCCGCCCCTCGAGCGGGGGATTGGACGCTCGACCGGGGATCTGTGAGTGACGCTCGAGCGGGGCTTTTGCCGCTTGAGCGGGGATTATTTTATATAAAGCCGAGATCCAACTTTTTGTTCACTTTTCAACATCCTTTCTCTCTCTTACTTTTCCAAAAAGCTATTTTGTGAGTTCCTCTCACTAAAACCCTAACTTCTCTCTTAGGATTGATCTAGTAGGAGTTGTTTTCTCACCTTGGACCTTTATAAAGTTGTGTTGATTGTCGAGAGCTATCTTTTAATCTGAAAATTTCAGGATTTGGAGCATTTTCGTTTTCTTCATCTCCTTCGTTGGGTTCCATCATTCGAGGTAGGGATTCCTACTCAATATTATGGTCTTCGACATAGATTATTTGCAGTTTTGATAAAGTGTTGAAGTTGGTTGATTTTGGGACTTAGGGTTTCAAAATGGTATAAACGAGGGTTTGTTATTTTGATTCTTAAACATGTATTTTGGGTCTCAAAATGATGATTTGAGTGTTGGTTGTTGATATTTGAACTTATGGTTAATATTGAGAGCTGGGGAAGAAAACCCTAATTGGTGTATTAATTAATTGATATAATTAAATTTGGGAAAGTTATGGATTTGTGAAATTGAAGTGAATATAATGAAATTGGCTCATTATTGGATGGACTAGAGGAGTTGGATTTATTTATCGCTCGCTTTTGAAAATGTTGATAATTTTGTCTGTCGGTGCTTTTATTATCTGTTTAGAAATAATTGCTTGGGCTACCGGTGGAGGGTAGTTTTGATTGTTGTAGACAATGAATGAGGATTAGCCAAACTAAAACTAATCGAATGGACGTGTCATAGAGTATGACTGTTGAATGAATACATTAACTTTATGTATTGATTGATTATGTATACTACCAATGTGTATATATATATGTTGTTTTGTGTCAACGGTTTAATGGAAGAAAGGGGCTAGACCTCTAAACTAAATGGTTTATTGGAAGAAAGGGGCTGGACCTCTAAACCGAACGGTTTATTGGAAGAAAGGGGCTGGACCTCTAAACCGGAAATTGATACAGCTCATATGCTTATCTATTGAAGTGTTGATATAGCTCATATGCTTATCTGTTGAAGTGTTAATACAGCTCATATGCTTATCTATTGAAGTGTTGATATAGCTCATATGATTATCTGTTGAATTGTTGATGTAACTCATATGCTTATCTGTTGATTTGTTGGTATAGCTCATATGCTTATCTGTTGATTTGTTGGTATAGCTCATATGCTTATTTGTTGATTTGTTGGTATAGCTCGTATACTTATCTGTTGAATTGTTGATATGGCTCATATGCTTATCTATTGATTTGTTGGTATAGATCATATCCATGTCTAATGGGAAATGGGAAATGTTTAACACGAGTTACTGTCTCATCTAGGTTGTTGGCTAGGTTTTGAGCCGTAGTTGAATTGTGAATTGGATAAGAAATGGAAAATGAAATGAAACATGAATGTAGTGGTCTTGTAATGAAAGTGGTGTATGAATTGATTGGTGTGAGTTAAACATTTATCAATTGCTAAAGTCTTAGTTGTGGCTCATATTGTGTTTAGCATATCTCTACTGGGCGTTGGCTCACCCTATATGGGACATCATTTTCAGGTACAGGTAGCATGCCACCTACTAGGACATAACTTGGATGGAGATGAGAGTTGAAGACTCTTTTTGATTCTTTTGTTTGTATTAAATATGTGTACCAAGCCTTGGGTTTTCCTTGTATAGAGTTAGTACTCCTTTTTTTGTAACCAAGTGTTGACTTGGAAAGCTATAAGCCCTTAGGGCATTTACTTTTGTTGTTAACATGTAATACTATTACAAGAACTACTCTGATGAATGGAAACGTGTTGATTTCTCTTATATCATTGCATGTCTAGAATGATGGGTTTTATGTATTATTTTAAGGGCGTTACAACTTGGTATCAGAGCATACCGGGTTCGAATACTTTGGGTACGTGGGAAGTGATTAGGATCACAATGGGTTTGTCCCGCTTGGTTAGAGACGTAGATGTAGTTTTATGTGCTTATGTGATAACATGTTTATGTGACTATTTGGGTATGGGATTTAATTTCTAAGATGTTGATTGGATCCTTGGGTTTCTGTGAGTCTTGTTGGAAAAGCACTTGATCAATGCTGTTTCTAACCGGAACTCTAGCAACGCCTCGGGACTATCATTATCCGGAAATGAAATTTGTAAGTGCTTATGTGATTATGTGCTTACGTGGAATGAATTACAGTTGTCCATCGCATTAGGACGCTAGTGTAATGGTTTGGCACCTTCTCGTTGTGCTAATACCTTTGTTACTTTTACTAGGATGCCTAGGCGAGGAAGTCTTGATTTCCTTCCTTCCACACGAGAAGAGTTGCGGAAACAGTTTGTGGAGTTCTGCTAAGGTACTACTCCTTTGGTGCAGTTTGAGGCATGGTTTGCTAACCTGTCGAGGTTTGCCCCAGAGTTGGTGGAAACAGAGGAATTGCGTTGTGCGGAGTTTGAGAGTAGGCTGTGTGACAGTATCTGGGAAAGAATCGCGGGGTCTTGGCATAGGAGTTATAGTGTGCTTGTCAGGGCTGCGACTCATGTTGAGGCAGCGGTGCTAGCTATGGGACAAAATAGAGAAGAGCCTAAGGTGATGGGTATTGGTCGAGTTAGGGAGGAAGCCATTGCAGAGACTCCTGCGGTTTATAGGTACTCTAGGCCTGGTAAGATGTGAAGGCGAAGGTATGCTCAGTCCCAGGTTAAGTCCTTCTCTTCGTCAGGGATTTCGGACTCTTTTGTTGGGACGTCCAGAGAGGTTCAGGCATCAAACCATCCTCAAAACAGGGAGTTTGTTAGTTGTTTCAAATGTGGTCAACTGGGCCACAAGCATTTGGTTTGCCCACAGAGGAAGAGGGTAGAGTTGGCAGTCCGACCAGTAGTTGCACCTCCTGAATCTTTTAGCCAGCCAGGTTTTGGGCCGATCGAATTCCCAGTGGGGAAGCAGCTGTTGGGGCCTCCATTAGCTCAGGGTTTGAACCAGCCTCGTGCTAGGGGGCCGCTTACTTGTTGGGTGTGTAATCAGCCGGGTCATTTCAGCCGTTTCTGTACTCAGCTAGGGACTACTTTGGGGGTTTTACAACCTAGTCGGGTCTAGCCTTATTTGACTGAACAGGGGCAATACCGTTTTGGGGAACAGGCAGGCCAAATTTCGAGGGCCTCGAGAGAGTCGAGTTCCCAAGCCCCGGTTGGGGAAGTCCGCAGTTGTTCCAAGTGTGGCCGGCTGGGGCACATCAGTAGTTCTTGTCCGTGGTTCGTAAGCTCATAGGTTATCTTGGGTTGGAAATGACCAACTTTTGCGGTCCAGCGAGGGACGGTAGTGGTGGTAATACCGATAGGGTGGTTTTGCTTTGACTAATCCGTTTTGTAATCGGTAAATTATCGTTTTGTAATCATTGGATTCTGTTGTGTAACCAATGTATTTTGGAAATGTTGGAACATTAAGGTTGTTTGTTTCTATATATATATGTTTATATAGCTATGTGTGCCAGTACTTATCTATTTTCCTGAAATGGGCAAATTAGAGCATGTAGGGACTCTAAAAGTTTTATTGACGTAATAGGTTGTTGTGAGACCATAAAATTATTGGTAATAATGCATTCATATGCGTGTGATATAGTTTGGGGAAAAATGAGGGCTGATGAGCCATGTTTTCAAATTTGAAAGAATTACTGAGAGATGCGTATCCCAATCAGGATTACTAGGAGGCGAGAATAGTATACTTGCCGGGTGTTCAAAATTTCATTAGTGTTATCTAATTGATCTTATGTACGTGATAATGATGTTGATCTACTGTCGCGGGAATTCCTCGAGGGGATGGGAAGTGTGCGATTAATACTAGGTGTAGCATGTATTTAACATGGTATCTTACGAGGGCATAGTGCATAACCTTGTTAGGATTAGACTTGTACCTTCATGGTAGGTAATGTTGCCGAATTGGCATATGTATTGGTTGGTTGTTTCGATTAAGGGAGAGTTGGCCCCTATAAGAGGGTATGGTTATTGGCATCGGGGAGTGATGTGTTGTAAGCAGTTGGTGCTATATCTCGGGTCATAGTATATAGGTGTTTCCTAAGTTTTTGAGCTCCTTTATTAGGATCAAATGTGATAGATTTGTACCTTAACACTGGTTAGGTCGGAGATGCTATCGTAAGGGTTGATCGGGTGTAAAGCCTGTGGTTAGGGTGTGACCCATGAATGGAGTCACAATGGTATGGTGTCTGCAAATGGAGATGTGGGTTAATAGCGAGGAGGGTGAGGACCTTTACTCTGTTGGATAGTTAGGATGGTGAGTCTTTGAAAGCCTTGTCGGCGTCATGTTTTGGTGTCGGAGTTTGGTGCAAGACAGTTGTTCAGTTATAGTAATGGCGGGTGGTTGGGCAGATAGACCTAGTGTCTTGGTTGTACTCTCAGGATGAGTGGCAAATTGGATGTGGAATAAAGGGTGGACCCTATGGGTCATTGTCGGACGAAGATGTTATGTTTGATTGTATTCGGTACGAATGGTTACTTAGTAGTGTAAATGTCGTAGTGTGGCAAACCCTGTAAATCAACTCTGTGCGAGGGAAAGGGTAAGCAAACTCTGTTACTACAAGTTCAGTCGAGGTGGTGGGTGAAATCCCTAGATGAGGAAGTTTTGCATAATACGATGCGTGTTAGTGTATGGTTCACATGTTGTTAGTAGATGATGTATAGAAGGGGATTAATCTTAAGGAATCCCAGGTGAATGCCTTGGTGAGGCTTTAATATGGTTACTGATGGGAGTGTGGTTTGAAGTTTGAAATTTGGTTTGAGGTTTGGTAAAGCTAGGTCACTTTGGCATAAGTGTCCGTCGTTCAGTTTGGATAGTGGTAATACGAGTAAGGGGGGTGAAAGTGTGTGGAGTAAGTGCGGCACACTGTTAGAGTTGTTTCGACTTATTCAGTCTTGTCTGTGTGATGTAAGGCGTGGGGTGTACAAAGTTATCCTTATGTTGTTGCGTTGTTGGGAACTTCAAACGTTTAGGAGTTCCTATTGTGGTAGTATTGTTTTTGGGAATTGCGTCATTACTGTGAGTATGGCGGGTTTTGTGGGTTGGTTACGTTGTAACTCGCTTGAGGGGCATTGAGTACTCTTTGTGATTGTAAACGACGTGTTTAGGTAGTAACGGTATAAGTCTGAATGCCTTTGGGAAAAACCACTTGGGTAAGTAGACTCCAGGCCCGATAGAAATATCCGGATCTATTTGTGGATGTTTGAGCATGTGTTATAATTTTGTTGTGTTGTTAGACTTTAAGAGCATTGAATATGTCTTAAGTTTAAAAACATTGTGTTTGTTTTGGTTCACGGGAGTATTTTGAAACTCGCCTTGAAATGAAAGTTTAATGTAACATTGCATATGTTGAATGTATTGTAGAACTGGAAGTATATTATGAACATTGACAATGATATGAAATTGTGAACCACGTATGTTGGGAATTGTTAGATTTGAAGAAATACATGTTGTAGCAGTTATTGTAAATTGCTTCTTGAATAGAGATAAAGTGACCAGTAACGGGTCAAGTTGTTGAATATTGAATTGTAATATTATTGAGAAATTTCAATGGGAAGTCTTTGGCAAACAAATTGTAGGTGGTCTCATGTTTTGAGTAACACCGTGTTTGTGAAAAATGTTTACAAAACTTTTGAGTTTTCGCCTGGAAAATGCAAGATTTATTTCGAAATGTCAACACTGAAAACTTGAACACCTTTGAGAAATGTCCCATGGACCAGAAAATGACTTTCTTTTTACTTATGCAAACGATTGGCTTTGGTTGTGTTGTTGGGAATTATGCATGTTGAGTAGTGACTTAGCTTGGGGTATTAGTCGGTTGTTGGTGAATTGTTTCAGGACAGGATTGTTTTTGTGGAGGCTTTCGTGCCTAAGGTGTTGTCGTTTAGAACGTGTTCCATTGGTTAGTCTCTTCCTTGGTAAGAGTGAATCGGAGGTTTGTTATGAAAGTAATTTATTTCCTTGGGGCTCGGATATTGAATGCTCTGTGATCAGTTGGCCTTGTGTTTTGGCGTATCCTTAATTTCGGGGATGAAATTCTTTAAGGGAGGGAGGTTATAGCGATCCCGGTTTTTCCTTTCGTGTTTAACTGTAATCCGGACTCGGTTCCGTAGGGGTGTTGTTGTCTTATCCTCTTTCTATCCCTTACTCTTTGTGTTCGAGTTTTGGGTTGTGTTGGGCAAGTTGGGAATAAGTTGTTTGTGTTTTAAAACGTAAAATCCTTGCCCATTTTTTTGGTCTCTCCGCTCGAGCGGCGCTTTTGACGCTCTAGCGGGCATTTGTTGTTGCTTATCCGCTCGAGCGGGGGTTTTGGCGCTATAGCGTGGAAATCACCTGTCCAGTATTTCGTCTGCAGTGTTGGACGCTCGAGCGGGGGATTGGCCGCTTGAGCGGGAGTCTGTGTGTTGCTCGAGCGGCGAGTTGGATGCTCGAGCGGAACTCGCTCGCAAAAGTTCGGGAGCTGCATCCGCCGCCGAGCGGATCTGTGAGTGACGCCGGCGGGCTTTCCGCTTCGAGCGGGGAGGCTTTTATATAAAGCCGAGATCTGACTTTTTGTTCACTTTTCAACATCCTTTCTCTCTCTTACTTTTCCAAAAAGCTATTTTGAGAGTTCCTCTCACTAAAACCCTAACTTCTCTCCTAGGATTGATCTAGTAGGAGTTGTTTTCTCACCTTGGACCTTTACAAAAGTTGTGTTGATCGTCGAGAGCTATCTTTTAATCTGAAAATTTCGGGATTTGGAGCATTTTCGTTCTCTTCATCTCCTTCGTTGGGTTCCATCATTCGAGGTAGGGATTCCTACTCACTATTATGGTCTTCGACATAGATTATTGGCAGTTTTGATGTTGATTTTGGGACTTAGGGTTTCAAAATGGTATAAACGTGGGTTTGTTATTTTGATTCTTAAACATGTATTTTGGGTCTCAAAATGATGATTTGAGTGTTGGTTGTTGATCTTTGAACCTATGGTTAGTATTGAGAGCTCGGGAAGAAAACCCTAATTGGTGTATTAATTAATTGATATAATTAAATTTGGGAAAGTTATGGATTTGTGAAATTGAAGTAAATATAATGAAATTGGCTCATTATTAGATGGACTAGTGGAGTTGGATTTATTTATTGCTCACTTTTGAAAATGTTGATAATTTTGTCTGTCGGAGCTTTTATTGTCTGTTTAGAAATAATTGCTTGGGCTACCGGTAGAGGGTAGTTTTGATTGTTGTAGACAATGCATGAGGATTAGGCAAACTAAAACTAATCGAATGGACGTGTCATAGAGTACGACTGTTGAATGAATACATTAACTTTATGTATTAATTGATTATGTATACTACCAATGTGTATATATATATATATGTTGTTTTGTGTGAACGGTTTATTGGAAGAAAGGGGCTGGACCTCTAAACCAAACGGTTTATTGGAAGAAAGGGGCTGGACCTCTAAACCGAACGGTTTGTTGGAAGAAAGGGGCTGGACCTCTAAACCGGAAATTGATACAGCTCATATGCTTATCTATTGAAGTGTTGATATAGCTCATATGCTTATCTATTGAAGTGTTAATACAGCTCATATGCTTATCTATTGAAGTGTTGATATAGTTCATATGATTATGTATTGAATTGTTGATGTAACTCATATGCTTATCTGTTGATTTGTTGGTATAGCTCATATGCTTATCTGTTGATTTGTTGGTATAGCTCATATGCTTATTTGTTGATTTGTTGGTATAGCTCGTATACTTATCTGTTGAATTGTTGATATAGCTCATATGCTTATCTATTGAAGGGTTGATATAGCTCATATGCTTATCTATTGATGTGTTAATACAGCTCATATGCTTATCTATTGAAGTGTTGATATAGCTCATATGCTTATCTGTTGACTTGTTGATATAGCTCATATGTGTATCTGTTGATTTGTTGGTATAGCTCATATGTTTATCTGTTGATTTGTTGGTATTGCTCGTATACTTATCTGTTGAATTGTTGATATAGCTCATATGCTTATCTGTTGATTTGTTGGTATAGATCATATGCATGTCTAATGGGAAATAGGAAATGTTTAACACGAGTTACTGTCTTGTAGACACCCCATTTTTGACCGACCTTAAGACTCAGACGTCACCGGTTGAGCGCTCGGTGATGTTGCATACTGTGCTCGTTCCGAAGTCTCAGAGTCGTGGCTGGCTACCGCGCCGGACTTCCAACCCTCTTCTCTACCTTGTCTCGGTTTGCGAACCAGTTCCATTTTCTCTTTTTTCTTTCAGGAAGGGAGTGGTCTCAGAGACTATCTCCGGTGGCCGTGAGTTACTTTTGCGTGGTCAGAGGCCATTTTGCCCATTTCGGCTGAGTCAGCCGTCAGGTGCTCGGCCAGACCGCCCAACCATCTCCGACTTCTCCGGTTTTTGGCGGAGACCTCTGTTTTAATGTTCCGAGGAACACTGGGCCCCGATGCCCACCATGACCGAACACCACTTAGGTGCGACCCATTTCGGGACCTCGAATCGCGTGATTTGGGCCCCGAGCATTCATTTCGCATCTGCTTTCTCGGTTTTTTGGCGAGACCTCTGTTTTGTCATTAGAAGGACCGGGTCATGAATACCCACTTATTCTGAATACCACTTCCGCATTTTGGGGATCGAATTGCTCATTTTAGCTCCGGCGTTCAT
This sequence comes from Camellia lanceoleosa, assembly GCA_025200525.1. Taxonomy (NCBI): domain Eukaryota; kingdom Viridiplantae; phylum Streptophyta; class Magnoliopsida; order Ericales; family Theaceae; genus Camellia; species Camellia lanceoleosa. The sequence goes on from CM045769.1 coordinate 1,284,132, forward strand.
TTCTCATTAGTTTTTGTTCAAACTTGGCAGGTACCTCTGTTTCAACATCAGGAAGATCACTGGGGGGGGAGAAGCCAGCAATTATCCCAGATAGCCAGTTTCGCTCCTCCGGAGCCCGTTTTTCTCACTTCCGGGCCAATGTTGAACACCTTGGGGGTATTTTCTTCCAACCAAAGCTACATATCTGTGATGAGGGCATCTAGGAGGACCCTAAGGGTTGGTGGTCGGCCAGATTGTGGTTTCATTTTGGACCTCTGATTCAAGCTCTATGTTGTGGCTCCTGCTTCAGTACTGTCAATTATCGGCCCTGGAACCTTGTTGCACACATCTAGTAGGACGCTTTGGTATACTGGTCGGCAGCAATTATTGGTTTCATTTTGGGCCTCTCCTTCAAGCTCTATGTTGTGACTCATGGTTCGGTGTTGCCAAATTCCGACCACGGGCCTTATTCTCACACTTGGAAGGACACCTTGGCATGGTGGTCGGCGGCAAATATTGACTTCATTTTTGGGGGTGGTGGCCGGCCATGGTAGGTGGTGGCCGACCAGTAGGGTGGCGGCCACCCACCTCCTAAATTTACTGGCCGGCACTTCGACTGTCCCGGTCCTGGATATCTTCCAAAGATATCCGGGGCATCCGGGGGATATTTCGGGAGGGAAAGATTGGGTGCTTTCCCTCCCCTTTTACACCCCATTTTTTTGTCTATTTGAAGGGCCCTCCCTCTCCTTCTTCAAGGTTGGAAAAAATTGTCTCAAGAGATCATCTTCAAATTCCTCCATTTTCATAGCTCAAAACCTCAAAAAGCTTCTAAGTCCCTAGGCCTTCTCTTCATCAACACCTAGCCTCACCTTCCCTACTACCATTCCAGCAGCTAGGAAGTGAATTTCAGAGGTTGAGAAGCTACAAATCAAAGCCAAGAATCAAAGAAAGACAAGTCTTCAAGGGTAAGTCTTCAAAACCAACTTTTAGGGCTTTTTCTTGATTCATTTCTATACTCTATTTGGTTGAGAATTGGGGCTCCGACCCCTACTGGTTTTGTGCTCATATTGAGCCCCTCTACAACTTTGTAGAAGGGCTCAACTTCATTTGATGCTCCTATGATATACTTGTTTCAATACCTAGCTTTTATGCCATTATCTTGCATGCTAGTTTAGGCCTATTTCCTTTTGTTTTCAGGGGTCCGACCCCTACTGGTTTTGTGCTCATTTTGAGCCCCTCTACAACATTGTAGAAGGGCTCAACCTCATTTGGTCATTGTATCCACCACTTCCTTCAAATTCCATCAAGTGTGCCCATTTTTGTATGCAACTTTTGACCTATTTCTATTTGTTTTTGGGACTTCGACCCCTACTGACTTTGGTCTTATTTTGACCCCCTTTACACATTTCATGAAGAAAATTTTGTCATTTGGTGCTTTCTTTGCATGACTCTTGTTATAGCCTCTTTTGAGCTCCATTTTTGCATGGAATTGTTAGCATGATTTTATTCTGATTTTGAGGATGTCATCTTCTGAAATTGTGCTTATTTTTAGCTCATCTTCAATGTTGTAGAAGAAAGTTTGTCCATTTGGGGTTTGCATATGTCACTTGTCTCAATACTCCTCTTTTGGCCACTAACTTTGCATGCTATTGTTGATCTATCTATGCTTGCATTTTGGCCATGTTTGTTACTGAAAAATGCCATATTTGGGACTGCCTTGCTACTGTTCTAGATGCCATGATCATATTTTGCATATATGGCATGGCTATAGGCCATTTCGGGGCTTAATTTCACACTTTCGGGATGAATGCATGCTTCGAGTGTCATTTCAATTGTTTCGGGCTGTTTTCCCTTTATTTAGGTGCTGAAATTCCATTGCCATGCTTGCATATCATTTCCCATGCCATTTGTATCATTTTTGCATTGCCTCGGTTTGCGTGCCAATGGCACGCCTTGGCACCTCATTCTTATCATTCCGTGACCTATGTGAGCGTGGCTGAGGCTATCTCATGTTGGCATAAGCCCAATTTGCATTTTCATGCTTCTACATCATTGCCCCGATTTGCGTGTCCGCGGACACGCGTTTCGAGGCAGCTTTGTTTTTATCCGACGGCCTCCTATGTGAGTGGGCTGGGGCTCTCCCATATTGGTGTAAGCCCATCGGTGCATTCCGTATGCCATCTCGTCTCACTTTATCATTGTCTCGGTTTTGCGTGTCGCGCACGCATTTCGAAACGCCGATTTTATCCAATTTTATCATTTCATCATCGCCTCGATTTGCGGCGCTTTGTGGGCACGCATTTCGAGGCACTTCGATTTATTCGATTTTATCATTTCATCATCGCCTCGATTTGCGCGCCTGTGGGCACGCGTTTCAAGGCACTTCGGTTTTATCCGATTTTTTATCATTTCATCATCGACTCGATTTGCGGCGCTGTAGGCACGCCGCGTTTGAGGCACTTCGATTTATCCATTTTCATTCTTTCATCGCCTCGATTTGCGCGCGCTGTGGGGCAGCGTTTGGCACTTTGGTTTTATCCGATTTTCATTCTTCCATCATCGCCTCGATTTGCGCGCCTGTGGGCACGCGTTTCGAGGCACTTCGGTTTTATCCGATTTTCTCGTTTCATCATCGCCTCGGTTTGCGTGCCTGTGGGTGCGCGTTTCGAGGCACTTCGATTGTATCCGGTTTCCATTTTTTTTCATCGCCTCGGTTTGCGCGCCCGTGTGCACGCACTTCGAGGCACTCCGTTTTATCCGCTTTGCATTTCATGCCATCGCCTCAGTTTGCGTGCCCGCGCGCACGCTTTTCGAGGCGTTTCATTTTCATCTCATTTTCGCAGCATTGTGCATACTAGGTTGTATCTTAGATTGCATTCATGCATTACCTCGGTTTGCGTGCCCGTGTGCACGCATTTCGAGGTTACCCATTTTTCATAGCATCGTGCATGCTAGGATTGTATGTTAGTTGCATTTCATGCATATCATGCATATTGCACGGGAAACGAGGTACATTCACGTACTCGGCGGCCAGAGTGTGTCACAATTCCCCAGTCTTCGACACACCGGATTACCCATGATGGAGTTAAGTTTTGTTGTAGCATTCATCCCCATATTGAGTTGTGCAATCCGGTTCCTCTGCCATCATGCATCGGTATCGTGATTGGTGGTACGAGGATCGAGGCATGCATATATTTGTGTGAAAATACATTGCTATGCCCTTTTCCTGCTCTCTGTTGCAGCAGAATCAACAATCAACTTTTCGGAGTCCAGCGCCCATTTCAAGGAATATTGCAAACAGAGGATAATCAGGGCATTCGGTGGATTTCGCGCCAAGATCCAAAGATACATCATCTATCGAAGCGGCGGTCCACGGCTTGCACGCCAGCTTTTAATTCTTTTGTAATTAACTTGTTAATTAATTAGAATTTGTATATTTATTCAATTCCTGTATATTCTTTTATTGATTGTATATTTATTCGGACCCTCTGGCGAGGGCATAAATGTAATAAGGGTGTGTGAGTGTGATGTATGTCTTCCAACCCCATTTCTTTCTCCCTTTTATTTACCCGCTTTGAATGGTTAGATATAGGGCATATTTCAATTAGCATACTGATGACAAAGATGTTTGCATCATTCATCTGTATTGCATGCATCGAACTCGGCACATCATGCAAACTGCATTGTATTTCAATTCTAAAGTTGAATACATGTTATGTTGCATTCCATATACCATGTTTAGAATAGCCGAGCACTGCTATAGTTGTATTTTTGCATGTGTTGCATTAGGCATTCTCAGATATTTTAGGATCATGCATGATTTCTAATACTTTTGTTTTGGCTTGGAGTACTAGGTAAGTTTTATGCTTTAGCATCCTTGCATGTGTGTGAGTGACTGCCATGAAAGCATGCTTACCATGAGGCTAAATGCTTATGTGATATAACTGCCTTGAATGCCTGTGGGTGGAGGTTGAGTTATCTGAATTGGAGCAATTCATCAATTGTTTGTTAAGCCCACTAGACTGTGGCAAAATCTACATTTTAAGCCTACCTGCGGGTAGCAAACCATTTTCAAAGAAACAAACATGAAATGTTTTGTTCCAATTCAGACGGCCCAGTCTATACTTGTTTGCTGCGAGCATCACATAGTAATCCTAGGATAATAATCGGAATAAGAGCATACAATGTTTTCAAAAACAGATATCATGGTTAGTAGAGGCGGTCTTTGGCGAGAGAGGTGCTCACGATGTGACCTTCCTAATCGTACCCAAGTTCCCGAGCCAACTTTGGTGATGACGGACACGTGGCCTTTTCACCGAGTCGGGGTTTCCTAAATTTCCCATTTTAAAATATTTAGGTGGCGACTCATATCCGCAAAGCAGTCCATGTTTGGCACTTCTTTTCAAAAAATCTGTTTTCCTTCAAAACGATTTGCCGGATTCGGACTCTTTGGTTCGAGATTGAGAACCGCAACAAAATCGAGTCCGAGCTGTAGCGAGGTCCCCCGCGGGCGTTGTTACATGTCTCATCTAGGTTGTTGGCTAGGTTCTGAGCCGTAGTTGAATTGTGAATTGGATAAGAAATGGAAAATGAAATGAAACATGAATGCAGTGGTATTGTAATGAAAGTGGTGTATGAATTGATTGGTGTGAGTTAAACATTTATCAATTGCTAAAGTCTTAGTTGTGGCTCATATTGTGTTTAGCATATCTCTACTGGGCGTTGGCTCACCCTATATGGGACATCATTTTCAGGTACAGGTAGCATGCCACCTCCTAGGACATAACTTGGATGGAGATGAGAGTTGAACACTCTTTTTGATTCTTTTGTTTGTATTAAATATGTGTACCAAGCCTTGGGCTTTCCTTGGGTAGAGTTAGTACTCCTTTTTTTTGTAACCAAGTGTTGACTTGGAAAGCTGTAAGCCCTTAGGGCATTTACTTTTGTTGTTAACATGTAATACTGTTACAAGAACTACTCTGATGAATGGAAACGTGTTGATTTCTCTTATATCATTGCATGTCTAGAATGATGGGTTTTGTGTATTATTTTGAGGGCGTTACAAAATCTACCCACAGCAAATCCGAAACTAACTAATCTCTGTATGTTCAACCCACTAGCCTCTTCACCAGTAGGTGCTCGAGAAGGATCTTCATTTTCAACCTGTGATGTGGTTGTGGCCATCGTTATCAGAATCTCGATCTGAAACTTACGATCCTACGATCTTACGATCCATTTGAGTATAATCGATCCGTATCGTTAAAAAAATTCCTTATAGGTAGGATCTTTCGATCTTGATAATGGGATCTTATAGGATTGTGGAATCTAGATCCGAATCCGATCCAATGTACAAGTCTTATTTTGTATTGTCTAATATATTTTATTGTAAATTTTATGTTTGTTGTCTAAATACCAATTTATGTGATCAAAATAAATAATAAAAATTAAGTAGTATTGAATCAAATAGACTAAGAAAAACAAACTAGGAAACAAACATTCAAATATTGCGGGTAATTTAAAAAAATTAAATAGTTGGAAAAACAAACTTAGCTTTAGCGGAGCCTAAGGAGGGTAAGATGATTGCAACTTTATCCCAATTTTTAGAGAGATTATTTTTGTGACTCGAATCCATTCTACCAAATGACAAACCTTATCATTCGATTGAGCTACTCATTTGAGTTCTTAATCTATTTTCATATCCAACTTTGTTAAATATTTGTTCTTCACTTTTTATGCATTATTGTAGATTGTAAAGTATTTTGTTATAGAATTCTTCTTCTTATTCACCTTTTTTAATGAAATACAAAACTTATACCATCAAGTTTTCTATTATATAATATTATATGTACATTTTATACGGAGTATTATATTTTCCACAATATCTTCACTTCTTTTTAATAGAATATAGGCTCATTTTGTGTATACTTTTTAAGAAATCCAAACCAAACCAAACCAAACCAAGCCTTAAGTCCCATCAAATGTGGTCGGCACTTTTTAAGAAATATTTATTTAAATTAAATTATTATGTAATTTGCCTTTTTCGGTAGGATCTTACGATCCTCGATCCAATTCTACAATCCAATCCTATAAACACCTCCAATGATCCAGCGAAGGATCCCAATTTTAACAACCTTGTTATGGCAATAGCCGGCTGACAAACTAGGCACTTTACATAGAGACAGCCAAGGAAGTATGCAATCCGAGAACAAAAGCTTCTTCGCAGAGGGTGCAATGTGATTTAGAGTTAATGTGTCTGGCGACAATATCTATCTTCAATATCATTTCAATGATGTCTTTAGAAGCCACGGGCTATTCATGACGGTGAAAGCTGTTGATTAGAAAGATAGCAGTGGTGAAGGGATTTGGTGGATTGAGTAGAAGGGGGTTGGGATGTGGGGAAGTGGGATGGTGGGAACAGGATGGGGTTGGATGGTTTAGATGTGGTGGGGAGGAGGTCGTGGCAGTGGGTGAGGGTTCAAGATGTTGAGGAAGAGGTGGCAAGAATGGGAGTTATGGATGTGGCAGAATGGGGTGGTGGTGGGAAAGGGATGGAAGCAGAGGGCTAGGGGTTCGGATGTAGGGTAGAGGGATGGATTAAGATGGCCAGACCATGAGAGAGAAATATTGAGAGGTTAAGTGTTTTGAGGTGTTTGAACTTTGATGATATTGAGGTCCATGATATGGCAAAATGTAATTTGTAATTTTCCATTTTTTGGTTAAACAGTTTATTTTTTTTTTTTTGTTTCCATGTGTCACCCTTAGATGTGAGTTGGGTTTGGTTCGAGTCAAGGTGGACCTCTACCACATCACGTCTCTTGTCACATAAAATTGATAGGCTATGAAACACAAACACTTCAAAATAGGCGCCATAGCAGTGTCGGACACGGGGACACACTACAATTTGAAGCTAATGACAACTTTGTACTAGTATAATACCATAATCATAATATCTTTTTATTTATCTACTCCCACATGTTCTTTATTCACAATGTTTCCAGAATAAAAGAAAGGTAAATTACACTTTCACCCCCTAAAGTATATCTCATTTCTCATTTAGTTCCTAAGGAAAAGATTTTATGGTACACGCCAAATGCATGTCCCTTTAATTTTATTATTTTTTTGCAGGAGATACACTAGGGGCACGACAAGGACACGCACACCAAATGGCGTGTCCCTTTAATTTTTAATTTTTATTTTTTTGCAAGGGACATGTCAAGGACATTCGTGTCCAAATATGGATGATCTATTAATTTGTTTAAATCTAGTGATTTATACATATTGAAGTACTGTTAGTTTTTATTAATTTTGATTGTTTTGTAACATAATATTAATCTACATAGCAAATATATATTTTTTTTTAAAATAAGACTCTGTTTGGTTTCATTCTCAAATCATGATTTCACCCTCATATTCCAACCCTCTGTTTGATTATAGTTTTCAAAATACACACTTGAAAACAATAATGTACATACACTTGTAAACTCAGAACTTTTCGTTTCATCACAATCATCACCATTATATATCAACTACTCATTGTTCATATTAACATTCACAAAATGAGTCCCTACCAAATTTCCCAACTCTAGGGTTTTCGTATAGTTAAAAGGAACAATTATTTACATACAGACATGGTTTTGAAAAGCGGTTGTGGTCGTCGTAACGGTTGTTGTGACGCGGTAGCGGTTGTAGGGTGAAAAAACCATAACGTAATGGTTGTGGTAACCGGAACCGTGATGTTTTTCTTTTTTCGCACAATTTGAAGAAAACTTACTGATACGCATCAGCATGTTTGGTTTAAGTTTTTTGAAAATTGAGTTTTTTAGTTTTCGTATTTTTTAGTTTTTAGTGAATATTTTTAAAATTTTAAACATTTTTTTAACTTTTTTAGATGCACCTTACTTAGATGTATCTAAAAAGTAAAAAATTTGTGAAAAAATATTTTAAAAAATTAATAAATACATAAAAATACAAAATATGTACGGAATTCTCCTATTTTTTTTGTATTTTTGGTATTTAGTGAATTTTTAAAAGGTTTCTTTCACAAATTTTTTACTTTTTTGATATATTTATGTTAGGTATGTCTAAAAAGGAAAACAAATTGCTTAAAATATTAAAAAAAATCAATAAAAACAAAAAAACACGAAAAATAAGAAAGTAGAATTTTCTGAAAAGAGTTTTTGGAAAACTCTAACCAAGCATGCTGCATATTTTTTTTTTTCCTTTCAGAATCACATTTATTGGGGTTTAAAATAAATTCTGATCACTTTTTGTTAATCTTTAAGTATGATCCAATATATTTCATATTTTCAAATTACTATAAAAGAAGTTTTTACATTTTTTTTCAATAGTTAATGATTTTTAAAATAATTGATTTTAAATGTCTACAAATTATTTCTTACCAATACCAAAACTAACTGAATAAAAAATATTCAGAATTATTAAACAAAAGGATTATAAAATAAAATTTGTGCCATAAATTAAAAAAAAATCATAAAGAAAAAAAAACATATAATATTTTTTCTTTGAGTTTGGATCACTTGAACATTTGATCTTTTTTAGTAAGCTTTTGTGTGGGTTTTTTTTTTTTTTCCCCCCCTAAAAAAGGAAGCTATTGATAATATTGTAAAAGGGTGTGATCAGTATCTAATGCATCCGTTACGGCCGTTCTGATACCAAGCACTGACGTTACGTAACACCGAAATGGTCGTTACATGTGTGAATTTCCATCACACTGCTATAAAGGCCATAACGAGTTGCGGTAACCACCACAACCATTACGTAACGACATTACATAACGGTTGCGGGCTCTTTTTAAAACCTAGCATACAGGTATAACATTGACGCTCCCATAAATAACACAACATTCCCCAATCTCACATACCCTTGCTCAAAGTCAAAACAATTTTGAGGTTATTTCTTGTCAACCTCTACTGACACAACAACAACCCAAACTCGAACGATCTACAATCTACTTTACACATTAATTAGTAACACCAACCACGCATGATTTACTCTGATATTGAGTTCACCACACTTCCCACAACATCTCACTAAATCCACACCGGACTCTCCACAACTAGGCACACACAAAGCCATCATTCAGGACACTACCCTTTTGCCACTCAATTCACATCAACTCACCTTCCCAACTCAACTCACAATGATTGACACGTGCCTAAATAGCGACCAAACCTTACACCATCCCATGGAGACCGAATAGGCAACTATAATTCAAGTAAGCCAAACAAGCGCAAGCATTCAACAACATTTATCGAAACATGCAAGATCAAAACACCATTACGACAATTATCATTTTAACGCATAATTCTATCATCAAAAGGGGTCCTTCAAACAAGTCCACACCTCTAAGTCTAACAACAAAATACAAATACAAAGCATAGTTAAATATGATGCGCTCACATCTAACAACACATCCCAAGGATCACTCTATCGGTCTATGGTCAAAAGTCTCATCACTAGGTTGGTACAACTGCATAGACTGAGAAGTCAACTCTACAAGACCCTCGAAACCTGGCCTATTCGGGTATGGTACCGATATTGTCTCTGTCATTGCCCAAACTGATGCGGCTAAGTTTTGGATTCCGAAATTCCCAACTGAATCTCACACTGAGGGCCAAGACGTCCAACTTGACTCAACTAATCATAACTAGAACAAACAGGTGATCCTCTACTCTGTGACTGGCCTAAATCCTGAATTTGATTAGATCTTGCAAAAGACGGTTATGAAATTATTAACGTAAGCTGAAATTGTGCTTAAGACTAAGATCCCGCTCTCCTCTTCCTCGTACTAGGCCTAGTGTACTCTCGAACAGTAGGAATGGCCGACATGGCCTCCTTCCCATCCCGACCAACATCTAAAATCACAGCTTCCATGTGGGTTGCCACCTCCACGATTGTGTAATAGTTCCTATACATATTTGTAGCAACCTTTCCCCGGATAGCATCACACGACCTTCTCTCAAATTCATCACAACGGCACTCCTCTGTTGCCACCAACTCTGGAGCAGATCTAGACAAACTAGTAAATCGCGCCTCAAATTGCGCTAAAAGAGTAGTGCCTTGGTACAACTCAATGAATTGTACCCTCAATCTTTCCCTTGCATAGGGAGGAAAATACCTGGCCAAAAAGGCCTCAATGAAAGCAACCCAAGTGGTGGCTATAATGGTCTTAGCATACTTGTAGCAACCCTTACCTTACTCTAGTCATACTTGCATACATTCATGTATGATCTTGTCTTGTTATGTTGCATTAGCGAATCTTGTCTTGTTTTGCTCGAATGTTGCTTGCATGCTTTGTTCTTGCCTGGTGTGTTGCCGAGATCATCCTAAGCCTAGTCACCTTTGAACCCTTTTACACTTAGAACTATCTTGGAACCACTCTGATTGTCCTCCATTTTCACCCTGGCATATTGGCCGAGATGTCACTATCTAGGCCGAGGTGTGCAGCACCAAGGCCAAGATGTGTATTATCTAGGCCGAGATGTTTATCCTTGCACCTAGAGATTTTGTTCCTGGATTGGTATGACCTAGGCCGAGGTGTGGCACATCTAGGCCAAGGTGTGGCACAGCTTATTCAAGTGTTGTCCTTCCAAGTCGATGTCATTGTGGCCGTACTTGCCGAAGCTTTGTCCTTAGCCGAGATCATTACTTACCGGAGTGTTCTTGCCGTCTAGCTTGTTGAACACACCTTGTCATAGTCTTGTCTTGTCAGTCAGCCACCTTTTTGGGAAGAGCCAATCAGCCGATGCCACGTGTCCCAGCAGAGGGTTAAGTCAGTGACTGTCGAGAAAACACATCATTTTTGTATCACATCCTTGTATTTTAGAGAGAGAGGCTCTAGGAAGAAGAAGAAGTTCTTGACAGAGGGAGTAGACTTTCAAGCTTGATCTTTGGAGTTTAAACCGTTAGATTTGAGTTTTGAGGTTAGAATCTTGATCTACTCTCGTTGTTCTTATTGATCATCTAGCTGCATTGCATGATCGAATCTGTGCTGCATGCCATGCATTGATTTAACATTGGTTCTAGAGAGAGAAGTTAGTGTTCATGTATTCTTAAAGAAAAGCCTTGTTTGATCTGAAAGCTTGCATCAAGATTCATGTAATTGCGTTTGTTTTCCTAAGATCTTCAAGTATGGGTACCCAGGTCCATGTTTTCAAACTCATAGCATGAAATCTCAGATTTTGTAATAGCAAGTTATGATCTTTGCATTCATCTTTTTCATGTTCTTCATGTTCACGTTCTTAATGTTCTTCATGTTCTTGAGCAGAGGGAAACCCAGATTTTCCCGACTTCATTCCCTCGAATGTGGCCATCGGGACCTCAGCCAAGACCTGGTTAGTGCCCAGCATGTTTCCCCGAGATGAGAAACAGTGTTTCTTTCGATTTGACTTAGTTTTTGAAGAATGCCGAGATCATTTGTATGCATGTGAAGCTCGTTCCAAATTACATTCAATAAACTTGCCATGTGTTTGTAGGACTTGGACTTGCCTCGACCCCGACGTTTGAAGAACTATGTGAGTGGTATTTTTAATAAAGATATGTTATAAAGCTTTGATAAAGCCTTGTTTTGCCTCGTTTGGAAAGTATTTGCAAGCATGAATGATTATTCCTAATTGCAATAAATACTATCTTGTTTTGATGACATTTTGGAAGTCCGTATGTGGTAGGGGACTCTAAGCATTTGTAGCACAAGTCCTTAGCGTCAGGGGACTATAATGCAACTACACTCTTGTTTTGGAAGTCCGTATGTGCTAGGGGACTCTAAGCATTTGTAGCACAAGTCCTTAGTGTCAGGGGACTATAATGCAACGACACCATTGTTTTGAGATATCTCTCTTGTCTTGTCTTGTCTTGTCTTGCCTTGCCACCGACGGTTTTACCGCGTGGGTTTGCTTGTCCGGAATGTCATCCGTTGTATTATATTGATGCTAGTAAGCATCCCTTGAAGCTTGAAAGACCCACTAGATCAACTTGATTCAACCCTTGATTTTATACTAGAAATGTTATGTATTGTTTTGCTAAAGATCTTGAATATCAGTCATGCAAACCCCTTTATTATTTATACCATTCACTGAGTATCCAAGCTCACCCTCTCTATATATATGTAGGTGATGAGCAAGACGGCGGCGACGCCTAGATGTGTTTTGGATTCGTGTTTTGCAACATCTTGAAGATCATGCTTCTTAGCTTGTATTTCATTGTATTTGTATATGATGGCTTGAGAAGCCTTTTGGTCAAGATGTATTTTTGTACTTCATTGTGTTTGTAATTAAGTTTCAAAAGCTATGTAAAGATGTATGCCATTTCATTTGACTTATGCACAGCTCTCATGGACCAATTAGATTTACTTATATTGCTTACGCACATGTAAGCCCCATGTATTATACTCTGATTGTGTGTGAGTTCGAAAGCTGGCCTTCGGTAATCCCAGATTACTGGCCATCATGACACCATTCTACTAGGGGCGGAATGGGGTCATGACAATACTTCCACTAGGGGTGCTCGTAGATTGGTTTTTGGCGATTCGGTTTACGGTTTGTACCCGCCCGCATGTTTACAGTTTGGGAAAAATTAAACCCGCAACCGCCCGCAGTACACGATGCAGTTTGTGCGGATAGAGTTTATGAATGTACGAGCAGTTTGTGAATTAGACTTTTTCCTTAAAAACTTATTTTTGGGCATGTTTTCCCCATTTTCTAAATAATATTTTGGGCAATAAAATCACATATTTCTTATCATGAAATCATTATTTTTGAATAAGAAGGAAATCCTTAAAAAGCTTCAAATATTAATAATTACTTTAAAACATCGATAATTAATGAATTAAAACTTATACAATTAAAAACACAACAAAATCAATTCCCAAAAGAAGCAAATCATTCAAAATCCTAAACTTTTAAATCAAATCATATACTAACACAAGCACATAATTCAAAATCCTAAATCATTCATAATCATTCACTATCTAGTACCCAACAACACAATTAAAATAAAAACATTCAAAATCCTAAACTTACGTAAAAGTAATTCTTCATTAACTTTTACATTCATCCAAAATGCAATAATAATTACTTAGGAACCAAATAAATTGTTGTCAAACTTAGAGAATCCCGGACGTAAAGATTCATCGCGGGATATTCAACACTATCCTCCATTCAAACTAGATTACAAAACATTAGATAGAAAATTAAATAAGAACTAACATAGAAAATTCCAATCACAAATTGCATTTCAGACTTCTACTTGACTAAATTGCCAACTAATATGCTGGAATTTGAGATGTAAAAAAACGACGTCCAATTAGTACACATTAATGTGTGTTTGAGATGGGAAAGATTGGGTACACACCTAACCTTTGGCATAGTACACAAAGTGGTTGTCCCATGACTTGAACCCATAACCTCAAGGTTATTAGGCCAAGGGTTTTACCATTAAACCATTGGTCACCCTTGGAATTTGTGATGTAATGAATAAAATAAACTAAATAAAATTTTAATAAACAATAATTCCAGATATAATGAAAAATCAACTCAGCCCTTGAAATAGTGTTTTGGTGGGGCTTTCTACAAGGGGATGTCATGTCATTGAAGCACTTGGGAGTGGGAAAAGGTCTACTTTCCCTCCTTTCACAATCTTTTCACTGAGAGAAATTGGCATTGATTGAATTGTCTTTGTAAAATTAGCTTGTCTAATTATTAGCAGCAGAGGCTGAAAATTCGAACCCTCGTTTTGACATTGAGCAAATCTCTAGCAAAACTTGTCTGATTCAATTTACAAGGATTTTCTACATAGGATGATCTACCCATAATATTTTTGGCTCAGACGCATGTCTATTCTTGCAAATTAAGTCTTGAAAATAATTAAACCAGAGGCAACATACATGCTACTATACAGCAAACTCCAAGTGCATGATTTCATCAACCACAAAATAGTGTTCAAGAGAGGAATTATATAATCACATAGTGAACAATATAATGACATGTGAATTGGTGATTTTGATAGTTACTGAGGAAAATAATATATATATATATAAAATATATGATGGTTTGTGTTTTGGGTTGGTGATAAGAAGGGATGTCCCATGTATGCAATAGCAAAGGTAATAGGAGCACTAACAGCATAGGAAAGGCATAGCCTGTTGAAGGACACTGGCTTGAAGTAGGCATTTTGATAAACAATAATTCCAGATATAATGAAAAACTAAGTAAAATTTTGTTCATATCTTGAATAAAATTTTAAATAATTTTTCTAAATACATAACACACATGTTTGTAAAATAAAATCACTAATTTGTTGAGTGAGATAAAACAAATGTATAGGCTGTAAAAGAATAGTTTTACGCACAAAATCAAAGATTTAGTATTATTTTCATCCTGAGTCTAACAGGTCACATTATCAAAAATTAAAATGATAAATATAATATTAAAAAGTAATCCACAGATTCAACTATTTTTCAACTAGTCAAACATATGATTCATTTAACTTCCAATTTTTTAATCTCACAGATTGAGAGATTGAAAATGACTGTTCATTTAACTTCTAATGTTTTATAATTTAAACAAGTTTATGAGGGGAAGAATCCTTGAAGACACAAAAATCCAAAACAAAAACAGATTGAGTGAGAGATTGAAAATGATTCTTTAAAAAATAAAGTAGTCAAACAGATAAAGAAGTAGTGAAACGGAAACCCATAAAGAAGTAGCCAAACAGATAAAGAAGTAGTGAAACAGAAACAGATAAAGAAGTAGTCAAACACATGATTCATTTAACTTCTATTTTTTTATAATATAAACAAGTATATGTGAGGAAGAGTTCTTCAAAACACAAACAATCCAAAACAGAAACAGACCTCAACGATGATGTAGCAATCGCAGCTGGAGGTGTTGCCGAAGAAGGTGTTACGAACTTGCGAAGGCGAACTGATTCGATTCTATCACCGATTGTCGCGCAGGTGTAGCCAAAGAAGGTGTTGCGAACTCGATTCGATCACCGATTCGATTAGATCACCGATCGTTGTGAACTTGCGAAGGTCGATCACCGGTCGCCAGAGAGAGAGATGAAAGAACGAGTACACGAATAAGTGTGAAGGAGTGAGTGAGAGGCTGCCCTACTGATGAGAGATTAGGGTTTTGGGGGGGGGGGTTTGGGAAACAATCTATTTATCTAAACCAAAAATCTATTTAAAGAAATTGTCCATTTAAAGGTTCAAAATTATGTTTAATACGAGGTTCAAAGTTCAAAATTATGTTTAATACAAGATTCAAACTAAATTAGAAAGGTCCAAAAATATGAGGCCCTAATGTATATTCTATAAAATTGTAAGCCTAAATGTAAATAATTGTTCCTTATATATTAAATAGTGTAATTTGATTTTATAGGATTTTTTTTTTTAACATTTTACGAGCTATTAATCACTTTACTTAAATGTCAAACTTAAAATTTTCAATCCGAAAATTATTTTTGTACTAAAATTGGGAGAATCATTTTTTGATTTAATTGGATTTTAAATTATTTTGTATTTTTTTTTGAATTCAAATGGAGATAATTGCTTAGTTACATTGTAAACTTAAGTAAGCATTTTACTTAAATAGAAATAAGGTTGATATGTTGAGAGTACTTTAGGAATTGAGCTGTGTGACTAGCTGTGTCCAGGGTGATCGTTTGAACGGTTGGTTGACCGCTCGAGATGTGAGGAGGGTATATCCAGTATTTTGCTCTCAGTCTGTAGACTAAAATGCTGACAGCTTGAGTTCACCGCCCGAGCTATCTATGCGATATCAGCAACTTAAAGTTGAATTTTACATCGTTTCTTTCACTTTTTCATTTCCTCTTCATCTCATCTCTCCTCTCTCCTCAACTCTAAAAGCCCTAATTTTCTCTCTCTAAATATCTCACTTTTCACCAAGATTCAAGCCTAAACCTCTTATAAAAGACAAAGACTACGTGGAGATCTTGATTTCTACCAATTAAATTTTGATTTCATGAAAAGGTCTTTTTTAATCTTGCTTATTTGCTCTCATTCTTGAGGGGACTCCCTTAACAATATATATTTATGATTTGGTGAGATTTTGTAACACTTTGAGGTTATATGAGTTAGAAACCTTTGAATTAAAAGATGTTTATGTACAAAAGGGGGGTTTTCTCTCAAATTTTGAAATGTTTTGAATGTTTTGACATATTAATGAATAATACTTGATGATTTGAGGATTTGATAAACAAATAAGAAAACCCCCAATTTTCTTGAAACCCTATGCTTGAAAATTTTGTTTTAAAGGAGGGTTTGAATTGATTGGTGGTTTACGATGAAATTTAAATTAATTTTTCATGGAGGTATGTGTATGGGAGCTCGAGCCACCACTTGGTCGCTCGAATGGTCTATGAAGACTGTAAAAGTGTTGAGAGCTCGTGATGTACGCTCGAGCCAAACTTGGTCGCTCGACCGATGGGCAAACATACACTCGGTTGCTCGGCGGTTCTGAAATTCTAGACTCTGAATTCAACAAAAATGGCTTCCAAACAAACTTTTCAAAACTTGGGGTCTTGCATGGCTTGTTCAAAAGCATGGAAATACTTTACAAAACATAAATTCATGACCCTTAATAAACCATTTTCTCAAAACTTCATCAATTTGTCAAAGATTTGAACCAAAACTCATGCATGCAAGATTTTTCAACTCTTTTATCGTGTTCTTCAAAAACATGCAATTGGTGATCATAAATCCATGAATTTCTAAAACAGTATGCAAGGTATAAACTCACATGCATATAAGAACTTCAAAACTTAAACCAAAATGATGAAATCAAAGATTATCTTCCATGGACATGCATGCAACCCATTTTCTTGTTCTAAACTCATGTTTTTCTTACAAATTCCATGAAATTAGTTCAATGACTCTTTTAATTCTTGATACATGAAGGATTTTCTACAGAATTTAGGCTTAGAACTCTTACCTAAAGCCTTAATCTCAGAAATTAGAAGTGATTTCCCTTTAGCTTTCTTCTTCCTCTTCAATCTCTTGAGTTCTCTCTCTCTAGAGCTAAGCTCTCTCTCTCTCTTGAATTTCTCAACACAATAACAAAATGGACTAAAGGAATAATGCATATCACGACAAAACCCATCAAATTAAATGCACACACACACAAAGAGACCCCCTCACTTCTTAGGCACAAGACACATGTGCTCATGCAAAGCTCCAGCACACTCATTTACATGTGCACACACTATAAGCTAGGATCCTCTACACACCACTCCACAATTAATAGCATGTGTAGGATAAGCTTAACTCTTGATTACATGATTAGCTTAATTAAACCACACTTAACCACACTTAGTCTTATTTAATCAATTCTCACATAACTTAATCAGTCTAATTAACCTCAATTAAGGTCCAATTAATCAAATTTAATTTTATCAATCTGAATCAAATTTTTAATCAAACTCCCAAAAGGATCCAAATATTCAACTAAACTTATTAGTCTCATCAATTTTGGTTTCTCAAATCATTAAAGCCTTTAATTTCAGTTTCAAATCAAAATTCCCATTAATAAATTATATATTTAAATTAAACATCTCACAAGCAATTTCAATTCAGGATAATCATAATTTTCAATCCATATAACTTGATTAACTCACTACAAGAAATTGCATTTTTCGTAATGCAACAAAATATGTTGCTAAAAGGGAAAACTTGTCAGCAAAAAGTTTTGCCGACATAAAGAGCTACGTTGGCAACCCATAGGTAAAAGTGAGTCGGCAAAACCCATAGGTAAAAGTGAGTCGGCAAAAGTTTTTGCCGACGAAATTATCATTGCGTTGGTAAAATTAATGCCTTTAGCGACTTTAGCTTGCTTTTCGTGCTCCTTTTAGATACGATTAGCCCTACAGTTCGGACTCCCGTGGTTCTGAATCTAATTTCACAAGTGCAACTTGTGAAATAGATAAATACAAAAAAGTCCAAATTCGACAATTCTTTTTGAAAAATCGATGTTTGAATCAAATGCCAAAAATGGACTGCTTTGCCTGATTTCAGAGTCGCCACCTAAATATTTTTTGAAAAATTTAGGAAACACCGAGACTCGTGCCAAAGGTCATTAGTCTGTCATCACCAAAGTGTCTCGGCTTGGGAATTTAGGTATGAGAGGGAAGGTCATGAATTGAGCACCATGCTCACCTAATCAAAGATCAGCCTCTACTAATCATGTTGTGATTCTTATTTACATTATATGCTCTTGTTCTGATTCTTAGGCTAATATTACTATGTGATGCAACAAGTATAGACTAATTTGTAAAAGTTGGAACGCTTTGACTTCATGTTTATTTGAAAATTGTTTTGAATACGCGTCACTTGAAAAGGTGAGTGTGTACATTAATCAATTTGTCCCAACTTTAGCCATTAGCCTTAATCCACAGGCATTCAAACAGGTATATCATCTAAGCATTTAGCCTTATGGAAAAGCATGCTCGACATGGCAACAATCACACGTAATGCAAGATGCTAAACTAATAAATGTTCACCCAGTACTCCAAGGCAAGCCAAACAAAGAAAAATAATCAGAAAATATGCATGTTCCTAAATAATGCAATATGACTAATGCAACGCACACATTTATACAATTTTATAGGCTCAGCTATGAGCATGGTATATGATCCGATTCAAAACATGTGATAAATCACGTATTCAAGCAATGAAATTGAATTTTGACATTGGTTAGTATGATGAGCCGAACCCAGATGCATGTGAGACGAGTGTATGCAAACATGAGAATGCTAAGCAAACATGATGCTCTGCACTACCATTATAAACGGATAAATAGAAGGGAGAAAGAAATAGGGGTTGAAAGACATACACGCTTATTACATATTTGCCCTCATGCAAGGGGGTGCGAATGAGTGTCAAATGTCCGGATTAACTAATTATTACAGAACCATGCGAATAAATTGAACTAAAACTAGCTAAGCTAATTCAATTAACTATTTAATTATAAGGTTGGAACAAATAATAAATGAATATCTAAACTATCTAATTTATTACAACAAAGGCATTATATCAATAATAATTGCAACAAGCACAATAAGAATTATTTACAATAATTACAACAATACTAATGAGAATGGTAATCTACTAAACCACAATGAGTCATCGCATGCACAGTGCTGTACATTCCTTTGCGGGACTACTGCTTCACTGTCGCCCATCGCCTACGCCAAAAGCTCACCGCTTAGGAAACATTGAGAGTAAACAGCCCCAAATGAGATCCGGCAGGGCCAAAAGAGTGCCGACCGACACTAAATTTTATGCCAAAAAGTGTTTTGTGCTCTAAGGTGGGAACAGTGCAGACATGACCTTTCTAGGCCTTGTTTGCCCCTTCTGCCCCTCTCTGTCATGGGAAACTCAAGAGAAGGACCATTTCGCATCGAAACCATCAATTAGCACAAGTTGATGGCTTGATGATCCAGAGCACGTTTGGACAAAATTAATAAATGTGATGAAAAACCACCCTTTCCTCTTATCATGAAGACTCAAAAAGGGAAGTCGACATGCTCTAAATCTTATTGTAGACGTCCCCGAACGTCCCGGGAGGATGACTCCCATTCTGTTCATATGGGTTCACTACAGTTCGGACTCCCGTTTTTGTTGCTGTTCTAAATCTGAACCAAAGAGTCCAACTCTGGCAAATCGTTTTGAAGAAAGAACTAATTTTTGAAAAGAAGTGCCAAACATGGACTGCTTTGCCAGATTACAGAGTCGCCACCTAAATATTTTTAAAATGGGAAATTTAGGAAACCACGTGTCCGTCATCACCAAAGTAGTCTTGGCTCGGGAGCTTGGGTACGATCGGGGAAGGTCAGCTATGAGCACCCCCTTTCGCCCGGTCCGAAGACTGGCCTCTACTAACCATGATATCCAATTTTGAAAACTTTATGTGTTCTTATACCGGTTATTAGCCTAGAATTACTATGTTATGCGCACAGCAAACAAGTATAGACTAGATCGCCTAATTTGGAAACAAACATTGCATATCCGTTCGTTTTGAAAATGCTTTGGAATTTGCTACTCGCAAGTAGGCTAAAACACGGATTTCAATGAGTTTTCCCAACTCAAGCAATCCAACCTCCACCCACAGGCATTCAAACATTTTATCTCATGTAAGCACTTAGCCGCATGGTAAGCATACTGTTATGACAACACTGACACACATGCAAGGATGCTAAAGCATAAAAGCTCACCTAGTACTCCAAGCCAAAACAGAAGCTCATTAGAAATCCATGCATGGACCTAAGCATACTGAAATGTCTAATGCAACACATGCAAAGATGTAATCTAGGCAGGCTCGGCTATCCTAAACATGGCATGTGAAATGCTACAAATGTCATGTATTCAATTTGGAATTGAAATACGATGCAGTTTGTATGATGTGCCGAGCCCGATGCATGTGAGACAAATGTATGGATGCACGTATGCATAGCATAAGGTATGCTAAAATTAAACGTGCCCTAATCTACCATCATAAGCAGGTAAATAAAAGGGAAGAAAGAAATGGGGGTTGGAAGACATACATACCCACACACCCACACTTATTACAGATACGCCATCACTCGGAGGGATCAAAATAATAATACAGTCCAAAAATAAATGAATAAAATAAATTATTACAGAATTTCTGACTACTAAATTAAAATGTAATAATAGAAGAGGGGCCTCAGCCCTGCCCCGGGATGTGCGAATGATGCATGCTCAATCCAGCCTGCCCGGAAAACCTGTGTCATGGCACTGCTGCTTCTGTTTTTACTGCTCTGTCTCTCCAAGAATTCCCAAAGTCCTAGAATACCTTCCTTGCATGCTCCTTTACATCACCGGCTAGAGGGAAAACTCACCGGCTGCTTAAATTGACCACCGGCTGCTGGGAAGCTTATCGGCCACCCATAAAGTGCCGGTCGGCACATTATACTGCCGGCCAGCAGAAAGTTCCTGCAGGGGACAGTTTGACAGCAGCAACAGACCAGCAGTGCATGGCATGGGTTTTTAGGCATATGTAAGCATGGCCAATGCCTCCTATCATGCTTAGGGAGTCAAGGAGGTATGACCCTTGGTTCTTGGGCCATCAATTATGCATGTTGATGCATGATGGCCTAAGGAACCAAGCTTGCATTTTAATGGTATTATGCATGCAACACACAAATGAAATCCAAGACCTTATCATGTGTTAGTCAAGGGCCTTAGTGACCAAGAATTGAGACGAGTTGCACCACTTGAAGTGTGAACTCCTCTCAATCCCATGCTTGGCTTGACAATCCCCAAGCCAAGCCATGGAATGCATGTATGCAACATAGCTCAAATGATGCAACAATGGGACTAAGATGTAAGGCATACCAAGTGTCATGCAACTATCACAATAGGCATGCAAAATACTAGAGCATGCAAGGTATAAGTGGCATGCAAACATGGGCCAATCAAGCAATGGGACCAACCTACTACAACACTCGATGAACCAAGCATGCATCAATCATACAATGGTGGCCTTAACTTCAATGGGGCAGCCCTCAAACCACCCCAAAACAGTGGCAAAACAAGCCCTAAATGATGACCAAAATGCTATACAAACATGCAAGTTCATGGGCCTAAACCTAAGGCGCCAAAAAGAGCATCTTACTACCACTTACACAACCACTCATGGCATGAATCTAACAACCAAAAACGGAGTTTTAGTATGCAAAATGACACCCAAATTCCCTCACATGGCACCCTCAAAATGCATTAATCATGGAGGCATACACAAGGCCTATTCTCAGGCATAAAAGGACACACCTTTAAAGCATGAAAGAGATGACAAGTACAAACATATGAGCATGGATTAGGGTCTGAAATAGCATGTCAAATGATCCCAAATCATCTAAATAGACTATCCAATGCATGTACATGGATCACCTACCCAAGGCTTACAAGCCATCATGCAAAACAACCATGTCAAGCATGCTAAATATGACAAAAAACAATGGCCCACAGCCCTTATACATGGCAAAATGATGTTAGTATCTCCATGAAACTAAGCTAAAACATGCGAGAAAGCATGGCCTCAAAGCATGGCATACTTCTAGGCATAAGAGAGCATTTCAAAGCAAACATAAGAGGCATGTTAAGGACCATAAAACCAACCTAAAACAGAGGCATAACATGTCATATGAACCACAAATATGCTCTGAAATGAAGCCAAAACCAACCATGCATACATGCTATTATTTGAGCCCAAAACAAAGGCAAACAAGGGGCTAAGGGGAGAGGGGGGGCCCCTCCCCTATATAAGACTTAAAACCATCTTCCTCACCACTGAAAACCCACTGGTTTTCAGTGGTGAGAAGGCAAAAAACACCAAGTAAACAAGGCCTTACCAAAAAGACACTAAAAAGGCCAAACAAGGCCTAAAGGGGTGAGCCTTTACTCAAACCACAAAATGACCTTAATTAAGGTTCAAGAGCAAGTGAAAACAAGAGTTTTTTATGTTAAGCACAAAACCAAAAACACAAAGCAAGACTAGTAGAAAGCTAGAGCAAGAATGGGGAATCTAAAGTAATGTTCTTACCCTTGAAGATCCTTTGAAGAAAAGGTGGAGCAGCCCTCCTCTAGTGATCAAAACCAGTCCAAAATCACAACAATCAACCTCCCAAGTCTCTCAATCTCGAGCTAAGGTGTAATAGTGTGTGTAATGGTGCAAAAATGAGGTAAAACTACACTTTTAGACCCAAAAACACACACACAAGAGGAGAGAGAGGGAAAATATCGAGAGAGAGAGAGAGAGAGAGAGAGTGTATCACACAGATATATAGATATAAGCTCTGGTTTTTGACCTAAAATGGCTAACCCCTAACTCAAGGGGAAGAGATGATCTTATATAGGCAAAATAAAGCTCTTAACTTAATGGCTAAGCAAAAAGAGGGGGGTTCAAGAGGTGCAAGAGGGGCTTGGCTTCCAAGGGAAGCTAAAACAGCTAGCCAAGAAGCTTGGCCAAGGGTTCAACCTTCTAGAAGGTTTATGGGGTTCAAGGGTGCAAAGGGTGCAAACCCGGGCATGGGGAGTGGTGATGGTGCACTCCAGCTGTCACAGCTGGCATGCACCATCCCTGGGGGTGCAAAGGGCTCACACCGACCAACCAAAATAGTCACCGACACAAAATAGTGCCGGTCGGCATAATACAGTGCCGACCGGCCAAAGGTTTTGAGAAATAAGTGCCGGTGGCTACTAGGGGGTGCCGGTGTAGGTGTGGGGCGGCCGGTGGGCTTTAGGGATGGCTAACAAGCCTCCCCCTACCCTCAGATTCAAAAACACACAAGTCTTGGTACAAAACCAAGCACAAAACAAACCGGTTGAGAGGTCCTGAGGCACGACACGCAGTCGGGACCTCCGAGAACTCAAAACGAACACAATCATGGATAATCACCGGGTGTTCAAGCGGTGACGTCCAAGTCTCGAGGATGGTAAAAAATGGGGTGTCTACACTTATCAACATATCATGTCTTCATATGTGACAATTCCTGAAACAATGGACCCAGCATAACGTCCGGCCGAATCCAACCAACTCTAAGCATTTTTTTTTTCTGTCAGCTTAGTTCATTTTAAGCCGATTTCATTAGTCTTTGCCATTGTTTAATCAATTTGTCCAAAATGATGTTTAAGTTCGCTAAATGAGAAGAAACGTCAAGCGAGAAGTGATTCTTGGCATAAAAGAGGGCCTATGACTTGATGATTGAAGTAACTCTCAAAACAAAACAAACAAACAAACAAAAAAAGAAGAGAGGGAGGTGGCAGAAATGACTTATGCAAAATTGATTATTTAGAATGAGACTCTTGACATGAAAATTAACCAAAGAAAAACTATCAAAGCATGGGTGACACAACACAACTAGCTAGATATGAAGACTTGCAACACAACATGCTAGATATTCAAAGCATACCTTAATTAAATAAATTACAACAGTCCTAAAACAACCCCTGATATGCTAAAAATAGTGGCTAAAAATCATGTTAAAGAGCATAAAAAAAGTAGGAAATAATAAGGCAAAGCAAGGCTAGTGAACAAAAGCAAGGAGAGATGGCTAACCTCTCAATTTTTGAGACCTCAAACCATGTTTTTTAGCCTTTATTAAACTCTGAAAATTAGTTTAAAAAGGCAAAGAAAAGAGGGTAGAACATGGGTGTGAGCTATGAAGTAGAGCAAGAAAGGGTGTTAACCCTTTCTACCCTTTGGTAGCCATTCAAACCCAAGTTCCATCACTTGGAATGGGATCAAAAAAATACAAAAACATATAAAATAAACAAAGAAAGACATAAATGAAATTAATACAAAGGTGGTGAGCTTATACCTCTTGAAGAAGGTAAGCTCTTGTTTGTGAACCAAACATGGTCCAAGCACACTCTCAAGTAGGGGTGTGCGCAGTGCGGTTCGGGCGGTTTGAGAGCAAAATTACAAACCGAATGGCGGGTTGGCAGATTAGCAGATTGATGAATTGAGGTTTGGGCAGTTTTTGGCGGATTGGCGGATTGAAGAATATTCTAACTAATTATCATACATTTGCATAATATATAACACTAATTTGTATAATATTTTTTTAGATATATAACACAAAGTAATTTTACATAATATGTTTCATATATATAACCACTAATTTGTAATAAATTTCATATCTTAAATCTCTCTCACACTCATTTTTACATTGATATTTCATTGGAAGTTAAAAAATATATATGTATTAACTATAGCGGAGCAAAGCAGTTCAGTTGGTGGATTAAAAATTTTAAAGTTTAAATCGCGGTTAGCGGTTAGAGGGGTGTGGATTGATGCGGATCGGTGTAGTTTTAACAGATTGGGCGGTATTTTGCACAGCCCTACTCTCAAGCTTGAATTGTGACTTACAAAGCTCAAACAAGGTTCTAAGTTCTTGCTCTCAGGTTGGCTATGGTGTATGGATATAGTATAAGGATGATCAAATATCTCAAAGGTAGCTTGCACAAGAAGAAGGATGATCAAATATTTAGCTTCTTTTAAATTTTTCCAACCTCTAACACTAAGATATATGCTCGTATTTATAGAATTTGAGCAAAATAGGTCATAAATATCTTCAAAAATGGACAGTTGGCCCATTCCCGCCTAGAACAGTGTTTCTCGTTATCGAGAGCCAACCGGCTCCCAATGTGGTACGGTCGGCTCTCAATGCTCTCCCTTGTTCCATTGTTTTACACTCAATGTAGGGTGGTATAATAGTCAAAAATGAATTTCTGGGGTAAGAATAGTATGAATATGAAAGGTTTAGGATGGAAAAAGGAGCGCGAGCTTACGTTCCTTCGTTGAGAACTCGAATCACAATCAACACAACTTCATCATCGTGTGCACAGGACAAAGCATCCAAGTCTTGCGGGCGGTCAAAAATGATGTGTCTACAATTGCCCCTCTTTGATAGACCTCAAAGTCATGGAATGATGTGAGTGAATATCAAAGCCCAGAGACGACCCATTTGACGAGGTCGTAAGACTTGGGCAAGAAAACAAATCAAAACACAATTATCAAAGGTTGCACCCGAAGGTTCCTTACGTATCCCTTTGCAAGGAATCAAACCAACGTAGTTCAAGGGCAAAGTATGCAAGAAACATAACTTATGATCATGTAATGAAATAAATGTAGTAAAACAAGACTGTAAATAACAAGTGACGAAACAATGCTATAAGCAAAAGCAGGTATGCAACGTTTAAACGAAAGCAAAACAACTCAAGTTGTGTCTCACACAAATAGAGGTGAATAGACAAACATTGGACAAAGAGAGTGTAAACCAAACCATGTCCAGTGCAGGAAAGACACCAGCCTACCTACGTCCCACTCAGGAAAGGTGGAGGGTAATGCAAATACCGAGCGCACCCAAAGTTTAACCAAATAACTCGAGATCCTAACGCGTCCCACGCAAAAGGAGGAAAGGTGGCATGAATAGACAGGCACACCTGTTGTGCTTAACCAAGGAAAAACAATAATCCCAACGCATCTCACGCGAAAGGAGGGAAGGCGATGTGAACAAACAGGTGCACCTGCTATTTTTAACCGATGAAAACAATCCTAAGACGTCGCACGCGAAAGGAGGAAAGGTTGGTGTGAACACCAGGGACGCCCGATGTTTTTAACCAATAAAAACAATCCTAATGTGTCCCACGCGAAAGGAGGAGAGGTTGGTGTGAACACCAGAGACGCCTGATGTTTTTAACTGATAAAAATGATCCTAACGCGTCGCACGCAAAAGGAGGAGAGGTTAGTGTGAACACTGGGTACTCCGATGTTTTTAACTAATGAAAACAATCCTAAAGCATCGCACGCGAAAGGAGGAGAGGTTGGTGTGAACACCAGGGATGCCTAATGTTTTTAACTGATGAAAACAATCCTAACACGTCGCACGCGAAAGGAGGAGAGGTTGGTGTGAACACCAAGGAGGCCCAATGTTTTTAACCAATGAAAACGATCCTAACACATCGCACGTGAAAGGAGGAGAGGTTTGTGTGAACGTTGGAGACGCCCGATGTTTTTAACCGATGAAAACAATCCTAACGCGTCGCATATGAAAGGAGATGAGGTTGGTGTGAACACCGGGGACGCCCAATGTTTTTAACCGATGAAAACAATCCTAACATTTCGCACGTGGAAGGAGGAGAGGTTGGTGTGAACACCGGGGACGCCTGATGTTTTTAACTGATAAAAACAATCCTAACACGGCACATGCGGAAGTAGGAGAGGTTGGTGTGAACACCAGGGACGCCCGATGTTTTTAACTGATGAAAACAATCCTAACATGTTGCACACGAAAGGAGGATAGGTGGATCAACAAAGAAGCAGACAAATAAACAACAAAAAAGAAGACAATCCTAACGCGTCTCACGCTGAAGGAGGAGACTCAAATTAATGAAAAAAAGCAATCGATTTTCCAAATGGAGTGAGATTATCTCATCCCTGGGAAGGCCTTGGACAACAAAGAAGATAATAGTACAAAGCATAAACACGAGTAATGTCAAAAGAAACGCGCGAATCCAAATCCACACTAGGATTAATGAATTTTTGGCGCACGTTTGCCAATTTTAGCTTGAACAATGAAACACATTACAAATTCTCAAAAAAACGAGATGATGGACCAAAGAAACAAAATAATTATGACCTCGAAACAACTTTTAAACAAACAAAATACTAGCGCAAACTAATTAAGAAATCACCCAACTACGAATTAACAAAATTTGAACTAAACAACTTACAAATTTTAAACACCTATGGTTTAAACAAATCAAACGAGCAAAATACAAAAACTTTCCCTTTTTTCCTTTTCTCATTTCTTTTCTTCTCTCTATTTTTTGCTTTTCATATATACTTTCTTGATTTTTCTCTGTCTTTTTTTTTTTTTTTTTCCTCTTTCTGCTTTTCTCTTCTTACCCTTTTTGCCTTTTTTCTTTTTCCTCTCCATTTTTTACAAACCAAAAGGAAACCCAACATTGAAACACACATTGAGACAAACCAAAACACACTAGGTCTGCATTTGGAGTCGGTCGGCACTCAACGAAGTATGGCCAGGCCTAAATAGTGCCGGCCAGCTCGCGATGGCAGCAAGGGCAGATTCGGCAAATGCCGCCCCCATGGTCGGTTTAAATCAAACCCAAACCCCCTTGCAGACAACCCTATATCTAAAAAAACTCCCTCTCTCTCTCTCTAGGCCCCCCTCTCTCTCTAGATTTTCCCTATTTTTGCAAAACCCAACAACCCTTGCAAAATTTTCTTCGAAAACCCTCTCATTCCTCTACATTTTGAACCGAACAAAATTTGATTTCATTGCGTTTTGGGATTTTCCCTTGGTTTTTCTTGCTTTCTCACATCTTTACCCACACTTTCCCTTCTTTCTCTTATTTTTTCACTTTCTCTTTATTTTCTCTCCCCTAGGGTTTGGGATTTTGGGGTTTTTCAGCTAATCTCACTCACCCACACATTTTTCTCCATTTTTTCCTTACTTTCGTCACTTTCCCTCCACGACTAGGGGTGAACTTCCCATCCCTGACCCTATTATTGGCTAGGATTGACGAAGACATCCTACTGCGGGAGCCCACTGAGCACTTGTCCATCGTTGCCTCCACAGTAAGTCATATTCTTTTATTGTTTGAGCATATTTGAATTCCTTTCAAGATACTGTAGATACTAACAACATTCCCATACCACAGGTGATAGTCGTAAGGATTAGAGGTTACGGGTCTATTTCTAGCCCCCAGGCACTGGTACGAGAGGCTCCCTGCAGAGGTTCGCGCATTAATTAACGTGGCTAGTTTCGTGCCCTTCTGCTTAGTACTGGTGCAGATGAGGGCCGACCCATTTCTACATAAGGCCCTGGTGGAGCGTTGGTGGATTCTCATCGATCGGGGAGATAACTCTGACCCCGTATGATTTTGCGATGTTCACTGGCCTACGAGTCGGGGTTGGTGACTTGATCCCTTTTGATCCAGATATGGCATAGTGGAGAGCTGCCCAACTCCACCTCCTTAGAGCGATCCCCGACACTGCCGATCCTGGGATGGTGAGGTACAGTTGGTACTTAGAGCATTTCTCTGACCTTCAGCCTGCTACTTCGGAGGAGGTCGCCTAGTATGCTCGTGAATCTCTAATGTATCTCCTCGGTACTACCCTATTTGTGAACAGGAAAAATATCGTGGGTCTTTATTTCTTGGGAGCACTGGTGCATCTACAGCGGGTGGGGGAGTATGACTGGGGTGGTACCGGCCTAGCCACCCTGTATTGCTACATGTGTTTCGCCGCCCGCCGAAAAGCGGATTTACTCGACGGTTATTGGCGAGTTTGGGATGTACATTTCATACTTCTTTTTTCCTGCTTTGCTTTACATTTCCTATTTATAACTGCTTATCTGCTTTGTTCATAACTACTTATCTACTTTCTTGTAGCTATGGGTTTACACATATTTCACCTCCCTTGCTCCGGCCCCAATACGACCACTTGAGTTGTCAATACCCCTTTCTCGGTACTATAACTCTTAGTTTGAGCGTCGTTGGCGCGTAGACTGAGATTTCTGTCATGCCTCATACTCGCCCCTAAAAGTTTGGGCATGACCTAATCAAAACAAATATAAAACCGACACGTATAACATACGGGGCCTGAACGGAAGCACCTGATAACAAAAATTTATTCCATTGAGCTACCACTATTATGCCAGGATCACAAATATCACATTAAGTAAATAATATACAAAAAACATACACTCGCTTTAGTCATACACAGGCACATACCGAGACCCAGCCCCACACTTGGGCGTATAACAAAAACATTAATGAAAGACAACCAAAGCATGAACCGAAAACCTAGCAAAACTTTACAAATACGGCTTGACTAAGTGCACGACACCACGAGGTTGACAAGAGAGATAAGCCTTAAGGGTTAGGATTGGCCTCCTGGTTGGTTACCTACAGAAACAGACAAAATACAGAGTAAGAAAAACTCAGTGAATAATAGTACACAAGTAATGTAATGGTTAATTTGAATAATAGAGCATATAACTGCAATGGCCTATGATTAACTACATTCTGTAATTATTTTCTAGAACGGCCATAGGCCCAGTTTTCTTAACAGAGTGGCTTTAAGCCTAGCAATGCACAGAACGGCCTCAGGCCTAACATATCTTACAAATGATTGGCCATTGGCCCAGATGTAACAGAATGGTCATTGGCCCAACAGATACAGAACAGCCATAGGCCTACGGGTACAGAACGGCCATCGGCCCGGAAATAACAGAACGGCCATCAGCCTAGAAATAACAGAACGGCCATCGGCCCAGAAATACTTTCACATCGGCTTTAAGCCCAGTTCACATATGTATGGACTCAAGAGGTGGGTCGTACGAATTCTAGAGGTGGCTCGCTTTGCAGCACTTAGTTCCGTACAGCACTTTGTTCCATACCAGAAATCATTAGGTTGTAAGGATCGAACAATGCATCTTATGTCATAACATAGCATAACCAGAACGGATAACCAGTACAAAATAACCTTACTTCCTTAAGGATGCCATTATGGGATAGTGCACATAAATTTCTCATGACTTAGTTACCGATTAACACAGGTATCTCGCGTATAACAGAATAAGAATAACGACTATTACAAAGAGCACATAATAACGTTAAACCTTTGCATTCACATCGTAGGTTCTGAATGACCTCGGGTCCATATGTAACATAACAGAACTATTTCAAATTCATACGGATGCATATATCCCTCAGAAATATTCATACTCGCTGATTCCTAACTGAACGGCCTCAGGCCCATTAGTTGCAAAACGGTATGCTTTCATAATTACATTAAACCGTTATTCCAAAATGAACATAAGTTCGCTTTATTCATTAAGAAACGACATAATTTACTTATGAAGGATAGAATGTTAACATCAACTATTAATCAGAGTCATACAGAAGTATGCACCTTTGTTTAATCGTTCGTATACATTAACATAATTAACCTGCAATGAACAGAGCACTAATGGTAATCAGTAGCTGTAAGTTACGCTTACTACGATAGTGATATTACTTACCATTTCTTCCTGTCAATAATTTACACAGTATTAATTCCCAAGGCAGAAACACAGTAGATATCATTCCTTTAAGCACATAATTCAGATCACCTTCTTCATAATAAAGTTATTCTCAATCGTGTTCATCTCGGAACCAATCCAGTATTAATAGTTCATATACAATTCTCTTGCAGAGACATAGGTAGTTTATAGATCTCAGAATCGTACAAAGGTACGCGGATTTTCCAATCATTAACGTAATTAGATTACGAAGGATAGAGCTCTAATAATAAGAGTCATTAACAGTAGGTAAATGTACAATTACAGTACTATTACTCGCAGGGCTGTGGTGGAGCATTAGTCCTTCCCGGAGTGTGTTCTGCACACATACATAACTCACTAATTAGTTCTTTTTCTTATTGATTCGTTTCCGGACTCACTTTGTTTCGGAGGAATTTACAGACATCAAAAACATATCGAATATAGATTTCAACAATATTAGAGAGTCCAGCGCGTAAAATGGAGCGGACAAGATTTTCTAGCATTGGCCGCACGTGCGGCTGAGAGCCCCGCACGTGTGGCAGTGGCTCCTGCACGTGCGGCAGAATAGTCCTGCACGTGCCTTTTTTCCAATGTTTTCCGTCCAAATCACCCCTATTTTTTGCACGTGCGGCAAGGCTTCCCACACGTGCGGCTGTGAGCTCCGCACATGCGGCGATTCTCCCTATTTGTGCAGTCCGAAATCAAGCAAAAACCCAACTTGGTGGAAGCTCAAAATAGGCAAGTTTTAGCATAAAAGTAAAGCTTAAAGTCACATAAAAATTGATCACAACCCTAGTAAAGTTCTTAATCATTTTTATTTCATGATCATCATCACCACAATCTAATTCTTTTATGTTGTTAGCTAACATTGGTACATGAACAAGACATATATATCATCATATAAGTTTAATCATGGCAAACAAAGGATGAAATGTAATCCCTCCACATAACTCCAATTAATCTCCAAACTAAACAATTGATGAGTTTCCAATTAAGTAAGCACCACACAACAAGCTTCAATCACAACTCTAGCTTTCCCAATTGAAGGGAATTCTTACACATATTCAAGAAAGAGCTTATGGAAAGTAATTCTTACATACCTTGGCCCAAATCTTTACAACCTCTCTCAATTCTTACTCTTCTCCCTTGAAGATCTTCTTCTCTTCCTCCCAAACCCTCTTTTCTTTCCTCCCTCTCTTAGGAGATTTGTATAAGACTCTAAATCCCATATTGAAAGGCACACATAGACAAAAATCAATTAGTTTAATCATCCCAAATCAAAGTTTTATAAAAATGCTCATTATTACCTAAAAATTAAGCTGATCATAAATATAGAATCAATTTCAGGTAATTAAGCCTCTAAGGCTTCCAATTTCTGATTCGAACATTGTAATTGCAACAGATATTACTCTCATTAAACAGATATGAACTTATTATCATAAGATTTGCTCAATTTAAATTAGTTTTAGATACAATTTCTGGCAATAGCGTAAATCATAAAATCTGAATCGAAAGAATACCAGAAAACATGTACGAGGGTCGGGTTATTACAATTTTCCTCGCCGCTTCTTCGACACCGTCACTGTAGATCGGGTAACAATACTAGCCTTTAACTTTTACATACTGTGTGCATATTACATTGTTTCCATATTATTGTTCCATACTGCACCGTCACTCTCAGACCAAGCTGCACTGTTATCCTCATACTGTTGTTGCCATATTGCATTGTTATCTACATACTATTGTTTGTTTACTGCTCGGACCTTTGATATCTGGCACCTTCTTCCACAGGTTGACTGGCACCCCTGGGCTGGTATCCCTCAGGCTTCGAGGGTGAGTTATGTTGCTGTATGGAAGGCCTCTACCATGTGGATCCTTTTCGAGAGCCCTTTTAGGAGGGCATTTTACTTGGGGTAGCAGTTCCTTCACCAGACCAGAGGCCAGGCTGATCCCGATGTTTCACATCCTCCTCCTCCCAATATGAGGATTGCCGATAATCTTCATGACGGACCTCTGCTCGATCACTTAATGTAGGGAGAGGACGATGACAGATACCATGAGGCCGACGATTTCGCTACATTCTTACAAACTTGGGTGATGGCGCCTCTTACTAAGGGTGTGGCCCGTGTAGTTCCCGAGGCTGCCGCCATTGCTGCTGGAGGTGCCCCTGCTATCGTAGCCCGTATACCGCCTAAGGCCACTGCTCCTATTCATGGGCTTTCTACGATGCCTATCGAGGTCATATACATGCATCCGGATGGAGTGCTTGAGCAGGTCCCTCTTTAGCATATCGAGGAGAGGAACTGCAAGCTAGTGATCGTTCTTAGCATCGAGTAGGTACACACTTCTTTATACTTCTGCTCACTGCACTTCATTTTTTCTTGCCTCTGCTATTTTTGTTCATTGTACCTTGTTATCTCTGTCCACTGTTCCCAAATTCTCTTCTTTTTGTACGTACCCGCGACGTATGTTGATGACCTCCTCCGGACGATTGACCAACTGCTCCTCATAGTGCGGAGGAGACAAACCACACTGGCTACTCATAGGATTGAGGTACTCTTTATCACTAGTTCACTATTGTTGCCATACTGTCTATACTCCTGTTAGTCAATATTGACACCTATATTCTTTTCAACTCGAGTCGGCACCAGCAGCACCCGCAGGACCTCCTCCAACTGGGAAGATAGAGAGACGGGGCCCAGTGAGAGGCCAAGGATGGGCTGATCGGGGGGAAAGGCCAAGCGAGGCAATGCTCACCTTTTGAGAAGTCCTTTGATGGATCTACAATCTTCGAGGATGAGGGAGAGGAGGTCAACTTGTAGTATAGCAGCCCCAGTGATGATAGTGACACAACTCCTCCACAGCCAAGGAGGAAGAGGGCTAGGATGGGTTGATGATTCACTTTTCTTTTCTTTTGCTTTGTAGCTAAGAACTATGTAGCTTCAGATAGACCTATGCATTTTGGTTTTAAAGACTTTTCTTTTGTTTTTGTTTGTATAAAACAATGATCGGGAGCGAACCCTCTAGTTATGTAAAGTATATTTTCCTTTTGCACGGTGTGAGATGTGATGAATGAATGGCGCCGACACGATAATCTTTTACATGACTATTAACAAATGTGAATACATGCTCTTGAATTGATTCCTGAATTGGATAACAACTTACAACCAGTCAAAATACAAAATACAACTCGATGACAGAAAAACAAAATGAAAACAACCTAAAAACACTAAACAACACTTGATACAAGACAAGACAAGACAAGACTTAAAACACAGCTCCAGTACGCCAAGGTGAGGACCTGCCCTCTCTGCAAGTTCTCTGATCTGGGCAGTTATTCAGAGTTGACTGGCTCCCAATGAAAGCTGACTAGCTCTAAAAGTGATGTCGGTCAGTGCATTGCAGCTGTCATACACTGCTCCTTCTCAAAACCTATAAAAAGTGATCCCAAGCCGTTTTCCTGGCAAAACAACAAAATTTTGATATTTTGCTCTCAAAATGGAGATTATTCTCAACAATAGGCTCTGAGACTGGATTGTCACTCTAGACGGCTCGAAAAAGGTGAATTTTCGTGGTTTGGGCCTAAGTGCTCAAGTTAACTCAAGAATTGCTCAAGTTGGAGAATTGCTCAAGAAGCTTGAAGATCTTGGAGTTTAACTCAAGAATTAACTAGAATTTGGAAGATTGAAGCTCCTATGTGAGTAATTGAACATTGATTCATCAGTTTGAACTTGTGATTTTGTGAATTCAAGATTAAATGGTAATCAAGAACATGAGTTGTGTTGATTATGATGAAATTGAAGTTTATATGCACATGCATGTTTAGAATTGCCATGAATTTGAATGATCTAGCATAAGGCATGGTGAACATGATGAATTGGGCACCAAATTTCACATGCATGCATAATTTTCATGAGTTTCATTATTATGGGTACCATTTATACCATCTGAAACAAGATTAGAGTCAAAAGTTAACATGCATGTATAATTCATGAAGATATGGAGTTGTATGAAGTAAGAATGCATGGGTTTTGATCATACAAGAGAAATGTGGATTAATTTGAGAATTAGATCATGATTTTGAACAATTTGCCTCATGTTGTTTATATCCTTATGATATATAATGTGTTTCCACGTTTTTGAACCAAAAACATGAATTTTGGGCATTTGAATGTCAAGTTTGAGCCTCAAGAACAATTCTGGAAATTCCAGAATTTGGCATGTCCGCTCGAGCGGGGGAAGGTCTGCTCGAACGTGAATTGTTAGTTCCTAGAACTTTTGCAGACATTAATGTATGCTCGAGCGGCAAGCCACGTAATTTGAATTTCAACTCGAGCGTCCGAAGTCAAGCTCGAGCGTAAAAATGAGGCAACCAGTACTTTTGCAAACCTAACAAGTCCACTCGAGCGGCGGAAACCACGCTCGAGCGGGAAGCCCTGTTTCAAAAATTTTGAAAAGTTGATTTAAGTTTTGTTTTCCGTTCTCTTTCATTTCTAAGTACTCTTAGGCATGTATTGAACATTATAAATGAGTTAAAAAGGATAAGAAAGAAGCCCAAGAGGGATATATGAATTAAGAACGGATTGAATCATTTGTAACCCATATATGTGTTATGTATTATGTAGGGTCGAGCACAAGGATGAATCCACCAGCAGAACACTGTGAGTAATATCTTAGTAAAGATATTTCGAAGTATGTTATTTGTCCCATTGCTTATTTCTAATTGAACTTTACAAGTCTGCTAATTTGAATTATGGACAAATATTTGTTGCACCAAATAATTGGGCCAAAGGCCGTCGGATATGAATGATTGGGCCATAGGCCGTCAGACATGAATAATTGGACGAAAGGCTGTCGGATATGAATGATTGGGCCGTACGCCGTCGGACATGAATAATTGGGCCTAAGGCCATTGGATATGAACGATTGGGCCATAGGCCGTCGGACATGAACGAATGGGCCAAAGGCCATCGGAAATGAATGGATTGGGCCGGAGGCCATTTGATACGTCTAGATCCGTAGTCACTTGATACGCTATGTAGAAACATGAATTAGGCCCAAGGCCGTCTGATGTATTTGTTTTAAACACAGTTCATGTACCTCATTTATTTGATGTTATTCACTGGGCTTTCGCTTACTCTCATTCATGTATCTATAGGTGAGCCAAGATATGTCCAAACCTAGCCTCAGTGAAGTATGTGGGAGACAGTGCGAGTTTTGAGGAGTCAGCCCTCACGTCTCACACGTGAGACTTGTTTTCGCCCCTTTTGCCGCTTTTGTATATTTTGCTATGTTTGGCGAAAACGTTGAATTTCCATTGTATATAAGTTTTGTTTGGCAGACTGTGTAACTGAAAGTTCTTGGATAAAGATTAACTTTGGGAATATGTGTGTGTTATTATAAAATGTTCGTGGAATGATTTTACCATATCATGTAAGCACAGCTCTACGGATGAAGTTTTAAGTTTACTTCCGTTTCGGTCACTTAAGTCTGTTGATATATGTTTTATTTGGTTTGAGGCCATAGGTAATCTCATGATTACTGGCCGGTTATGTCCTTAACCCATGGGGGCAGGTTCAGGTCATGACAGAGTGGTATCAGAGCACGAGTTAATAATTCACACACTTGTCTAAAAGAGAAATAAGCATCTAGAAAAGATCTAGGATGCATTCATATGATAAGTAGGAATTTGTAAACATTAAGAATGTGCTTAAATGCTTCGAGATAAATGATTATGTGCTATATGTTTGCGATTTACTTGCATTGCAATTATTTGAATATGTATGCTCCTTAGTATATGCATACTTGTGAAACTTTTATATAAAGAATAATGCAAGTCTAATCAGATGGTGAGAACAAGAGGCGATGAAATAGAGGAGTCTTCTACTGCCAGAATGGATAGGATGAAAAGATTGATACAGGAATGGCAGAGACATTGAGGCAGCAACAACAATGGCAACAGCCACACCCTCCGCCTCCTCCTCCCATACCACCTGTTCAAGATCCTCATAATGATGACCGAATAATAGCTCTCACCAAATAATTTAAGAAAATGAAACCGCCATAATTTCATGGGGGATTGGATCTGTTAAAGGCAGAAGCATGGGTCCTTGGAATAGAAAAGTTATTCGAAGTGTTTCCTTGCCTAGAAATGTAGAAAGTACTGCTAGCCACTTTCACTCTTGAAGATGAGGCCAGAAGGTGGTGGATGTTAATGCGTGAAAATAACAAGGATATTGGTTGGGCCCGATTCTTGGAAATATTCTATGAAAGATATTTTCCACAGTGTATTAGTGACAGAAAGGTGTCAGAGTTCATGGAACTTAAACAGAACATCATGACAGTGTGGAGTATGAGGGCAAGTTCACTGAATTGGCCAGGTTTCCACCACATGTGGTCGATACCGACTACAAGAAAGCGAGACATTTTGAAGGAGGGCTTCGAGATGATATCCTAGAGAAGGTAAATGTTCTCAAGCTGGAAACCTACATTGAGGTGCTGGACCGGGCCATAATATTAGAAGCTAACATAGCCAGATAGACTAAATCAACAACTGACTGGAAGGGTTGTAAAAGACAGGGCTTCTTTTCAAAGAAGAAATTTTCAAAGAAGCAAAATATGGGC
This sequence comes from Camellia lanceoleosa, assembly GCA_025200525.1. Classification (NCBI taxonomy): domain Eukaryota; kingdom Viridiplantae; phylum Streptophyta; class Magnoliopsida; order Ericales; family Theaceae; genus Camellia; species Camellia lanceoleosa. The sequence continues at coordinate 1,321,365 of CM045769.1, forward strand.
TCCTCAAGTACTTCTAATTCTTCCCAAGATACATCCCCGATATGCAATATTTGTAGTAAAAGGCATCGTGGGGTTTGTTATCGTGTGTTAGGAGCTTGTTTTAAGTGCGGAAAAACAGAGCATATGGCCAGAGATTGTAATCAGAATGACAGGAAATTAGTTGCTAGCTCCACTACATCAATCCCAAAACTAGGAAATACTATGAGATCTACTACCACCGGAGATGTCATGAGATAAGGGAGAGTTTTTGCGCTTGTTTCGGGCGATACACGGAATGCTAACGCCATTGTCTCAGGTACTATCTCTATATGTAATCAAGATGTTTTTGTATTAATTGACTCCGGATCAACACACTCTTTCGTAACTTGTGCATTTGCATCTAGACTGAGTAGACCTCTAGAATCATTGCCATACTTGCTATGTGTATCTGTTCCATCTGGGGAATCTGCGTTATGTGAATCTGTATATCGGTTTTGTGACATGCGTATTGGGAATGCTATTCTGTATGTGGATTTGTTGGCCCTGAACTTTAAACATTTTGATATAATTCTAGGCATGGATTGGTTAACCAAATATTGTGCCACCATTGATTGTGTAACGAAACAAGTTGTGTTTAAACCACCAGAATAGGAAGAAATTGTGTTTGTGGGTAACGGGGTAGTGCCTCCACATTTTGATATCTGCAATGAAGGCATGTAAATTAATCAGGAAAGGGTGCAAGGGTTATTTGTGTTATGTGCTATCTGAGCAAGGTGTGAATGTTGAATTGAGTAGTATCCCTATTGTTAGCGAATTTCCAGATGTATTCCCAGATGAATTGCCAGGGGAATTAGTGGATAGGGAGATAGAGTTTACTATTGAAGTTGTGCCAGGCACCCAGCCTATCTCTAAAACTCCCTACAGAATGGCTACTGTTGTAGTACTTCGCCATGAACAACATCTGATAACATTATTTTTATATTTTTATATTTTTTAATTTTGAGGTCCAGGAGATAGAGTTTAATTTTGCGATTAGTGCAGAAGAACTAAAATAACAGTTGCAAGACCTGCTTGACAAAGGGTCTATTCGACCTAGTACTTCACCACGGGGTGCACTAGTGTTGTTTGTAAAAAAGAAAGATGGAACCTTGCGATTTTGTGTTGACTATCAAGAACTAAACAAGGTAATAATAAACAATAAATATCCCTTACCTCGTATTGATGACCTGTTTGATCAGTTGCAGGGATCACGAGTGTTCTCCAAAATTGATTTGAGGTCCAGGTATCATCAGTTGGAAGTAAAGCTGAAGATGTTGAGAAAACTGCGTTCCGGACAAGGTATGGCCATTATGAATTTCTTGTTATGCCATTTGGTGTGACTAATGCTCCTGCAGTGTTTATGAACTTAATGAACCGAATTTTTAAGACCTACCTTGATGAATTTGTTGTGGTTTTTATTGATGATATTCTGATATACTCAAAGAATAGACTTGAACATGAACAACATCTGATGACTGCTTTGCAAAAACTCAGAGAAAAGAAATAATTTGCCAAACTAAAGAAATGTGAATTTTTGTTGGATGAAGTTGTCTTCTTAGGGCATGTTATCAACAAGAACGGAATTTCAGTGGACCCACAGAAAGTCCCGCAGAAAGTTGAGGCAATTGTGAATTGGCCTACACTGACAAATGCAACAGAGGTTCGCAGTTTCATAGGCTTAGATGGGTACTACAGGAGATTTGTGAAGGACTTTTCAAAAATAGCAATGCCTCTTACCTAACTGACACACAAAGGGCAACCATTTGAATGGAATGACAAAAGAGAATTTGCCTTTCCTGAATTGAAAACGAGACTGACCACTGCACCAGTTTTGACACTACCATCAAGTACGGAAAACTTTGTGATTTTCAGTGATGCATCTTATAAAGGTTTAAGCTGTGTATTAATGTAGAATGGAAGGGTGATTGCACACGCCTCCCGACAGTTAAGGCCACACGAAAAGAACTACCCAACACATGATTTAGAGTTGGTCGCAGTTGTATTTGCTTTGAAAATCTGGCGGCATTACTTGTATGGGGCAAATTGTGAAGTCTATACAGATCACAAGAGCTTAAAATACTTCTTTACATAGAAAGAGTGAAATATACGGCAGAGAAGATGGCTCAAATTGATAAAAGACTATGACCTTGAGATTCAGTATCACCCTGGGAAAGCCAATACAGTTGCTGATGCCTTGAGCAAAAAATCGATGGGAAATTTGGCTTGCTTACTTACTGAACAAAAGGAAATTTTACAGGATTTTGAGAAGTTCGAGATAGAAGCGGTGTTGTGTGAACAGGGTGGATTGATAGCCGCCATTTTAGCTGAACCAACAATAATTATCGAAATTAAACAAAGGCAAAAAGATGATGAATTCCTCAAGAAAGTAATCGATGAATTTGAGACAAGTCCGAAAACAGAGTTCAGCATTGACAATGAAGTGTTGAGATTTCGAAACCGAATGTGTGCCCCAGATGTTTTGGAACTAAAGAAGAGAATTCTAGATGAGGCCCACAAATCAGTATTTGCTATGCATCCGGGTAATAACAAAATGTATCGAGATTTGAAACAAAGCTATTGGTGGCCTAAGATGAAGAAAGAGATCGTAGAATATGTGTCCAAGTGCCTCCAATGTCAGCAAGTCAAAACTGAACATCAGAAACCGGGCGGTCTACTTCAGCCTCTCCCTAGTCCCGAGTGGAAATGAGAGCATGTGACTATGGACTTTGTTGTTGGTCTACACTGAACCTCGCGAGGTATGGACTCTATTTGGGTTGTAGTCGATAGACTGACTAAATCTGCACATTTTCTGACTGTTAGAACTACATTTGATGCTTATAGATTGGCTACCATATATGTTGATGAGATTGTTCGTTTACACGGGGTTCCGGTATCAATTGTCTCGGATAGAGATCCGAAATTTGTGTCTAGGTTGTGGAAAAGTTTGCAAAAAGCTATGGGAACAGAATTGAGGTTTAGTACCGCATTCCACCCACAGACAGACGGGCAATCAGAACGGATAATATAGACCTTGGAAGATATGCTTTGGATGTATGTTTTGGATTTCCAAGGGAGTTGGGAAGATTATTTGCCACTAGCAGAGTTTGCATACAATAACAACTTCCACTCCAGCATTGGTATGGCACCATACGAGGCTTAGTATGGTAGAAGGGGTAGATCACCGATTTGTTGGAGAGAGGTTGGAGATAAGGCTTTACTTGGGCCTGAAATTGTACAAGACACTTTTGAGAAGATCAAAATTATTCAACAAAGGTTCAAAATAGCTCAGAGTCGACAAAAGAATTATGCAGATGTTCAAAGAAAACCTCTTGAATATGAGGTTAGTGACTATGTATTTATTCGTATGACGCCGATGAAGGGCCAAGTAAGATTTGGAAAGAAAGGTAAATTGTCGGCCCGTTACATTGGGCCATTCCAAATTCTAGAAAGGCTTAGTCCTATTTCCTACCGAGTTGCTTTGCCACTAGGGTTCGGACAAATGCACAACGTATTCCACGTATCAATGTTGAGGGGTTATCTTCGAGATCCGTTTCATGTGATTGATTATCACCGGGTAGCTCTTGATGAAATATGGAGTACGCAGAATGGCCGGAACGAATCATTGACCGGCTAGTGAAACAATTGAGAAGCAAGTCCATCTCAATGGTAAAAGTAGAATGGAAAGAACACTATGGGACGGACGCTACATGGGAAAAAGAGGATGAAATGCAACTGCGCTATCCACATTTGTTTCCCGATGAAGGCAAAATAAGTTTGGAGGACCAAACTTCATAAAGGAGGGAAGACTGTGATAACCCTGCTCCGTATTATGCTAATTAGTCTTAATTATGATTGTGAGTATGTGTTTGGTATGATTTTGGATGCCATTTTGTAACAACCCTCACCATCAAGCATTAATAACAGTACCGACTAGTGCTAATCTATGATTAAGCATGTTAATTGACTGATTAGACTGAAATCCCGAATTAATTACATGAACATATGGTGTTATTTGCATGTCTATCTGTATGTCGTTTAAATGATATGTTCATGTTTCATGGTTAAAATCATAATTAAAGGCCTTATCGGCAAATTTAATCAAAATTGGTTAATGTTTTATGCTCGTTCGAATTTATGCAATTTTATGGTATATTTAATTGAAATGTGATTTGGTATGATTAAACTAGATTTAATAATGTTAAACTACATAAGTTGGCCTTATTCACCCTTTTGCCACTTAGTGGACTTTCATGAGCTTTTATTTGATCTCCATGTGTTAGCATTTCAACATTTCCTCAGCCATTTTTCTTAGACTAAACCGACTAAGAGTGAGAGAGAGGAATTGAGTTCCATCTTGTGAATTGCTTAGTGAATTAAAGAAATTGAAGGTTGATTTCATAGTTGAGCTTCCTACACTTAATACTCAAGGTCTAAGGTAGAGAATCCACCTTCTTAAACTTGTCTTTAAGTTAGTTCTTGCTTAATTCTTGTTATATTGAAGATTGGAGTCAAAATTAGCTTAATGTGTTGAATTATAGCATAAATCATGCATGCATGTTGCCATTCTTGAGTTTTGAGGATTTTTGTCCATGGAATTCCACATACATGCTCATATTATAGTTCTAGTCCATGAATTCCTCATGTTTTTGAAAGGATTGGCTCATTTGAGCAAGTGATTGAAGCTTTGAATTGGTTTAAACTCATGCATGTTACATTTGAAGTATGTTCTTGAACTTTGGTTTGAAATTGAATTTAATTGAACTACCTTTGGGCTTTGATTTCTCAAATTGATCTTTGAAACATGTCATATTATGAGTTTACAAGAGTTTTCTAGAAAATTGGCCCAAGAGGATCGAATTTGGTGCTTTAAAACTTGGTTTTAAGCTTGAGGTTCGAATCGAAATTTGCACTTTGGACTTCAAATGAAGCGGGAATTCTTGGCGCCGGCGAAAAATCGTGTTCCCAAAGACTTTGCATTGTTTACAAAGACGCGGAAGAATGTACGCTCTAGCGGGGACCTGAGTCACACGCTCAAGCAGGGATCGAGTGCCCATCGAGCGTGATTTTCATACATCCAAGATTTTTTGTCTGTTTATGCATCGCCGAGGAAAGTTTACGCTCGAGCGGAGTCTTTTGTTTGCATGACCGCTCGAGCGGGGAAATCCATGCTCGAGCGGGACTTCTATTTTCTGAAAATCTTGAAAATGTTTTCAAAGTGCATCTTTGCATCCTCATTCCATCCTAGGCATCCTTAGGCCTAGTTTAAGGCATCTTAAGGAGGATATTGACGTAGAACCACACCAAGTCAAATTAGGGATTAAGTCATTGTTTCCCAACTGTGTAACTCAGTGTGTGTTCATCCTATAACTGTGTAGGGTTGGCATCCGAGGACGCTCTAGCTTATCTGTAGCCCAGAGCTCTATGAGTAACAATGTTGTAAAGATATGTTCAAAAATGATTATCTTCTGAACAATTGAACTGTACTGTTTCTAAAATGATACTGTTACTAAATGAATGATGTCCTAATTATGAATCAGACATGTGGCATCCTTAGCAACCCATCGTTATCAGATCTTGCATCGCATCGTCACAGAGATCTTTGTCGGTTCCCATGTTGGAACCACCATCACATCGATATGATGGCCATCAATCGATCGCTCGGTCTGCTTAGACCTCTGCATCGCTTTTTGCTATTGGTTGTACCACATATGACTGCTATGACTGAATAACTGTTATACTGATTGAAATGACTGTTTTCCATACTGAAAGGACATTCATGCTTAACCTCTTTACGCATATGTTATTCACTGGGCTTTAACTCACTGCTTATATATATATGTAGGTGTACAGGCACCGGACCGTTACTAGGAGCGTCGAGATAAACTCCAGTTTTGTCAAGCCAACCTTTGTGCCTCACTTTGAGGTTCCAGAACTGTTCAAGCTGAGGCTGCTTGGGGTGTTTTAGATTTCCCTTTTTTGGCTCTGTTTGTTTATGATCTGTATAGACTAAATGTTTTTGTACTGTACTGTTCTAACAGGGATTGGGTCCCTGTCCTGAATGATTGTATATGTATGCAAATACTGTTTTGTTCTGGATGCATATATGTTATGAAAAGTCTTTTTGCATATAGACTGTCACAGCTCATTGGATATCTTTTAATTACTGTTTTGGCTTCCGCCACTCAGATCAGATATCAGTATTCATAAGGCCTTCGGTAATCTTTGATTCTTGGCGATTCTGATGCTAAACCCGTAGGGGTGGGTTTAGGTCATGACACATTTATATGATTATATGTGGTTTTGAATTTCTATCTGTTCACCGTAGGAAAATCTGTTCAACTTACTGTTGTAAACTGAAAATTGAAGGCCTTATTGGCCATAGAAACTAAAATTGACTATGCCATTGTGATTGGTGTAATTTTTAGAGCCTATGGTGAAATTTAATTGAAAATTTATTTGAATCAAAATAATTAGATTCAGAACGATTAATTAAGCACCATTGCTTAGCCTTAATCAAATTTGATTAGCCAAGTCTATAAATAGGCTTATATACACTCAATTCCCCTCTTTTGAACTCATTTTGCTGAGATTACACTCTAAAGCGAGATAGTGTACCGGTTAGAGAGAGAGAGAGAGGGAGCTCAAGTTAGAGAATTGCTCAAGAAGCTTGAAGATCTTGGAGTTTAACTCAAGAATTAACTAGAATTTGGAAGATTGAAGCTCCTAGGTGAGTAATTAAACATTGATTCATCAGTTTGAACTTGTGATTTTGTGAATTCAAGATTAAATGGTAATCAAGAACATGAGTTGTGTTGATTATGATGAAATTGAAGTTTATATGCACATGCATGTTTAGAATTGCCATGAATTTGAATGATCTAGCATAAGGCATGGTGAACATGATGAATTGGGCACCAAATTTCACATGCATGCATAATTTTCATGAGTTTCATGATTATGGGTACCATTTATACAATTTGAAACAAGATCGGAGTCAAAAGTTAACATACATGTATAATTCATGAAGATATGGAGTTGTATGAAGCAAGAATGAATGGGTTTTGATCATACAAGAGAAATGTGGATTAATTTGAGAATTAGATCATGATTTTGAACAATTTGCCTCATGTTGTTTATATCCTTATGATATATAATGTGTTTCCATGTTTTTGAACCAAAAACATGAATTTTTGGCCGTTGAATGTCAAGTTTGAGCCTCAAGAACAATTCTAGAAATTCCAGAATTTGGCATATCCGCTCTAGCGGGGGAAGGTCCGCTCGAGCGTGAATTGTTAGTTCCCAGAACTTTTGCAGACATTCATGTACGCTTGAGCGGGAAGAGTCACGCTCGAGCGCCAAGCCACGTAGTTTGAATTTCAGCTCGAGCGTCCAAAGTCAAGCTCGAGCATGAAAATGAGGCAACCAGTAGTTTTGTAAACCTAACGGGTTCGCTCGAGCGGCGGAAACCACGCTCGAGCGGGAAGCCTTGTTTCAGAAATTTTGAAAAGTTGATTTAAGCTTTGTTTTCCGTTCTCTTTTGTTTCTAAGTACTCTTAGGCATGCATTGAACATTATAAATGAGTTAAAATGGATAAGAAAGAAGCCTAAGAGGGATATATGAATTAAGAACGGATTGAATCGTTTGTGACCCATATATGTGTTATGTATTATGTAGGGTCGAGCACAAGGACGAATCCACCAGCAGAACACTGTGAGTAATATCTTAGTAAATATATTTTGAAGTATGTTATTTGTCCAATTGCTTATTTCTAATTGAACTTCATAAGTCTGTTAATTTGAATTATGGACAAATATTTGTTCCACCGAATAATTGAGCCAAAGGCCGTCGGATATGAATGATTGGGCCATAGGCCGTCAGACATGAATAATTGGGCCAAAGCCCTTCGAATATGAATGATTGGGCCATAGGGCGTCAGACATGAATAATTGGGCCAAAGGCTGTCGGATATGAACGATTGGGCCAAAGGCCGTCGGAAATGAATGGATTGGGCCCGAGGTTGTTTGACACGTCTGGATCTGTAGTCACTTGATACGCTAAGTAGAAATATGAATTAGGCCCAAGGTCGTCTGATGTATTTGTTTTAAACACCGTTCATGTACCTCATTTATTTGATATTATTCACTGGGCTTTCGCTCACTCTCATTCATGTATCTATAGGTGAGCCAAGCAATGTCCAAACCCAGCCTCAGTGAAGTATATGGGAGACAGTGCGAGTTTTGAGGAGTCAGCCCTCACGTCTCACGCACGAGACTTGTTTTCGCCCCTTTTGCCCCCTTTGTATATTTTGCTATGTTTGGCGAAAACGTTGAATTTCCGTTGTATATAAGTTTTGTTTGGTTGACTGTGTAACTAAAAGTTCCTGGATAAAGATTAACTTTGGGAATATGTGTGAGTTATTATAAAATGTTCGTGGAATGATTTTACCATATCATGTAAGCACAGCTCTATGGACAAAGTTTTAAGTTTGCTTCCGTTTCGGCCCCTTAACTCTGTTGATATATGTTTTATTTGGTTTGAGGCCGTAGGTAATCTCATGATTACTAGCCGGTTATGTCCTTAACCCATGGGGGCGGGTTCGGGTCATGACAGTGTATGTCTTCCAAACCCCATTTATTTCTCTCTTTTATTTACCCGCTTACAATAGTAGTGTCGAGCATCATGTTTACTTAGCATTCTCATGTTTGCATACACTAGTCTCACATGCATTTGGGTTCGGCTTATCATACTAACCAATGTCAAAATTCAATTTCATCGCTTGAATACGTAATTTATCACATGTTTTGAATCAGATCATATACCATGCTCATAGCCGAGCCTATAAAATTGTGTAAATGTGTGCGTTGCATTAGTCACATTGCATTATTTAGGAACATACATATTTTCTAATTATTTTGCTTTGTTTGGCTTGTCTTGGAGTTCTAGGTGAACGTTTATTAGTTTAGCATCTTGCATTGCGTGTGATTGTTGCCATGTCGAGCATGCTTTCCATAAAGCTAAATGCTTAGATGATATACCTGTTTGAATGCCTGTGGATTAAGGCTAATGGCTAAAATTGGGACAAATTGGTTAATGTACACACTCACCTTTTCAAGTGACGCGTATTCAAAACAATTTTCAAATAAACAGGAAGTCAAAGCGTTCCAACTTTTACAAATTAGTCTATACTTGTTGCGTCACACAGTAATGTTAGCCTAATAATCAGAACAAGAGCATATAATGTAAATAAGAATCACATCATGATTAGTAGAGGGCAATCTTTGAACAGCTGAGTAGGGTGCTCAATTCATGACCTTCCCCTCTCATACCTAAGATATCAAGTCGAGACACTTTGGTGATGACAGACTAATGGCCTTGGCACGAGTCTCGAGGTTTCCTAAATTTTTCAAAAAATATTTAGGTGCTGACTTTGAAATCTGGCAAAGCAGTTCATTTTTGGCATTTGATTCAAACATCGATTTTCCAAAAAAAATTGCCGAATTTGGACTTTTTTTGTGTTTATCTATTTCACAAGTTGCACTTGTGAAATTAGATTCAGAACCACAGGAGTCCGAACTGTAGGGCTAATCGTATTCGAAAGGAGCACGAAAAGCAAGCTAAAGTCGCTAAAGGCATTAATTTTACCAACGCAATGATAATTTCGTCGGCAAAAACTTTTGCCGACTCACTTTTACCTACAGGTTGCCAACGTAGCTCTTTGTGTTGGCGAAACTCTTTGCTGACAAGTTTTCCCTTTTAGCAACATATTTTGTTGCATTACGAAAAATGTAATTTCTTGTAGTGACTTAATCAAGTTATATGGATTGAAAATTATGATTATCCTGAATTGAAATTGCTTGTGAGATGTTTAATTGAAATATAGAATTTATTAATGTGAATTTTGATTTGAAACAGAAATTAAAGGCTTAATGATTTGAGAAACCAAAATTGATGAGCTTAATAAGTTTAGTTGAATATTTGGAGCCTTTTGGGAGTTTGATTAAAAATTTGAGTCAAATTGATAAAATTAAATTTGATTACTTTGATCTAAATTGAGGTTAATTAGACTGATTAAGTTATGTAGGAATTGATTAATTAAGACTAAGGGTGGTTAAGTGTGGTTTAATTAAGCTAATTATGTAATCAAGACTTAAGCTTATCCTACATATGAGATTAATTGTGGAGTGGTGTGTAGAGGATCCCAACTTATAGTGTGTGCACATGTAAATGAGTGTGCTAGAGCTTTGCATGAGTACATGTGTCTTGTGCCTAAGAAGTGAGGGGGTCTCTGTGTGTGTGTGCGTTTAATTTGATGGGTTTTGTCATGATATGCATTATTCCTTTAGTCCATTTTGTTCTTGTGTTGAGAAATTCGAGAGAGAGAGAGAGAGAGAGAGAGAGAGAGAGCTTAGCTCTAGAGAGAGAGAACTCAAGAGATTGAAGAGGAAGAAGAAAGCTAAAGGGAAATCACTTCTAATTTCTGAGATTAAGGCTTTAGGTAAGAGTTCTAAGCCTAAATTTTGTAGAAAATCCTTCATGTATCAAGAATTAAAAGAGTCATTGAACTAATTTCATGGAATTTGTAAGAAAAACATGAGTTTAGAACAAGAAAATGGGTTGCATGCATGTCCATGGAAGATAATCTTTGATTTCATCATTTTGGTTTAAGTTTTGAAGTTCTTATATGCATGTGAGTTTATACCTTGCATACTGTTTTAGAAATTCATGGATTTATGATCACCAATTGCATGTTTTTGAAGAACACGATAAAAGAGTTGAAAAATCTTGCATGCATGAGTTTTGGTTCAAATCTTTGACAAATTGATGAAGTTTTGACAAAATGGTTTATTAAGGGTCATGAATTTATGTTTTGTAAAGTATTTCCATGCTTTTGAACAAGCCATGCAAGACCCCAAGTTTTGAAAAGTTTGTTTGGAAGCCATTTTTGTTGAATTCAGAGTCTAGAATTTCGCAAACCGCTCGAGCAAACTGAGTGTATGTTTGCCCATCGGTCGAGTGACCAAGCTTGGCTCGAGCGTACATCACGAGCTCTCAATACTTTTACAGTCTTCATAGACCACTCAAGCGACCAAGTGGTGGCTCAAGCTCCCATACACATACCTCCATGAAAAATTAATTTAAATTTCATCGTAAACCACCAATCAATTCAAACCCTCCTTTAAAACAAAATTTTCAAGCATAGGGTTTCAGGAAAATTGGGGGTTTTCTTATTTGTTTATCAAATCCTCAAATCATCAAGTATTATTCATTAATATGTCAAAACATTCAAAACATTTCAAAATTTGAGAGAAAACCCCCCTTTTGTACATAAACATCTTTTAATTCAAAGGTTTCTAACTCATATAACCTCAAAGTGTTACAAAATCACACCAAATCATAAATATATATTGTTAAGGGAGTCCCCTCAAGAATGAGAGCAAATAAGCAAGATTAAAAAAGAACTCTTCATGAAATCAAAATTTAATTGGTAGAAATCAAGATCTCCACGTAGTCTTTGTCTTTTATAAGAGGTTTAGGCTTGAATCTTGGTGAAAAGTGAGATATTTAGAGAGAGAAAATTAGGGCTTTTAGAGTTGAGGAGAGAGAGGAGAGATGAGATGAAGAGGAAATGAAAAAGTGAAAGAAACGATGTAAAATTCAACTTTAAGTTGCTGATATCGCATAGATAGCTCGGGCGGTGAACTCAAGCCGTCAGCATTTTAGTCTACAGCGAGAGCGAAATACTGGATTCACCCTCCTCACATCTCGAGCGGTCAACCAACCGTTCGAGCAATCACCCTGGACACAGCTAGTCACACAGCTCAATTCCTAAAGCACTCTCAACATATCAACCTTATTTCTATTTAAGTAAAATGCTTACTTAAGTTTACAATGTAACTAAGCAATTATCTCCATTTGAATTCAAAAAAAAAAAATACAAAATAATTTAAAATCCAACTAAATCAAAAAGTGATTCTCCCAATTTTAGTACAAAAATAATTTTCGGATTGAAAATTTTAACTTTGACATTTAAGTAAAGTGATTAATAGCTCGTAAAATGTAAAAAAATCCTATAAAATCAAATTACACTATTTAATATATAAGGAACAAAATTTTACTTAGTTTTTCATTATATCTGGAATTATTGTTTATCAAAATGCCTACTTCAAGCCAGTGTCCTCCAACAGGCTATGCCTTTCCTATGCTGTTAGTGCTCCTATTACCTTTGCTATTGCACACATGGGACATCCCTTCTTATCACCAACCCAAAACACAAACCATCATATATTTTATATATATATATATATATTATTTGCCTCAGTAACTATCAAAATCACCAATTCACATGTCATTATATTGTTAACCATGTGATTATATAATTCCTCTCTTGAACACTATTTTGTGGTTGATCAAATCATGCACTTGGAGTTTGCTGTATAGTAGCATGTATGTTGCCTCTAGTTTAATTATTTTCTAGACAAATTTGCAAGAATAGACATGCGTCTGAGTCAAAAATATTATGGGTAGATCATCCTATGTAGAAAATCCTTGTAAATTGAATCAGACAAGTTTTGCTAGAGATTTGCTCAATGTCAAAACGAGGGTTCCAATTTTCAGCATCTGCTGCTAATAATCAGACAAACTAATTTTACAAAGACAATTCAATCAATGCCAATTTCTCTTAGTGAAAAGATTGTGAATAAGGAGGGAAAATAGACCTTTTCCCACTCCCAAGTGCTTCAATGACATGACATCCCCCTGTAGAATGCCCTACCAAAACACTATTTCAAGGGCTGAGTTGATTTTTCATTATATCTGGAATTATTGTTTATTATAATTTTATTTAGTTTATTTTATTCATTACATCACAAATTCCAAGGGTGACCAATGGTTTAATGGTAAAACCCTTGGCCTAATAACCTTGAGGTTATGGATTCAAGTCATGGGACAACCACTTTGTGTACTATGCCAAAGGTTAGGTGTGTACCCAATCTTTCCCATCTCAAACACACATTAATGTGTACTAATTGCACGTCGTTTTTTTACATCTCAAATTCCAGCATATTAGTTGGCAATTTAGTCAAGTAGAAGTCTGAAATGCAATTTGTGATTGGAATTTTCTATGTTAGTTCTTATTTAATTTTCAGTCTAATGTTTTGTAATCTAGTTTGAATGGAGGATAGTGTTGAATCTCCCGCGATGAATCTTTACGTCCGGGATTCTCTAAGTTTGACAACAATTTATTTGGTTCCTAAGTAATTATTATTGCATTTTGGATGAATGTAAAAGTTAATAAAGAATTACTTTTACGTAAGTTTAGGATTTTGAATGTTTTTATTTTAATTGTGTTGTTGGGTACTAGATAGTGAATGATTTTGAATGATTTTGAATGATTTAGGATTTTGAATTATGTGCTTGTGTTAGTATATGATTTGATTTAAAAGTTTAGGATTTTGAATGATTTGCTTGTTTTGGGAATTGATTTTGTTGTGTTTTTAATTGTATAAGTTTTAATTCATTAATTATCGATGTTCTAAAGTAATTATTAATATTTGAAGCTTTTTAAGGATTTCCTTCTTATTCAAAAATAATGATTTCATGATAAGAAATATGTGATTTTATTGCCCAAAATATTATTTAGAAAATAGGGAAAACATGCCCAAAAATAAATTTTTAAAGAAAAAAGTCTAATTCACAAACTGCTCGTACATTCATAAACTCTATCCGCACAAACTGCATCGTGTACTGCGGGCGGTTGCGGATTTAATTTTTCCCAAACTGCAGACATGCGGGCGGGTTCAAACCGTAAACCGAATCGCCAAAAACCGATCTACGAGCACCCCTAGTGGAAGTATGCTATGACCATTATAGCCACCACTTGGGTTGATTTCATTGAGGCCTTTTTGGCCAAGCATTTTCCTCCCTATGCAAGGGAAAGATTGAGTGTACAATTCATTGAGTTGCACCAAGGCACTACACTTTTAGCGCAATTTGAGGCGCGATTTACTAGTTTGTCTAGATCTGCTCTAGAGTTGGTGGCAACAGAGGAGCGCCGTTGTGATGAATTCGAGAGAAGGTTGTGTGATGCTATCCGGGGAAAGGTTGCTACAAATATGTATAGGAACTATTACACAATTGTGGAGGTGGCGACCCACATGGAAGCTGTGATTTTAGATGTTAGTCGAGATGGGAAAGAGGCCATGTCGGCAATTCCTACTGTTCGAGAGTACACTAGGCCTAGTACGAGGCAGAGGAGAGCGGGATCTTAGTCTGAAGCACAATTTCAGCTTACGTTAATAATTTCATAACCGTCTTTTGCGAGATCTAATCAAATTAAGGATTTAGGCCAATCACAGAGTAGAGGATCACCTGTTTGTTCTAGTTATGATCAGTCAGGTCACGTTGGACGTCTTGGCCCTCAGCGTGAGATTCAGTTGGGAATTTCAGTATCCAAAACTTAGCCACATCAATTTGGGCAATGACAGAGATAGTATCGGTACCATACCCGAAAAGTCCCTAAATGAAGACATGAAACTTAAATGAAACACCAATTTATTAGTAACCCAAATAAATTTCAGGGACCCCCAAAATTAGGAACATCCATGACTCTCAAAATGATGTGGACCAATCATATATTTTTATTTTTTTTTCTTTCCTTTCTGGACCAATCACAGGTGAGTGAGAGTTATAAAGTTGTATTTTTGTTAAGAATATGTAGCATTTCTGATATTTTTAATAAAAAAAAAAAATCTTCCCAAGATAAATTGCACTTCTCCCAAATCGAAACACTTCCTATCAGAACACTAATCATATTTGAAACACTTCAATCTCATTTATGCTATATTTGGTACACTGAAATGAGATGAAATTAAATGAAATGGTAATTTCTTAAACTTTCCTATGGAATGATCATCTCCTTATAATAAGTAATGATGACTCTCATTGTAATGAATTTTTTATTATTATTTTAGTCAACCAAACATGAGAACTGTAAGGAATGTTTGACCTTTATTACAGTGAACCAAACACTACCTAATTGATCAATTATTAGGAGTAAAGTCTTATCAATCAATCGTTGAAACTAATTGATTAAGTGATTTGATTTTCTAAATTATTATGTAAATGAATTATTATATATATACTCTTATATATTTCCCACTTTCGACCCAATTTATAAAAAAAAATTAACTGGAATATTAATTATGAAAGATGATAGTTATTGTGTTATTGTGTGTGTACCTATAGGTGCAAAAATAACTAAAACTTATTTAATAGTGCATGCTTACCATCTTGCACATGATCAGCACCACTATATATGCGAATATAATAGATGAATAGTGATTCGGTAAAAAAAAATCAAACACTCATGTTTCAAATACCAGGAAAAGTTATTTATTTATTTTTTTTTTAAAAAAAAAAAGAAGAAGTAATGGTAGGCCATCACATGCAACAGTTTTTGATAAAATCACACAATATAAATCACATCCAAAGAACAAAATATCCTCACAAAGGGAAAAAAAATAAAAAAAAATTAGACAATTCAAGAAATGGGTATTGATAAGAATACAAACACAATTCTAGATCTTCAATTTGCACAAACAAAATGATAAACTAATAATAATAATTAGAAGGAAAAAAAAAGAAAAAGAAACATGATGAATCAATGAATGAATAGGGAACTGGTACAAACATCCATCCAAACAATGGTATTATAGAGATGGAGGCCAATAGATTTGCTCCAAACGACCGTTGTTTCTCTCTGATTGGTAAGTCCAATTGCCTTAAGTCCATCGTCAACATTGTGCCCATCTACAGTGGCTTTGTCAATTGCCTTGCTCTTACAAATCTTCACAATCTTCATAATCTCCATCGGATCGTGCTCTACCCATCTGCAAATTCACAAACAAAACAACAATAAAAAAAAGAAAAAGAAAGAGCAATCACAGAGAGAGATAGATAGATAGAGAGTTCTTCATACCCTGCTTGTGGGTAGAACTGGCGTGGAGATGACTGGAGGAAGTGGCACAGGTGATAACTGGATGAGGTGATGAGCAGCACCATGGCTGAGAGTGGGTGTTTTGAAAATTGAAAATTTGGAGTGAGACTAAAAGAAAAAAAAGATGAGAGTTTATAGAGAGAGTTCGATAAGCGCGGGTCTCTTTTTTGTAGGGAGTGGATGGGTTTGTTTTGAAATTTAAAAAGTGGGAAGGTGAGGTGCGACAGATAAGGATGGGTGGTTGCAAAGTTTGTGGCTCTTGGGCGGGAAATTCAGGTAGAGTGAGAGAGAAGGTTTTCATCTGAGTTGTCCATCTAAATATAGAAATGAATCAGGACCATTAAAATGTCCTAGTAGGACAATTGACTCTAACATATTTTCAAAAACCTTTGTGCCTTATTATATAGATTTATCTACAAATATACCAGCATGTAGAGTTAAAATAATAATAATAATATTTTTATCAAATTATACACAAAAATATATACAAGGCTTATATTATGCTTCATTTTTACATAATAATGCTTCAAAGACATTTATTCATAATTCAACGAACAAGTAGACTAAAATAGTAATAAAATATTTTTTTCAGTAAAATACCATCAATGATTCATTTTTAGTATGACTTCCTTTTCAAATTTTACCCTTATCCTAATATTTTAGGTTAGACCTAAAATGAAACAAAAAAAATAAAAACAATAGAAAAAATAAAGAATAATTTTTGTCATACCTATTATTATTTTGAATCCAGATAATTTTTCATTTTTATGAAAAAGTAAGATTTTATGTTAATTATTAATTTTTTATTTTTCCCTTTTTAAATCCCTACTTAAATCTATAAATCCAATACAAAGTTACTATTGCCATCCATTTAACTTTTTATGCACCCTATTTTTTTTATTATAAAAAAACTCATTTTTTTTTTTTTTGCTTTTTACACCTATAGCAATTTTATTATTCAAAAATTTTATTATTCGAAAGGAGATCTAGAGTATAAATTCATATTATAACTCATAAAGTTAAAGCTCTTACTTACATTATCATATTATTTTCTATGAATGTTAATCTTTCCAATCATGCTTATTCTACTTCTCATTTTCAACAATTAAATCATAATATTAATTAAAATTAAAAACAAAATAATTTTCTTTTGCCAAAAAAATAAAAATCACCAATTTTTTGAAGAAATGTGTTCAATTTTATAAATTAGGATGAAAAATTTCCAAAACCAAAATGTGAATTTATGAATCATTGAAAAAAAATCTAAAGTACATTTCATTTTTAAACATTGTTGGTAGAATATTTTGAAAGTGTGAATATATATTTACTACTGTGGGGACATATTTTTTAGGTTGTGCACGTGGCCAAGGTTGTTAGTTGAGGTGTCACATGGACGGATTATGTCATCGATGTTGTTATGATATTGCCAAGATGTAATGTAGTAATATCGGAATCTAAGATAATCGGTTTGAGGGCAAGAGTCCTAGATGATTTGAAGCCTTCTGTTTGGATAGAAATGAGACTCTTAAGAGAGTCCATTCTTATCTGAATGAGATGAGTTCTATGAAGTGAGACTTCTTGAGGACGTAGGTATTGTTGACTATAAAAGTAAGGCACCCTCGTGGGTCTAAGGTATGTGATTGATTACGAGCTATTTACTTAAGCTGTTATTTTGTGAGACTGTTGATTGACTTGATCATCGGAGTGTCCCCGGGTGGACGAGCTACCACGGTATTTCTTATTCTCTCGTGCGCAAGTACTGGCTTAGTCTATTCTTCCATGTGCTCTCTAGCTAAGTTCCGTAGATCTCGGTAGGGAGATTTGATTGGTTGTGAGGTCAGAAATCAATACCTATAATTTGGCACTGTCTATGGGAACTTAGTAGAGATAGATGGCTAACGCCGGATAAGCAGTAAGAGTCGGGGACGAGATGTATAGTGAGAACAAAGGGCATCTTATTCCAAATGCCAGAGGAGATAATAATTATGAGGTGCAAGAGATGGATCCAGAAACGAACAATGCCACCAAGGGCCGTAATGGCTCAAGGAGGGGCAACTAGGAGGAGTATTACATGAGTGCGATTTCCAGGTCTCGAAGGACCGATGCATGCAAATGGATGATGAAGTGAAGGACCTAGCGAACAAATTAACAGACCTACAAACCATGGTAAACTTCATGATGCAGAGCAAAGTAGTGCAGTCAACGTTACCATTACCAGCCACCAGTTGCCACAAATAGCCCAACAAGGAGGGCAAGTAGTGGTGCCAGTCAATACAAGGCAACTAATCACAATCACAAGTTGTAAAATTAAAAAATAAACCACAATAGATGGTGAAAAAGATACAAAGAAAAGAGAATCTCATATCAATTTCTATTCAACTGAACATGTTATACAACTTTAAGTTAATACTACAACATATAGGAAAGACACGGTGGTTCCACAAAACCTAAACTTACTAAAAATCGTTCGCTTTCATTTTCCCTACAAAAACCCAATGCCCAAACAACTACAACAACTAATGTCTTTCATCATCACTGTCGTCCGGAATTAGGTAGGACGGGTCAAGCGTAATTAAACATCCCTCCAACTGTTCAACTTCAGGAAGCATTGACTTTAGAAAGAGCATATCTTCGAGGTCCATTGCCTTTTTCATGCCAGCCAAGTCCAGCTCATATTTTCTCAAATATACCCGTGGAATTTGCTTTTTCCAGAAGTTTAGCATTTTTTCAATCCGATTGATCTTGAACTCAACCACAGATTTGAGTTGCATCAAAGCACTCTTCTCAACATTCATTTTCCCAGAGAGCATAGCCTTTTTAGCCATCATCCTAACATAATCCTCACACAATTTATCTAAATAATTCATTTCCATAGACCACTCAAAATCTGTATCCTTGCTCTTAGCTAAGATAGTGAGAAAACCTTTTTTATCAACACAAAAGTCCAACTTGATACTAACCACACCGCATGGTGCACGTGGAATGCCAGTCACCTTGAGTTCTCCAAGAAGATCATTCCTTGAAGCTATCTGGTGCTCACCTTGTAAAATGCGAATGGAAAGACTATCGGGATAGTCCAATGGTGTCGTGATGTTACGGCTTGCCATGCAAGGGATCACACTGTGCCTGTCAATAATCCTTGCAAATCCTCCCCCCAAGGTCTCAATCCCAAGAGACAGCGGAATCAAGTGACATGACAGTTTCCTTCGATCTTCAATAATGAGAGCACCTTGTAAGAGAGCACCAATATCCACAGCTTCTTCTGGGTTCACTTGCATGCAAGGAGATTTCATAAAAAAAATTTCAACAATGTGTTGTATCTGACAAACCCTTGCCATCCCAATCACCAAAGATAACTTCATCAATCCCCTGTTCATCTACACGTGCAGCTTCCAAACATTTCTGGCAGAGTTTTCTTATTCTCTCAATCAGGAACTCCACTAGTTCCTCAAATTTTGAGACTGAAAGTGCGATGTTTACATGTACTAGACCATATTCAAATCCTGTGAGGCAAGGGAGATCAATCAAAGTCTCACAAGAGGATGAGAGTTCTAACTTTGCCTTCTCTGCAGCCTCCTTCAGCCTCCCCATAGCTACTCCGTCTCCAGAGACATCCACAGAATAAGCCTTCCTGATCTCTTCAACCATGTACTCCACTAAAACAAGGTCAAAATCCTCACCCCTCAGTGAGGAATCAAACTCTTTAGCTTTAACCTTACACCAAAGAAAGTAATTAATTAGTAATTAACAGATCAAATAGCAGCAATACAACTATAGATGAATAACATACCTCGATAACTCCATCGGAGATCTCAAGGATTGAGATAATCAATGTTCCACCACCCAAACTAAAAACTGCAAAAATACCACCATCTATGTTCTTGGAGGCAAGGGCAGCAGCAACTGGCTCATCAACAATCCCAAGCACATCCAAACCTGCAAGTTTTCCAGCCAACTCTAGTTCTTTTTTTTGGGCATCATTGAAGTAAATTGGAGCAGCTATTACAGCTTTTGAGATGCTTCGCCCAAGATATGACTCAGCCAACCTTTTCATCTTATCAATGATGAATGCACAAAGTTTGGTTGGAAAGAACTGTTCATTACATGCTTCTACCCAAGCTTCACCATTAGATCCCTCATTTATCTTGTAGGGAACCTTGGTCTTCAACTCTTGTATTTGTGAGTCATGAAATTTCCTCCCCAACAAAGTCTTGATATTGAAAAAACTATCTGCAGGGTATCCTATGGCATGGTAATTTGCAACTTGACCGACCAGTATTTTCTTCTCATCATCAATTGCAACGAAGGATGGAATAGCTTGTCCACTTTCAGTCTCAAGCAGTGTTGGAACCTATTGAAATGGGTCACAAAATGTTAAAGAGTAGTGATCTTGTGATCTTGTGTTATGTTCATTCAACAATGCCTTCTGCTCATCCACAAAGCAATGAAGTTCTCTTTAATAAAAACAGATAATACAAAAATTCATTACAACTTCAAGTGAAGCATTCATTTTGCTGTATTGATTTGTAAATTGATAGGACAAGGACTAATTAATTCATATATGATTACAACAGAAATAAAAATGACAGTAAGAATAATGATAACTGTTAGAGAATATATATATATATATATGTTATTTTTTTTGTTAAGTGAAGGTACTATGGTCATATCGTATTTCATGTAGATATCTGCAGTTGGTTTTAGGTTTATTCCATGAACCCAAAAACATACGTTCAATATACCTTCTCTCCTTGTCCCTTCTCTCTTTCTCTCTAACCATAATGTCAGTTTTTCATACTTTTACACTTCAACTATTATAATGATACCAAAACAAGAAGAAATTTCAAGCTCAAAGAATAATTGTATTGCAAACCTTTACTTTTTGTTCCTTTTTTCAAAGAAAACGTTTATAGGCTTTTTCTAATTGTAGTCCAACAGTAAAATCTTAGAAGAGAGACATGATGTCCAACATACAAACACACAAAGATGAAAAAAATATAATAAAAATGAGAGTTGGCTAACAAACCTCTGCATCCATAATAATAGCAGCGATGTGGAAGTACCAAAGTCAATGCCAACGATGTCATCTACATGTTGTATATTACTAGGGCAATTACAAATAACAAAAGAAAGAAAAGACATAAAAGAGAAAGTATTAGCATTTACAAATAAAAGAAACAACGCCCAAATAGTACACATTAGCTTTTACAAATTTGTAAAATAAAAATAAAGAAAATTATAAGAATATATTTTAAATGAATATCAGAGTATCAAGCATTTACCTGAAAGCTCTAACTGCATAAGCGCATCTCTAAGAATTGAAAAGTTATCATAGTCAGTATCCTCAAATAAAAGAGAGAGGGACAGTGAGAGGATAAGAAAAAGAACACACAGGAAATAGAATCGAAATGATTCCTTCCTTATGTTTGTAAATCTTTTTTTTTTTTTTATTTGAAACAAATACAAACATCCTATACCAATGATCAATGAAATTGAAATGCACGAACAACACCAAAGAAAGGCCCATCTTCTTGAGAAGCAATCCAGTAACTCCTTGGTACAACAAAACAATTTTCACATCTATTGCTTGTTCCAACATCCTATAATAGTAAAGCTAATGGATACCAAAAATGTCTATATGTATTATATAGTCATGGCACAACACCACATTGCAAGTGCTCTCTTTTCAAATTTGTAACAGATGAAAGCACTAGTTTTTTAGATTTTATTCTAAATAACATGAGATACTAATGATAGTAAGCAATCTAGAAGTTTTGTTTAGTGCAAAGAGTTTGTCTACAAAAATTCAGAAGATAAATTCCTTTTTTCTCTTCATCCAATTTTCTATAGGAAGCCACATAGAATAATCCAAATTCCTTTGTCCAAAGCCCAATACAGCATAAGAAATAATTCAGACTATCCACTGTTTCGAAAAAAATAGCCTCAACTAGACAAGTTCATCAACAAGATATGGCAGGAGAAATTGAAGAGGAAAAGGGGATGATACTAGGCATCTGATCTTGTCTAATGAAGTTGCAGGTATTGGAAACCCAGTCTTACAGCAAGGCTGTTTAATTAACAAACACTGCAATCATTAAATCACTGGGAAGTTCAGATCCATCATCTGTGTAAATAAACTAATTCCATTTCCCTCTTATGGAAGAGGCCATTTGATCTGACTCCCACTCATCCGAATCTACAGAGGAATGTTTCACATAGATAACCACCTTAGAAAATAGTCAATATGGACCTATTCTCACCAAGAAATCACAAAAAGGTCATTCATGATTTAGATCATACTGCACTTACCAATTTTGAGATGAACTTGAGCGATTTATATTTTTTGGTTTAGTTAGCGATTTATTTTTAGCAGAGAATATTTTAGTCATTTTTAGCCATTTTGGTTTTGCTCTTTATAAATGGACTAATCTAACTTTTGTGGGCGAGCTGTTAGGGTTATTGTAATAATATTATTTACTCTCTCTGTAAACTTTTACACTACCCAGGCTTTGTTCAGTTGTTAGGAAAAGAAAGAAAAGTCTTCCACCACCAGGATAGTTAGGAAAAGAAAGAAAAGTCTTCCCATAAATTTTTCCATGTTTAGCAAGAAAATAGTGGGACTCATGTTTTTAAGTTTTCCACCACCAGGATATGTTTCCCCTCAGAACATGTCTTACAGAAAATACAAGATTTTGCAGGACTCTCAACAACACACTTTCCTTTTCACACACAAGAAAACAAGTTTCCTTCTACTTTACTATGCTTTTATTGCGTAGAACTTTCTCACACTAATTCTTGACAACTGAATGGAGCCCAAAGGAATTTTCATGGATAGACTTAAGAATCCATTACGAAACCCGTGTTGTGTTAAAAAAATTTACTTGAAAAATTCCTACAGCAGAGGCTTTCGGCCGATCAACATTTTCACATTCAGCAACATAAGAAATAATAACACATTTAATGGTAACCTACAGGAGTTCAAATAAATTTCAAAGACTCACAGACTAACCTCTTCTTATGCAAGAACTGAAATTGACCTTGATTAACTAACTCGTTAAGCAAAAATTAGAATTATGGACAACATAAAGCATTACCATAAGAGAACATATAACTGATCCAAACATACACGCACACTAACTAGAGTAGTAGAACACTTGCTAACCTAAACCCAGGTGTGTACTGATTTCCGAGCAAGCATGTTTATCTGGCAATTACGTTGAGTGCTTTGTAGATTTCCCAGCACACACACACACACACACACACACACACACACACACAGAGAGAGAGAGAGAGAGAGAGAGAGAGAAAGTTAGGCTGTATGTTGAAACATACCAAAAAGAAAAGACTTATTAAATACAATTTCCACAATTCATTAATAACATTAACTACACTGCACATGTTGGCTATCACTATATCATAGGAAAGCATATGAAAGAACTAATTTCAATATTTGGTTACCTCCTACCAAGAAACAAGTATCCAAATGCATACAGATCTATCCGCCTAATGTTTCCAGAATGTCTTACGGAAAAATGGGCAGCCCAGTGCAAAAGAATCTAGCCACTGCAAAGTTTGTAAGGGGCCGGATGTTACCCCCATATGCGGAGAGGTTGTTTGTCATTCAAACCCATTGACTCCCAATTCAAAATGGAGCAACCTTATCGCTGCAACGAAGGCCAGCCCTTCCTGAATGTCATTTTAAACTTCTTTAAAATGTGACTCTGATTAATGCATATGCAGAATATCTCATATTTTTATTCAACCTTCATTTTTATTGCGCAGCAAAAGTTTTTTGCAAAATACAAGCTGATCAACCATATCACATACCAACCAATTTATCAATGAGCAATTTGAAAAACATATACCTCAAACCCACCAACACTTACCGTATCTCATACTCAATTTTCAAATCTGTTTGGTTTGGAGTTTTCAAAAACAGTTTTTAGAATTTTCAATCTGTATATGTCTTCCTTTTTTATTTTAATTTTTTTATTGGCACTAGGGTGTTTGGATCAAAGCCCAACTAATCCCAGGGGTGCACAGGCCCTTGGCAAAGAGTTTCCCGCAAGTGCACCACGATTAATTCAAGGATTTTCATCCAATCCGATGGGCTCGAGGAATTGTTAGTACCTAAGAGGTTTCGATCCCTGAAACTTGGAGGCAATATTTTTATTTTTTTAGTGAAATTTATTAATATTTTCATAATTTTCTATTACTTTTTACATCCACTTGAACTAGATACACTTAAAAAGTACAAAATTTGTGAAAAAATCATTTAAAAATTCAATGAATACAAAACAATACAAAGAAATCAATACATTTTCTTAAATTTTTTTGTAATTATTTTTTTGATTCCTTTGCAAATATTTTACTTTTTAAGTGTATCTAAATTAAATGGATCTAAAAAGTATTAAAAAAAAGAAAAAGAAAAAATTATTAAAATACCTAAAGTTCACTAAAAACAAAGACAAAAATATACGGATTGAAAACTCATAAAGCTGCTATTGAAAACTCCAAACCAAACAAGCAAATCATAATGTGAATGATTAATACACCTTTCTTTTTTAGGGTTATTTACACTTTCACCCCATAAATAATACCCCTTTTCTCACTTTAGTCCCTAGAGAAATGAATAATTTGACTTTCTCACTTTGGTCCAGTTTTAAAATTATTTCTTTTAAAAACAGACTCCATGCCCTAGCACAACCTAACTCTTTATCTCTACCACTGATATTAACATTACCACTACCACTATCCCAAAGACAAACAAGAGTGACTAAATACTAGAACATGACTACCCACAAGAAGACGTAAACCTCCCAAGAAAGAACAAATTGTGAAAAGCGCTACCCAACCCACTGCCCTCTCTCGATCTGCCTCTCCTCAACCCCACCGTAATCCACCTTGAAACACCATCATTGCCGAATCCACCATTCATTTTTGTGCATACAACTAGAAGGTTGTGCTCACTTGTTCTTCTATCCCTAAAAAATCTATAGCGATCCCGATTTTTCCTTTCGTGTTTACCTGTAATCCGGACTCGGTTCCATAGGGGTGTTGTTGTCTTATCCTCTTTCTATCCCTTACTCTTTGTGTTCGAGTTTTGGGTTGTGTTGGGCAAGTTGGGAATAAGTTGGTTGTGTTTTAAAACGTAAAATCCTTGCCCAGTTTTTTGGTCTCTCCGCTCGAGCGGCGCTTTTGACGCTCGAACGGGCATTTGTTGTTGCTTATCCGCTCGAGCGGGGGTTTTGGCGCTCGAGCGTGGAAATCACCTGTCCAGTATTTCGTCTGCAGTGTTGGACGCTCGAGCGGGGGATTGGCCGCTCGAGCGGGAGTCTATGTGTCACTCAAGCGACGAGTTGGACGCTCGAGCGGGGACCTATCTGCAAAAGTTCTGGGAGCGTGCATCTGCCGCTTGAGCGGGGGATTGGATGCTCGAGCGGAGATCTGTGAGTGACGCTCGAGCCGGGCTTTTGCCACTCGAGCGGGGAGGCTTTTATATAAAGCCGAGATCCGACTTTTTGTTCACTTTTCAACATCCTTTATCTCTCTTACTTTTCCAAAAAGCTATTTTGAGAGTTCCTCTCACTAAAACCCTAACTTCTCTCTTAGGATTGATCTAGTAGGAGTTGTTTTCTCACCTTGGACCTTTACAAAAGTTGTGTTGATCATCGAGAGCTATCTTTTAATCTGAAAATTTTGGGACTTGGAGCATTTTCGTTTTCTTCATCTCCTTCGTTGGGTTCCATCATTCGAGGTAGGGATTCCTACTCACTATTTTGGTCTTCGACATAGATTATTGGCAGTTTTGATAAAGTGTTGAAGTTGGTTGATTTTGGGACTTAGGGTTTCAAAATGGTATAAACGAGGGTTTGTTATTTTGATTCTTAAACATGTATTTTGGGTCTCAAAATGATGATTTGAGGGTTGGTTGTTGATATTTGAACCTATCGTTAATATTGAGAGCTGGGGAAGAAAACCCCAATTGGTGTATTAATTAATTGATATAATTAAATTTGGGAAAGTTATGGATTTGTGAAATTGAAGTGAATATAATGAAATTGGCTCATTATTAGATGGACTAGTGGAGTTGGATTTATTTATCGCTCACTTTTGAAAATGTTGATAATTTTGTCTGTCGGAGCTTTTATTGTCTGTTTAGAAATAATTGCTTGGGCTACCGGTGGAGGGTAGTTTTGATTGTTGTAGACAATGCATGAGGATTAGGCAAACTAAAACTAATCGAATGGACGTGTCATAGAGTATGACTGTTGAATGAATACATTAACTTTATGTATTAATTGATTTTGTATACTACCAATATGTATATATATATATATATGTTGTTTTGTGTGAACGGTTTATTGGAAGAAAGGGGCTGGACCTCTAAACCGGAAATTGATACAGCTCATTTGCTTATCTATTGAAGTGTTGATATAGCTCATATGCTTATCTATTGAAGTGTTAATACAGCTCATATGCTTATCTATTGAAGTGTTGATATAGCTCATATGCTTATCTGTTGAATTGTTGATATAGCTCATATGCTTATCTGTTGATTTGTTGGTATAGCTCATATGCTTATCTGTTGATTTGTTGGTATAGCTCATATGCTTATTTGTTGATTTGTTGGTATAGCTCGTATACTTATCTGTTTAATTGTTGATATAGCTCATATGCTTATCTGTTGATTTGTTGGTATAGATCATATGCATGTCTAATGGGAAATGGGAAATGTTTAACATGAGTTACTATCTCATCTAGGTTGTTGGCTAGGTTCTGAGCCGTAGTTGAATTGTGAATTGGATAAGAAATGGAAAATGAAATGAAACATGAATGCAGTGGTCTTGTAACGAAAGTGGTGTATGAATTGATTGGTGTGAGTTAAACATGTATCAATTGCTAAAGTCTTAGTTGTGGCTCATATTGTGTTTAGCATATCTTTACTGGGCGTTGGCTCACCCTATATGGGACATTATTTTCAGGTGCAGGTAGCATGCCACCTCCTAGGACATAACTTGGATGGAGATGAGAGTTGAAGACTCTTTTTGATTCTTTTGTTTGTATTAAATATGTGTCCAAGCCTTGGGCTTTCCTTTTATAGAGTTAGTACTCCTTTTTTTGTAACCAAGTGTTGACTTGGAAAGCTGTAAGCCCTTAGGGCATTTACTTTTGTTGTTAACAGGTAATACTGTTACAAGAACTACTCTGATGAATTGAAACGTGTTGATTTCTCTTATATCATTGCATGTCTAGAATGACGGGTTTTGTGTATTATTTTGAGGGCGTTACAAAATCTACCCACAGCAAATCCAAAACTAACTAATCTCTGTATGTTCAACCCACTAGCCTCTTCACCAGTAGGTGCTCGAGAAGGATCTTCATTTTCAAGCTTCGATGTGGTTGTGGCCATCGTTATCAGAATCTCGATCTGAAACTTACGTTCCTACGATCTTACGATCCATTTGAGTATAATCGATCCGCATCGTTAAAAAAATTCCTTATGGGTAGGATCTTTCGATCCTGATAATGGGATCTTATAGGATTGTGGAATCTAGATCCGAATCCGAATCCGATCCAATGTACAAGCCTTATTTTGTATTGTATAATATATTTTATTGTAAATTTTATGTTTGTTGTCTAAATACCAATTTATGTGATCAAAATAACTAATAAAAATTAAGTAGTATTGAATCAAATAGACTAAGAAAAACAAACTAGGAAACAAACATTCAAATATTGCGGGTAATTTAAAAAAATTAAATAGTTGGAAAAACAAACTTAGCTTTAGCGGAGCCTAAGGAGGGTAGGATGATTGCAACTTTATCCCAATTTTTAAAGAGGTTATTTTTGTGACTCGAATCCATTCTACCAAACGACAAACCTTATCATTCGATTAAGCTACTCATTTGAGTTCTTAATCTATTTTCATATCCAACTTTGTTAAATATTTGTTCTTCACTTTTTATGCATTATTGTAGATTGTAAAGTATTTTGTTATAGAATTCTTCTTCTTATTCACCTTTTTTAATGAAATACAAAACTTATACCATCAAGTTTTCTATTATATAATATTATATGTACATTTTACATGGAGTATTATATTTTTCACAATATCTTCACTTCCTTTTTAATAGAATATAGGCTCATTTTGTGTATACTTTTTAAGAAATCCAAACCAAACCAAGCCTTAAGTCCCATCAAATGTGGTCGGCACTTTTTAAGAAATATTTATTTAAATTAAATTATTATGTAATTTGCCTTTTTCGGTAGGATCTTACGATCCTCGATCCAATTGTACAATCCAATCCTATAAACACCTCCAACGATCTAGCGAAGGATCTCGATTTTAACAACCTTGTTATGGCAATAGCCGGCTGTGACTAGCCGACCCGACTGATCAAAACTAGAACAAACAGGTGATCCTCTACTCTGTGACTGGCCTAAATCCTGAATTTGATTAGATCTCGCAAAAGACAGTTCTGAAATTATTAACGTAAGTTGAAATTGTGCTTAAGACTAAGATCCCGCTCTCCTCTGCCTCGTACTAGGCCTAGTGTACTCTGGAATAGTAGGAATTGCCGACATGGCCTCCTTCCCATCCCGACCAACATCTAAAATCACAGCTTCCATGTGGGTCGCCACCTCCACAATTGTGTAATAGTTCCTATACATATTTGTAGCAACCTTTCCCCGTATAGCATCACACAACCTTCTCTCGAATTCATCACAACGGCACTCCTCTGTTGCCACCAACTCTGGAGCAGATCTAGACAAACTAGTAAATTGCGCCTCAAATTGCGCTAAAAGAGTAGTGCCTTGGTGCAACTCAATGAATTGTACCCTCAATCTTTCCCTTGCATAGGGAGGAAAATACTTGGCCAAAAAGGCCTCAATGAAAGCAACCCAAGTGGTGGCTATAATGGTCTTAGCATACTTGTAGCAACTCTCACCTTACTCTAGTCATACTTGCATACATTCATGTATGATCTTGTCTTGTTATGTTGCATTAGCAAATCTTGTCTTGTTTTGCTCGAATGTTGCTTGCATGCTTTGTTCTTGCCTGGTGTGTTGCTGAGATCATCCTAAGCCTAGTCACCTTTGAACCCTTTTACACTTAGAACTATCTTGGAACCACTCTGATTGTCCTCCATTTTCACCCTGGCATATTGGCCGAGATGTCACTATCTAGGTCGAGGTGTGCAGCACCAAGGCCGAGATGTGTATTATCTAGGCCGAGATGTTTATCCTTGCACCTAGAGATTTTGTTCCTGGATTGGTATGACCTAGGCTGAGGTGTGGCACATCTAGGCCAAGGTGTGGCACATCTTAGTCAAGTGTTGTCCTTCCAAGCCCATGTCATTGTTGCCATACTTGCCGAAGCTTTGTCCTTAGCCGAGATCATTACTTGCCGGAGTGTTCGTGCCGTCTAGCTTGTTGAACACACCTTGTCATAGTCTTGTCTTGTCAATCAGCCACCTTTTTGGGAAGAGCCAGTCAGCCGATGCCACGTGTCCCAGCAGAGGGTTAAGTCAGTGACTGTCGAGAAAACACATCATTTTTGTATCACATCCTTGTATTTTAGAGAGAGAGGCTCTAGGAAGAAGAAGAAGTTATTGAGAGAGGGAGTAGACTTTCAAGCTTGATCTTTGGAGTTTAAACTGTTAGATTCGAGTTTTGAGGTTAAAATCTTGATCTACTTTCATTGTTCTTATTGATCATCTAGCTGCATTGCATGATCGAATCTGTGCTGCATGCCATGCATTGATTTAAAATTGGTTCTAGAGAGAGAAGTTAGTGTTCATGTATTCTTGAAGAAAAGCCTTGTTTGATCAGAAAGCTTGCATCAAGATTCATGTAATTGTGTTTGTTTTCCTAAGATCTTCAAGTATGGGTACCCAGGTCCATGTTTTCAAACTCATAGCATGAAATCTCAGATTTTGTAATAACAAGTTATGATCTTTGCATTCATCTTTTTCATGTTCTTCATGTTCACGTTCTTGATGTTCTTCATGTTCTTGAGCAGAGGGAAACCCAGATTTTCCCGAATTCATTCCCTCGAATGTGGCCATCGGGACCTCACCTCGGCGAGGAGGTGTGGGACCTTGGCCAAGACTTGGTTAGTGCCCAGCATGTTTCCCCAAGATGAGAAGCAGTGTTTGTTTCGATTTGACTTAGTTTTTGAAGAATGCTGAGATCATTTGTATGCATGTGAAGCTCATTTAAAAGTACATTCAATAAACTTGCCATGTGTTTGTAGGACTTGGACTTGCCTCGACCCCAACGTTTGAAGAACTATGTGAGTGGTATTTTTAATAAAGATATGTTATAAAGCTTTGATAAAACCTTGTTTTGCCTCGTTCGGAAAGTATTTGCAAGCATGAATGATTATTTCTAATTGTAATAAATACTATCTTGTTTTGATGACATTTTGGAAGTCCGTATGTGCTAGGGGACTCTAAGCATTTGTAGCACAAGTCCTTAGTGTCAAGGGACTATAATGCAACTGCACTCTTATTTTGGAAGTCCGTATGTGCTAGGGGACTCTAAGCATTTGTAGCACAAGTTCTTAGTGTCAGGTGACTATAATGCAACGACACCATTGTTTTGAGATATCTCTCATGTCTTGTCTTGTCTTGTCTTGTCTTGCCTTGCCATGCCACCGACGGTTTTACCGCGTGGGTTTGCTTGTCCAGAATGTCATCCCTTGTATTATATTGATGCTAGTAAGCATCCCTTGAAGCTTGAAAGACCCACTAGATGAACTTGATTCATCCCTTGATTTTATACTAGAAATGTTATGTATTGTTTTGCTAAAGATCTTGAATATTAGTCATGCAAACCCCTTTATTATTTATACCATTCACTGAGTATCCAAGCTCACCCTCTCTATATATATGTAGGTGATGAGCAGGACGGCGGTGACGCCTAGATGTGTTTTGGATTTGTGTTTTGCAACATCTTGAAGATCATGCTTCTTAGCTTGTATTTCATTGTATTTGTATATGATGGCTTGAGAAGCCTTTTGGTCAAGATGTATTTTTGTACTTCATTGTGTTTGTAATTAAGTTTCAAAAGCTATGTAAAGATGTATGCCATTTCATTTGACTTATGCACAGCTCTCATGGACCAATTAGATTTACTTATATTGCTTCCGCACATGTAAGCCCCAGGTATTATACTCTGATTGTGTGTGAGTTTGAAAGCTGGCCTTCGGTAATCCCAGATTACTGGCCATCATGACACCATTCTACTAGGGGCGGAATGGAGTCGTGACAATACTTCCACTAGGGGTGCTCGTAGATCGGTTTTTGGCGATTCGGTTTACGGTTTGTACCCGCCCGCATGTCTGCAATTTGGGAAAAATTAAACCCGCAACCGCCCGCAGTACACGATGCAGTTTGTGCGGATAGAGTTTATGAATGTACGAGCAGTTTTTGAATTAGACTTTTTCCTTTAAAAATTTATTTTTGGGCATGTTTTCCCCATTTTCTAAATAATATTTCGGGCAATAAAATCACATATTCTTATCATGAAATCATTATTTTTTAATAAGAAGGAAATCCTTAAAAAGCTTCAAATATTAATAATTACTTTAAAACATCGATAATTAATGAATTAAAACTTAAGCAATTAAAAACACAACAAAATCAATTCCCAAAACGAGCACATAATTCAAAATCCTAAATCATTCAAAATCAATCACTATCTAGTACCCAACAACACAACTAAAATAAAAACATTCAAAATCCTAAACTTATGTAAAAGTAATTCTTCATTAACTTTTACATTCATCCAAAATGCAATAATAATTACTTAGGAACCAAATAAATTGTTGTCAAACTTAGAGAATCCCGGACGTAAAGATTCATCGCGGGAGATTCAACACTATGCTCCATTCAAACTAGATTACAAAACATTAGATTGAAAATTAAATAAGAACTAACATAGAAAATTCCAATCACAAATCGCATTTCAGACTTCTACTTGACTAAATTGCCAACTAATATGCTGGAATTTGAAATGTAAAAAAACGACGTCCAATTAGTACACATTAATGTGTGTTTGAGATGGGAAAGATTGGGTACACACCTAACCTTTGGCATAGTACACAAAGTGGTTGTCCCATGACTTGAACCCATAACCTCAAGGTTATTAGGCCAAGGGTTTTACCATTAAACCATTGGTCACCCTTGGAATTTGTGATGTAATGAATAAAATAAACTAAATAAAATTTTAATAAACAATAATTCCAAATATAATGAAAAATCAACTCAGCCCTTGAAATAGTGTTTTGGTGGGGCTTTCTACAAGGGGATGTCATGTCATTGAAGCACTTGGGAGTGGGAAAAGGTCTATTTTCCCTCCTTATTCACAATCTTTTCACTGAGAGAAATTGGCATTGATTGAATTGTCTTTGTAAAATTAGTTTGTTTGATTGTTAGCAGCAGAGGCTGAAAATTGGAACCCTCGTTTTGACATTGAGCAAATCTCTAGCAAAACTTGTCTGATTCAATTTACAAGGATTTTCTACATAGGATGATCTACCCATAATATTTTTGGCTCAGACGCATGTCTATTCTTGCAAATTAAGTCTTGAAAATAATTAAACCAGAGGCAACATACATGCTACTATACAGCAAACTCCAAGTGCATGATTTGATCAACCACAAAATAGTGTTCAAGAGAGGAATTATATAATCACATGGTGAACAATATAATGACATGTGAATTGGTGATTTTAATAGTTACTGAGGCAAATAATATATATATATTATATATAATATATGATGGTTTGTGTTTTGGGTTGGTGATAAGAAGGGATGTCCCATGCAATAGCAAAGGTAATAGGAGCACTAACAGCATAGGAAAGGCATAGCCTGTTGGAGGACACTGGCGTGAAGTAGGCATTTTGATAAACAATAATTCCAGATATAATGAAAAACTAAGTAAAATTTTGTTCATATCTTGAATAAAATTTTAAATAATTTTTCTAAATACATAACACACATGTTTGTAAAATAAAATCACTAATTTGTTGAGTGAGATAAAAACAAATGTACAGGCTGTAAAAGAATAGTTTTATGCACAAAATCAAAGATTTAGTATTATTTTCATCCTGAGTTTAACAGGTCACATTATCAAAAATTAAAATGATAAATATAATATAAAAAAGTAATCCACAGATTCAACTATTTTTCAACTAGTCAAACATATGATTCATTTAACTTCCAATTTTTTAATCTCACAGATTGAAGATTGAAAATGACTGTTCATTTAACTTCTAATGTTTTATAATTTAAACAAGTTTATGAGAGGAAGAATCCTTGAAGACACAAAAAATCCAAAACAAAAACAGATTGAGTGAGAGATTGAAAATGATTCTTTAAAAAATAAAGTAGTCAAACAGATAAAGAAGTAATGAAACGGAAACCCATAAAGAAGTAGCCAAACAAATAAAGAAGTAGTGAAACATAAACAAATAAAGAAGTAGTCAAACACATGATTCATTTAACTTCTATTTTTTTTATAATATAAACAAGTATATGTGAGGAAGAGTTCTTGAAAACACAAACAATCCAAAACAGAAACAGACCTCAACGACGATGTAGCAATCACAGCTGGAGGTGTTACCGAAGAAGGTGTTACGAACTTGCGAAGGTGAACTGATTCGATTCTATCATCGATTGTCGCGCAGGAGTAGCCGAAGAAGGTGTTGCGAACTTGATTCGATCACCGATTCAATTAGATCACCGATCATTGTGAACTTGCGAAGGTCGATCACCGGTCGCCAGAGAGAGAGATGAAAGAACGAGTACACGAATAATAGTGAGGGAGTGAGTGAGAGGCTGCCCTACTGGTGAGAGATTAGGGTTTTGGGGGGGGGGGTTGGGAAAAAATCTATTTATCTAAACCGAAAATCTATTTAAGGAAATTGTCCATTTAAATGTTCAAAATTATGTTTAATACGAGGTTCAAAGTTCAAAATTATGTTTAATACAAGATTCAAATTAAATCAGAAAGGTCCAAAAATATGAGGCCCGAATATATATTCTATAAAATTGTAAGCCTAAATGTAAATAATTGTTCCTTATATATTAAATAGTGTAATTTGATTTTATAGGATTTTTTTACATTTTACGAGCTGTTAATCACTTTACTTAAATATCAAACTTAAAATTTTCAATCCGAAAATTATTTTTGTACTAAAATTGGGAGAATCACTTTTTGATTTAGTTGGATTTTAAATTATTTTGTATTTTTTTTTTGAATTCAAATGGAGATAATTGCTTAGTTACATTGTAAACTTAAGTAAGCATTTTACTTAAATAGAAATAAGGTTGATATGTTGAGAGTGCTTTAGGAATTGAGCTGTGTGACTAGCTGTGTCCAGGGTGATCGCTCGAACGGTTGGTTGACCGCTCGAGATGTGAGGAGGGTGCATCCAATATTTCGCTCTCACTCTGTAGACTAAAATGCTGACTGCTTGAGTTCACCGCCCGAGCTATCTATGCGATATCTGCAACTTAAAGTTGAATTTTACATCGTTTCTTTCACTTTTTCATTTCCTCTTCATCTCATCTCTCCTCTCTCCTCAACTCTAAAAGCCCTAATTTTCTCTCTCTAAATATCTCACTTTTCACCAAGATTCAAGCCTAAACCTCTTATAAAAGATAAAGACTACGTGGAGATCTTGATTTCTACCAATTAAATTTTAATTTCATGAAGAGTTCTTTTTTAATCTTGCTTATTTGCTCTCATTCTTGAGGGGACTCCCTTAACAATATATATTTATGATTTGGTGAGATTTTGTAACACTTTGAGGTTATATGAGTTAGAAACCTTTGAATTAAAAGATGTTTATGTACAAAAGGGGGGTTTTCTCTCAAATTTTGAAATGTTTTGAATGTTTTGACATATTAATGAATAATACTTGATGATTTGAGGATTTGATAAACAAATAAGAAAACCAATTTTCTTGAAACCCTATGCTTGAAAATTTTGTTTTAAAGGAGGGTTTGAATTGATTGGTGGTTTACGATGAAATTTAAATTAATTTTTCATGGAGGTATGTGTATGGGAGCTCGAGCCACCACTTGGTCGCTCGAGTGGTCTATGAAGACTGTAAAAGTATTGAGAGCTCGTGATGTACGCTCGAGCCAAACTTGGTCGCTCGACCGATGGGCAAACATACACTCAGTTTGCTCGAGCAGTTTGCGAAATTCTAGACTCTGAATTCAACAAAAATGGCTTCCAAACAAACTTTTCAAAACTTGGGGTCTTGCATGGCTTGTTCAAAAGCATGGAAATACTTTACAAAACATAAATTCATGACCCTTAATAAACCATTTTCTCAAAACTTCATCAATTTGTCAAAGATTTGAACCAAAACTCATGCATGCAAGATTTTTCAACTCTTTTATCGTGTTCTTCAAAAACATGCAATTGGTGATCATAAATCCATGAATTTGTAAAACAGTATGCAAGGTATAAACTCACATGCATATAAGAACTTCAAAACTTAAACCAAAATGATGAAATCAAAGATTATCTTCCATGGACATGTATGCAACCCATTTTCTTGTTCTAAACTCATGCTTTTCTTACAAATTCCATGAAATTAGTTCAATGACTCTTTTAATTCTTGATACATGAAGGATTTTCTACAGAATTTAGGCTTAGAACTCTTACCTAAAGCCTTAATCTCAGAAATTAGAAGTGATTTCTACAGAATTTAGGATCCTCTACACACCACTCCACAATTAATTGCATGTGTAGGATAAGCTTAACTCTTGATTACATGATTAGCTTAATTAAACCACACTTAACCACACTTAGTCTTAATTAATCAATTCTCACATAACTTAATCTGTAATAACCCCAAAAGTCATCCTTATTTAATTAGAGGTTAATGTGCCTTAATTCAACTATATCTATTGGCATTGACAATGTTTTTGTCTTATTTTGGGGTATTGATTGAGGTGGTAGTAAGATGGTAAAGTAAGATTGTACCAAAGAATATAATTTGGATAGTTGATCTACGAACAGCCGTCATTCATTTGCCCTTTTCTTTTTCCACACTTTGAATTTAGATGTGAGGTTAGAACCATTGGAAAGCTTATTTCCGGGGCTTCAATTTGGACACAAGAACGACCTAAAACGGAGTCCGGATGGAAGAGTTATACCTGTTCAAAGTTTCGGGATCTGTGCTGAAAACAGGTCCGCTCGAGCGGGAATTTCGCCGCTCGAGCGGGAGTTACGGGACAGCAGCTTAAAACATGATTTTTGGATCATTTCTCACACTTTCCTTTTTCATTCTTCATCCCTCTCCCCTAGGTCCGAAAACCCTAGGTCCTTGATCTTCAAAACCTTCCATTTTCCTTAGTTTAGATCAAGATCACCCATCAAGAAGTGAAGAAGCTTGAAGATTATTGAGTTGTACCGATTGGAATTTCGGGATTTTGGAAGGATTCTCCTCAATCTCGCTCCTATGTTTGTTCTTCGAGGTAGGGGTTCTAGATCTCCTTAATACTTACATCTATGGTTTGATTTATGGTAACTTCGGTCTATTAATGCAAAAATCTTCATTTTTATCATCTAGAACATATTATGGGATTTGGGGATTTTCTTGATAATCTTATGCCCTAGAGATGTAAGGAAAGTCTTGTGTGTTTGTGATGAAACCTGATAAGATCATTCTATCATTTAATTGTTTTGCTCTTTGATCTGTCATGTTTGAACTCAAGTATGGAAATATTGGCTTTGTATATATATAATATGTGTATATCATGTGTTGTGTTATAAGAACATGAAGAACTTGAATCCAAGAATGGAAATTGAGAAAGAGATGGTTTGTTTAAGCTCCTAATCTTGTTTAATTTGTCATGTTTAGGTGGAATCCATAATATAGTGATGTTGGGTTGAAAGATAGTCTTGATTTCATTTGGAATTGCATAAAAAATGGAATGATGTTGCCTAATCCGAAATACGTAATTTGATTCGCTTGGTCCGCTGAAGGAAGAAAGCCCGCCGGCGGAAAATCGGCCTTCCAGTTTGATGGATTTATGATCCCGAGCGGCCAAAGTGGCGCTCGAGCGGGGAGGCTTATTTTTGGAAAAAATGTGTGTTGTTCAGTTTTGTGTGCTTGACTCTCTGGTAGTTTTAGAATATTTTTCTGATGACTTATGATGGTAAATGCATGTGAAGTGTAAAAACACAAGGAATGGTTTCAATGATTTAAGAGGAGAGGGAACTAATTTGCAAGCTATGATTGTGTGCAGGACACACTCAGGGAGGAACTAGCACATCATCACAACACTGTGAGTAGTAGTACGCTTTACTACAGATAATGATTGTCTTAGCAGTCTGGTGATGGTAATTATGCAAATGTTCTTAATGGTAATACATGAATGTTCTTAATGTTTAATACATGAATGTTCTTAATGCTAATGCATGAAAAGGTAATTATGCAAATGTTCTTAATGGTAATACATGAATGTTCTTAATGTTTAATACATGAATGTTCTTAATGTTAATGCATGAAAAGTTAATGACAACATGTTTCAAGGGCCTTGTGCCATAAGTTTCAATCATGTTTCAAGGGCCATGTGCCACAAGTTTCAAGTATGTTTCAAGGGCCTTGTGCCATAAGTTTCAATCATGTTTCAAGGGCCATGTGCCACAAATTTCAAGTATGTTTCAAGGGCTTAGTGCCACATGTTTTAAAGGCCTTGTGCCATCATGTTTCAAGGGCTTAATGCCAATTTTCAAGGGCATTTTTAATGCCAATTTACAAGGGCTTAACGCCAATTTTCAAGGGCATTTCTAATGCCAATTTACAAGGGCTTAACGCCAATTTTCAAGGGCATTTTTAATGCCAATTTACAAGGGCTTAACGCCAATTTACAAGGGCATTCTTAATGCCAATTTTCAAGGGCTTTATGCCACCTTCCAAGGGCTTTATGCCAAAGTTTAAGGGCTTATGCCGCACCATTCAAGGGCTTTAAGCCAACCATTATGTTCAAGCTGATATATTTCAAGAAAGGACCTATAAAGTGAAACAGACTCAGACAAATCATGTGGACTTTGCATTGTATGCTTAGGTATAAGTTTTGAAGAATAATAAGTATATGTTTTCAAGTATAAGTTGTGAAGAATGATAAGTATATGTTTTGATAGGTATATGTTTTGAGTCTTGGGATACCAAATACGAATTGGAACTTAAGTTTTGGAAAGTTGCAATAAGTTCATAATTTTATTCTCATCTTTTCCCAAAAGCTATAACCACGATTTAGGGTGGACAAACTATGAATCTATATGTCTTCTTTCACCATGATTCAAATTAAACATTGTTTTATTTAAGTATTACTATTCACTGAGCTCGGCTCACCCTATATATGTCTGTTTTTGTAGGTAACCACCCAGGAGGTCAATCTTTACCCCGGGATGTCCGTTCCCTCTTGTCAACCTTTATGAGTCCAGGCACCAGTCGAGTTCACCTATTTTGAGTAACTTTACTAAGACGTTGGCCTGTATTTTGACTACTTATCTAAGGTTAAATGTACATGTCTTTAATGTTTTTGTTTATACCCAGTCTTAGGGCTGGGGCTATATTTGTATGTCTGCGTGACTGTTGTTCACAGTATAATCTTAGCCTGTGATTAGTTACTATAGCGTATATGACGCAAGTGATCCTGGCATATCAGAGGTAGCTCAATGGAGTTTTGTATTTTGTTTAACTTTGGTGCTTCCGTCAAGGCCCCATAGACTATGTATATTAGGTTATTTGTCTGTTTTTGATTAGGTCATGCCCAAACTTTTAGGGGCGGGTTTGGGGCGTGACATAATCAGTCTAATTAACCTCAATTAAGGTCCAATTAATCAAATTTAATTTTATCAATCTGAATCAAATTTTTAATGAAACTCCCAAAAGGCTCCAAATATTCAACTAAACTTATTAGGCTCATCAATTTTGGTTTCTCAAATCATTAAAGCCTTTAATTTCGGTTTCAAATCAAAATTCCCATTAATAAATTATATATTTAAATTAAACATCTCACAAGCAATTTCAATTCAGGATAATCATAATTTTCAATCCATATAACTTGATTAACTCACTACAATAAATTGCATTTTTCGTAATGCAACAAAATATGTTGCTAAAAGGGAAAACTTGTCAGCAAAAAGTTTTGCTGACACAAAGAGCTACGTTGGCAACCCATAGGTAAAAGTGAGTCGGCAAAAGTTTTTGCCGACGAAATTATCATTGCGTTGGTAAAATTAATGCCTTTAGCGACTTTAGCTTGCTTTTTGTGCTCCTTTCAGATACGATTAGCCCTACAGTTCGGACTTCCGTGGTTCTGAATCTAATTTCACAAGTGCAACTTGTGAAATAGATAAATACAAAAAAACTCCAAATTCGACAATTCTTTTTGGAAAATCGATGTTTGAATCAAATGCCAAAAATGAACTGCTTTGCCAGATTTC
The DNA here is from genome assembly GCA_025200525.1 of Camellia lanceoleosa. NCBI lineage: Eukaryota > Viridiplantae > Streptophyta > Magnoliopsida > Ericales > Theaceae > Camellia > Camellia lanceoleosa. The sequence continues at coordinate 1,360,865 of CM045769.1, forward strand.
AGAGTCGCCACCTAAATATTTTTTGAAAAATTTAGGAAACACCGAGACTCGTGCCTAAGGTCATTAGTCTGTCATCACCAAAGTGTCTCGGCTTGGGAATTTAGGTATGAGAGGGAAGGTCATGAATTGAGCACCCTACTCACCCAATCAAAGATCAGCCTCTAATAATCATGTTGTGATTCTTATTTACGTTATATGCTCTTGTTCTGATTATTAGGCTACTATTACTGTGTGACGCAACAAGTATAGACTAATTTGCAAAAGTTGGAATGCTTTGACTTCATGTTTATTTGAAAATTGTTTTGAATACGCGTCACTTGAAAAGGTGAGTGTGTACATTAATCAATTTGTCCCAATTTTAGCCATTAGCCTTAATCCACAGACATTCAAATAGGTATATCATCTAAGCATTTAGCCTTACGGAAAAGCATGCTCAACATGGCAACAATCACACGCAATGCAAGATGCTAAACTAATAAACGTTCACCTAGTACTCCAAGGCAAGCCAAACAAAGAAAAATAATTAGAAAATATGCATGTTCCTAAATAATGCAATATGACTAATGCAACGCACACATTTATACAATTTTATAGGCTCAGCTATGAGCATGGTATATGATCCGATTCAAAACGTGTGATAAATCACGTATTCAAGCAATGAAATTGAATTTTGACATTGGTTAGTATGATGAGCCGAACCCAGATGCATGTGAGACGAGTGTATGCAAACATGAGAATGCTAAGTAAACATGATGCTCTGCACTACCATTATAAACGGGTAAATAAAAAGGAGAAAGAAATATGGGTTGAAAGACATACACGCTTATTACATATTTTCCCTCATGCAAGAGGGTGCGAATGAGTGTCAAATGTCTGGATTAACTAATTATTACAGAACCATGCGAATAAATTGAACTAAAACTAGCTAAGCTAATTCAATTAACTATTTAATTATAAGGTTGGAACAAATAATAAATGAATATCTAAACTATCTAATTTATTACAACAAAGGCATTATATCAATAATAATTGCAACAAGGACAATAAGAATTATTTACAATAATTACAACAATACTAATGAGAATGGTAATCTACTAAACCACAATGAGTCATCGCATGCACAGTGCCCAAAAGCAACTCTGTCTGCCCAGACTGCTCTACTTCACTGTCAGCCACTGCCCTCTATTTCTGCCAAAAGCTCACTGCTTAGGAAACATTGAGAGTCGCTCGGCCCCAAATGAGATCCGGCAGGGCCAAAAGAGTGCCGGCCGACACTAAATTTTATGCCAAAAAGTGTTTTGTGCTCTGAGGTGGGAACAGTGTAGACATGACCTTTCTAGGCCTTGTTTGCCCCTTCTGCCCCTCTCTGTCATGGGAAACTCAAGAGAAGGACCATTTCGCATCGAAACCATCAATTAGCACAAGTTGATGGCTTGATGATCCAGAGCACGTTTGGACAAAATTAATAAATGTGATGAAAAACCACCCTTTCCTCTTATCATGAAGACTCAAAAAGGGAAGTCGACATGCTCTAAATCTTATCAACATATCATGTCTTCATATGTCACAATTCCTGAAACAATGGACCCAGCATAATGTCCGGCTAAATCCAACCAACTCTAAGCATTTTTTTTTATGTCAACTTAGTTCATTTTAAGCTGATTTCATTAGTCTTTGCCATTATTTAATCAATTTGTCCAAAATGATGTTTAAGTCCGCTAAATGAGAAGAAACGTCAAGCGAGAAGTGATTCTTGGCATAAAAGAGGGCCTATGACTTGATGATTGAAGTAACTCTCAAAACAAAACAAACAAACAAACAAAAAAAGAAGAGAGGGAGGTGGTAGAAATGACTTATGTAAAATTGATTATTTAGAATGAGACTCTTGACATGAAAATTAACCAAAGAAAAACTATCAAAGCATGGGTGACACAACACAACTAGCTAGATATGAAGACTTGCAGCACACCATGCTAGATATTCAAAGCATACCTTAATTAAATAAATTACAACAGTCCTAAAACAACCCTTGATATGCTAAAAATAGTGACTAAAAATCATGTTAAAGAGCATAAAAAAAAGTAGGAAATAATAAGGCAAAGCAAGGCTAGTGAACAAAAGCAAGGAGAGATGGCTAACCTCTCAATTTTTGAGACCTCAAACCATGTTTTTTATCCTTTATTAAACTCTGAAAATTAGTTTAAAAAGGAAAATAAAAGAGGGTAGAACATGGGTGTGAGCTATGAAGTAGAGCAAGAAAGGGTGTTAACCCTTTCTACCCTTTGGTAGCCATTCAAACCCAAGTTCCATCACTTGGAATGGGATCAAAAAAATACAAAAACACATAAAATAAACAAAGAAAGACATAAATGAAAGTAATACAAAGGTGGTGAGCTTATACCTCTTGAAGAAGGTAAGCTCTTGTTTGTGAACCAAACATGGTCCAAGCACACTCTCAAGTAGGGGTGTGCCTTGTTCAGGCGGTTTGAGAGCAAAATTACAAACCGAATGGCGGGTTGGCTGATTAGCGATTGATGAATTGAGGTTTGGGCGCTTTTTGGCGGATTGAAGAATATTCTAACTAATTATCATACATTTGCATAATATATAACACTAATTTGTATAATATTTTTTTAGATATATAAGACAAAGTAATTTTACATAATATGTTTCATATATATAACCACTAATTTGTAATAAATTTCATATCTTAAATCTCTCTCACACTCATTTTTACATTGATATTTCATTGGAAGTTAAAAAGTATATATGTATTAACTATAGCGGAGCAAAGCAGTTCGGTTGGCGGATTAAAAATTTTAAAGTTTAAATCGCGGTTACCGTTTAGAGGGGTGCGGATTGATGCGGTATTTTGAACAGCCCAACTCTCAAGCTTGAATTGTGACTTACAAAGCTCAAACAAGGTTCTAAGTTCTTGCTCTCAGGTTGGCTATGGTGTATGGATATAGTATAAGGATGATCAAATATCTCAAAGGTAGCTTGCACAAGAAGAAGGATGATCAAATATTTAGCTTCTTTTAAATTTTTCCAACCTCTAACACTAAGATATATGCTTGTATTTATAGAATTTGAGCAAAATAGGTCATAAATATCTTCAAAAATGGATAGTTGGCCCATTCCCGCCTAGAACAGTGTTTCTCGTTATCGAGAGCCAGCTGGCTCCCAATGTGGTACTGTCGGCTCCCAATGCTCTCCCTTGTTCCATTGTTTTACACTCAATGTAGGGTGGTATAATAGTCAAAAATGAATTTCTGGGGTAAGAATAGTATGAATATGAAAGGTTTAGGATGAAAAAAAGAGCGCGAGCTTACGTTCCTTCGTTGAGAACTCGAATCACAATCAACACAACTTCATCATCATGTGCACAGGACAAAGCATCCAAGTCTTGCGGGCGGTCAAAAATGATGTGTCTACAATTGCCCCTCTTTGACAGACCTCAAAGTCATGGAATGATGTGAGTGAATATCAAATCCCAAAGATGACCCATTTGACGAGGCCGTAAGACTTGGGCAAGAAAACAAATCAAAACACAATTATCAAAGGTTGCACCTGAAGGTTCCTTACGTATCCCTTTGCAAGGAATCAAACCAACGTAGTTCAAGGGCAAAGTATGCAAGAAACAAAACTTATGATCACGTAATGAAACAAATGCAGTAAAACAAGACTGTAAATAACAAGCGACGAAACAATGCTATAAGCAAAAGAAGGTATGCAACGTTTAAACGAAAGCAAAACAACTCAAGTTGTGTCTCACACGAATAGAGGTGAATAGACAAACACTGGGACAAAGAGAGTGTAAACCAAACCATGTCCAGTGCAGGAAAGACACCAGCCTACCTACGTCCCACTCAAGAAAGGTGGAGGGCAATGCAAATACTGAGCGCACCCAAAGTTTAACCAAAGAACTCGAGATCCTAACGCGTCCCACGCAAAAGGAGGAAAGGTGGCATGAATAGAAAGGCACGCCTGTTGTGCTTAACCAAGGAAAAACAATAATCCCAACGCATCTCACGCGAAAGGAGGGAAGGCGATGTGAACAACCAGGTGCACCTGCTGTTTTTAACCGATGAAAACAATCCTAAGACGTCGCACGCGAAAGGAGGAAAGGTTGGTGTGAACACCAGGGACGCCCGATGTTTTTAACCAATAAAAACAGTCCTAATGCGTCCCACGCGAAAGGAGGAGAGGTTGGTGTGAACACCGGAGACGCCTGATGTTTTTAACTGATAAAAACGATCCTAACGCGTCGCACGCAAAAGGAGGAGAGGTTAGTGTGAACACTGGGTACTCCGATGTTTTTAACCAATGAAAACAATCCTAAAGCATCGCACGTGAAAGGAGGAGAGGTTGGTGTGAACACCAGGGACGCCCAATGTTTTTAACCAATGAAAACAATCCTAACGCGTCGCACGTGAAAGGAGGAGAGGTTGGTGTGAACACCAGGGAGGCCCAATGTTTTTAACCAGTGAAAACAATCCTAACACGTCGCACGTGAAAGGAGGAGAGGTTTGTGTGAACACTGGGGACGCCCGATGTTTTTAACCGATGAAAACAATCTTAACGCGTCGCACGTGAAAGGAGATGAGGTTGGTGTGAACACCGGGGATGCCCAATGTTTTTAACCGATGAAAACAATCCTAACATTTCGCACGTGGGAGGAGGAGAGGTTGGTGTGAACACCGGGGACGCCTGATGTTTTTAACTGATAAAAACAATCCTAACACGTCACATGCGGAAGGAGGAGAGGCTGGTGTGAACACCGGGGACGCCCGATGTTTTTAACTGATGAAAACAATCCTAACACGTTGCACGCGAAAGGAGGATAGGTGGATCAACGAAGAAGCAGAAAAATAAACAACAAAAAAGAAGACAATCCTAACGCATCTCACGCTGAAGGAGGAGACTCAAATCAATGAAAAAAAGCAATCGATTTTCCAAATGGAGTGAGATTATCTCATCCCTAGGAAGGCCTTGGACAAAAAAGAAGATAATAGTACAAAGCATAAACGCAAGTAATGTAAAAAGAAACGCACGAATCCAAATCCACGCTAGGATTAATGAATTTTCGGCGCAAGTTTGCCAAATTTAGCTTGAACAATGAAACACATTACAAATTCTCAAAAAAACGAGATGATGGACCAAAGAAACAAAATAATTACGACCTCGAAACAACTTTTAAACAAAACAAAATACTAGCGCAAACTAATTAAGAAATCATCCAACTACGAATTAACAAAATTTGAACTAAACAACTTACAAATTTTAAACACCTATGGTTTAAACAAATCAAACGAGCAAAATACAAAAACTTTCCCTTTTTTCCTTTTCTCATTTCTTTTCTTCTCTCTATTTTTTTCTTTTCATATATACTTTCTTGATTTTTCTCTTTCCTTTTTTTTTTTTTTCTCTTTTTGCTTTTCTTTTCTTACCCTTTTTGCCTTTTTTCTTTTTCCTCTCCATTTTTTACAAACCAAAAGGAAACCCAACATTGAAACACACACTGAGACAAACAAAAACACACTAGGTCTGCATTTGGAGCCCACAAGACTAAGTATGGCTGTGCCTAAATAGTGCCGGACTGCGATGGCGGCAAAGAAGGGCAGATTCGGCAAATGACGCCCCCATGGTTGGTTTAAATCAAACCCAAACCCCCTTGCACACAACCCTATATCTAAAAAAACTCCCTCTCTCTCTAAGCCCCCCTCTCTCTCTAGATTTTCCCTATTTTCGCAAAACCCAACAACCCTTGCAAAATTTTCTTCGAAAACCCTCTCATTCCTCTACGTTTTGAACCGAACAAAATTTGATTTCATTGTGTTTTGGGATTTTCCCTTGGTTTTTCTTGCTTTCTCACATCTTTACCCACACTTTCCCTTCTTTCTCTTATTTTTTCACTTTCTCTTTATTTTCTCTCCCCTAGGGTTTGGGATTTTGGGGTTTTTCAGCTAATCTCACTCACCCACACATTTTTCTCCATTTTTTCCTTACTTTCGTCACTTTCCCTCCACGACTAGGGGTGAACTTCCCATCCCTGACCCTATTATTGGCTAGGATTGACGAAGACATCCTACTGCGGGAGCCCACCGAGCACTTGTCCATCGTTGCCTCCACAGTAAGTCATATTCTTTTATTGTTTGAGCATATTTGAATTCCTTTCAAGATACTGTAGATACTAACAACATTCCCATACCACAGGTGATAGCCATAAGGATTAGAGGTTACACGTCTATTTCTAGCCCCCAGGCACTGGTACGAGAGGCTCCCTGCAGAGGTTAGCGCATTAGTTGACGTGGCTAGTTTCATGCCCTTCTGCTTAGGACTGGAGCAGATGAGGGCCGACCCATTTCTACATAAGGCCCTGGTGGAGAGTTGGTGGATTCTCATCGATCGGGGAGATAACTCTGACCCCGTATGATTTTGCGATGTTCACTGGCCTATGAGTCGGGGTTGGTGACTTGATCCCTTTTGATCCAGATATGGCATAGTGGAGAGCTTCCCAACTCCACCTCCTTAGAGCGATCCCCGACACTGCCGATTCTGGGATGGTGAGGTACAATTGGTTCTTGGAGCATTTCTCTGACCTTCAGCCTGCTACTTCGGAGGAGGTCGCCTAGTATGCTCGCGAATCTCTAATGTATCTCCTCGGTACTACCCTGTTTGCGAATAGGAAAAATATCATGGGGCTTTATCTCTTGGGAGCAGTGGTGCATCTGCAGCGGGTGGGGAAGTATGACTAGGGTGGTACCGGCCTAGCCACCCTGTATTGCTACATGAGTTCTCCCGCCCGCCGAAAAACGGATTTACTCGATGGTTATTGGCGAGTTTGGGATGTACATTTCATACTTTTTTTTTCTTGCTTTGCTTTACATTTCCTGTTTATACCTGCTTATCTGCTTTGTTCATAACTGCTTATCTACTTTCTTGTAGCTATGGGTTTACACTTATTTCACCTCCCTTGCTCCGGTCCCAATACGACCACTTGAGTTGTCAGTACCCCTTTCTCGGTACTATAACTCTTAGTTTGAGCGTCGTTGGCGCGTAGACTGAGATTTCTATCACGCCCCATACTCGCCCCTAAAAGTTTGGGCATGACCTAATCAAAACAGATATAAAACCGACACATATAACATATTGCGAATAGGAAAAATATCATGGGGCTTTATCTCTTGGGAGCAGTGGTGCATCTGCAGCGGGTGGGGAAGTATGACTAGGGTGGTACCGGCCTAGCCACCCTGTATTGCTACATGAGTTCTCCCGCCCGCCGAAAAACGGATTTACTCGATGGTTATTGGCGAGTTTGGGATGTACATTTCATACTTTTTTTTTCTTGCTTTGCTTTACATTTCGCTTATACCGCTATCTCGCTTTGTTCATAATCGCTATCTACTTTCTTGTAGCTATGGGTTTACACTTATTTCACCTCCCTTGCTCCGGTCCCAATACGACCACTTGAGTTGTCAGTACCCCTTTCTCGGTACTATAACTCTTAGTTTGAGCGTCGTTGGCGCGTAGACTGAGATTTCTATCACGCCCCATACTCGCCCCTAAAAGTTTGGGCATGACCTAATCAAAACAGATATAAAACCGACACATATAACATACGGGGCCTGAACGGAAGCACCTGATAACAAAAATTTATTCCATTGGGCTACCATTATTATGCCAGGATCACAAATATCACATTAAGTAAATAATATGCAAAAAACATACACTCGTTTTAGTCATACACAAGCACATACCGAGACCCAGCCCCACACTTAGGCATATAATAAAAACATTAATGAAAGACAACCAAAGCATGAACCGAAAACCTAGCAAAACTTTACAAATACATGGCTTCAGCTAAGTGCCTGGACACCCTGAGGTTGACAAGAGAGAGATAAGCCTTAAGGGTTAGGAATGGCCTCCCGGTTGGTTACCTACAGAAACAGACAAAATACAGAGTAAGCAAAACTCAGTGAATAATAGTACACAAGTAATGTAATGGTTAATTTGAATAATAGAGCATATAACTGCAGTGGCCTATGATTAGCTACATTATGTAATTATTTTCTAGAATGGCCATAGGCCCAGTTTTCTTAACAGAGTGGCTTTAAGCCTAGCAATGCACAGAACGGCCTCAGGCCTAACATATCTTAAGATGATTGGCCATTAGCCCATATGTAACAGAATGGTCATTGGCTCAACAGATACAGAACAGCCGTAGGCCTACGGGTACAGAACGGCCATCGGCCTGAAAATAACAGAACGGCCATCGGCCTAGAACTAACAGAACGGCCATTGGCCCAGAAATACTTTCACATCAGCTTTAAGCCCAGTTCACATATGTATGGACTCAAGAGGTGGCTCGTACGGATTCTAGAGGTGGCTCACTTTGCAGCACTTAGTTCCGTACAGCACTTTGTTCCATACCAGAAATCATTAGGTTGTAAAGATCGAACAATGCATCTTATGTCATAACATAGCATAACCAGAACGGATAACGAGTACAGAATATACTTAGTTCCTTAAGGATGCCATTATGGGATAGTGCACATAAATTTCTCTTGACTTAGTTACCGATTAACACAGGTATCTCGCGTATAACAGAATAAGAATAACAACTATTACAAAGAGCACATAATAACGTTAAACCTTTGCATTCACATCGTAGGTTCTGAATGACCTCGGGTCCATATGTAACATAACAGAACTATTTCAAATTCATACGGATGCATATATCCCTCAGAAATATCCATACTCGCTGATTCCTAATCAAATGACCTCGGGCCCATTAGTAGCAAAACGGTATGCTTTCATAATTACATTAAACCGTTATTCCAAAATGAACATAAGTTCTCTTTATTCATTAAGAAATGACATAATTTACTTACGAAGGATAGAATGTTAACATCAACTATTAATCAGAGTCATACAGAAGTATGCACCTTTGTTTAATCGTTCGTATACATTAACATAATTAACCTGCAATGAACAGAGCACTAATGGTAATCGGCAGCTGTAAGTTACGCTTACTACGATAGTGATATTACTCACCACTTCTTCCTGTCAATAATTTACACAATATTAATTCCCAAGGCAGAAACGCTGTAGATATCATTCCTTTAAGCACATAATTCAGATCACCTTCTTCATAATAAAGTTATTCTCAATCGTGTTCATCTCGGAACCAGTCCAGTATTAATAGTTCATATACAATTCTCTTGCAGATACATAGGTAGTTTACAAATCTCAGAATCGTACAAAGGTACGCGGATTTTCCAATCATTAACGTAATTAGCTTACAAAGGATAGAGCTCTAATAATAATAGTCATTAACAGTAGGTAAATGTACAATTACAGTACTATTACTCACAGGGCTGTGGTGGAGCATTAGTCCTTCCCGGAGTGTGTCCTGCACACATACATAACTCACTAATTAGTTATTTTTCTTATTGATTCGTTTCCGGACTGACTTCGTTTTGGAGGAATTTACAGACATCAAAAACATATCGAATATAGATTTCAACAATATTAGAGAGTCCAGCACGTAAAACGGAGCAGACAAGATTTTCTAGCATGGGCCGTACGTGCGGCTGAGAGCCCCGCACATGCGACAGTGGCTCCCGCACGTGCGGCAGAAGGGTCCCGCACGTGCCTTTTTTCTAGTGTTTTTCGTCCAAATCACCCCTATTTTCCGCACGTGTGGCTGTGAGCTCCGCACGTGCGGCTGTGAGCTCTGCACGTGCGGCGATTCTCCCTATTTGTGCAGTCTGAAATCAAGCAAAAACCCAAGTTGGTGGAAGCTCAAAATAAGCAAGTTTTAGCATAAAAGTAAGGCTTAAAGTCACATAAAAATTGATCACAACCCTACTAAAGTTCTTAATCATTTTGATTTCATGATCATCATCAGCACAATCTAATTCTTTGTTAGCTAACATTGGTACATGAACAAGACATATATATCATCATATGAGTTTAATCATGGCAAACAAAGGATGAAATGTAATCCCTCCACATAACTCCAATTAATCTCCAAACTAAACAAATGATGAGTATAGTTTTCCAATTAAGTAAGCACCACACAACAAGCTTCAATCACAACTCTAGCTTTCCCAATTGAAGGGAATTCTTACACATATTCAAGAAAGAGCTTATGGAAAGTAATTCTTACATACCTTGGCCCAAATCTTTACAACCTCTCTCAATTCTTACTCTTCTCCCTTGAAGATCTTCTTCTCTTCCTCCCAAACCCTCTTTTCTTTCCTCCCTCTCTCAGGAGATTTGTAGAAGACTCTAAATCCCATATGCAAAGGCACACATAGACAAAAATCAATCAGTTTAATCATCCCAAATTAAAGTTTTATAAAAATGCTCATTATTACCTAAAAATTAAGCTGATCACAAATATAGAATCAATTTCAGGTAATTAAGCCTCTAAGGCTTCCAATTTCTGATTCGAACATTGTAATTGCAACAGATATTATTCATTAAACAGATATGGACTTATTATCATAAGATTTGCTCAATTTAAATTAGTTTTAGATACAATTTCACCAGCAGCGCATAAATGCGCAAAATACGGAATTGAAAGAATACCAGAAAACATGTACGAGGGTCGGGTTATTACAATTTCCCTCGCCGCTTCTTCGACACCGTCATTGCAGATCGGGCAACAATACTAGCCTTTAACTTTTACATACTGTGTGCATATTACACTGTTTCCATATTATTGTTCCATGCTACACTGTCACTTTCAGACCAAGCTGCACTGTTATCCTCATACTGTTGTTGCCATATTGCATTGTTGTCTACATACTATTGTTTGTATACTGCTCGGACCTTTGATATCTGCCACCTTCTTCCACAGGTTGACTGGCACCCCTGGGCTGGTATCCCTCAAGCTTCGAGGGTGATTTATGTTGCTGTATGGAAGGCCTCTACCATGTGGATCCTTTTCGAGAGCCCTTTTAGGAGGGCATATTACTTGGGGTAGCAGTTCCTTTGCCAGACCAGAGGCTAGGCTGATCCCGATGTTTCACATCCTCCTCCTCCCAATATGAGGATTGCCGATAATCTTCATGACGGACCTCTACTCGATCACTTAATGTAGGGAGAGGACGGCGACAGATACCATGAGGCCGGCGATTTCGCTACATTCTTACAAACTTGGGTGATGGTGCCTCTCACTAGGGGTGTGGCCCGTGTAGTTCCCGAGGCTGCCGCGCACTGCTACTGGAGGTGCCCCTGCTATCGTTGCCCGTGTACCGCCTAAGGCCGCTGCTCCTATTCCTGGGCTTTCTACGATGCCTATCGAGGTCATATACATGCATCCGGATGGAGTGCTTGAGCAGGTCCCTCTTGAGCATATCGAGAAGAGGGACTGCAAGCTAGTGATCGTTCTTAGCATCGAGCAGGTACACACTTCTTTATACTTCTGCTCACTGCACTTCATTTTTTCTTGTCTCTGCTATTTCTGTTCATTGTACCTTGTTATCTCTGTCCACTGTTCCCAAGTTCTCTTCTTTTTGTACGTACCCGCGGCGTATGCTGATGACCTCCTCCGGACGATTGACCAACTGCTCCTCATAGTGCGGAGGAGACAAACCGCACTAGCTACTCACGGGATTGAGGTACTCTTTATCACAGGTTCACTATTGTTGCCATACTCTCTATACTTCTGTTAGTCCATATTGACACCTATATTCTTTTCAACTCGAGTCGGCGCCAGCAGCACCCGCAGGACCTCCTCCAACTGGGAAGATAGGGAGACGGGGCCCAGTGAGAGGCCAAGGATGGGCTGATCGGGGGAAAGGCCAAGTGAGGCAACGCTCACCTTTTGAGAAGTCCTTTGATGGATCTACGATCTTCGAGGACGAGGGAGAGGAGGTCAACTTGTAGTATAGCAGCCCCAGTGATGATAGTGACACACCTCCTCCACAGCCAAGGAGGAAGAGGGCTAGGATGGGTTGATGATTCACTTTTCTTTTCTTTTGCTTTGTAGCTAAGAACTATGTAGCTTCAGATAGACCTATGCATTTTGGTTTTAAAGACTTTTCTTTTGTTTTTGTTTGTATAAAACAATGATCGGGAGTGAACCCTCTAGTTATGAAAAGAATATTTTCCTCTTGCACGGTGTGAGACGTGATGAATGAATGGCGCCGACACGATAATCTTTTACATGACTATTAACAAATGTGAATGCTTGCTCTTGAATTGATTCCTGAATTGGATAACAACTTACAACAAGTCAAAATACAAAATACAACTCGATGACAGAAAAACAAAATGAAATCAACCTACAAACACTAAACAACACTTGATACAAGACAAGACAAGACTTAAAACACAGCTCCAGTACGCCAGGGTGAGGACCTGCCCTCTCTGCAAGTTCTCTGATCTGGGCAGTTATTCAGAGTCGACTGGCACCCAATGAAAGTTGTCTGGCTCTAAAAGTGATGTCGGTCAGTGCATTGCAGCTGTCATACACTGCTCCTTCTTAAAACCTATAAAAAGTGATCAAAAGCCGTTTTCCTGGCAGAACAACAAAATTTTGATAGTTTGCTCTCAAAATGGAGATTATTCTCAACAATAGGCTCTGAAACTGGATTGTCACTCTAGACGGCTCGAAAAAGGTGAATTTTCGTCGTTTGGGCCTAAATGCTCAAGTTAACTCAAGAATTGCTCAAGAAGCTTGAAGATCTTGGAGTTTAACTCAAGAATTAACTAGAATTTGGAAGATTGAAGCTCCTTGGTGAGTAATTGAACATTGATTCATCAGTTTGAACTTGTGATTTTGTGAATTCAAGATTAAATGGTAATCAAGAACATGAGTTGTGTTGATTATGATGAAATTGAAGTTTATATGCACATGCATGTTTAGAATTGCCATGAATTTGAATGATCTAGCATAAGGCATGGTGAACATGATGAATTGGGCACCAAATTTCACATGCATGCATAATTTTTATGAGTTTCATGATTATGGGTACCATTTATACCATTTGAAACAAGATTGGAGTCAAAAGTAAACAAGCATGTATAATTCATGAAGATATGGAGTTGTATGAAGTAAGAATGCATGGGTTTTGATCATACAAGAGAAATGTGGATTAATTTGAGAATTAGATCATGATTTTGAACAATTTGCCTCATGTTGTTTATATCCTTATGATATATAATGTGTTTCCACGTTTTTGAACCAAAAACATGAATTTTGGGCCTCTGAATGTCAAGTTTGAGCCTCAAGAACAATTCTGGAAATTCCAGAATTTGGCATGTCCGCTCGAGCGGGGGAAGGTCTGCTCGAACGTGAATTGTTAGTTCCTAGAACTTTTGCAGACATTAATGTACGCTCGAGCGGCAAGCCACGTAGTTTGAATTTCAACTCGAGCATCTGAAGTCAAGCTCGAGCGTAAAAATGAGGCAACCAATACTTTTGCAAACCTAACGGGTCCGCTCGAGCGGCAGAAACCACGCTCGAGCGGGAAGCCCTGTTTCAAAAATTTTGAAAAGTTGATTTAAGTTTTGTTTTCCGTTCTCTTTCGTTTCGAAGTACTCTTAGGCATGCATTGAACATTATAAATGAGTTAAAAAGGATAAGAAAGAAGCCCAAGAGGGATATATGAATTAAGAACGGATTGAATCATTTGTAACCCATATATGTGTTATGTATTATGTAGGGTCGAGCACAAGGACGAATCCACTAGCAGAACACTGTGAGTAATATCTTAGTAAAGATATTTCGAAGTATGTTATTTGTCCCATTGCTTATTTCTAATTGAGCTTCATAAGTCTGTTAATTTGAATTATAGACAAATATTTGTTGCACCGAATAATTGGGCGAAAGGCCGTCGGATATGAATGATTGGGCCATAGGCCGTCGGACATGAATAATTGGGCAAAAGGCCGTCAGATATGAATGATTGGGCCGTAGGCCGTCGGACATGAATAATTGGGCCAAAGGCCATCGGATATGAACGATCGGGCCATAGGCCGTCGGACATGAACGAATGGGCCAAAGGCCATCGGAAATGAATGGATTAGGCCGGAGGCCATTTGATACGTCTACATCCGTAGTCACTTGATACGCTAAGTAGAAACATGAATTAGGCCCAAGGCCATCTGATGTATTTGTTTTAAACACCGTTCATGTACCTCATTTATTTGATATTATTCACTGGGCTTTCGCTTACTCTCATTCATGTATCTAAAGGTGAGCCAAGATATGTCCAAACCCAGCCTCAGTGAAGTATGTGGAAGACAGTCTGAGTTTTGAGGAGTCAGCCCTCACGTCTCACACACGAGACTTGTTTTCGCCCCTTTTGCCGCTTTTTTATATTTTGCTATGTTTGGCGAAAACATTGAATTTTCGTTGTATATAAGTTTTGTTTGGCTGACTGTGTAACTGAAAGTTCCTGGATAAAGATTAACTTTGGGAATATATGTGAGTTATTATAAAATGTTCGTGGAATGATTTAACTCTGTTGATATATGTTTTAATTGGTTTGAGGCCATAGGTAATCTCATGATTACTGGCCAATTATTTCCTTAACCCATGGGGGCAGGTTCAGGTCATGACAGAGTGGTATCAGAGCACGAGTTAATAATTCACACACTTGTCCAAAAGAGAAATAAGCATCTAGAAAAGATCAAGGATACATTCATGTGATAAGTAGGAATTTGTAAACATTAAGAATGTGCTTAAATGCTTCGAGATAAATGATTATGTGCTATATGTTTGCAATTTACTTGCGTTGCAATTATTTGAATATGTATGCTCCTTAGTATATGCATACTTGTGAAACTTTTATATAAAGAATAATGCAAGTCTAATCAGATGGTGAGAACAAGAGGTGATGAAATAGAGGAGTCTTCTACTGCCAGAATGGATAGGATGAAAAGATTGATACAGGAATGGCAGAGACATTGAGGCAGCAACAACAATGGCAACAGCCACACCCTCCGCCTCCTCCTCCCATACCACCTGTTCAAGATCCTCAGAATGATGACCGAATAATAGCTCTCACCAAATAATTTAAGAAAATGAAACCGCCACAGTTTCATGGGCGATTGGATCTGTTAAAGGCAGAAGCATGGGTCCTTGGAATAGAAAAGTTATTCAAAGTGATTCCTTGCCTAGAAATGCATAAAGTACTGCTAGCCACTTTCACTCTTGAAGATGATGCCAGAAGGTGGTGGATGTTAATGCGTGAAAACAACAAGGATATTGGTTGGGCCCGATTCTTGGAAATATTCTATGACAAATATTTTCCACAGTGTATTAGTGACAGAAAGGTGTCAGAGTTCATGGAACTTAAATAGAACATCATGACAGTGTGGAGTATGAGGCCAAGTTCACTGAATTGGCCAGGTTTGCACCACATGTGGTCGATACCGACTACAAGAAAGTGAGACATTTTGAAGGAGGGCTTCGAGATGATATCCTAGAGAAGGTAAATGTTCTCAAGTTGGAAACCTACATTGAGGTGCTGGACCGGACCATAATATCAGAAGCTAACATAGCCAGACAGACTAAATCAACAACTGACTGGAAGGGTTGTAAAAGGCAGGGCTTCTTTTCGAAGAAGAAATTTTCAAAGAAGCAAAATACGGGCTCCTCAAGTACTTCTAATTCTTCCCGAGATACATCCCTGATATGCAATATTTGTAGTAAAAGGCATCCTGGGGTTTGTTACCGTGTGTTAGGAGCTTGTTTTAAGTGCGGAAAAACAGGGCATATGGCCAGAGATTGTAATCAGAATGACAGGAAATTAGTTGCTAGCTCCACTACATCAATCCCAAAACTAGGAAATACTATGAGATCTACTACCACCGGAGATGCCGTGAGATAAGGGAGAGTTTTTGCGCTTGTTTCGGGTGATACACGGAATGCTAACGCCATTGTCTCAAGTACTATCTCTATATGTAATCAAGACGCTTTTGTATTAATTGACTCCGGATCAACACACTCTTTCATAACTTGTGCATTTGCATCTAGACTGAGTAGACCTCTAGAATCATTGCCATACTTGCTATGTGTATCTGTTCCATCCGGGGAATCTGCGTTATGTGAATCTGTATGTCGGTTTTGTGACATGCGTATTGGGAATGCTATTCTGTATGTAGATTTGTTGGCCCTGAACTTTAGACATTTTGATATAATTCTAGGCATGGATTGGTTAACCAAATATTGTGCCACCATTGATTGTGTAACGAAACGGGTTGTGTTTAAACCACCAGAATTGGAAGAAATTGTGTTTGTGGGTAATGGGGTAGTGCCTCCACATTTTGATATCTGCAATGAAGGCATGTAAATTAATCAGGAAAGGGTGCAAGGGTTATTTGTGTTATGTCCTATCTGAGCAAGGTGTGAATGTTGAATTGAGTAGTATCCCTATTGTTAGCGAATTTCCAGATATATTCCCAGATGAATTGCCAGGGGAATTAGTGGACAGGGAGATAGAGTTTACTATTAAAGTTGTGCGTGCACCCAAATTTATCTCTAAAACTCCCTACAGATGGCTCTCTTTGAAATGAAAGAACTAAAATAACAGCTGCAAGACCTGCTTGACAAAGGGTTTATTCGACCTAGTACTTCACCATGGGGTGCACTAGTGTTGTTTGTGAAAAAGAAAGATGGAACCTTGCGATTTTGTGTTGACTATCAAGAACTGAACAAGGTAATAATAAAGAATAAATATCCCTTACCTTGTATTGATGACCTGTTTGATCAGTTGCAGGGATCACGAGTGTTCTCCAAAATTGATTTGAGGTCCGGGTATCATCAGTTGGAAGTAAAGCTGAAGATGTTGAGAAAACCGCGTTCCGGACAAGGTATGGCCATTATGAATTTCTTCTTATGCCATTTGGTGTGACTAATGCTCCTGCAGCGTTTATGAACTTAATGAACCAAATTTTTAAGACCTACCTTGATGAATTTGTTGTGGTTTTTATTGATGATATTCTGATATACTCAAAGAATAGACTTGAACATGAACAACATCTGATGACTGCTTTGCAAACACTCAGAGAAAAGAAATAATTTGCCAAACTAAAGAAATGTGAGTTTTGGTTGGATGAAGTTGTCTTCTTAGGGCATGTTATCAACAAGAACGAAATTTCAGTGGACCCGTAGAAAGTCCCGCAGAAAGTAGAGGCAATTGTGAATTGGCCTACACTGATAAATGCAACAGTGGTTCGCAGTTTTATGGGCTTAGCTAGGTACTACAGGAGATTTGTGAAGGACTTTTCAAAAATAGCAGTGCCTCTTACCTAATTGACACACAAAGGGCAACCATTTGAATGGAATAACAAAAGAGAATTTGCCTTTCATGAATTGAAAACGAGACTGACCACTGCACCAGTTTTGACACTACCATCAGGTACAGAAAACTTTGTGATTTTCAGTGATGCATCTTATAAAGGTTTAGGCTGTGTATTAATGCAAAATGGAAGGGTGATTGCACACGCCTCCCGACAGTTGAGGCCACACGAAAAGAACTACGCAACACATGATTTAGAGTTGGTCGCAGTTGTATTTGCTTTGAAAATATAGCGGCATTACTTGTATGGGGCAAAGTGTGAAGTCTATACAGACCACAAGAGCTTAAAATACTTCTTTACACAAAAAGAGTTAAATACACGGCAGAGAAGATGGCTCAAATTGATAAAAGACTATGACCTTGAGATTCAGTATGACCCAGGGAAAGCCAATACAGTTGCTGATGCCTTGAGCAAAAAATCGATGGGAAATTTGGCTTGCTTACTTACTGAACAGAAGGAAATTTTACAGGATTTTGAGAAGTTCGAGATAGAAGTGGTGTTATGTGAACAGGGTGGATTGATAGCTGCCATTTTAGCTGAACCAACAATAATTACCGAAATTAAACAAAGGCAAAAAGATGATGAATTCCTTAAGAAAGTAATCGATGAATTTGAGACAAGTCCGAAAACAGAGTTCAGCATTGACAATGAAGTGTTGAGATTTCGAAACCGAATGTGTGCCCTAGATGTTTTGGAACTAACGAAGAGAATTCTAGATGAGGCCCACAAATCAGTATTTGCTATGCATCCGAGTAATAACAAAATGTATCGAGACTTGAAACAAAGCTATTGGTGGCCTAAGATGAAGAAAGAGATCGCAGAATATGTGTCCAAGTGCCTCCAATGTCAGCAAGTCAAAACTGAACATCAGAAACCGGGCTGTCTACTTCAGCCTCTCCCTATTCCCGAGTGGAAATAAGAGCATGTGACTATGGACTTTGTTGTTGGTCTACCCTAAACCTCTCGAGGTACGGGCTCTATTTGGGTTGTAGTTGATAGACTGACTAAATCTGCACAATTTCTGCCTGTTAGAACTACGTTTGATGCTTATAGATTGGCTACCATTTATGTTGATGAGATTGTTCGTTTACACGGGGTTCCGGTATCAATTGTCTCGGATAGAGATCCGAAATTTGTGTCTAGGTTATGGAAAAGTTTGCAAAAAGCTATGGGAACAGAATTGAGGCTTAGTACTGCATTCCACCCACAGACAGACGGGCAATCAGAACGGACAATATAGACCTTGGAAGATATGCTTCGGATGTATGTTTTGGATTTCCAAGGGAGTTGGGAAGATTATTTGCCACTAGCAGAGTTTGCATACAATAACAACTTCCACTCTAGCATTGGTATGGCACCATACGAGGCTTAGTATGGTAGAAGGTGTAGATCACTGATTTGTTGGACAGAGGTCAGAGATAAGGCTTTACTTGGGCCTAAAATTGTACAAGACACTTTTGAGAAGATCAAAATTATTCAACAAAGGTTCAAAATAGCTCAGAGTCGACAAAAGAATTATGCAGATGTTCAAAGAAGACCTCTTGAATATGAGGTTGGTGACCATGTATTTATTCGTATGACGCCGATGAAAGGCCAAGTAAGATTTGGAAAGAAAGGTAAATTGTTGGCCCGTTACATTGGGCCATTCCAAATTCTAGAAAGGCTTAGTCCTGTTGCCTATCGAGTTGCTTTGCCACCAGGGTTCGAACAAATGCACAACGTATTCCACGTATCAATGTTGAGGGGTTATCTTCGAGATCCGTTTCATGTGATTGATTATCATCGGGTAGCTCTTGATGAAAATATGGAGTACGCAGAATGGCCGGAACAAATCATTGACCGGCTAGTGAAACAATTGAGAAGCAAGTCCATCCCGATGGTAAAAGTAGAATGGAAAGAACACTATGGGACGGATGCTACATGGGAAAAAGAGAATGAAATGCAACTGCACTATCCACATTTGTTTCTCGACGAAGGTAAAATAAGTTTGGAGGACCAAAACTTCATAAAGAAGGGAAGACTATGATAACCCTGCTCCGTATTATGCCAATTAGTCTTAATTATGATTGCGAGTGTGTGTTTGGTATGATTTTGGATACCATTTTGTAACAACTCTCACCACTGTTTACTAGTAACAGTATTGACTAGTGCTAGTCTATGATTAAGCATGTTAATTGACTAATTAGACTGAAATCCCGAATTAATTACATGAACATATGGTGTTATTTGCATGTCTATCTGTTTGTCATTTAAATGATATGTTCGTGTTTTATGCTTAAAACTGCGAATTGAAGGCCTTATCGGCAGCCGAATCTGAAATTGGTTAATGTTTTATGCTCGTTAGAATTTATGCAATTTTATGGTATATTTAATTGAAATGTGATTTGGTATGATTAAACTAGATTTAATAATGTTAAACTACATAAGTTGGCCTTATTCACCCTTTTGCCACTTAGTGGACTTTCATGAGCTTTTATTTGATCTCCATGTGTTAGCATTTCAACATTTCCTCAGCCATTTTTCTTAGACTAAACCGACTAAGAGTGAGAGTGAGAGAGGAATTGAGTGCCATCTTGTGAATTGCTTAGTGAATTAAAGAAATTGAAAGTTGATTTCATAGTTGAGCTTCCTACACTTAATATTCAAGGTCTAAGGTAGAGAATCCACCTTCTTAAACTTGTCTTTAAGTTAGTTCTTGCTTAATTCTTGTTATATTGAAGATTGGAGTCAAAATTAGCTTAATGTGTTGAATTATAGCATAAATCATGCATGCATGTTGCCATTCTTGAGTTTTGAGGATTTTTGTCCATGGAATTCCACATGCATGCTCATATTATAGTTCTAGTCCATGAATTCCTCATGTTTTTAAAAGGATTGGCTCATTTGAGCAAGTGATTGAAGCTTTGAATTGGTTTAAACTCATGCATGTCACATTTGAAGCATGTTCTTGAACTTTGGTTTGAAATTGAATTTAATTGAACTACCTTCGGGCTTTGATTTCTCAAATTGATCTTTGAAACAAGTTATATTATGAGTTTACAAGAGTTTTCTAGAAAATTGGCCCAAGAGGATCGAATTTGGTGTTTTAAAACTTGGTTTTAAGCTTGAGGTTCGAATCTGGAATTTCCAGAATTTGGACTTCCGCTCGAGCGGGGTTACTGGTGCTCGAGCGAGAAAATCGTGTTCCTAGCACTTTGCATTGTTTTACAGTACGCTCGAGCGGTAGAATGTACGCTCTAGTGGGGACCTAAGTCACACGCTCGAGCGGGGATCGAGCGCCCATCGAGCGTGATTTTCATACATCCAGTACTTTTGTCCTGTTTTGCAAACCGCTCGAGCGGGAAAGTTTACGCTCGAGCGGAGTCTTTTGTTTGCATGACCGCTTGAGCGGGGAAATCCACGCTCGAGCGGGACTTCTGTTTTCTGAAAATCTTGAAAATGTTTTCAAAGTGCATCTTTGCATCCTCATTCCATCCTAGGCATCCTTAGGCCTAGTTTAAGGCATCTTAATGAGGATATTGATGTAGAACCACACCAAGTCAAATTACGGATTAAGTCATTGTTTCCTAACTGTTTAACTTAGTGTGTGTTCATCCTGTAACTGTGTAGGGTTGGCATCCGAGGATGCTCTAGCTTATCTGTAGCCCAGAGCTCTGTGAGTAACAATATTGTAAAGATATGGTCAAAAATGATTATCTTCTGAACAATTGAACTGTACTGTTTCTGAAATGATACTGTTACTAAATGAATGATATCCTAATTATGAACTGTATTGTGGCATCCTTAGCAACCTACTATTACTGTATTGTACTGCTGCTGTCACAGAGATCTTTGTCAATTCCCATGTTGGAACCACTATCACATCGATATGATGGCCATCAATCGATGCTCGTCTGTTTAGACCTCTGCATCGCTTTTTGCTATTGGGTGTACTACATATGACTGCTATGACTGAATAACTGTTATACTGATTGAAATGACTGATTTCCATACTGAAAGGACATTCATTCTTAACCTATTTGCGCATATGTTATTCACTGGGCTTTAACTCACTGCTTATATACATATGTAAGTGTACAGGCACCGGACCGTTACTAGGAGCGTCGGGATAAACTCCAGTTTTGTCAAGCCAACCTTTGTGCCTCACTTTGAGGTTCCAGAACTGTTCAAGCTGAGGCTGCTTGGGGTGTTTTAGATTTTCCCTTTTTGGCTCTGTTTGTTTATGGTCTGTATAGACTGAATGTTTTTGTACTGTACTGTTCTAACAGGGATTGGGTCCCTGTCCTGAATGATTGTATATGTATGTAAATACTGTTTTGTTCTGGATGCATATATGTTATGAAAAGTCTTTTTGCATATAGACTGTCACAGCTCATTGGACATCTTTTAATTACTGTTTTGGCTTCCGCCAGCCCCTGTACTCTGTATTACTGTATTACTGTTAAGCAGGCCTTCGGTAATCTTTGATTACTGGCCAGTTACGGTGCTAAACCCATAGGGGCGGGTTTGGGTCGTGACACATTTATATGATTATATGTGGTTTTGAATTTCTATCTGTTCACCGTAGGAAAATCTGTTCAACTTACTGTTGTAAACTGAAAATTGAAGGCCTTATCGGCCACAGAAACTAAAATTGACTATGCCATTGTGATTGGTGTAATTTTTAGAGCCTATGGTGAAATTTAATTGAAAATTTATTCGAATCAAAATAATTAGATTCAGAACGATTAATTAAGTACCATTGCTTAGCCTTAATCAAATTTGATTAGCCAAGTCTATAAATAGGCTTATATACACTCAATTCCCCTCTTTTGAACTCATTTTGCTGAGATTACACTCTAAAGCGAGAGAGTGTGCCGGTTAGAGAGAGAGAGAGAGGGAGCTCAAGTTAGAGAATTGCTCAAGAAGCTTGAAGATCTTGGAGTTTAACTCAAGAATTAACTAGAATTTGGAAGATTGAAGCTCCTATATAACGACCCCGGTCTTTTCTTTTTGGTTGTTGCATCCAAACTTATGTTCCGTAGATCCCGTTGTTATCAAATTGTTGTTATCGTCCTTTAATTTCTTGTTTTTGAATTATAGGATGTGTTGGGCAGGTTTGTTACAGGTTGGTTGGGTTGGAAACCAAGTGTTGCTGTCCAGATTTTTGGGCCTTCGCTCGAGCGAGGAGTTGGTCGCTCGAGCGAGATGTTCCTTTGGTCCTTCACTCGAGCCAGGGTTTGGTCGCTCGAGCGAGAGACTGCGTCTGGGCTTTAGACCTGAGAGCTATGTTTCTTCGCTCGAGCGAGCGAGGTGTATGTTTTTGAGTTCTTTGCTCGAGCGATAATTCTATCGCTCGAGCGAGCTTCTAGGTTGCAGACCTGAAGCATCGAGTTTTTGGCTCGAGCGAGCTTTTCTTCGCTCGAGCAAGTCTTTCTTGTGTCTGGTCGCTCGAGCGACCAAGTCTTCGCTCGAGCGAGCATGTCCAGTTTAAATAGGCAGCAGCGGGTTTTAAAACAGTTTTTCATCCTCTTTTTGATTCCAAAACCCTAGGTCCGACTTCTCTCTCCCTCCACTCGCCTTCTCTCTTAGGTTTGATCTACTTAGAGTGTATTTCTACCCTAGTTGCTTTATTAAAAAGATAGAGTGAGTCGAGAGCTTCATTTTAATCTGAGCGTTTGTAGATTTGGAGCACTTTGGATTTTGGGTCATCATCTCCGTCTTCTCCATTCGGGTTTATTTTCTTCGAGGTAGGGATTTCCTACTCCATATTATAAGTTTTGTTCTAAGTTTTGGTATTTTGATATGTTGGGGGTTATTTGGTAATTCTGGAAAACCCTAATTGTTTTAATAAATTAATTAGTAAAATTAATTTAAGGAAAATTGGGGAAATTAGTTGAATTCATGGAATTGGGGAATTATAAGTTTAAATGGTGTAGTTGGATAATTTAATCACTCGCCTATTGAAAAGTTGAGATTATAATTGTTGGTATATTTATTTCCTGTCTAGAAATAACTGTTTTGGGCTATCGGTGGAGGATAGTCGTGATTGTTGTACACATTGCATGTGGATTAGGGATAATTGAAACTAATCACATTGGTTAAGTCATTAATTTTGACTGTTGAATTAATACAGAAATTACATGTATTGATTGTGTGTTGTATATGCATTTTGTTTGGGAGGAGATAGGGGATGTACTCCACGGTTTAGGGGAAGATAGGGGATGGACCTCTAAACCGGATTTTGTTTGGGAGGAGATAGGGGATGGACTCCATTAGCATCATGTAACAACGCCCGCGAGGGACCTCGCTACAGTTCGGACTCGATTTTGTTGCGGTTCTAAATCTCGAACCAAAGAGTCCAAATCCGGCAAATCGTTTTGAAGGAAAACAGATTTTTTGAAAGAAGTGCCAAACATGGATCGCTTTGCGGATAATGAGTCGCCACCTAAATATTTTAAAATGGGAAATTTAGGAAACCCTAACTCAGTGCCGAAAGGCCACGTGTCCGTCATCACCAAAGTTGGCTCGGGAACTTGGGTACGATTAGGGAAGGTCACATCGTGAGCACCCCCTCTCGCCCGGTCAAAGACCGGCCTCTACTAACCATGATATCTGTTTTTGAAAACATTGTGCGTTCTTATTCCGGTTATTAGCCTAGGTTACTATATGATGCGCACAGCATACAAGTATAGACTGGGCCGTTTGAATTGGAACAAAACATTTCATGTTTGTTTGTTCGAAGATGGTGTGAAGGTGCTACCCGCAGGTAGGCTAAAATGCGGATTTGCCACCCTCGGGTGGGCTTAGAAAACATGATTTTGCCACTATCTAGTGGGCTTAAAACAAACAGTCAATGCATTGTCCCAATTCAGATAACTCAACCTCCACCCACAGGCATTCAAGCCAGTTATATCACATAAGCAGTTAGCCTCATGGCAAGCATGCTATCATGGCGACACTCACACGCATGCAAGGATGCTAAAGCATAAAAACTCACCGAGTACTCCAAGCCAAAACAGAAAACTGATTAGAAATCATGCATGATCTTAAGTATACTGAAATGCCTAATGCAACACATGCAAAGATGCAACTATAGCAGGCTCGGCTATCCTAAACATGGCATATGGAATGCTACAGTTAGCATGTATTCAATTTGGAATTGAAATACAAATGCAATTTGTATGATGCGCCGAGCCTGGTGCATGCAAAACAGATGAATGATGCAAACATGCCGTCATACTGTATGCCAATTGAAATATGCCCTATATC
Organism: Camellia lanceoleosa; assembly: GCA_025200525.1. NCBI lineage: Eukaryota > Viridiplantae > Streptophyta > Magnoliopsida > Ericales > Theaceae > Camellia > Camellia lanceoleosa. Next base: position 1,385,441 of record CM045769.1, read on the forward strand.
TAACCATCGTAAGCAGGTAAATAAAAGGGAGAAAGACGTGGGGTTGGAAGACATACATCACACTCACACACCCTTATTACAGTTGTGCCCTCGCGCAGAGGGTCCGAATAAATAATACAGTCCCAAATGAAAGAATATTACAGTCCGAAATATACAGTTTCCTAATTAATTAACAAATTAAACTAAGAAAGTCAGAATGGCGCGGAGCCGGGGCCTTGCTATGATGAACGATTACGCTGTTGCCTCGGCGGAAATCCACCGATGCCCCAATTAGCCTCGCTTATGGTATTTCTCGGAATGCGCGCCGGACCGGAAAGTTGTTGATCCTCGGTTTTGTCAGAAGAGAGCAAGAAAAGGGCATAGCAATGTATTTCACAAATATATGCATGCCTCGATCCTCGTGCCACCAATCACGCATACCGATGCATGATGGCCGAGGAATCGGATTGCACGACTCAATATAGGGATGAATGCATATGAATGCTACAACAAAACCTAACTCCATCATGGGTAATCCGGAGTGTTGGTGATTTGGGAATTGAGACCCGTTCCGTTACTCGGAGTACAAAACGCGTCTCGTTTCCCGTGCAATATGCATGATATGCATGAAATGCAATCCTGACATGCACAATGTTATGAAAATGAGATGCCTCGAAATACGTGCACACGGGCACGCAAATCGAGGAAATGTATGAATGCAATCTAAGATACAACCTAGTATGCACTATGCTGTGAAAATGAGATGAAAATGAAATGCCTCGAAAAGCGTGCGCGCGGGCACGCAAACCGAGGCGATGGCATGAAATGCAAAACGGATAAAACAGAGTGCCTCGAAATGCGTGCACACGGGCACGCAAACTGAGGCGATGACATGAAATGCAAGTCGGATAAAACCAAAGTGCCTCGAAACGCGTGCACACGGACACGCAAACCGAGGCGATGATAAAATAGAAATCGGGTAAAACCGAAGTGCCTCGAAATGCGTGCCCACAGGCACGCCAACCGAGGCGATGATGAGAAATGCAAATCGGATAAAACCGAAGTGCCTCGAAATGCGTGCACACGGGCACGCAAACCGAGACAATGACAAAATGGAAATCGGATAAAACCGAAGTGCCTCGAAATGCGTGCACACAGGCACGCAAACCGAGGCGGTGATGTGAAATGCAAATCGGATAAAATCGAAGTGCCTCGAAATGCGTGCACACAGGCACGCAAACCGAGGCGATGACAAAATGGAAATCGGATAAAACCGAAGTGCCTCGAAATGCGTGTCCACAGGCACGCAAACCGAGGCGATGATGAAATGAAAAATCGGAATGGCATACGGAATGCAACGATGGGCTTACACCAACATAGGAGAGCCTCAGCTCACTCACATAGGAGGCCGTCGGATAAAAAAAGATGCGCCTCGAAATGCGTGCGCACGGGCACGCAAACTGAGGCGATGCGGAATGACAAGCGAAATGTAAATTGGGCTTATACCAACATGAGAGGGCCTCAGCCGCACTCACATGGGATGCCGATGAATGAAAACGGAGTGCCTCGAAGTGCGTGCCCACGGGCACGCAAACCGAGGCAATGCATTAAGGCATAAAATGACATGGGAAATGATATGCAAGCATGCAAATCAAATTTCAGGAGCTAAATAAAGGGGAAAACAGCCCCGAAATGATACGAAATGACAATCAATGCATGAAATCATCCCGAAATGCAATTCTAAGTGCTCGAAATGGCCTACGGCTATGCTAAACATGCAAAATTGGCACATGAAAGCAAAAACAGTAGCAAGGCAGCCCCAAAAATAGCATCTTTCCAGTACAAAACATGGCCAAATTGTAAGCATAGATATGACAACAATAGCTTGCAAAAATACAGAAAAAGAGAGGATTTACAAAGCAAGTGATATCTACAATGCTCAAACCCAAAAAAATCAGTTCTACAACATTGAAGATGGAACAAAAATATGCACAAATTCAAGAGATGACAACCTCTAAATCAGTATGTATATATGCTAAACATAGCATGCAAAATAAGGGCCAAAAGAGGGTTATAAAGAGAGGTACCAAATGGATGCACCAAACCACTTAAGACCCTTGACAAAAAGTGTATAATAGACCAAAACAAGACACTCTCTAAGCCTGATGGAGGCTCAAAACAGTAGCTAAACAAGTCTAACAAAGCATGCAAATTTACGGTAAAATGAAAGGATTTCAAAGGAAGTACCAAAAATATACACCAAATGTCTTAAGACCCTAAACAAAACATGACAAGGAGACAAAACTAAGGCTATTTCTAAGCCTGATGAAGGCTGAAATCCGGATCCAAATAAGTCTAACAAAGCATGCAAAATAATGAACCAAAGAGAGGTCTTGAGACAAGTAGTATATAGAAAATTCAAACAGCAAAATTTCATTCTAAAACATTGAAGAGGAGCCTAAAATATGTATATTTACAGTATATGGAAACCTCAAAATCAGAATAAAATCATGCTAGAAATGCCATGCAAAATAGGGCCACCAAAAGGGCTACAATGAAAAGTATGTAAAGCATTCACCAAATAGCCAAACATTCTTGATGAAACATGTAAAGGGGGTCAAAATAAGACCCATTTCAGTTCTGACCAAGGGCCAAAACCAAAAACACAAAGGGCTACAAAACCATGCAAAAATCAAGGCCTAAAGAGGATTATAAAGGGAGATGGTACAAGCTTTCACCAAACATGGTTGAGCCCTTCTTCAATGTTGAAGAGGGGCTCAAAATAAGCACTTTATCAGTTCATGACAGCCACGAAATCAGATCATACATAGGCTAGAACTTTGATGCAAGAAATGAGCTAGAAAGAGGGAAATGACCACTCACCCTTGTAGACAAGTCTTGGCTGCTTCTTTGCTTGAGAAGTGGTGCCTCCTAACTGCTAGAAAGCTCCCTTAGCTGCTGGAAATGGATTGGTGGTGGTTGTGCTTGAAGATGATGAAGAAATGGCCTAGAACCTTGAAGCTTTTTAGGGTTTTGGCTATGGAAAATGGAAGCTTTTGAATATCCAAGGCTCAAAGATTTTTTTTCTCCTCCCAAATGAGGTTCGGCAGCTGCTGGAAATAGACAAGAAAGAGGGACTAAAAGGAGGGCCAAAGGGTTGGAAATATCTTTCCCAAAATATCTAGATATTTTGAGGGCAAAATATCTAGATATTTTGAGGGCAAACAAAAAGATTTTGTTCGCCACGAAGTGGCATCTGAGACCGCTTGTTCCTCGGAATGATGGAACAGAGGTACCGCCAAAATTGAACAAAAACTAATGCAAAAGCAGGCTCGGGGACCAAAACCGCGGGGTCGAAAATGGGCCGCACCTAAGTGGTGTTAATTTGCGAAGTGGGTCTCGGAGACCCCAGTGTCCCTCGGAAGGACCAAACAGAGGTGTCTGCCAAAAATGAACAGACATCGATGCAAAATGAATGCTCGGGGCCAAAACCGCGCGGTTCGGGATCCCGAAAATGGGCTGCCGGGCACCGGAAGTGGTGTTCGGCTGCGAAGTGGGTTTCTGAGCCCCCAGTGTCCCTTAAATGGGAGTAAATGAGATGCATGCCAAAAACCGGAGAAATCGGAGATGGTTGGGCGGTCCCGAGCCGAGGCACACGGCCTGACGATCCCGAAAACCGGGAACCGGGCTCCGAAATGGGCAAAATGGCCTACGGCCACAAAACGTAGCCTACGGCCACTGAGAGATAGTCTACGGGACCACTCCCTTCCCTCGGGAAAGAAAACAGAGAAAACCGAGTCTGGTTCGCAAACCGAGACAAGGCACAGAAGAGGGTTCGGAAGTCCGGAGGCAGGGCGCACGGCCGCAACTCTGAGACTTCTGAACGAGCACAACATGCAACATCACCGAGTGCTCAATCGGCGACGTCTGAGTCTTAAGGTCGGTCAAAAATGGGGTGTCTACACATCACTATTATGTGTGCTTATTGATTTTTGGAAGTGTTTCTGCATGTTATTGATACAGCACTAAAATGTGTATCAAATGAGAAGTATGGAAGTGTTTTGATATGAGCCTTAGCTTCATTTGTTTTGTTGTTATCGGAAGTAATGTTAATGTGATATGTGGTTCACTGTTATAGTTTGGCCAGGTTCTGAGCCATAGTGGTAAAAATGGAAAGTTGAATAAATAATGGAAAGTGAAACTGATATTGTGTTTCAACCATCTATTGAATGCTATTGCTTTATTCAATGCTTATGTTTGGTTTAGTATGTTTCTACTGGGCTGTGGCTCACCCTATACGGGAACATCATTTTCAGGTTCAAGTGATGTGCTACCTCCAAGGACTTAGCTTGGATGGATCTTTGAGTTGAAGACACTGTCTAGATTAGTTGTTATTTTATTTTATTTTGATGTTACATATAAACTCAAGCCTTGGGCTTATTGTGTAATTGAGTTAGTACTTAGATTTTTGTGTCCAAGTGTTGGCTTGGAAAGATGTAAGCCCGTAGGGCATTTACTTTCGTTATTACATGTAATGGCTTTTATTAAGATTACTCTGATGAATGGAATAATGCTTTGTTTTTCCTATATCAATGCATGTTAATGTTATATATTATGGGTTTATTTCGAGGGCGTTACATCCTAGGTGAGTAATTGAACATTGATTCATCAGTTTGAACTTGTGATTTTGTGAATTCAAGATTAAATGGTAATCAAGAACATGAGTTGGGTTGATTATGATGAAATTGAAGTTTATATGCACATGCATGTTTAGAATTGCCATGAATTTGAATGATCTAGCATAAGGCATGGTGAACATGATGAATTGGGCACCAAATTTCACATGCATGCATAATTTTCATGAGTTTCATGATTATGGGTACCATTTATACAATTTGAAACAAGATCGGAGTCAAAAGTTAACATACATGTATAATTCATGAAGATATGGAGTTGTATGAAGCAAGAATGCATGGGTTTTTATCATACAATAGAAATGTGGATTAATTTGAGAATTAGATCATGATTTTGTACAATTTGCCTCATGTTGTTTATATCCTTATGATATATAATGTGTTTCCACGTTTTTGAACTAAAAACATGAATTTTGGGCCTTTGAATGTCATGTTTGAGCCTCAAGAAAAATTCTAGAAATTCCAGAATTTGGCATATCCGCTCAAGCGGGGGAAGGTCTGCTCGAGCGTGAATTGTTAGTTCCCAGAACTTTTGCAGACATTGATGTACGCTTGAGCGGAGAGAGTCACGCTCGAGCGCCAAGCCACATAGTTTGAATTTCAGCTCGAGCGTCCAAAGTCAAGCTCGAGCGTAAAAATGAGGCAACCAGTACTTTTGTAAACCTAACGGGTCCGCTCAAGCGGCGGAAACCACGCTCGAGCGGGAAGCCCTGTTTCAGAAATTTTGAAAAGTTGATTTAAGTTTTGTTTTCCGTCCTCTTTCATTTCTAAGTACTCTTAGGCATGCATTGAACATTATAAATGAGTTAAAATGGATAAGAAAGAAGCCTAAGAGGGATATATGAATTAAGAATGGATTGAATCGTTTGTGACCCATATATGTGTTATGTATTATGTAGGTTCGAGCACAAGGACGAATCCACCAGCAGAACACTGTGAGTAATGTCTTAGTAAATATATTTTGAAGTATGTTATTTGTCCAATTGCTTATTTCTAATTGAACTTCATAAGTCTGTTAATTTGAATTATGGACAAATATTTGTTGCATCGAATAATTGGGCCAAAGGCCGTCGGATATGAATGATTGGGCCATAGGCCGTCAGACATGAATAACCGGGCCAAAGGCCTTCGGATATGAATGATTGGGCCATAGGGCGTCGAACATGAATAATTGGGCCAAAGGCTGTCGGATATAAACGATTGGGCCATAGGCCGTCGGACATGAACAAATGGGCCAAAGGCCGTCGGAAATGAATGGATTGGGCCCGAGGTTGTTTGATACGTCTGGATCTGTAGTCACTTGATACGCTAAGTAGAAATATGAATTAGGCCCAAGGTCGTCTGATGTATTTGTTTTAAACACCGTTCGTGTACCTCATTTATTTGATATTATTCACTGGGCTTTCGCTCACTCTCATTCATGTATCTATAGGTGAGCCAAGCAATGTCCAAACCCAGGCTCAGTAAAGTATGTGGGAGACAGTGCGAGTTTTGAGGAGTCAGTGCTCACGTCTCACGCACGAGACTTGTTTTCGCCCCTTTTGCCCCCTTTGTATATTTTGCTATGTTTGGCGAAAACGTTGAATTTCCGTTGTATATAAGTTTTGTTTGGCTGACTGTGTAACTGAAAGTTCCTGGATAAAGATTAACTTTGGGAATATGTGTGAGTTATTATAAAATGTTCGTGGAATGATTTTACTATATCATGTAAGCACAGCTTTATGGACAAAGTTTTAAGTTTGCTTCCGTTTCGGCCCCTTAACTCTGTTGATATATGTTTTATTTGGTTTGAGGCCGTAGGTAATCTCATGATTACTAGCCGGTTATGTCCTTAACCCATGGGGGCGGGTTCGGGTCATGACAGTGTATGTCTTCCAAACCCCATTTATTTCTCTATTTTATTTACGCGCTTATAATAGTAGTGTCGAGCATCATGTTTACTTAGCATTCTCATGTTTGCATACACTTGTCTCACATGCATTTGGGTTCGGCTTATCATACTAACCAATGTCAAAATTCAATTTCATTGCTTGAATACGTAATTTATCACATGTTTTGAATCAGATCATATACCATGCTCATAGCCGAGCCTATAAAATTGAGTAAATGTGTGCGTTGCATTAGTCACATTGCATTATTTAGGAACATGCATATTTTCTAATTATTTTTCTTTGTTTGGCTTGTCTTGGAGTACTAGGTGAACGTTTATTAGTTTAGCATCTTGCATTGCATGTGATTGTTGCCATGTCGAGCATGCTTTCCATAAGGCTAAATGCTTAGATGATATACCTGTTTGAATGCCTGTGGATTAAGGCTAATGGCTAAAATTGGGACAAATTGATTAATGTACACACTCACCTTTTCAAGTGACGCGTATTCAAAACAATTTTCAAATAAACATGAAGTCAAAGCGTTCCAACTTTTGCAAACTAGTCTATACTTGTTGCGTCACACAGTAATGTTAGCCTAATAATCAGAACAAGAGCATATAATGTAAATAAGAATCACAACATGATTAGTAGAGGGCGATCTTTGAACGGCTGAGTAGGGTGCTCAATTCATGACCTTCCTCTCTCATACCTAAGTTCTCGAGTCGAGACACTTTGGTGATGACAGACTAATGGCCTTTGGCACGAGTCTCGAGGTTGCCTAAATTTTTCAAAAAATATTTAGGTGGTGACTTTGAAATCTGGAAAAGCAGTCCATTTTTGGCATTTGATTCAAACATCGATTTTCCAAAAAAAAAAAAAGCCAAATTTGGACTTTTTTTGTGTTTATCGATTTCACAAGTTGCACTTGTGAAATTAGATTCAGAACCACAGGAGTCCAAACTGTAGGGCTAATCGTATTCGGAAGGAGCATGAAAAGCAAGCTAAAGTCGCTAAAGGCATTAATTTTACCAACGCAATGATAATTTGGTCGGCAAAAACTTTTGCCGACTCACTTTTACCTACAGGTTGCCAACGTAGCTCTTTGTGTCGACGAAACTCTTTGCTGACAAGTTTTCCCTTTTAGCAACATATTTTGTTGCATTACAAAAAATGTAATTTCTTGTAGTGAGTTAATCAAGTTATATGGATTGGAAATTATGATTATCCTAAATTGAAATTGCTTGTGAGATGTTTAATTTAAATATATAATTTATTAATGTGAATTTTGATTTGAAACAGAAATTAAAGGCTATAATGATTTGAGAAACCAAAATTGATGAGCTTAATAAGTTTAGTTGAATATTTGGAGCCTTTTGGGAGTTTGATTAAAAATTTGATTCAGATTGATAAAATTAAATTTGATTAATTAGACCTTAATTGAGGTTAATTAGACAGATTAAGTTATGTAGGAATTGATTAATTAAGACTAAGGGTGGTTAAGTGTGGTTTAATTAAGCTAATTATGTAATCAAGAGTTAAGCTTATCCTACATATGAGATTAATTGTGGAGTGGTGTGTAGAGGATCCCAGCTTATAGTGTGTGCACATGTAAATGAGTGTGCTGGAGCTTTGCATGAGTACATGTGTCTTGTGCCTAAGAAGTGAGGGGGTCTCTGTGTGTGTGTGCGCATTTAATTTGATGGGTTTTGTCGTGATATGCATTATTCCTTTAGTCCATTTTGTTCTTGTGTTGAGAAATTCGAGAGAGAGAGAGAGAGAGAGAGAGAGAGAGAGAGAGAGAGCTTAGCTCTAGAGAGAGAGAACTCAAGAGATTGAAGAGGAAGAAGAAAGCTAAAGGGAAATCACTTCTAATTTTATGAGATTAAGGCTTTAGGTAAGAGTTCTAAGCCTAAATTCTGTAGAAAATCCTTCATGTATCAAGAATTAAAAGAGTCATTGAACTAATTTCATAGAATTTGTAAGAAAAACATGAGTTTAGAACAAGAAAATGGGTTGCATGCATGTCCATGGAAGATAATCTTTGATTTCATCATTTTGGTTTAAGTTTTGAAGTTCTTATATGCATGTGAGTTTATACCTTGCATACTGTTTTAGAAATTCATGGATTTATGATCACCAATTGCATGTTTTTCAAGAACATGATAAAAGAGTTGAAAAATCTTGCATGCATGAGTTTTGGTTCAAATCTTTGACAAAATGATGAAGTTTTGAGAAAATGGTTTATTAAGGGTCATGAATTTATGTTTTGTAAAGTATTTCCATGCTTTTGAACAAGCCATGGAAGACCCCAAGTTTTGAAAAGTTTGTTTGGAAGCCATTTTTGTTGAATTCAGAGTCTCGAATTTCGCAAACCGCTCGAGCAAACTGAGTGTATGTTTGCCCATCGGTCGAGCGACCAAGTTTGGCTCGGCGTATCACGACTCTCAATACTTTTACGGTCTTCATAGACCACTCGGCGACCAAGTGGTGGCTCGAGCTCCCATACACACATACCTCCATGAAAAATTAATTTAAATTTCATCGTAAACCACCAATCAATTCAAACCCTCCTTTAAAACAAAATTTTCAAGCATAGGGTTTCAAGAAAATTGGGGGTTTTCTTATTTGTTTATCAAATCCTCAAATCATCAAGTATTATTCATTAATATGTCAAAACATTCAAAACATTTCAAAATTTGAGAGAAAACCCCCCTTTTGTACATAAACATCTTTTAATTCAAAGGTTTCTAACTCATATAACCTCAAAGTGTTACAAAATCACACCAAATCATAAATATATATTGTTAAGGGAGTCCCCTCAAGAATGAGAGCAAATAAGCAAGATTAAAAAAGAACTCTTCATGAAATCAAAATTTAATTGGTAGAAATCAAGATCTCCACATAGTCTTTGTCTTTTATAAGAGGTTTAGGCTTGAATCTTGGTGAAAAGTGAGATATTTAGAGAGAGAAAATTAGGGCTTTTAGAGTTGAGGAGAGAGGAGAGATGAGATGAAGAGGAAATGAAAAAGTGAAAGAAACGATGTAAAATTCAACTTTAAGTTGCTGATATCGCATAGATAGCTCAGGCGCTGAACTCAAGCTGTCAGCATTTTAGTCTACAGAGCGAGAGCGAAATACTGGATGCACCCTCTCACATCTCGAGCGGTCAACCAACCGTTCGAGCGATCACCCTGGACACAACTAGTCACACAGCTCAATTCCTAAAGCACTCTCAACATATCTACAGCGACCCGGTCTTTTCCCATTTGATTATTATATCCGGACTTATGTTCTGTGGATTCCGTTGTCATATTGTTGTTGTTGTCATCCTTTAATTCTATTTGGTCGAGTTTTAGGATATGTTAGGCGTGTTTCGAACAATTGGGTTGAGACTTGGTCTAGCTGTTGGTTGCCCAGTTTTTAGCCTTTCCGCTCGAGCGGACATTCCTACGCTCGAGCGGGGTTTACACTCTTCCAGCAATTTTTGGTCCCTGCAAAACTTCTGCAGGTGAGAGATCTACGCTCGAGCGGTTATCATTGCGCTCGAGCGGACCTTGTTTTTGTTCTTTACGCTCGAGCGGTGTGTTGTGCGCTCGAGCGGACCTGTCAAGTTTAAATACGCAGCAGCGTGTTTTAAAACAGTTTTTCAGCCCCTTTCAGATTCTAAACCCTAGGTTACGAGTTCTCTCTCTCCCAACTTACCTTCTCTCCTAGGATTGATCTATCTAGAGTGGATTTCTACCCTAGTTCCTTCACAAATAAGATAGAGGAGAGTGAGGGCTTTCATTTAATCTGAGCAATTGTTGGTTTGGAGCACTTTGAAGTTTGGGCATCGTCTTCATCTTTCCTCTTTTTGAGTTATTTCTTGAGGTAGGGATTTCCTACTCCATTTATACGTTTTAATCCTAAGTGGTGGTATTTTGGTATGTGGGGTAGTTTGGTAATTTTGGGAGAAACCTTAGGGTTTGTCATAGATTAATTTATATAATTAATTTAAGGAAGATGGTGATATTGGGTTTAATTCATGAAATTGGGGGATTATGAGATAAATTGATGTAGTTGGATATTTAATCACTCATCCGTGAAATTGAGATTATTTGTGTGGTTATATTTATTTCTTGTTTAGAAATAATTGTTTTGGGCTATCGGTGGAGGATAGCCATTGATTGTTGTAGACCTTGCATGCGCTTAGGTATAATCGAAATTGAGTCACTTATTTGTTGTTGAATTGATCTGAATATTTGTGTATTGATTATGTGTTGTGTATGTCAAGTATTGATTATGTTGCATATGCATTTGGTTTTGGAGGAGATAGGGGATGAACTCCACGGTTTAGGGGAAGATAGGGGATGGACCTCTAAACCGGATTTGTTGGGAGGAGATAGGGGATGGACTCCAGTAGCATCACATATGTGTGTGCTTATTGATAATAGAAATATTTCTATTTGTTATTAATATGATACATCATCACCATTTGTGTCAGTTGAGAAGTATGGAAGTGGATTTGATTGAGATGGTTATAACACCAGCATGTGTGTTTATTTTGTTATAAGAAAGGTTTAACCTGATTTGTAATCTTTGTTGAGTTGTTTGGCCAGGTTCTGAGCCATGTCTGGATAAATGGAAGGTGTATTGTGTCATAGACCATGTGTCATAGACAACGTAGATATTCGTGTCATAATATTGCAAAGTGTATATTTTGTGTTAACCATGTATCGGTGCTACTGCTTTAGTTAATTCTTATGCTTGGTTTAGTATTTCTCTACTGGGCTGTGGCTCACCCTATATGGGAACTTCATTTTCGTGTCGGTGGTTCATTACCTCCAAGGACTTAGCTTGTGAGGATTTGGATTCGAAGACTTGCTTTTATTTATTTGTTTTTATTTGAAACATGTAAACATTCAAGCCTAGGGCTTTATCTGTATTGAGTTAGACTCTTATTTCTTTGTGTCCAAGTGTTGGCTTGGCAAGATGTAAGCCCGTAGGGCATTTAGTTTGATGTTACATGTAATGCTTTATTTAGTAATACTCTGATGGACAATAGAATGTGTCGTTCTCTATTATTAATGCATGTTAATCTTATGTAATGCTTTATTTAGTAATACTCTGATGGACAATAGAATGTGTCGTTCTCTATTATTAATGCATGTTAATCTTATATATGATGGGTTTTGTTTTCAGGGCGTTACAATATCAACCTTATTTCTATTTAAGTAAAATGCTTACTTAAGTTTACAATGTAACTAAGCAATTATCTCCATTTGAATTCAAAAAAAAATACAAAATAATTTAAAATCCAAGTAAATCAAAAAGTGATTCTCCCAATTTTAGTACAAAAATAAATTTCGAATTGAAAATTTTAAGTTTGACATTTAAGTAAAGTGATTAATAGCTCGTAAAATGTAAAAAAATCCTATAACATCAAATTACACTATTTAATATATAAGGAACAAAATTTTACTTAGTTTTTCATTATACCTGGAATTATTGTTTATCAAAATGCCTACTTCAAGCCAGTGTCCTCCAACAGGCTATGCCTTTCCTGTGCTGTTAGTGCTCCTATTACCTTTCCTATTGCATACATGGGACATCCCTTCTTATCACCAACCCAAAACACAAACCATCATATATTTTATATATATATATATATATTATTTGCCTCAGTAACTATCAAAATCACCAATTCACATGTCATTATATTGTTCACCATGTGATTATATAATTCCTCTCTTGAACACTATTTTGTGGTTGATCAAATCTTGCACTTGGAGTTTGCTGTATAGTAGCATGTATGTTGCCTCTGGTTTAATTATTTTCTAGACTAATTTGCAAGAATAGACATGCGTCTGAGCCAAAAATATTATGGGTAGATCATCCTATGTAGAAAATCCTTGTAAATTGAATCAGACAAGTTTTGCTAGAGATTTGCTCAATGTCAAAACGAGGGCTCCAATTTTCAGCCTCTGCTGCTAATAATCAGACAAACTAATTTTACAAAGACAATTCAATCAATGCCAATTTCTCTCAGTGAAAAGATTGTGAATAAGGAGGGAAAATAGACCTTTTCCCACTCCCAAGTGCTTCAATGACATGACATCCCCTTGTAGAATGCCCCACCAAAACACTATTTCAAGGGCTGAGTTGATTTTTCATTATATCTGGAATTATTGTTTATTAAAATTTTATTTAGTTTATTTTATTCATTACATCACAAATTCCAAGGGTGACCAATGGTTTAATGGTAAAACCCTTGGCCTAATAACCTTGAGGTTATGGATTCAAGTCATGGGACAACCACTTTGTGTACTATGCCAAAGGTTAGGTGTGTACCCAATCTTTCCCATCTCAAACACATATTAATGTGTACTAATTGGACGTCGTTTTTTTACATCTCAAATTCCAGCATATTAGTTGGCAATTTAGTCAAGCAGAAGTCTGAAATGCAATTTGTGATTAGAATTTTCCATGTTAGTTCTTATTTAATTTTCAGTCTAATGTTTTGTAATCTAGTTTGAATGGAGGATAGTGTTGAATCTCCCGCGATGAATCTTTGCGTCCGGGATTCTCAAAGTTTGACAACAATTTATTTGGTTCCTAAGTAATTATTATTGCATTTTGAATGAATGTAAAAGTTAATGAAGAATTACTTTTACGTAAGTTTAGGATTTTGAATGTTTTTATTTTAATTGTGTTGTTGGGTACTAGATAGTGAATGATTTTGAATGATTTAGGATTTTGAATTATGTGCTTGTGTTAGTATATGATTTGATTTAAAAGTTTAAGATTTTGAATGATTTGCTTGTTTTGGGAATTGATTTTGTTGTGTTTTTAATTGTATAAGTTTTAATTCATTAATTATCGATGTTCTAAAGCAATTATTAATATTTGAAGCTTTTTAAGGATTTCCTTCTTATTCAAAAATAATGATTTCATGATAAGAAATATGTGATTTTATTGCCCAAAATATTATTTAGAAAATTAGGAAAACATGCCCAAAAATAAATTTTTAAAGGAAAAAGTCTAATTCACAGACTGCTCGTACATTCATAAACTCTATCCGCACAAACTGCATCGTGTACTGCGGCGGTTGCGGGTTTAATTTTTCCCAAACTGCAGACATGCAGGCGGGTTCAAACCGTAAACCGAATCGCCAAAAACCGATCTACGAGCACCCCTAGTGGAAGTATGCTAAGACCATTATAGCCACCACTTGGGTTGCTTTCATTGAGGCCTTTTTGGCCAAGTATTTTCCTCCCTATGCAAGGGAAAGATTTAGGGTACAATTCGTTGAGTTGCACCAAGGCACTACTCTTTTAGCGCAATTTGAGGCGCGATTTACTAGTTTGTCTAGATCTGCTCCAAAGTTGGTGGCAACAGAGGAGCGCCGTTGTGATGAATTCGAGAGAAGGTTGTGTGATGCTATCCGGGGAAAGGTTGCTACAAATATGTATAGGAACTATTACACAATTGTGGAGGTGGTGACCCACATGGAAGCTGTGATTTTAGATGTTGGTCGGGATGGGAAGGAGGCCATGTCGGCAATTCCTACTGTTCGAGAGTACACTAGGCCTAGTACGAGGCAGATGAGAGCGGGATCTTAGTCTTAAGCACAATTTCAGCTTACGTTAATAATTTCAGAACCGTCTTTTGCGAGATCTAATCAAATTAAGGATTTAGGCCAGTCACAGAGTAGAGGATCACCTGTTTGTTCTACTTATGATCAGTCAGGTCACGTTGGACGTCATGGCCCTCAGCGTGAGATTCAGTTGGGAATTTCGGAATCCAAAACTTAGCCGCATCAGTTTGGGCATTGACAGAGACAGTATCGGTACCATACCCGAATAGGCTAGGTTTCGAGGGTCTTGCAGAGTTGACTTCTCAGTCTATGCAGTTGTACCAACCTAGTGATGAGACTTTTGACCATAGACCGATAGAGTGATCCTTGGGATGTGTTGTTAGATGTGAGTGCATCATATTTAACTATGCTTCTTATTTGTATTTTGTTGTTAGACTTAGAGGTGTGGACTTGTTTGAAGGACCCCTTTGGTTGATAGAATTATGTGTTAAAATGGTAATTGTCATAATGGTGATTTGATCTTGCATGTTTCAATAAATGTTGTCGAATGCTTGCGCTTGTTTGGGTTACTTGAATTATAGTTGCCCATTCGGTCTCCATGGGATGGTGTAAGGTTTGGTCGCTATTTAGGCATGTGTCTAACATTGTGAGTTGAGTTGGGAAGGTGAGTTGATGTGAATTGAGTGGCAAAAGGGTAGTGTCTTGAATGATGGCTTTGTGTGTGCCTAGTTGTGGAGAGTCCAGTGTGGATTTAGTGAGATGTTGTGGGAAGTGTGGTGAACTCAATATCAGAGTAAATCATGCGTGGTTGGTGTTACTAATTAATGTGTAAAGTAGATAGTAGATCGTTCGAGTTTGGGTTATTGTTGTGCCGGTAGAGGTTGACAAGAAATAACCTCAAAATTGTTTTTAGTTTGAGCAAGGGTATGTGAGATTGGGGAATGTTGTGTTACTTATGGGAGCGTCAACGTTATACCTGTATGCTAGGTTTTAAAAAGTGATCGCAACCGTTATGTAATGCCATTATGTAATGGTTGTGGTGGTTACCGCCACTCGTTATGGCCTCTATAGCAGTGTAACGGAAATTCACACTTGTAACAACCGTTTCGGTGTTACGTAACGGCCGTAGCGGTACTGTATCGGTTGTAACGGTCCGTTAGATATAGTCACACCCTTTTACAATATTATGAATAGCTTCCTTTTTGGGGGGAAAAAAAAAAACACGCACACACACACACACAAAAGCTTACTAAAAAAGATCAAATGTTCAATTGATCTAAGCTCAAAGAAAAAATATTATATGATTCTTTTTTTCTTTATAATTTTTTTTTAATTTATGGCACAAATTTTATTTTATAATCCTTTTATTTAATAATTGTGAATATTTTTTATTCAGTTAGTTCAGGTATTGGTAAAAAATAATTTGTAGACATTTAAAATCAATTATTTTTAAAATCATTAACTATTGAAATAAAATGTGAAAACTCCTTTTATAGTAATTTGAAAATATGAAATATATTGGATCATACTTAAAGATTAACAAAAAGTGATCAAAATTTATTTTAAACCCCAATAAATATGATTTTGAAAAGAAAAAAAAATATGCGTATCAGTAAGTTTTCTTGAAATTGTGCAAAAAATAAAAAACATCACGGTTCCGGTTACCACAACCGTTACGTTACGGCTTTTTCACCCTACAACCACTACCGCGTCACCACAACCGTTACGACGACCACAACCACTTTTCAAAACATTGCTTGTATGTGAATAATTGTTCCTTTTGACTATACGAAATCCCTAGAGTTGGGAAATTTGGTAGGGACTCATTTTTGTGAATGTTAATATAAACAATGAGTAGTTGATATATAATGGTGATGATTGTGATGAAACGGAAAGTTGTGAGTTTACAAGTGTATGTACATTATTGTTTTCAAGTGTGTATTTTGAAAACTATAATCAAACAAAGGGTTGGAATATGAGGGTGAAATCATGATTTGAGAATGGAACCAAACAGAGCCTTATTTTAAAAAAAATATATATTTGCCATGTAGATTAATATTATGTTACAAAACAATCAAAATTAATAAAAACTAATAGTACTTCAATATATATAAATCATCAGATTTAAACAAATTAATAGATCATCCATATTTGGACACGTATGTCCTTGGCAGGTCCCTTGGAAAAACAATAAAAAAATTTAAAGGGACACGTCATTTGGCGTGTGTGTCCTTGCCGTGCCCCTAGTGTATCTCCTGCAAAAAAAATAATAAAATTAAAGGGACACGCCATTTGGCGTGTACCATAAAATCTTTTCTTTAGGAACAAAATGAGAAATGAGATATTCTTTAGGGGGTGAAAGTGTAATTTACCTTTCTTTTATTCTGGAAACATTGTGCATAAACTACATGTGGGAGTAGATAAATAAAAAGGTATTATGATTATTGTATTATACTAGTACAAAGTTGTCATTAGCTTCAAATTGTAGTGTGTCCCTGTGTCCGACACTACTATGGTGCCTATTTTGAAGTGTTTGTGTTTCATAGCCTATCAATTTTATGTGACAAGAAACGTGATGTGGCAGAGGTCCACCTTGACTCGAACCAAACCCAACTCACATCTAAGGGTGACACATGGAAACAAAAAAAATAAATAAATAAACTGCTTAACCAAAAAATGGAAAATTACAAATTACATTTTGCCATATCATGGACCTCAATATCATCAAAGTTCAAACACCTCAAAACACTTAACCTCTCAATATTTCTCTCTCATGGTCTAGCCATCTTAATCCATCCCTCTACCCTACGTCCGAACCCCTAGCCCTCTGCTTCCATCCCTTTGCCACCACCACCCCATTCTGCCACATCCATAACCCCCATTCTTGCCACCTCTTCCTCAACATCTTGAACCGTCACCCACTGCCACGACCTCCTCCCCTCCACATCTAAACCATCCTGTTACCACCATCCTACTTCCCCACATCCCAAACCCCTTCTACTCAATCCACCAAATCCCTTCACCACTACTATCTTGCTAATCAACAGCTTTTACCGTCATGAATAGCCCCTAGCTTCTAAAGACATCGTTGAATCGATATTGAAGATAGATATCGTCGTCAGACACATCAACTCTAAATCACATTGCACCCTCTGCGAAGAAGCTTTTGTTTTTGGATTGCATACTTCCTTGGCTGTCTCTATGTAAAGTGCCTAGTTTGTTACCACAAACAGCCGGCTATTGCCATAACAAGGTTGTTAAAATCGGGATCCTTCGCTGGATCTTTGGAGGTGTTTATAGGATTGGATTGTAGAATTGGATCGAGGATCGTAAGATCCTACTGAAAAAGACAAATTACATAATAATTTAATTTAAATAAATATTTCTTAAAAAGTGCCGACCACATTTGATGGGACTTAAGGCCTGGCTTGGTTTGGTTTGGTTTGGATTTCTTAAAAAGTATACACAAAATGAGCCTATATTCTATTGAAAAGAAATGAAGATATTGTGAAAAATATAATACTCCATGTAAAATGTACATATAATATTATATAATAGAAAACTTGATGGTATAAATTTTGTATTTCATCAAAAAAGAAGGTGAAGAAAAGAAGAATTCTATAACAAAATATTTTACAAACAACAATAATGCATAAAAAGTGAAGAACAAATATTTAACAAAGTTGGATATGAAAATAGATTAAGAACTCAAACGAGCAGCTTAATCGAATGATAAGGTTTGTGGTTAGCATCCTTGGTAGAATGGATTCGAGTCACAAAAATAATCTCTCCAAAAATTGGGATAAAGTTGCAATCATCTTACCCTCCTTAGGCTCCGCTAAAGCTAAGTTTGTTTTTCCGACTATTTAATTTTCTTAAATTACCACAATATTTGAATGTTTGTTACCTAGTTTGTTTTTCTTAGTCTAGTTGATTCAGTACTACTTAATTTTTATTATTTATTTTGACCACATAAATTGGTATTTAGATAACAAACATGAAATTTACAATAAAATATATTATACAATACAAAACAAGGCTTGTACATTGGATCAGATTCGGATCGAGATTCCACAATCCTATAAGATCCCATTATCAGGATCGAAAGATCCTACCTATTAGGACTTTTTTTAACGATGCGGATCGATTATACTCAAATGGATCGTAAGATCGTAGGATCGTAAGTTTCAGATTGAGATTCTGATAACGATGGCCACAACCACATCGGAGCTTCAAAATGAAGATCCTTCTCGAGCACCTACTGGTGAAGAGGCTAGTGGGTTGAACATACAGAGATTAGTTAGTTTCGGATTTGCTGTGGGTAGATTTTCTAGGGATAGAAGAACAAGTGAGCACAATCTTCTAGTTGCATGCGCAAAAATTAATGGTGGATTCGGCAACGATGGTGTTTCGAGGAGGATTACGATGGGGTTGAGGAGGGGCAGATCGAAAGAGGGCAGTGGGTTGGGTAGCGCTTTTCACAATTTGTTCTTTCTTGGGAGGTTTAGGTCTTCTTTTGGTTAGTCATGTTCTAGTATTTAGTCACCGTTGTTTGTCTTTGGGATAGTGGTAGTGGTAGTGTTAATATCAGTGGTAGAGTTAAAGAGTTAGGTTGTGCTAGGGCATGGAGCCTGTTTTTAAAAGAAATAATTTTAAAACTAGACCAAAGTGAGAGAGTCAAATTATTCATTTCTCTAGGGACTAAAGTGAGAAAAGGGGTATTATTTATGGGGTGAAAGTGTAAATAACCCTAAAAAAGAAAGGTGTATTAATTAGTCACATTATGATTTGCTTGTTTGGTTTGGAGTTTTCAATAGTAGCTTTATGAGTTTTCAATCTGTATATTTTTGTCTTTGTTTTTAGTGAACTTTAAATATTTTAATAATTTTTTTTGTACTTTTTAGATCCATTTAATTTAGACACTTAAAAAGTAAAATATTTGTAAAGGAATCTAAAAAAATAATTACAAAAAAAATTTAAGAAAATGTATTGATTTCTTTGTATATTTTTTGTAGTCATTGAATTTTTATATAATTTTTTCTCAAATTTTGTACTTTTTAAGTGTATCTAGTTCAAGTGGATGTAAAAAGTAATACAAAATTATGAAAATATTAATAAATTTCACTAAAAAAGAAAAATATTGCCTCTAAGTTTCAGGGATCGAAACCTCTTAGGTACTAACAATTCCTCGGGGCCATCGGACTGGACAAAAATCCTTGAATTAATCGCTGTGCACTTGCGGGAAACTCTTTGCCAAGGGCCTGTGCACCCCTGGGATTAGTTGGGCTTTGATCCAGAGTGCCAATAAAAAAATTAAAAAAAAAAAAAAAAAGAAGAGAAATACAGATTGAAAATTCTAAAAGATGTTTTTGAAAACTCCATACCAAACAGATTTGAAATTTGAGCATGAGATACGGGAAGTGTTGGTGGGTTTGAGGTATGTTTATTTATGTTTTTCAAATTGCTCATTGATAAATTGGTTGGTATGTGATATGGTTGATCAGCTTGTATTCTGCATGAAACTTTTGCTGCGCAATAAAAACGAAGGTTGAATAAAAATATGAGATATTCTGCATATGTATTAATCAGATTC
Source organism: Camellia lanceoleosa (assembly GCA_025200525.1). NCBI lineage: Eukaryota > Viridiplantae > Streptophyta > Magnoliopsida > Ericales > Theaceae > Camellia > Camellia lanceoleosa. The sequence continues at coordinate 1,405,154 of CM045769.1, forward strand.
ACATTTTAAAGAAGTTTAGCAAGACATTCAGGAAGGGCTGGCCTTTGTTGCAGCGATAAGGTTGCTCCATTTTGAATTGGGCGTCAATGGGTTTGAATGACAAACAACCTCTCCGCATATGGGGGTAACATCCGACCCCCCTTACAAACTTTGCAGTGGCTAGATTCTTTTGCACTAGGCTGCCCATTTTTCCATAAGACATTCTAGAAACATTAGGTGGATAGATTTGTATGCACTTGGATACTTTGTTTCTTGGTTGGAGGTAACCAAATATTGAAATTAGTTCTTTCATATGCTTTCCTAAGATATAGTGATAGCCAACACGTGCAGTGTAGCTAATGTTATTAATGAATTGTGGAAATTGTATTTAGTAAGTCTTTTCTTTTTGGTATATTTCAACATACACGCCTAACTCTCTCTCTCTCTCTCTCTCTCTCTCTCTCTCTCTCTCTCTCTGTGTGTGTGTGCTGGGAAATCTACAAAGCACTCAACGTAATTGCCAGATAAACATGCTTGCTCGGAAATCAGTACACACCTAGGTTCAGGTTAGCAAGTGTTCCACTACTCTAGTTAGTGTGCGTGTATGTTTGGATCAATTATATGTTCTCTTATGGTAATGCTTTATGTTGTCCATAATTCTAATTTTTGCTTAGCTAGTTAGTTAATCAAGGTCAATTTTAGCTCTTGCATAAGAAGAGGTTAGTCTGTGAGTATTTGAAATTTATTTGAACACCTGTAGGTTACCATTAAATGTATTATTATTTCTTATGTTGCTGAATGTGAAAATGCTGATCGGCCCAAAGCCTCTGCTGTTGGAATTTTTCAAGTAAATTTTTTTAACACAACACGGGTTTCTTGATGGATTCTTAAGTCTAGCCATGAAAATTCCTTTGGGCTCCGTTCAGTTGTCAAGAATTATTGTGAGAAAGTTCTACGAAAGAAAAGCATAGTAAAGTAGAAGGAAACTTGTTTTCTTGTGTGTGAAAAGGAAAGTGTGTTGTTGAGATTCCTGCAAAATCTTGTATTTTATGTAAGACATGTTCTGAGGGAAAACATATCATGGTGGTGGAAAACTTAAAAACAGACATGTTCTGAGGGAAAACATATCCTGTTGGTGGAAAACTTAAAAACATGAGTCCCACTATTCTCTGGCTAAACATGGAAAAATTTATGGGAAAGTTGATTAGCCTAGACTTTTCTTTCTTTTCCTAACAACTGAACAAAGCCTGGGTAGTGTAAAAGTTTACAGAGAGAGTAAATAATATTATTACATTAACCCTAACAGCTCACCCACAAAAGTTAGATTAGTCCATTTATAAAGAGCAAAACCAAAATGGCTAAAAATGACTAAAATATTCTCTGCTAAAAATAAATTGCTAACTAAACCAAAAAATATAAATCGCTCAAGTTCATCTCAAAATTGGTAAGTGCAGTATGATCTAAATCATGAATGACCTTTTTGTGATTGCTTGGTGAGAATAGGTCCATATTGACTATTTCCTCAGATGGTTATCTATGTGAAACATTCCTCTGTAGATTCTGATGAGTGGGAGTTAGATCAAATGGCCTCTTCCATAAGAGGGAAATGGAATTAGTTTATTTACACAAATGATGGATCTGAACTTCCCAGTGATTTTATGATTGCAGTGTTTGTTAATTAAATAGCCTTGCTGTAAGACTGGGTTTCCAATGCCTGCAACTTCATTACACAGGATCAGATGCGTAGAACCATCCCCTTTTCCTCTTCAATTTCTCCTACCATATCTTGTTGATGAACTTGTCTAGTTGGGGCTGTTTTTGTCGAAACTGTGGATAGTCTGAATTATTTCTTACGCTGTATTGGGCTTTGGACAAAGGAATTTGGATTATTCTATGTGGCTTCCTATAGAAAATTGGATGAAGAGAAAAAAGGAATTTGTCTTCTAAATTTTTGTAGACAAACTCTTTGCACTAAACAAAACTTCTAGATTGCTTACTATCATTAGTATCTCATGTTATTTAGAATAAAATCTAAAAAACTAGTGCTTTCATCTGTTACAAATTTGAAAAGAGAGCACTTGCAATGTGGTGTTGTGCCATGACTATGTAATACATACAGACATTGGTATCCATTAGCTTTACTATTGTAGGATGTTGGAACAAGCAATAGATGCGAAAATAGTTTTGTTGTACCAAGGAGTTACTGGATTGCTTCTCGAGAAGATGGGCCTTTCTTTGGTGTTGTTCGTGCATTTGAATTTCATTGATCATTGGTATAGGATGTTTGTATTTATTTCAAATAAAAAAAAAAAGATTTACAAACATAAGGAAGGAATCATTTCGATTCTATTTCCTGTGTGTTCTTTTTATTATCCTCTCACTGTCCCTCTATCTTTTATTTGAGGATACTGACTACGATAACTTTTCAATTCTTAGAGATGCGCTTATGCAGTTAGAGCTTTCAGGTAAATGCTTGATACTCTGATATTCATTTAAAATATATTCTTATCATTTTCTTTATTTTTATTTTAAAAATTTGTAAAAGCTAATGTGTACTATTTGGGCATTGTTTCTTTTATTTGTAAAAGCTAATACTTTCTCTTTTATGTGTTTTCTTTCTTTTGTTATTTGTAATTGCCCTAGTAATATACGGCATGTAGATGACATCGTTGGCATTGACTTTGGTACTTCCACATCGCGTTTGGCTATTATGGATGCAGAGGTTTGTTAGCCAACTCTCATTTTTATTATATTTTTTTCATCTTTGTGTGTTTGTATGTTGGACATCATGTCTCTCTTCTAAGATTTTACTGTTGGACTACAATTAGAAAAAGCCCATAAATGTTTCCTTTGAAAAAAGGAACAAAAAGTAAAGGTTTGCAATACAATTATTCTTCGAGCTTGAAATTTCTTCTTGTTTTGGTATCATTATAATAGTTGAAGTGTAAAAGTATGAAAAACTGACATTATGGTTAGAGAGAAAAAGAGAAGGGACAAGGAGAGAAGGTATATTGAACGTATGTTTTTGGGTTCTTGGAATAAACCTAAAACCAACTGCAGATATCTACATGAAATACGATATGACCATAGTACCTTCACTTAACAAAAAAAATAGCATATATATATATATATATCCTCTAACAGTTGTCATTATTCTTACTATCATTTTTATTTCTGTTGTAATCATATCTGAATTAATTAGTCCTTGTCCTATCCATTTACAAATCAATATAGCAAAATGAATGCTTCACTTGAAGTTGTAATAAATTTTTGTATTATCTGTTTTTATTAAAGAGAACTTCACTGCTTTGTGGATGAGCAGAAGGCATTGTTGAATGAACATAACACAAGATCACTAGTCTGATAAAATTTCGTGAGGTGTGCTTCTACTCTTTAACATTTTGTGACCCATTTCAATAGGTTCCAACACTACTTGAGACTGAATGTGGACAGGCTATTCCATCCTTCGTTGCAATTGATGATGAGAAGAAAATACTGGTCAGCCAAGTTGCAAATTACCATGCCATAGGATACCTTGCAGATAGTTTTTTCAATATCAAGACTTTGTTGGGGAGGACATTTCATGACTCACAAATACAAGAGTTGAAGACCAAGGTTCCCTACAAGATAAATGAGGGATCTAATGGTGAAGCTTGGGTAGAAGCATGTAATGAACAGTTCTCTCCAACCAAACTTTGTGCATTCATCATTGACAACATGAAAAGGTTGGCTGAGTCATATCTTGGGCGAAGCATCTCAAAAGTCAGAATAGCTTCTCCACTTTACTTCAATGATGCCCAAAAAAATGCACTAGAGATTGCTGGAACACTTGCAGGTATGGGTGTGCCTGGGATTGTTGATGAGCGATTCTTCGCCCTCGCCTCCAAGAACATAGATGGTGGTATTTTTGCAGTTTTCAGTTTGGGTGGTGGAACATTCAATATCTCAATCCTTGAGATCTCCGATAGAGTTATTGAGGTATGTTATTCATCTATAGTTGTATTGATGCTGTGGCTATTCGTGCTCTCTTACAAGGTGCTCTCATTATTGAAGATCGAATGAAACTGTCATGTCACCTGATTCCGTTGTCTCTTGGGATTGAGACCTTGGGGGGAGGATTTGCAAGAATTATTGACAGGCATAGTGCAATCCCCTGCATGGCAAGCCGTAACATCACGACACCGTTGGACTATCCCGATAGTCTTTCCATTCGCATTTTACAAGGTGAGCACCAGATAGCTTCAAGGAATGATCTTCTTGGAGAACTTAAGGTGACTGGCATTCCGTGTGCACCATGCGGTGTGGTTAGTATCAAGTTGGACTTTTGTGTTGATAAAAAAAGGTTTTCTCACTGTCTTAGCTAAGAGCAAGGATACAGATTTTGAGTGGTCTATGGAAATGAATTATTTAGATAAATTGAGTGAGGATTATGTTAGGATGATGGCTAAAAAGGCTATGCTCTCTGGGAAAATGAATGTTGAGAAGAGTGCTTTGATGCAACTCAAATCTGTGGTTGAGTTCAAGATCAATCGGATTGAAAAAATGCTAAACTTCTGGAAAAAGCAAATTCCACGTGTATATTTGAGAAAATATGAGCTGGACTTGGCTGGCATAAAAAAGGCAATGGACCTCGAAGATATGCTCTTTCTAAAGTCAATGCTTGCTGAAGTTGAACAGTTGGAGGGATGTTTAACTACGCTTGACCCAGCCTACCTAATTCCGGACGACTGTGATCATGAAAGATATTAGTTGTTGTAGTTGTTTGGGCATTGGGTTTCTGTAGGGAAAATGAAAGCGAACGATTTTTAGTAAGTTTAGGTTTTGTGGAACCACCGTGTCTTTTCTATATATTGTAGTATTAACTTAAAGTGGTATAACATGTTCAGTTGAATAGAAATTGATATGAGATTCTCTTTTCTTTGTATCTTTTTCACCATCTATTCTGGTTTATTTTTTAATTTTACAACTTGTGATTGTGATTAGTTGTCTTGTATTGACTGTTCCTTGACTTTCATAATCATCAGCATTTGTAAGTAGCCTATTAACAATCGGTTTGTTTTTTTTTTTGTCCTCTATATGCACTTCTAAATGGTTAGTTATTGCACCATGTGAGTTTTGTAACATGTTGATCTGACATATTGTCGTCTTCACTAATATTTTTGTATAATGCATGATATATGCAATGATGTATCTTTGATATAGCCTTTATGGCTTACAAGATATAGCCTTTTATGGTTTACAATGTCAGACAAAAGCTCACGCAATAGGGAGTAAGAGTAGTTTGGTGAATTCATATCGTACAATAATTGTTTCATTCTTTTTTGTTTTTTATCTTAGTGTCACGGCCTTGGTTCATTCCAAGCACTGCGTGCGGCACTTAGCTAATCACAAGCCTTGCTTGATGATACTAAGTCAGTCTAACTCACAAACTTACAAGAAAACAAGTAGGAAGACAGAGAGAGTTTGAGAGAATGTCTTGTATTCACTGAGATTGCTTTACAACTCTTGGATAGATTGGAGCAAATGAGCTCCTCTTCTATTTATAGGCTCCCTAGGAACATTCTAGAACTCTCAAGAAAATGTCATGTAGAAGCTTTCTATGGAAGCCTTTTTTACAAGCTACATGAATGTTCTAGAATGCCTTCTAGAACTATTTATACAAATATCTAATTATATGTACAAGTGTATAGGTTCTTGAATTCCCTAGGTCCTAGAATTCTCCGTAGTCTTCATATGTACTAAAGTTTGCGAGGGAGTTCTAAATTCTTCCATTAGCCTCTCTTTCTTGCATGCTCCCCTCTGGGTATTTTGGAGAATTCTGTGGGGGCGTGACATTAGGCTGTCTAATATCTATCCATATTAATAAAGCCAAGATATATTTTGTTCGTCTCTTATGAAGGGAAAATTTTATTTTCACATACCTAGTTAGTTCAGGGCACGCACTTAATAAAATATTAATTTAATGGCAATTATATCCTAAATAAAAATGATCATAATAGGCATCCAGCAACCTCCGTAATATTATATAAAAAAAATTCTTTATACACATCTTTTAAGAACAAAAAAATCTCAATGTACACCTTTTGAGTAAAAAAAAAAAAAAAACCCTGGTTTTCTATTATTGTCACATTGCTTGTTACACATTTTATATTCCTTTATTGCTTGCAGAACATTAATTTAGCTTTTCATTTTGAGGTTGAGCAACAAGTGAATGGAGTTTTCCTCAATTTATCTGGCTTCAATGTGTGGAGAATAAAGGACTTCAGAGGATTCGATGGATGGTTAGAGAGAATCACAGTTGATGGCTCATCTCCATGGATGGAAATTCATCTTCCTCAATTGGAAGAAAGCAAAAGCTATTGGCTGGTTGGAAGAAAGCAAAAGTGGATGGAAATTCATTTTCCTCAACTGGATTCGGGTGGTTTTTTTTTTTTTTTTGGCTGTTTGTATTCTCGCTCGTGCAGATCAGCAATTGGAAGAAAGCAAAAGTGTGTGGAAACGGGGGGTAAAGTGGTGTGTGTATAATGGTATGAGTAAATGGTATAATTGTAACTTTCAGTGTGCGGATTGAGAAAATTAATTAATAATCAAATTAATAGATGTGTGCATTGAGAAAAAATATGTACTGGACTAATTGTGTAGAAATAGAATTTCCCTTTATGAAAGGTTAATTTTGCCCTTTTGTAATTCGTGCGTTGTGCGCTGTTGCTCAAATTGGGGGATTCTGTTTGTTAAAAAAAAATTGGGGAATTCTGTGGGAGCCATCCTTTTCTTTTGTCACATAAACAACATTTACTATTAAATAATTGTATATTATATGATTCTAAAAAAAAATTAGTACAAAAAATGTTTATAGAAACGTAAATTAAATTAAATGTGATAATAAAATCAAAAATCATTATAGTATGAAAAATTATTATTAAATTAAATACTTTATGCGATATTTGTGTATTATAGTATTCTCATAAATGAAAAATCACAACATGAATTAAAAAAAAAAAAAAAAAAAAAGTATTAAGACTTTGAGAATATTGTATAGCATTGTTTATGTGGTAAATGAAAAACTTCACCATATACTAAACGGGCCATTTGTTAAATTGTTGTTTCAACTATCTAACAAAGGTGAATCAACATATGACTTTGAGAATATTGTATAGCATTGTTTATGTGGTAAATGAAAAACTTCACCATATACTAAACGGGCCATTTGTTAAATTGTTGTTTCAACTATCTAACAAAGGTGAATCAACATATTCCATTTGTAAATTTTAGCAACATTATTAGATTAGAGCACCACGTAGATAATCTCATATTTCGTGATTACTAAATAATCATCCTATATTCGATCAAAAAAAATAATCATCCTATATTAAGTAGGTCATCTCAACTACTTAACAAATGTGGGTCACCACGTCTCATTTGTAAAATGATTCACTAAATGATTGATTTAAAACACTACATAAATATTAGGGTAAACTACCAATAGGTCCTACTTTTGGGATTTATTACCCATTAAGTCCTATTGATAAATTTATTAAGTGATAAAGATAAATTTATCAGTCTTTTATTTTTATGAATAAATTTATAGTGATAAATTTATCAGTCTCTTTGTTTTTATGAATAAATTTATAGTGATAAATTTATCAATCTCTTATTTTTATAGTGTTAAATTTATTAGTTAGGACCTGTAGGTAAATAAGTCTAGTTAATAGGACTGATTGGTAAGTACCCCTAAATATTATTACATAGTTAATATTACCTTATATATACACGTATTTAAAAATATAAATTATTAAACTCTTTTGAAAAAATTAAATATTATGATCCATCACATAAAGTATTCATATTTAATGTTGTTTTGCACTTATGCTTATTCCAAAAAAAAATACAAAATATTTTCAAAATATCACAATAATATTTTTTTTAAGAACAATTTCACAATAATATTTTGAGTACTGCCAAAAATCCATACTTGTAAATTCACAAATTTACTCACAATGATGTGGCAAAAGAGTTAGATCTTATATCATTGGGTGTGTAACAAATTAAAAATAGATACCTATCATACTATATCATTGTGAGTAGAATTATTAGAGTTTTTTAGTTGTCTCAAATATTTTCATAAATATTATAACTTCATGGTATAAACTATTCATATTTAAATAAGGAATCGTATCATAATGGGAAATTCAATAATAAAAATCTTATTTTGGAGTGTATATTGTATGTCCAATTATAATGTTTTTGGTCTTTAGTTATGACCCATTGTGGTGTTGTGGCATTATGACTTATTATGACATTAGTTATGATTCATTGTGATATTAATTATAATTTTCATCATGATTGAAAAAAGTATTTGATTATATTTTATGTGGTGTTTAATTATAACTCATTATGTTTTTTTAGTTGTGATTGACAGTGATTTAATTATGATATTTGTAGTGATCAACACCACAAATGCCATAATTTACCTATGATATACACCATTTTGAAGGTGTGTATTCTAGAATGACCCAATGATAATACGCTCACGATTTATATACATACTAGCGTATGCCCCTGTCTGAAGCCACGGTGCAATTAATGATGACATTGAAATATAAATCAAAATTAGAGAGGGATGTATTCAAATTTTTTGTTTTGTTTTGTTTTGTTCTGTTCTTTTCACTTTTCAAAGAGTAGGTAATGAATTCATGGGATGGAGAAAAGTCCCTAAATGAAGACATGAAACTTAAATGAAACACCAATTTATTAGTAACCCAAATAAATTTCAGGGACCCCCAAAATTAGGAACATCCATGACTCTCAAAATGATGTGGACCAATCATATATTTTTATTTTTTTTCTTTCCTTCCTGGACCAATCACAGGTGAGTGAGAGTTATAAAGTTGTATTTTTGTTAAGAATATGTAGCATTTCTGATATTTTTAGTAAAAAAAAAAAATCTTCCCAAGATAAATTGCACTTCTCCCAAATTGAAACACTTCCTATCAGAACACTAATCATATTTGAAACACTTCAATCTCATTTATGCTATATTTGGTACACTGAAATGAGATGAAATTAAATGAAATGGTAATTTCTTAAACTTTCCTATGGAATGATCATCTCCTTATAATAAGTAATGATGACTCTCATTGTAATGAATTTTTTATTATTATTTTAGTCAACCAAACATGAGAAATGTAAGGAATGTTTGAACTTTATTACAGTGAACCAAACACTACCTAATTGATCAATTATCAAGAGTAAAGTCCTATCAATCAATCGTTGAAACTAATTGATTAAGTGACTTGATTTTCTAAATTATTATGTAAATGAATTATTATATATATACTCTTATATATTTCCCACTTTCGACCCAATTTATATAAAAAAAATTAACTGGAATATTAATTATGAAAGATGATAGTTATTGTGTTATTGTGTGTGTACCTATAGGTGCAAAAATAACTAAAACTTATTTAATAGTGCATGCTTACCATCTTGCACATGATCAGCACCACTATATATGCGAATATAATAGATAAATAGTGATTCGGTAAAAAAAAAAAAAAATCAAAGACTCATGTTTCAAATACCAGGAAAAGTTATTAATTTTTTTTTTAAAAAAAAAAAAGAAGAAGAAGTAATGGTAGGCCATCACATGCAACAGTTTTTGATAAAATCACACAATATAAAATCACATCCAAAGAACAAAATATCCTCACAAAGGGAAAAAAAATTAGACAATTCAAGAAATGGGTATTGATAAGAATACAAACACAATTCTAGATCTTCAATTTGCACAAACAAAATGATAAAATAATAATAATAATTAAAAGGAAAAAAAAGGAAAAAGAAACATGATGAATCAATGAATGAATAGGGAACTGGTACAAACATCCATCCAAACAATGGTATTATAGAGACGGAGGCCAATAAATTTGCTCCAAACGACCGTTGTTTCTCTCTGATTGGTAAGTCCGATTGCCTTAAGTCCATCGTCAACATTGGGCCCATCTACAGTGGCTTTGTCAATTGCCTTGCTCTTACAAATCTTCACACTCTTCATAATCTCCATCGGATCGTGCTCTACCCATCTGCAGATTCACAAACAAAACAACAATAAAAAAAAAAAGAAAGAGCAATCACAGAGAGAGATAGATAGATAGAGAGTTCTTCATACCCTGCTTGTGGGTAGAACTGGCGTGGAGATGACTGGAGGAAGTGGTGTAATGACCCCAAAGTGCGTATAGAAAGTTATCCTTATTTAATTAGGGGTTAATCGTCGAGTTATGTCTTTGAAACTGGAGTTGGTGACCTTACCAAACAATCTAAAAAATTTTCCCTCCGCTCGAGCGGAGTAGTTGGCACTCGAGCGTGCTTTCGGGGTTTCCAGCAAATTTTACAGATGGCCTGAGATTCTGGGAGTTGTGATTTTCCGCTCGAGCGGGGGAGGTGACGCTCGAGCGGACGTCTTTGTTGGTCTTCGCGCTTGAGCGGAAGGTTGGGCGCTCGAGCGGGTCTCCAAGTTGAGTTGTATTTCTGAGGCACGTGGGTTCGTTTTGGGACATTTTTATTAGTATATTTGGAACCTTCTTATATTATTTTGGAGCATTGGTTGAGGTGGTAATATGATGGTAAAGTATGATTGGACCAAAAGCTTTAATTAGAATAATTTGTCTGCGACCAGCCGTCACTCTTTTGTCATTTTCTTTTTCTACACTTCGAATTTGGAGGTGAGGTTAGAACCATTGGAAAGCTTACTTCCGGGGCTTCAATTTGGATACAAGAATGACCTAAAACGGAGTCCGGATGGGAGAGTTATACCTGTTCAAAGTTTCGAAATCTGTGCTGAGGCAGGTCCGCTCGAGCGGAAATCCGTCCGCTCGAGCGGGAATTACGGGACAGCAGCTTTAAGAACGAGATTTTTGGATCATTTCTTATATTTTCTTCTTTCCTCTTCTTTCCTCTTTGCCTAAGTCCGAAACCCTAGCCCCAAATCCTTGATTTCCTCTACTTTGATCAACAATCTACCATAGTTTTTGGCATGTAGGATGGAGAACTAAGGAGGATCAATGTTTTTACCCGATTGGAACTTGGATTTGTGAAGGTTTCTTCTCAAGCTCAGCCCTTTGCTTGATTATTGAGGTAAAGGTTTGAATACTCTTCAATATTTGCATCCATAGATAGATTTGTGACATTTTATTATGTAAATACAAAATTTCCATATTTAGAGCATGTAGTGTATAGTATGAGATTTGGAGTTTTATGGTTTAAAGATGTTGGGAGTTAATTGATGGATTAAAATGGTGGATTATGAGTCCTAGGTGTTTAATTAATGGAAAAATTGGAATAAAAAGTGTTGGGTTAATAAGTTTGATTATTTCATGAAATTTCTATATTTTCTTGGAACCCTAGGTTGATTAAGGATGATAACTAAAGATTTGGCTTAAATTGAAAGTAGAATAATGAAATTGAGGTATTGAATTATGTATCTACAAGTTTAATTGGAATTTGGTGATACTTGGAAATTATGTTTAAAATTTACGAATGAACTTCAATTATGGACATGGTGAATCATGCTATTATGTGAGATGAAAATTAAGGAACAAGATTATTAATGTTATGGATGATAAGAGTCTTAGGATGAAATGATGAAGTGGGATTTAAGACTTCACTTTGAAGGATGTTGAATTATATTTAGGGGTGATAAGTTGAATTGCCAAATAGTATAGCTTATATTGGATTGTATTGAGATATGAATGAAGAAGTGTGTTGAGTTAATGATGTGAATTGCAACTTGATATGTATTTTGGTATAAAGAGAATAACAAGTTAAAAACGGAATAAACTATATGTGACCCGATTTTTATGTGTATTCTGAATTGTGTAGGGTCGACTACAAAGGCGAACTAAGCATCTAAACACTGTGAGTAGTAGTACTTCAATGTACCTTAATAATTATTGTTATTGATGTTATGATCTTCGTCGTAAGAATTGGGTTGACATGTATGCTATATATGCTATGTGAGAAACATTGTGACCTCATGAAAACATCAAAGAAGTTATGAAGTTATGTATGTTATGTGAGAAACATTGTGAAGTTATGGGAACATCAAAAGATTTGTGAATGATTCTAACTTTGTTAAGCGTACAATAATAACACGTTACAACAAGAAATGCCTTATTTTCTGATATATTACGTTTTGAATCACTGAATGATTGCTCATCCATATAAAGATATTTAAGGCAATTTTAGTACAAGGCCCTTGCCCGGGGGTGATAATACCGTGGTTTGTGGCCCTTGCCCGGGGGTAATAATGTCGTGGTTTGTGGCCCTTGCCCGGGGGTGATAATACCGTGGTTTGTGGCCCTTGCCCGGGGTAACAATGCCGTGGTATGTGGCCCTTGCCCGGGGGTAATAATACCGTGGTTCAAGAATATGTTTTATATGAAATTGTGAAGTATGAATCTCAACTTGTGAATTTGTGAACTATGAAACTATGTGGTCAAGGACCATTTGTGCAGTATGGAATTCCAATTTGTGACTTATGAAATGATGTGGCCGAAGGCCATTTGTGAAATGTGAACCTCTGAGGCCAAGGGCCGACTTGTGAAATTTTATGAAATGTGAATCTATGAAATCTAAGGAACTTATGAAATGTGAATCTATGAGGCGGAAAGCCAACTTGTGAAATACGAAGCTAAGAGGCCGAGGGCCAACTTGTGAAACTAAGAACCAAAGTTATGCATCCAAGAAGCACAAGAAGTACAAGAATGAATGATACGATATGATATGATATGATATGATATGATACGATATGATATGATATGATATGGTATAAGCGTGTGATAATGATATGATACTACAAGAAGCACTGTAGTTATAAGGTCTAATGAATGACGTTCAAGAATGTTTCAGGTATGTTTCCGGTATGTTACAAGTTCAAGTATGTTCAGGTATGTTTCAGGTATATGCTGCAAGTTCAAAAATGTTTCAAGGGCTTTATGCCAACACGTTTGAAAGTTTCACGCTATGATATTCAAGGGCTTAAAGTCATTATGTTCCAATATATTATGTGTCAAGCTATTATGTTTCGAAACTGGGCCTAAGGCCGTTATGAAATTAGTACAGAATCAGACTAATTATGTGAACTCGACAATTTCACATACATTGATATATTATGTATTAAGTTAAGCATTGTTTTGTTATATACTACTATTCACTGAGCCTGGCTTACTTTGTGTTATGTCTGTTCTGTAGGTGACCACCCTGGAGGTCAGTCTCACCCGTAGCATCCGCTCTTCGTAGTGTCAACCCCGAAGGGTCCAGGCACGTGGGTAAAAGCAGTCAATTTGTGGGGTTCTATTAAGCTTTTAACTGTCTAAGGTTAAATTGTTAATAACTCTTTTATTACGTGTTGTGTTTGTTATGCCCAATTATAAGAGCTGGGTGTATATATGTATATGTCCATAACTAAATTCTCAAATTATATGTCTGTTTGCATTATGTTCCGTTTGTGATCCTGGCATGATAGTGGTCGCTCAATGGATATTGTTCTTTTATTTATTTTAATTTATATTGTTAACGCTTCCATTCAGGCCCCGTATCATATGTATAACAGGTTTAGTGTCTAGTTTCGAATGGGTCATGCCCAAACTTTTAGGGGCGGGTTTGGGGTGTGACAAGTGGCACAGGTGATGACTGGATGAGGTGATGAGAAGCACCATGGCTGAGAGTGGGTGTTTTGAAAATTGAAATTTGGAGTGAGACTGAAAGAAAGAAAAAAAAGAGGAGAGTTTATAGAGAGAGTTCGATAAGCGTGGGTCTCTTTTTTGTGGGGAGTGGATGGGTTTGTTTTGAAATTTAAAAAGTGGGAAGGTGAGGTGCGACAGATAAGGATGGGTGGTTGCAAAGTTTGTGGCTCTTGGGCGGGAAATTCTGGTAGAGTGAGAGAGAAGGTTTTCATCTGAGCTGTCCATCTAAATATAGAAATGAATCAGGACCATAAAATGTCCTAGTAGGACAATTGTCTCTAACATATTTTCAAAAACCTGTGTGCCTTATTATATAGATTTATCTACAAATATACCAGCATGTAGAGTTATAATAATAATAATAATATTTTTATTAAATTATACACAAAAATATATACAAGGCTTATATTATGCTTCATTTTTACATAATAATGCTTCAAAGACATTTATTCATAATTCAACGAACAAGTAGACTAAAATAGTAATAAAATATTTTTTCAGTAAAATACCATCAATGATTCATTTTTAGTATGACTTCCTTTTCAAATTTTACCCTTATCCTAATATTTTAGGTTAGACCTAAAATGAAACAAAAAAATAAAAACAATAGAAAAAATAAAGAATAATTTTTGTCATACCTATTATTATTTTGAATCCAGATAATTTTTCATTTTTATGAAAAAGTAAGATTTTATGTTAATTATTAATTTTTTATTTTTCCCTTTTTAAATCCATACTTAAATCTATAAATCCAATACAACGTTACTATTGCCATCCATTTAACTTTTTATGCACCCTATTTTTTTTATTATAAAAAAAACTCATTTTTTTTTTTTGCTTTTTACACCTATAGCAATTTTATTATTCAAAAATTTTATTATTCGAAAGGAGATCTAGAGTATAAATTCATATTATAACTCATAAAGTTGAAGCTCTTACTTACATTATCATATTATTTTCTATGAATGTTAATCTTTCCAATCATGCTTATTCTACTTCTCATTTTCAACAATTAAATCATAATATTAATTAAAATTAAAAACAAAATAATTTTCTTTTGCCAAAAAAATAAAAATCACCAATTTTTTGAAGAAATGTGTTCAATTTTATAAATTAGGATGAAAAATTTCCAAAACCAAAATGTGAATTTATGAATCAATGAAAAAAAATCTAAAGTACATTTCATTTTTAAACATTGTTGGTAGAATATTTTGAAAGTGTGAACATATATTTACTACTGTGGGGACATATTTTTTGGATTGTGCACGTGGCCAAGGTTGTTAGTTGAGGTGTCACATGGACGGATTATGTCGTCGATGTTGTTATGATATTGCCAAGATGTGAGGCAGTTATATCGGAATCTAAGATAATCGGTTTGAGGGCAAGAGTCCTAGATGATTTGAAGCTTTCTGTTTGGATAGAAATGAGACTCTTAAGAGAGTCCATTCTTATCTGAATGAGATGAGTTCTATGAAGTGAGACTTCTAGGGGATGTAGGTATTGTTGACCATAAAAGTAAGGCACCCTCGTGGATCTAAGGTATGTGATTGATTACGAGCTATTTACTTAAGCTGTTATTTTGTGAGACTATTGATTGACTTGATCATCGGAGTGTCCCCGGGTGGACGAGCTACCACGGTATTTCTTATTCTCTCGTGAGCAAGTACTGGCTTAGTTTATTCTTCCATGTGCTCTCTAGCTAAGTTCCGTAGATCTCGGCAGGGAGATTTGATTGGTTGTGAGGTCAGAAATCAATACCTATAATTTGGCACTGTCTATGGGAACTTAGTAGAGATAGATAGCTAACGCCGGATAAGCAGTAAGAGTCGGGGACGAGATGTACAGTGAGAACAAAAGGCATGTTAATCCAAATGCCAGAGAAGATAATAATTATGAGGTGCAAGAGATGGATCCAGAAACGAACAATGCCACCAAGGGCCGTAATGGCTCAAAGAGGGGCAACTAGGAGGAGTATTACATGAGTGCGATTTCCAGGTCTCGAAGGACCGATGCATGCAAATGGAAGATGAAGTGAAGGACCTAGTGAACAAATTAATAGACCTGCAAACCATGGTAAACTTCATGATGCAGAGCAAAGTAGTGCAGTCAACGTTACCATTACCAGCCACCAGTTGCCACAAACATCGGTGCCTAACAAGGAGGGCAAGCAGTGGTGCCAGTCAATACAAGGCAACTAATCACAATCACAAGTTGTAAAATTAAAAAATAAACCACAATAGATGGTGAAAAAGATACAAAGAAAAGAGAATCACATATCAATTTCTATTCAACTGAACATGTTATACAACTTTAAGTTAATACTACAATATATAGAAAAGACATGGTGGTTCCACAAAACCTAAACTTACTAAAAATCGTGGGCTTTCATTTTCCCTACAAAAACCCAATGCCCAAACAACTACAACAACTAATATCTTTCATCATCACTGTCGTCCGGAATTAGGTAGGCCGGGTCAAGCGTAATTAAACATCCCTCCAACTGTTGTCGTCCGGAATTAGGTAGGCCGGGTCAAGCATAATTAATCATCCCTCCAACTGTTCAACTTCAGCAAGCATTGACTTTAGAAAGAGCATATCTTCGAGGTCCATTGCCTTTTTTATGCCAGCCAAGTCCAGCTCATATTTTCTCAAATATACCCGTGGAATTTGCTTTTTCCAGAAGTTTAGAATTTTTTCAATCCGATTGATCTTGAACTCAACCACAGATTTGAGTTGCATCAAAGCATTCTTCTCAACATTCATTTTCCCAGAGAGTATAGCCTTTTTAGCCATCATTCTAACATAATCCTCACACAATTTATGTAAATAATTCATTTCCATAGACCACTCAAAATCTGTATCCTTGCTCTTAGCTAAGACAGTGAGAAAACCTTTTTTATCAACACAAAAGTCCAACTTGATACTAACCACACCGCATGGTGCACGCGAATGCCACCACCTTAAGTTCTCCAAGAAGATCATTCCTTGAAGCTATCTGGTGCTCACCTTGTAAAATGCGAATGGAAAGACTATCGGGATAGTCCAACGGTGTCGTGATGTTACGGCTTGCCATGCAAGGGATCACACTGTGCCTGTCAATAATCCTTGCAAATCCTCCCCCCAAGGTCTCAATCCCAAGAGACAGCGGAATCAAGTGACATGACAGTTTCCTTCGATCTTCAATGATGAGAGCACCATGTAAGAGAGCACCAATAGCCACAGCTTCTTCTGGGTTCACTTGCATGCAAGGAGATTTCATAAAAATTTCTTCAACAATGTGTTGTATCTGACAAACCCTTGCCATCCCCCCGACCAGTATAACTTCATCAATCCCCTGCTCATCTACATGTGTAGCTTCCAAACATTTCTGGCAGAGTTTTCTTATTCTCTCAATCAGGAACTCCACTAGTTCCTCAAATTTTGAGACTGAAAGTCTGATGTTTACATGTACTAGACCATATTCAGATCCTATGAGGCAAAGGAGATCAATCAAAGTCTCACAAGAGGATGAGAGTTCTAACTTTGCCTTCTCTGCAGCCTCCTTCAGCCTCCCCATAGCTACTCTGTCTCCAGAGACATCCACAGAATCCCGATCTCTTCAACCATGTACTCCACTAAAACAAGGTCAAAATCCTCACCCCTCAGTGATGAATCAAACCCTTTAGCTTTAACCTTACACCAAAGAAAGTAATTAATTAGTAATTGACAGATCAAACAGCAGTAATACAACTATAGATGAATAACATACCTCGATAACTGCATCGGAGATCTCAAGGATTGAGATATTGAATGTTCCACCACCCAAACTGAAAACTGCAAAAATACCACCATCTATGTTCTTGGAGGCGAGGCGGCAAGAAGAATCGCTCATCAACAATCCCAAGCACATCCAAACCTGCAAGTTTTCCAGCCAACTCTAGTTCTTTTTTTTGGGCATCATTGAAGTAAATTGGAGCAGCTATTATAGCTTTTGAGATGCTTCGCCCAAGATATGACTCAGCCAACCTTTTCATCTTGTCAATGATGAATGCACAAAGTTTGGTTGGAGAGAACTGTTCATTACATGCTTCTACCCAAGCTCCACCATTAGATCCCTCATTTATCTTGTAGGGAACCTTGGTCTTCAACTCTTGTATTTGTGAGTCATGAAATTTCCTCCCCAACAAAGTCTTGATATTGAAAAAACTATCTGCAGGGTATCCTATGGCATAGTAATTTGCAACTTGGCCGACCAGTATTTTCTTCTCATCATCAATTGCAATGAAGGATGGAATAGCTTGTCCACTTTCAGTCTCAAGCAGTGTTGGAACCTATTGAAATGGGTCACAAAATGTTAAAGAGTAGAAGCACACCTCACGAAATTTTATCAGACTAGTGATCTTGTGTTATGTTCATTCAACAATGCCTTCTACTCATCCACAAAGCAGTGAAGTTCTCTTTAATAAAAACAGATAATACAAAAATTCATTACAACTTCAAGTGAAGCATTCATTTTGCTGTATTGATTTGTAAATTGATAGGACAAGGACTAATTAATTCAGATATGATTACAATGAAATAAAAATGACAAGAAGAATAATGATAACTTAGAGAATATATATATATATATGTTATTTTTTTTGTTAAGTGAAGGTACTATGGTCATATCGTATTTCATGTAGATATCTGCAGTTGGTTTTAGGTTTATTCCAAGAACCCAAAAACATACGTTCAATATACCTTCTCTCCTTGTCCCTTCTCTCTCTCTCTCTCTAACCATAATGTCAATTTTTCATACTTTTACACTTCAACTATTATAATGATACCAAAACAAGAAGAAATTTCAAGCTCAAAGAATAATTGTATTGCAAACCTTTACTTTTTGTTCCTTTTTTCAAAGAAAACGTTTATAGGCTTTTTCTAATTGTAGTCCAACAGTAAAATCTTAGAAGAGAGACATGATGTCCAACATACAAACACACAAAGATGAAAAAAATATAATAAAAATGAGAGTTGGCTAACAAACCTCTGCATCCATAATAGCCAAACGCGATGTGGAAGTACCAAAGTCAATGCCAACGATGTCATCTACATGTTGTATATTACTAGGGCAATTACAAATAACAAAAGAAAGAAAAGACATAAAAGAGAAAGTATTAGCTTTTATAAATAAAAGAAACAACGCCCAAATAGTACACATTAGCTTTTACAAATTTGTAAAATAAAAATAAAGAAAATTATAAGAATATATTTTAAATGAATATCAGAGTATCAAGCATTTACCTGAAAGCTCTAACTGCATAAGCGCATCTCTAAGAATTGAAAAGTTATCATAGTCAGTATCCTCAAATAAAAGAGAGAGGGACAGTGAGAGGATAAGAAAAAGAACACATAGGAAATAGAATCGAAATGATTCCTTCCTTATGTTTGTAAATCTTTTTTTTTTTTATTTGAAATAAATACAAACGTCC
This sequence comes from Camellia lanceoleosa, assembly GCA_025200525.1. NCBI lineage: Eukaryota > Viridiplantae > Streptophyta > Magnoliopsida > Ericales > Theaceae > Camellia > Camellia lanceoleosa. The sequence continues at coordinate 1,424,325 of CM045769.1, forward strand.
TATACCAATGATCAATGAAATTCAAATGCACGAACAACACCAAAGAAAGGCCCATCTTCTTGAGAAGCAATCCAGTAACTCCTTGGTACAACAAAACTATTTTCGCATCAATTGCTTGTTCCAACATCCTATAATAGTAAAGCTAATGGATACCAAAAACGTCTATATGTATTATATAGTCATGGCACAACACCACATTGCAAGTGCTCTCTTTTCAAATTTGTAACAGATGAAAGCACTAGTTTTTTAGATTTTATTCTAAATAACATGAGATACTAATGATAGTAAGCAATCTAGAAGTTTTGTTTAGTGCAAAGAGTTTGTCTACAAAAATTCAGAAGATAAATTCCTTTTTTCTCTTCATCCAATTTTCTATAGGAAGCCACATAGAATAATCCAAATTCCTTTGTCCAAAGCCCAATACAGCCTAAGAAATAATTCAGACTATCCACTGTTTCGACAAAAACAGCCTCAACTAGACAAGTTCGTTAACAAGATATGGCAGGAGAAATTGAAGAGGAAAAGGGAATGGTACTAGGCATCTAATCCTGTCTAATGAGGTTGCAGGCATTGGAAACCCAGTCTTACAGCAAGGCTATTTAATTAACAAACACTGCAATCATAAAATCGCTGGGAAGTTCAGATCCATCATCTGTGTAAATAAACTAATTCCATTTCCCTCTTATGGAAGAGGCCATTTGATCTAACTCCCACTCATCAAAATCTACAATGGAATGTTTCACATAGAAAACCACCTTAGAAAATAGTCAATATGGACCTATTCTCACCAAGCAATCACAAAAAGGTCATTCATGATTTAGATCATACTGCACTTACCAATTTTGAGATGAACTTGAGCGATTTATATTTTTTGGTTTAGTTAGCGATTTATTTTTAGCAGAGAATATTTTAGTCATTTTTAGCCATTTTGGTTTTGCTCTTTATAAATGGACTAATCTAACTTTTGTGGGCGAGCTGTTAGGGTTATTGTAATAATATTATTTACTCTCTCTGTAAACTTTTACACTATAACGACCCCGGTCTCTTCCTTTTGGTTGTTGTATCCGGACTTATGTTCCGTAGATCCCGTTGTTATCAAATTGTTGTTATCGTCCTGTAATTTCTTGTTTTTGAATTATAGGATGTGTTGGGCAGGTTTGTTACAGGTTGGTTGGGTTGGAAACCAAGTGTTGCTGTCCAGATTTTTGGGCCTTCGCTCGAGCAAGGAGTTGGTCGCTCGAGCGAGATGTTGTTTTTGGTCCTTCGCTCGAGCCAGGGTTTCGTTGCTCGAGCGAGAGACTGCGTCTGGGCTTTAGACCTGAGAGCTGTGTTTCTTCGCTCGAGCGAGCGAGGTGTATGTTTTCGAGTTCTTCGCTCGAGCGAGAATTCTGTCACTCGAGCGAGCTTCTGGGTTGCAGACCTGAAGCATCGGGTTTTTGGCTCGAGCGAGCTTTTCTTCGCTCAAGCGGGTCTTTCTTGTGTCTGGTCGCTCGAGCGACGAAGTCTTCGCTCGAGCGAGCCTGTCCAGTTTAAATAGGCAGTAGCGGGTTTTAAAACAGTTTTTCATCCTCTTTTTGATTCCAAAACCCTAGGTTCGACTTCTCTCTCCCTCCACTCACCTTCTCTCTTAGGTTTGATCTACTTAGAGTGTATTTCTACCCTAGTTGCTTTATTAAAAAGATAGAGTGAGTCGAGAGCTTCCTTTTAATCTGAGCGTTTGTAGATTTGGAGCACTTTGGATTTTGGGTCATCATCTCCGTCTTCTCCATTCGGGTTATTTTCTTCGAGGTAGGGATTTCCTACTCCATATTATAAGTTTTGTTCTAAGTTTTGGTATTTTGATATGTTGGGGGTTATTTGGTAATTCTGGAAAACCCTAATTGTTTTAATAAATTAATTTAAGGAAAATTGGGGAAATTAGTTGAATTCATGGAATTGGGGAATTATAAGTTTAAATGGTGTAGTTGGATAATTTAATCACTCGCCTATTGAAAAGTTGAGATTATAATTGTTGGTATATTTATTTCCTGTCTAGAAATAACTGTTTTGGGCTATCGGTGGAGGATAGTCGTGATTGTTGTAGACATTGCATGTGGATTAGGGATAACTGAAACTAATCACATTGGTTAAGTCATTAATTTTGACTGTTGAATTAATACAGAAATTACATGTATTGATTATGTGTTGTATATGCATTTTGTTTGGGAGGAGATAGGGGATGTACTCCACGGTTTAGGGGAAGATAGGGGATGGACCTCTAAACCGGATTTTGTTTGGGAGGAGATAGGGGATGGACTCCATTAGCATCACTATTATGTGTGCTTATTGATTTTTGGAAGTGTTTCTGCATGTTATTGATACAGCACCAAAATCTGTATCAAATGGGAAGTATGGAAGTGTTTTGACTTGAGCCTTAGCCTCATTTGTTTTGTTGTTATCGGAAGTAATGTTAATGTGATATGTGGTTCACTGTTATAGTTTGCCCAGGTTCTGAGCCATAGTGGTAAAAATGGAAAGTTGAATAAATAATGGAAAGTGAAACTGATATTGTGTTTCAACCATCTATTGAATGCTATTGCTTTATTCAATGCTTATGTTTGGTTTAGTATGTTTCTACTGGGCTGTGGCTCACCCTATACGGGAACATCATTTTTTGGTTCAGGTGATGTGCTACCTCCAAGGACTTAGCTTGGATGGATCTTTGAGTTGAAGACTCTGTCTAGATTAGTTGTTATTTTATTTTATTTTGATGTTACATGTAAACTCAAGCCTTGGGCTTATTGTGTAATTGAGTTAGTACTCAGATTTTTGTGTCCAAGTGTTGGCTTGGAAAGATGTAAGCCCGTAGGGCATTTACTTTCGTTATTACATGTAATGGCTTTTATTAAGATTACTCTGATGAATGGAATAATGCTTTGTTTTTCTTATATCAATGCATGTTAATGTTATATATTATGGGTTTATTTCGAGGGCATTACAACTTGGTATCAGAGCGTACCGGGTTCGAATACTTTGGGTACGTGGGAAGTGATTGGTATCACAATGGGTTCGTCTTGTGTAATAGAGACTTAGATGTACAGTTATGTGCTTATATGATAACATGTTTATGTGACTATGTGGGTATGGAATGTAGTTTCTAGGATGTTGATTGGACCCTTGAGTTTCTGAAAGTCTTGTTGGAAAGGCACTTGATCAATGTTGTTTCCAACTGGAACTTTAGTGACGCCTCGGGACTATCATTATCCAGGAATGAAATTCGTAGGTGCTTATGTGATTATGTGCTTACGTGGAATGAATTATTGTTGTCCAATGCATTAGGACGCAAGTGTTATAGTTTTGGCACACTTATTAATGTGCTAACGTCTTTGTTACCTTTATTAGGATGTCAGGACGAGGACGAGGACGTGGTAGGCATGGTAGGCTTGGTGGGCAGGAGATGCCTATACCGGATGAGATTCCGGCAGTACAGGAGGGAGTTGGCCAGGCCAATGTGGCCGAGCCTGTAGGACAGCAGGCTATGGGCGCTTTAGCCTGAGAGATAGCAGGGGAATTTAGGGAGTCAGTAGGCATTCTCAGAGTTGAGAATCAGGCTCAGGTTGTTGTTGCAGATAGAGGACCTTCTTTTCTGAAGAGGGAGTTCTTTCGGTCCAACCCAGACGAATTTGTGGGTGATCCTAAAGAGCCGCTTAAGGCAGATGAATGGCTCGAACAGAAAACGAAGACATTTGAGATGCTTGGCATCGAAGACGAGGGGTTGAAAGTGACCTTGGCATCGTTCCAGCTGAAGGGAGATGCGGGTCAGCGGTGGAAGTTCACAAAAGGTCGTATAGGAGGTACGTGGGAGGCTTTTGTGAATGCTTTCCAGGAGAGATTCTTATCTCCAGCAGTCAGGGAGAAGCTGAGAGACCAGTTTTGCCAGCTTAAGCAGTTGAGCTCTTCAGTGGCCGAGTTTGAGGCTTCATTTACCAGCTTGTCTAGGTTTGCACCTGAGTTGGTGGCGTCTGAGGAATGCCGTTGTATTGAGTTTGAGAAGAAATTGAGGCATGGCCTCAAGCTGAGAGTTGGAGGAACTATGATTCGGGATTATGGGCGTACGGTTGATGCTGCAGCCCATATGGAGATAATGATGCAAGAGGAGGAGGACGGGCAGAAAGGCTCTAAGAGGAGTCAGGATGGCCAGAGTGATGGCAGGAGACAGAAGGGTTTTAACCCTCAGCAGTCTCAGGGTAGCTTCTCTAGATCGACTTTTCTTGTGCCGAGTGCTAGTTCTGGAAAAGGCAGCTAGGGAGACATTACCTGTTTCAAGTGTGGCCAGCTGGGCCACAAGTCTCCAGTTTGTCCTCAACGGGGAGGAGTACAGAGAACAGCATCATCTTCGGCTCGATCTCAGAGCCAGAGTCAGAGTAGAGGCCAGTCGCTCTCTTGTTTTCAGTGCGGTCAGGCAGGGCACATGAAGAGGTATTGCCCGCAGTTGAGTGGCACATCTAGTGCATCTGGTTTGAAGCAGACTCAGAGTCATCACCACTCGGTCGTTCAGCCTCGAGGGCCAATCGAGGCTTCATCGTCCCCATCAGGCGATCTTATGCTCCTAGTGGTGAGCAGGTTGATCAGAGGTCGTCTGGGCGCGTGTATGCTGTTACCGCACAGGACCTTGTACTGGCTCCATCTGTTGTGAGAGGTACCTTCTTGTTTTGCAACTCGGTTGCTAATGTTTTGATTGATACTGGTGCATCTCATTCCTTTGTGTCTGCTGCATTTGCATCTGTTTTGGAGTTGGAGTTAGCACAGTTAGCATCTCCTATTTGTGTAGTGTCAGCTCTTGGGGGTGAATTGACCTTGAAACAAGGTGTTAGGGGTTGTGATATAGAGGTTGCTGATTATAGACTTCCGTTCCCTTTTGTAGTTATGCCCATGAAGGGCTTCGATGTTATTTTGGGTATGGACTGGTTATCGTCATATCGGGCTGTTATTGATTGCTACCGCCAGAGGGTCACACTTCGTACGTTGAGCGGGGAGTGTTTTCATTTTCTGGGGGACCGGGTTGGTAGTGTTTTGCCACCGGGGTATGATCCGCGAGGGCGGAGTGAGCTAAGTGGTCTTCTTGCTAGCCTTTTGAGTAGTGAGTGTGATGAGACCCAGATTGTGTTGCCAAGGGTGGTTTGTGAGTACTCGGACGTCTTTCCCGAGGATATTGTTAGTCTGCCACCGCATAGAGAGATTGAGTTCTCTATTGATCTAGTGCCCGGCACGGCCCCGATTTCTATGGCACCTTACCATTTTGCCCCAGCTGAGTTAGTTGAGTCGAAGATTCAGCTCCAGGAGTTGTTAGATAAGGGCTATATTCGTCCTAGTGTTTCGCCGTGGGGAGTACCGGCCCTCTTTGCTAAAAAGAAAGGTGGTGCTTTGAGACTCTGTATAGATTACCGGAAGTTGAATCGGGCTACAGTTAAGAATAAGCACCCTATGCCTCGTATAGATGATCTGTTCGATCAGTTGAAGGGTTCCTGTTGTTTCTTGAAGATAGACTTGAGATCAGGTTACCACCAGTTAAGGGTTAAGGAGGAGGATATTCCGAAGACGGTATTCCGTACGCGGTATGGCCACTATGAGTTTCTGGTGATGCCATTTGGGCTCACCAACGCACCAGCAGTGTTTATGGATTTGATGAACCGGATATTCTGGGAATTCTTAGATCGTTTTGTAGTCGTCTTCGTGGCTGACATTCTGATTTATTCACCTTCAGAGGAGGAGCACAAAGAACACTTGAGAGTGGTGCTTGAGTTACTTAGAGCCCATAAGCTTTATGCTAAGTTTGGGAAGTGTGAGTTCTGGCTAGAAGAGGTGAAGTTCTTAGGCCATGTAGTTTCTGGGGAAGGGGTGTCTGTTGATACATCCAAGACGGAGGCAGTGCAAGATTGGACACAGCCTAAGAGTGTGTTTGAGATCCGTAGTTTTCTGGGATTAGCTGGGTATTACCGCCGGTTTGTGAAGGACTTCTCCAGGTTAGCTTCGCCTTTGACTAGATTGACTCGGAAGGGAGTCAAGTTTGTATGGAGTGAGACTTGTAAAAAGTCGTTCCAGGAGTTGAAAGTTAGACTGACCACCGCTCCAGTCTTGATTATTCCGGAGAGAGGGTTAGGTTATGCAGTCTATTGTGACGCCTCACGAGAGGGTCTGGGTTGTGTGTTGATGCAAGAGGGGAAAGTGGTTGCCTATGGCTCACGTCAATTGAAAATTCATGAGAAGAATTACCCTACGCATGATCTAGAGTTAGCAGCTGTGATATTTGCCTTGAAGATTTGGAGGCATTATCTTTATGGAGAAAGATTCGAGTTGTTCTAGAATCATAAGAGTCTGAAATATCTGTTTACACAAAAAGACTTAAACTTGAGGCAGAGGAGGTGGATGGAATTTATTGAGGATTATGACTTCGAGTTGCATTATCATCCGGGGATGGCCAATGTGGTGGCCGATGCCCTTAGTAGAAAATCTGTTGGTGACATAGCTAGTATAGTCATCCGAGAGTGGGAGTTGTTGGGTGCACTTGGAGAGTTTGATTTGCTTCTGGGCGAATCCGTTGACGCTGCGGCCTTGTTTTCTGTTGTTGCACAGCCTACACTTGTGACTTGAGTGTTAGAAGCTCAGAGAGGTGACCTTGAGGTAGAATCCCTCCGAGAGAAGATCTCCAGTGGCAAGGTTGAGAAGGGTTTGACGGTGTATCCCGACCTGAGTGTGAGATACCGAGACCGTCTGTTTGTGCCGGAGTCTTGCCGAGAGGAGGTACTCCGAGAGTTTCATCATTCACGTCTTGCGGTGCATCCGGGAGCCACTAAGATGTATTGGGATTTGGGTCGCCAGTTTTGGTGGCGGGGTATGAAGAGAGATGTGGCAGCTTTCGTGTCTAAGTGCCTTACTTGTCAGCAAGTGAAGGCCGAGCATCAGAGGCCAGCGGGTTCATTGCAACCCGTGCCTATTTCCGAGTGAAAGTGGGAGCATGTCACTATGGACTTCGTTGTAGGTCTTCCGAGGACTCAGCATGGTAGTGATGCTATTTGGGTGGTTGTAGACCGGTTGACTTAGTCGGCGCACTTCATTCCTATGCACGTGAGAGATTCGGTAGATCATCTTGCCGACTTGTATATTCGGGACATAGTGAGGTTACATGGAGTTCCAGTGACGATCGTCTCCGATAGAGACCCTCATTTTACTACCAGGTTGTGGCAGAGTTTGGAGAGTGCCTTAGGCACTAAGTTGACCTTTAGCACGGCTTATCATCCTCAGACTGACCGGCAGTCCGAGCGTACCATCCAGATCCTTGAGGATATGCTTCGAGGTTGTGTTCTTGACTTTAGTGGGTCGTGGGAGAGGCACTTGCCTTTAGTGGAGTTTGCCTACAACAACAGTTTCCAGTCTAGTATCGGTATGGCACCGTTTGAGGCCTTGTATGGCCGACCGTGTAGATCTCCAGTTTGTTGGGCCGAGGTGGGTGATGCACCTTTGTTGGGTCCGGAGTTGGTGAGGGAAACGACAGAGAAAGTTGAGCTTATCCATAAGAGGCTTGTTCTGACCGAGTCGCCGAAATCTTATGCCGACCGTAGGAGGAGACCTTTGGTGTTTGAGGTGGGTGATCATGTCTTTCTGAAGATATCACCTAGACGGGGATTGATGAGGTTTGGGAAGAGCGGGAAATTGTCCCCTCGGTTTCTTGGTCCTTTTGAGATCCTTGAGAGGATTGGCGAGGCTGCCTATCGTTTAGCTTTGCCACCGCAGTTATCCGGAGTTCATGACGTGTTTCATGTGAGTATGCTTCGGAAGTATGAGCCAAATCCATCACATGTGTTGGATTGGACTGATTTAGTGGTTGACGAGGATGTCTCGTATGAGGAGAGACCGGTTCGGGTCTTGGATAGGCGGGATCAAGTTTTGCGAGACAAGACCATCCCTTTGGTAAAAGTTCTTTGGAAGCATCACGGGGTGGAGGAAGCCACTTGGGAACGTGAGTTGGAAGTTCGCGAGAAATATCCGAACATGTTTAGTGATTTGTAATCTTGTATTTAGATTTTTTAATATTGTTGAACTTAAGAGCTTTATATATGTCTTAAGTTGGAAAACATTGAGAATGTTTTGGCTTAATGATAGTATTTTGAAACATGCCTCATAATGGAAGTGGAATATAACATTTATATGTTGAATGTGTTGTATATATCATGAAATTGAATACGATATGGAAATTGTTCAAATTGGAAGGAAAATTGCGTATTAATAATGCAAGTTAAAATGTATTTGAGATGCCTCTTGATAAGAGATGAAATGGTCGGTATTGGGTCAAGTTGTTTATTATTGAATTATCATATTGTTGGAATTTGAGAAAAACCTGTTTTCGAAAACTTATGCTTAATTTCAGGGATGAAATTCTTTTAAGGGGGGAGGTTATAACGACCCCGGTCTTTTCCTTTTGGTTGTTGTATCCAGACTTATGTTCCGTAGATCCCGTTGTTATCAAATTGTTGTTATCGTCCTGTAATTTCTTGTTTTTGAATTATAGGATGTGTTGGGCAGGTTTGTTACAGATTGGTTGGGTTGGAAACCAAGTGTTGCTGTCCAGTTTTTTGGGCCTTCGCTCGAGCGAGGAGTTGGTCGCTCGAGCGAGATGTTGTTTTTGGTCCTTCGCTCGAGCCAGGGATTGGTCGCTCGAGCGAGAGACTGCATCTGGGCTTTAGACCTGAGAGCTGTGTTTCTTCGTTCGAGCGAGCGAGGTGTATGTTTTCGAGTTCTTCGCTCGAGCGAGCTTCTGGGTTGCAGACCTGAAGCATCGGTTTTTGGCTCGAGCGAGCTTTTCTTCGCTCGAGCGAGTCTTTCTTGTGTCTGGTCGCTCGAGCGACCAAGTCTTCGCTCGAGCAAGCCTGTCCAGTTTAAATAGGCAGCAGCGGGTTTTAAAATAGTTTTTCATCCTCTTTTTTATTCCAAAATCCTAGGTCCGACTTCTCTCTCCCTCCACTCACCTTCTCTCTTAGGTTTGATCTACTTAGATTGTATTTCTACCCTAGTTGCTTTATTAAAAAGATAGAGTGAGTCGAGAGCTTCGTTTTAATCTGAGCGTTTGTGGATTTGGAGCACTTTGGATTTTGGGTCATCATCTCCGTCTTCTCCATTCGGGTTATTTTCTTCGAGGTAGGGATTTCCTACTCCACATTATAAGTTTTGTTCTAAGTTTTGGTATTTTCATATGTTAGGGGTTATTTGGTAATTCTAGAAAACCCTAATTGTTTTAATAAATTAATTTGTAAAATTGATTTAAGGAAAATTGGGGAAATTAGTTGAATTCATGGAATTGGGGAATTATAAGTTTAAATGGTGTAGTTGATAATTTAATCACTCGCCTATTGAAAAGTTGAGATTATAATTGTTGGTATATTTATTTCCTGTCTAGAAATAACTGTTTTGGGCTATCGGTGGAGGACAGTCGTGATTGTTGTAGACATTGCATGTGGATTAGGGATAACTGAAACTAATCACATTGGTTAAGTCATTAATTTTGACTGTTGAATTAATACAGAAATTGCATGTATTGATTGTGTGTTGTATATGCATTTTGTTTGGGAGGAGATAGGGGATGTACTCTACGGTTTAGGGGAAGATAGGGGATGGACCTCTAAACCGGATTTTGTTTGGGAGGAGATAGAGGATGGACTCCATTAGCATCACTATTATGTGTGCTTATTGATTTTTGGAAGTGTTTCTGCATGTTATTGATACAGCACTAAAATGTGTATCAAATGAGAAGTGTGGAAGTGTTTTGATATGAGCCTTAGCCTCATTTGTTTTGTTGTTATCGGAAGTAATGTTAATGTGACATGTGGTTCACTATTATTGTAATAGCCCGACCCTCGTACGTGATTTTGGTATCTTTTCAGCTCTCTATTCTGTGTTTGTGAATGTATTTTATCGAATTCTATGTGACATTTCTTTGAAATAAACAGAACTTAGAGGAATGATCTGTAGAGTAAGAACATTATCTGTTACACTGGAATTATTTAAATTTGAAATTGGATGTCTTAGAGACTTAATTTTCAGAAATTGATTTGATATTTGAAATCTGCATGATTTTTAAGCTGTAACGGGACTTTCTGTGAAAATTCAATTTAGGATGCTTAAACGATTGAATTTCGTCTTATCATAAACAAAATATCTAAGTCTTATATATCTATCAAAATCTCTTTGGATGTGTTGACTTAAAACCATCTCTTGGATGTAAAGAAACAAAAGGGGGAGAAAAACATGGGTGAGAGAGAGAGAAGCCATCAAGGGGAAAATTTGGGGAGAAATTGTGAAGAATTGATTGGATTGAACTTAAGGTATGGACATTTCTTGATCTTGTCTCACTCCCTCTTAATCTGGGTTGGAAGTCTTCCTTGTGTTGGAAAGTTGAGGTAGATGCTGAACATCTTATGTGATAATTTGTGTTTTAGGACCAAATACCTTAATTCCTTGCTATTTCATGCAAAAAATTCCACCATAAGTTCGAATTAGAAGCTTGAGTAGCTCTATGTGTGTGTATGTAATGTATGAAGTGAGTTATGAGTGAGTTATGGGAATTAAGGGATGATTGAACTCAATTTTGTAGAAAGAATTGATATATATATATAGAGTAATTGTGTGACTAAATGATTTTGGAACTATGGTAATCCCTGATTATGCTTGGAATTGAGAGATTGAAGTTTGAATTTCAAGGTAGAACTCAAATGGAGGAAAAGCAGGTTGAGACGTGCAGTCCGCTCGAAAGAGGATAGCCCGCTTGAGCGGGAAAATCACTCTCGGCAAATTTTGCATTACCTTTAAGCTGTTCGCCGAGCGTGAAATCACTCTCGGCATTTTTGGCGGAATTATCTTTGTCCGCTCGAGCGGCCAAAGTGGCGCCGGCGGATCGATTCGAAAAAATTCTGTGTTGCTCTATTTTACGTGCTATATCCTCTGGTCTTTTTAGAATATTTCTTTTGATGACTCAGAGATGATTATAAATACGTATGCGCAAAAAGGAAAGTAATTTTTCATGATGATTGTGTGCAGGGCACACTTCTGAAGGCATTAGCACGCCAACACATCGCAGTGAGTAATAGTGCAAAGAATATGTATTCATTTATTATGGATGATTACCTTATTTCTGTCTGCTTTCTGTATATTCCTACCTTATTTGAACTTGGTTAACATGTGATGTGAATGAAAGGTAAATGTGGGAAGAATTTCTGAACGTTCTGTGTAACATTCTGGGCCGAGGGCCATTTTGTGATATTGAGTAACATTCTATGTAACATTCTGGGCCGAGGGCCATTTGTGACATTGTGTAACATTCTGTGTAACATTCTGGGCCGAGGGCCATGTTGTGACAATCTGTGACATTCTGTAATAATCTAGGCCAAGGGCTAAGTGTAACATTCTGGGTTATGGACCATTCGGTAGCATTGGATTAGTTTACATACATTTGGTTATGAGTTATGATTTCAATTATCTTGGTACTATTACTCACTGAGCTTCGCTCACCCCTTATATTGTCTGTTTCTGTAGGTCATCAACCCGGGAACCAGTCTTAACTCCTGAAGCTCGTTCCTTTTGTCAACCCTTATGGTCAGGCACATAAGAAGACCCGCCCTATCTTTGCAGACTTTTGTCAAGTTTTGGCTTGTGTTCTAATTACCTGTTTTGGGTTATCTGTAACTATGATTTTTGGTTGTACGCCTTAGGGCAAAGGTCGCATGTATATACATAACCAACACATAGTTGGCTAGTTCTGTATATGATGTTCTGTTTTGATGTGCATGATCCTGGCATGTTATAGTAGCTCAATGGAAGTTTGGATATTTCTCATTTGTGTATTATGCTTCCATTCAGGCCCCTATAATATACATTTATCTCAAGTTTATCATGTGTTTCTACATGGGTCATGCCCGAACTTTTAGGGGCAGGTTCGGGTTGTGACAAGTGGTATCAGAGCACGAGTTGGTATCTCACACACGCGGACCCATTGAGCTTTAGGGTGTCTAGAAAAGCTTTAGGCATTTGCATGACATCCTAAAAGTGTACGACAGATCGATAGCAACGTTAAGCGTACCCTGTTTGCTAGTGCCAATAAAGTTCAATTATGTCTATTGTCTATCATGGATTGTTTTGTAGGAAATGGGGAGGACAAGGGCAGAGGAACAGGAAGATACTTCCCCCGCGAGGTTGGATCGGATGGAAAGAATGATCATGGAAATGGCGGAAACCCTACGCCAACAACAGCCACAACCCCAACAGCAGCAACAACCACAACAACAAGAACAGCCTCAAGACCAACCGCCACCTCCACCAGTACCTCCCCCAGTGGCACCATATGTCCACGCTGAAGATCGAACCATTACCCTCATAAAGGAATTCAAAAAGATGAAACCGCCGACATTCAAAGGGGGGATAGAGCCAATGAAAGCCGAGGCCTGGGTATTGGGTATAGAAAAATTATTTGAAGTCTTTCCCTGCACAGAAGCTCAAAAAGTTCAACTAGCTGCTTTTACCCTAGAGGACGAGGTGCGAAGATGGTGGATGCTTACACGGTCTGTTTACCCGGGGCTAGTATGGGACAGATTTCTGGAGGTATTCTATGATAAGTATTTTCCCCAAAGTATGCGAGACAAGAAGGTGACCGAATTTGAGACTCTTCGCCAAGGGAATAAAATTGTTGCGGAATACGAAGCTCAGTTTACAGAACTAGCACGATTTGCCCCTCACATGGTAGATGCCGAATACAAGAAGGCACGCAAATTTGAAGGGGGATTACGGAGTGCGATATTGGACAAGGTTAATATGTTGAAATTACCCACTTATGTTGAGGTATTGGAGAGAGCTGTTATAGCAGAAAGAAATCTTGCAACCCAAAACCGGATTTCTGAATGGAAGGGAAAGAGGCAAACTACGCAGTGGTCAAAGGGAACAACTACCCCGCCAGCTAAGAAGCAAAATTCAGGGACCTCCAGCACAATCACTCCTCCTCAAGATCTAGCTCCAGTATGTTCAGAGTGTGGTTGGAGGCATCGTGGGGTCTGTCACCGACTGTCTGGCACATGTTTTCGATGTGGCAAGGTGGGTCACCTAATAAGAGATTGTCCTCTAGGGAAGCAACAAGCTAATAACAAAACTGTGACAAGTTCAGTCGGATCTGCATCAAAAGCCAATTTCAACACTAAGTCTGCTACCAAACCTGCAAACAACAAAGGTACTATGAGACAAGGTAAGGTATTTGCACTAGTTCCGGGGGACGTACAAAATGCTGCGATGGTGGTATCAGGTACATTTACAGTTTACGGTCATTCTGCTTGTGTATTATTTGACTTTGGCTCTACCTGTTCCTTTGTGTCCAAATTATTTGCGCAATATTTAAACAAACCTGAAGAAGATTTAACTTACATGTTGTGTGTATCGTCACCTATGGGAAACACTATGATCTGTACTTCTGTATATCCTGCATGTGAGCTTCTGATTGGGAATATCCGTGTCTATGCTAATTTGTTACCTCTTGACATGAACTCTTTTGACATTATTTTGGGAATGGATTGGTTGAGTGAAAATAATGCAATTATAGACTGTCTAAACAAGCAAATCAGTTTTCATCCTCCGGGACAACCAGATTCTATATTTTAGGGACAGGAAGTGACATCACCCCCATACTTGATTTCTGCTGCGAAAGCTTGTAAATTAATTCAGAAAGGGTGTCAGGGGTTCTTATGTAGTGTTTTGAAAGGGCAAGAGATACACGAAAATACTGATCTAATTCCAGTTGTTTGTGAATTTCCGAATGTTTTTTCGAAAGAATTGCCGGGGCAGTTGATAGACCGTGAAATTGAGTTTACAATTGAAGTAGCACCGGGAACTCAACCTATCTCTAAGACCCCGTATAGGATGTCACCGGCTGAAATGAAAGTGTTAAAGCTTCAACTACAAGATTTGCTTGATAAGGGATTCATCCGTCCGAGTGTGTCTCCCTGGGGTGCACCAGTACTGTTTGTAAAGAAAAAGGATGGAACATTCCGATTATGTATCGATTACAGGGAACCCAACAAAGTAACAATTAAGAATAAATACCCACTGCCACGGATTGATGATTTGTTTGATCAACTCCAAGGAGCACAAGTTTTCTCAAAAATTGATTTGCGGTCAGGATACCACCAACTGAAAGTCAAAGCTGATGACGTAGAGAAAACGGCTTTTCGAACCCGGTACGGCCATTACGAATTCCTGGTTATGCCCTTTGGCGTTACCAACGCACCAGCAGCTTTCATGGATCTGATGAATCGAGTCTTTAAGCCGTATTTGGACGAATTTGTTGTGGTCTTTATTGATGATATCCTTATTTACTCGAAGAGTGCAGAAGCTCACGAAAACCATCTCCGTCTGATCCTTCAAACACTCCAAGAAAAGAAACTGTATGCAAAGTTAAAGAAATGTGAATTCTGGCTACATGAGGTAGCATTTTGGGGCATGTGGTAACAAAAGACGGCGTCTCTGTTGATCCACACAAAATTGAGGCAATTGTGAATTGGCCAATCCCTACTAATGTGACTGAGGTGCGTAGTTTTATGGGGTTAGCCGGTTATTACCGGCGATTTGTTCAAGATTTTTCCAAAATTGCTGTGCCGCTTACACAATTAACTCGAAAAGGAGTTCCCTTTGAATGGTCAGTAGAACGGGAAGCCGCCTTTCAAGAGTTAAAAACGAAGTTAACCACGGCACCAATTCTAGCTTTGCCATCCGGTAATGAGGGGTTTGTGCTTTATAGTGATGCATCGCGTAAAGGGCTGGGTTGTGTGCTTATGCAGAATGGAAGGGTTATCGCTTATGCGTCTCGGCAGCTAAAACCCCATGAAAAGAGTTACCCCACCCACGATCTTGAGCTAGCAGCCGTTGTTTTTGCTTTAAAAATTTGGCGGCATTATCTGTATGGTACCACCTGTGAAGTATATACCGATCACAAAAGCCTCAAGTATCTTTTCACCTAGAATGAGTTAAATATGCGACAATGGCGTTGGTTGGAGTTAATTAAAGATTATGATTTGGAGATCCGCTATCACCCTGGTAAAGTCAACACAGTCGCTGATGCACTAAGTCGGAAAAATATGGGAGATGTGGCGAACTTGTTGACGAGGGAATTGGTGACTGACTTGGATAAGTTAAGCGTGGATTTGATCATGCCGGAATAGAAGGTCATAATAGCAGCAATAATGGCTCAACCAACCTTACTCGAAGAAATTAAAATGCGTCAACTGGAGGATGACGCCTTGCGAAAAGTATGCGATGAGTTGGAGATAAAACCAAAACCGGGGTTTAGTGTAATGGATTCAATACTCAAGTTTCAAAACAGAATTTGTGTCCCTAATGTGCTGGAACTTAGGCAAAAACTAATGGAAGAAGCACATGCCTCAAAGTTTTCAATACATCCGGAAAGTACCAAAATGTATAGGGATTTGAAACAACACTTTTGGTGGCCAGGTATGAAAAGGGAGATCGCAGAGTTTGTTTCTAAATGTCTACAATGTCAGCAAGTAAAAGCAGAACATCAAAGACCAGCAGGACAGTTACAATCCCTCCCAATTCCGGAATGGAAGTGGGAACACTTAACTATGGATTTTGTTGTGGGACTACCACGGACTCCCCGAGGTATGAATTCTATCTGGGTCATTGTTGACCGACTGACTAAGTCCGCTCATTTCCTTCTAGTGAAAACTCAGTATAATGCCGATAAACTCGCAGTGCTTTATGTAAATGAAATTGTACGACTTCACGGTATTCCGGTCTCGATTGTCTCAGACAGGGATCCAAAGTTTGTTTCGAGATTCTGGCAAAGTTTGCAGGAAGCTATGGGTACAGAACTTAAATTCAGTACGGCTTTTCATCCTCAAACTGACGGTCAATCCGAGAGGACGATACAAACTCTAGAAGATATGCTCCGTATGTGTGTGTTGGATTTTCAAGAAAGTTGGGAAACCCACTTACCCTTGATAGAGTTTGCATACAACAATACGTATCATTCGAGCATTGGGATGGCCCCATATGAAGCATTATATGGAAGACCGTGTCGTTCTCCTGTATGCTGGGCCGAAGTTGGAGACAGAGCCTTGCTAGGACCTGAACTTGTGCAATTAACAACTGCGAAAGTCAAACTTATTTGAGAAAGATTGAAAACGGCTCAAAGTAGACAGAAGAGTTATGCAGATGAACGACGAAGAGATTTGACATTTGACGTGGGTAATCATGTATTTGTGAAAGTTACCCCAATGAAGGGGCATCCGAGATTTGGAAAAAGAGGTAAGTTAACGCCCCGATATGTTGGCCCCTTTCAGATTTTGGAGAAAGTCGGTCCAGTAGCTTATCGAGTCGCCCTACCACCAAATATGAGCCAAGTCCATAATGTATTCCATGTTTCCATGCTCCGAGGGTACCTTCCGGACCCGTCACATGTGATAGATTTTCAACACATTGTGTTAGATGACAAGTTAATGTATGATGAAAAACCAATTCGGATTTTGGACCGACAAGGCAATTGCGAAATCGAAGTATCCCAATGGTAAAGGTTGAATGGCAAGAGCACTACGGAACCGAGGCAACTTGGGAAAAAGAAGAGGATATGCTCCGTCAACATCCATATTTGTTTCAGTCCTGAGGTAAAACAAGTTTGGAAGACCAAACTTAATTAAGGGGGGGAGAGTGTAATAGCCCGACCCTCGTACATGATTTTGGTATCTTTTCAGCTCTCTATTATGTGTTTGTGAATGTATTTTATCGAATTCTATGTGACATTTCTTTGAAATAAACGGAACTTAGAGGAATGATCTGTTGAGTAAGAACATTATCTATTACACTGGAATTTTTTAAATTTGAAATTGGATGTCTTAGAGACTTAATTTTCAGAAATTGATTTGATATTTGAAATCTGCATGATTTTTAAGCTTTAACGGGACTTTCTGTGAAAATTCAATTTAGGATGCTTAAACGATTGAATTTTGTCTTATCATAAACAAAATATCTAAGTCTTATATATCTATCAAAATCTCTTTGGATGTGTTGACTTAAAACCATCTCTTGGATGTAAAGAAACAAAAGGGGGAGAAAAACGTGGGAGAGAGAGAGAAGCCATCAAGGGGAAAATTTGGGGAGAAATTGTGAAGAATTGATTGGATTGAACTTAAGGTATGGACATTTCTTGATCTTGTCTCACTCCCTCTTAATCTGGGATGGAAGTCTTCCTTGTGTTGGAAAGTTGAGGTAGATGCTGAACATCTTATGTGATAATTTGTGTTTTAGGACCAAATACCTTAATTCCTTGCTATTTCATGCAAAAATTCCACCATAAGTTCGAATTAGAAGCTTGAGTAGCTCTATGTGTGTGTATGTAATGTATGAAGTGAGTTATGAGTGAGTTATGGGAATTATGGGATGATTGAACTCAATTTTGTAGAAAGAATTGATATATATATATAGAGTAATTGTGTGACTAAATGATTTTGGAACTATGGTAATCCCTGATTATGCTTGGAATTGAGAGATTGAAGTTTGAATTTCAAGGTAGAACTCAAATGGAGGAAAACAGGGTTCAGAATTCGTCTGGTCCGCTCGAGCAGAGGATAGCCCGCTTGAGCGGGAAAATCACTCTCTCAGCAAATTTTGCACAATTACACTGTCCGCTCGAGCGCAGAAATCACTCTCTCAGCATTTTTGGCGGAATTGTACTGTCCGCTCGAGTGGCCAAAGTAGCGCTCGAGTGGAGGACTGATTTTCAGAAAAATTCTGTGTTGCTCTATTTTACGTGTTGTATCCTCTGGTCTTTTTAGAATATTTGATTTGATGACTCTGAGATGATTATAAATTCGTATGCGCAAAAAGGAAACTAATTTTTCATGATGATTGTGTGCAGGGCACACTTCTGAAGGCATTAGCACGCCAACACATCACAGTGAGTAATAGTGCAAAGAATATGTATTCATTTATTATGGATGATTACCTTATTTCTATCTGCTTTCCGTATATTCCTACCTTATTTGAACTTGGTTAACATGTGATGTGAATGAAAGGTAAATGTGGGAAGAATTTGTGAACGTTCTGTGTAACATTCTGGGCCGAGGGCCATTTTGTGATATTCAGTAACATTCTGTGTAACATTCTGGGCCGAGGGCCATGTTGTGACAATCTGTGACATTCTGTAATAATCTGGGCCGAGGGCTAAGTGTAACATTCTGGGTTATGGACCATTCGGTAGCATTGGATTAGTTTACATACATTTGGTTATGAATTATGATTTCAATTATCTTGGTACTATTACTCACTGAGCTTCGCTCACCCCTTATATTGTCTGTTTCTGTAGGTCATCAACCCGGGAACCAGTCTTAACTCCTGAAGCTCGTTTCTTTTGTCAACCCTTATGGTCAGGCACATAAGAAGACCCGCCCTATCTTTGTAGACTTTTGTCAAGTTTTGGCTTGTGTTCTAATTACCTGTTTTGGGTTGTTTGTAACTATTATTTTTGGTTGTACGCCTTATGGCAAAGGTCGCATGTATATACATAACCAGCACATAGTTGGCTAGTTCTGTATATGATGCTCTATTTTGATGTGCATGATCCTGGCATGTTATAGTAGCTCAATGGAAGTTTGGATATTGCTCATTTGTGTATTATGCTTCCATTCAAACCCCTATAATATACATTTATCTCAAGTTTATCATGAGTTTCTGCATGGGTCATGCCCGAACTTTTAGGGGCAAGTTCGGGTTGTGACAGTTATAGTTTGGCTAGGTTCTGAGCCATAGTGGTAAAAATGGAAAGTTGAATAAATAGTGGAAAGTGAAACTGATATTGTGTTTCAACCATCTATTGAATGCTATTGCTTTATTCAATGCTTATGTTTGGTTTAGTATGTTTCTACTGGGCTGTGGCTCACCCTATACGGGAACATCATTTTCAAGTTCAGGTGATGTGCTACCTCCAAGGACTTAGCTTGGATGGATCTTTGAGTTGAAGACTCTGTCTAGATTAGTTGTTATTTTATTTTATTTTGATGTTACATGTAAACTCAAGCCTTGGGCTTATTGTGTAATTGAGTTAGTACTCAGATTTTTGTGTCTAAGTGTTGGCTTGGAAAGATATAAGCCCGTAGGGAATTTACTTTTGTTATTACATGTAATGGCTTTTATTAAGATTACTCTGATGAATGGAATAATGCTTTGTTTTTCTTATATCAATGCATGTTAATGTTATATATTATGGGTTTATTTCGAGGGCGTTACATACACTACCCAGGCTTTGTTCGTTGTTAGGAAAAGAAAGAAAAGTCCAGGATAATCAATTTTCCCATAAATTTTTCCATGTTTAGCAAGAAAAAAGTGGGACTCATGTTTTTAAGTTTTCCACCACCAGGATATGTTTTCCCTCAGGACATGTCTTACATAAAATACAAGATTTTGCAGGACTCTCAACAACACACTTTCCTTTTCACACACAAGAAAACAAGTTTCCTTCTACTTTACTATGCTTTTATTGCGTAGAACTTTCTCACACTAATTCTTGACAACTGAACGGAGCCCAAAGGAATTTTCTTGGATAGACTTAAGAATCCATCAAGAAACCCGTGTTGTGTTAAAAAAATTTACTTGAAAAATTCCTCTGCAGAGGCTTTGGGCGATCGGCATTTTCACATTCAAAGAACATAAGAAATAATAACACTTTTAATGGTAATCTACAAGAGTCCAAATAGATTTCAAATACTCATACACTAACCTGTTCTGATGTAAGAGCTGAAATTGACCTTGATTAACTAACTCGTTAAGCAAAAATTAGAATTATGGACAAGATAAAGCATTACCATAAGAGAACATATAATTGATCCAAACATACGCACACTAACTAGAGTAGTAGAACACTTGCTAACTGAACCCGGTGTGTCTTGATTTCGAGCAAGCATGTTTATCGGCAATTCGTTGAGTGCTTTGTAGATTTCCCAAGCCAGAGAGAGAGAGAGAGAGAGAGTTGTATGTTGAAACATACCAAAAAGAAAAGACTTATTAAATACAATTTCCACAATTCATTAATAACATTAACTACATTGCACATGTTGGCTATCACTATATCATAGGAAAGCATATGAAAGAACTAATTTCAATATTTGGTTACCTCCTACCAAGAAACAAGTATCCAAATGCATACAGATCTATCCACCTAATGTTTCCAGAATGTCTTACGGAAAAATGGGCAGCCCAGTGCAAAAGAATCTAGCCACTACAAAGTTTGTAGGGATTGGGATGTTACCCCCATATCGGAGAGGTTGTTTGTCATTCAAACCCATTGGCCTAATTCAAAATGGAGCAACCTTATCGCTGCAACAAAGGCCAGCCCTTCTGAATGTCTTGCTAAACTTCTTTAAAATGTGACTCGATTAATGCATATGCGAGAATATCTCATATTTTTATTCAACCTTCATTTTATTACTTGCAAAAGTTTTTACAAAATACAAGCTGATCAACCATATCACATACCAACCAATTTATCAATGAGCAATTTGAAAAACATAAATAAACATACCTCAAACCCACCAACATTTACCGTATCTCATACTCAAATTTCAAATCTGTTTGGTTTGGAGTTTTCAAAAAGCTTTTTAGAATTTTCAATCAGTATATCTCTTCTTTTTTTTTTTTTAATTTGTTTATTGGCACTAGGGTGTCGGATCAAAGCCCAACTAATCGAGGGTGCACAGGGCCCTTGGCAAAGACTTTCTGCAAGTGCACCACGATTAATTCAAGGATTTTCGTCGGTCCAGATAGCCTCGAGGAATTGTTAGTACCTAAGAGGTTTCGATCCTGAAACTTGGAAGCGATATTTTTCTTTTTTAGTGAAATTTATTAATATTTTCATAATTTTACATTACTTTTACATCCACTTGAACTAGTTACACTTAAAAAGTACAAAATTTGTGAAAAAATCATTTAAAAATTCAATGAATACAAAAAAATACAAAGAAATCAATACATTTTCTTAAATTTTTTTGTAATTATTTTTTTAGATTCCTTTGCAAATATTTTACTTTTTAAGTGTATCTAAATTAAATGGATCTAAAAAGTAAATAATAATAATAATAATAATAATAATAATAATAATAATAATAATAATAATAATAATTAAAATACCTAAAGTTCACTAAAAACAAAGACAAAAATATACGGATTGAAAACTCATAAAGCTGCTATTGAAAACTCCAAACCAAACAAGCAAATCATAATGTGACTAATTAATACACCTTTCTTTTTTAGGGTTATTTACACTTTCACCCCATAAATAATACCCCTTTTCTCACTTTAGTCCCTAGAGAAATGAATAATTTGACTTTCTCACTTTGGTCTAGTTTTAAAATTATTTCTTTTAAAAATAGACTCCATGCCCTAGCACAACCTAACTCTTTATCTCTACCACTGATATTAACATTACCACTACCACTATCCCAAAGACAAACAAGGGTGACTAAATACTAGAACATGACTAACCACAAGAAGACCTAAACCTCCCAAGAAAGAACAAATTGTGAAAAGCGCTACCCAACCCACTGCCCTCCCTCGATCTGCCTCTCCTCGACCCCACCGTAATCCTCCTTGAAACACCATCGTTGCCGAATCCACCATTCATTTTTTCGCATGCAACTAGAAGGTTGTGCTCACTTGTTCTTCTATCCCTAGAAAATCTACCCACAGCAAATCCGAAACTAACTAATCTCTGTATGTTCAACCCACTAGCCTCTTCACCAGTAGGTGCTCAAGAAGGATCTTCATTTTCAAGCTTCGATGTGGTTGTGGCCATCGTTATCAGAATCTCGATCTGAAACTTACGATCCATTTGAGTATAATCGATCCGCATCGTTAAAAAAATTCCTTATAGGTAAGATCTTTCGATCCTGATAATGGGATCTTATAGGATTGTGGAATCTAGATCCGAATCCGATCCAATGTACAAGCCTTATTTTGTATTGTATAATATATTTTATTGTAAATTTTATGTTTGTTGTCTAAATACCAATTTATGTGATCAAAATAAATAATAAAAATTAAGTAGTATTGAATCAAATAGACTAAGAAAAACAAACTAGGAAACAAACATTCAAATATTGCGGGTAATTTAAAAAAATTAAATAGTTGAAAAAACAAACTTAGCTTTAGTGAAGCCTAAGGAGGGTAAGATGATTGCAACTTTATCCCAATTTTTAGAGAGATTATTTTTGTGACTCGAATCCATTCTACCAGGGATGCTAACGACAAACCTTATCATTCGATTAAGCTGCTCATTTGAGTTCTTAATCTATTTTCATATCCAACTTTGTTAAATATTTGTTCTTCACTTTTTATGCATTATTGTAGATTGTAAAGTATTTTGTTATAGAATTCTTCTTCTTATTCACCATTTTTAATGAAATGGAAAACTTATACCATCAAGTTTTCTATTATATAATATTATATGTACATTTTACATGGAGTATTATATTTTTCACAATATCTTCACTTCTTTTTAATAGAATATAGGCTCATTTTGTGTATACTTTTTAAGAAATCCAAACCAAACCAAGCCTTAAGTCCCATCAAATGTGGTCGGCACTTTTTAAGAAATATTTATCTAAATTAAATTATTATGTAATTTGCCTTTTTCGGTAGGATCTTACGATCCTCGATCCAATTCTACAATCCAATCCTATAAACACCTCCAACGATCCAGCGAAGGATCCCGATTTTAACAACCTTGTTATGGCAATAGCTGGCTGTTTGTGGTGACAAACTAGGCACTTTACATAGAGACAGCCAAGGAAGTATACAATCCGAGAACAAAAGCTTCTTCGCAGAGGGTGCAATGTGATTTAGAGTTGATGTGTTTGGCGACAATATCTATCTTCAATATCAATTCAACGAAGGCTTTAGAAGCCACGGGCTATTCATGACGGTCAAAGCTGTTGATTAGAAAGATAGCAGTGGTGAAGGGATTTGGTGGATTGAGTAGAAGGGGGTTGGGATGTGGGGAAGTGGGATGGTGAGAACAGGATGGGGTTGGATGGTTTAGATGTGGAGGGGAGGAGGTCGTGGCAGTGGGTGAGGGTTCAAGATGTTGAGGAAGAGGTGGCAAGAATGGGAGTTATGGATGTGGCAGAATGGGGTGGTGGTGGGAAAGGGATGGAAGCAGAGGGCTAGGGGTTCGGATGTAGGGTAGAGGGATGGATTAAGATGGCCAGACCATGAGAGAGAAATATTGAGAGGTTAAATGTTTTGAGGTGTTTGAACTTTGATGATATTGAGGTCCATGATATGGCAAAATGTAATTTGTAATTTTCCATTTTTTGGTTAAATAGTTTTTTTTTTTTTTTTTTTTTTTTTTTCCATGTGTCACCCTTAGATGCGAGTTGGGTTTGGTTCGAGTCAAGGTGGACCTCTGCCACAGCACGTTTCTTGTCACATAAAATTGATAGGCTATGAAACACAAACACTTCAAAATAGGCACCATAGCAGTGTCGGACACGGGGACACACTACAATTTGAAGCTAATGACAACTTTGTACTAGTATAATACAATAATCATAATATCTTTTTATTTATCTACTCCCACATGTAGTTTATTCACAATGTTTCCAGAATAAAAGAAAGGTAAATTACACTTTCACCCCCTAAAGTATATCTCATTTCTCATTTAGTTCCTAAGGAAAAGATTTTATGGTACACGCCAAATGCATGTCCCTTTAATTTTATTATTATTTTTTTTTTTTGCAGGAGATACACTAGGGGCATGGCAAGGACACGCACGCCAAATGGCGTGTCCCTTTAATTTTTATTTTTATTTTTTTTGCAAGGGACATGTTAAGGACATGCGTGTCCAAATATGGATGATCTATTAATTTGTTTAAATCAAGTGATTTATACATATTGAAGTACTGTTAGTTTTTATTAATTTTGATTGTTTTGTAACATAATATAAATCTACATGGCAAATATATATTTTTTTAAAATAAGACTCTGTTTGGTTCCATTCTCAAATCATGATTTCACCCTCATATTCCAACCCTCTGTTTGATTATAGTTTTCAAAATACACACTTGAAAACAATAATGTACATGCACTTGTAAACTCAGAACTTTTCGTTTCATCGCAATCATCACCATTATATATCAACTACTCATTGTTCATATTAAAATTCACAAAATGAGTCCCTACCAAATTTCCCAACTCTAGGGTTTTCGTATAGTTAAAAGGAACAATTATTCACATACCGGCAAGGTTTTGAAAAGCGGTTGTGGTCGTCGTAACAGTTGTTGTGATGCGGTAGCGGTTGTAGGGTGAAAAAGCCATAACGTAATGGTTGTGGTAACCAGAACCGTGATGTTTTTCTTTTTTCGCACAATTTGAAGAAAACTTACTGATACGCATCAGTGTGTTTGGTTTAAGTTTTTTCAAAACTGAGTTTTTTAGTTTTCGTATTTTTTTGTTTTTAGTGAATATTTTTAAAATTTTAAACATTTTTTTTACTTTTTTAGATGCACCTTACTTAGATATATCTAAAAAGTAAAAAAAATTGTGAAAAAATATTTTAAAAAATTAATAAATACATAAAAATACAAAATATATACAGAATTATTATTTTTTTTTTTGTATTTTTGGTATTTAGTGAATTTTTAAAAGGTTTCTTTCACAAATTTTTTACTTTTTAGGTATATTTATGTTAGGTATGTCTAAAAAGGAAAACAAATTGCTTAAAATATTTTAAAAATTCAATAAAAACAAAAAAAAACACGAAAAACAAGGAAGTAGAATTTTCTGAAAAAAGTTTTTGGAAAACTCTAACCAAGCATGCTGCATATTTTTTTTTCCTTTCAAAATCACATTTATTGGGGTTTAAAATAAATTCTGATCACTTTTTGTTAATCTTTAAGTATGATCCAATATATTTCATATTTTCAAATTACTATAAAAGAAGTTTTCACATTTTTTTCAATAGTTAATGATTTTAAAAATAATTGATTTTAAATGTCTACAAATTATTTTTTACCAATACCTGAACTAACTGAATAAAAAATATTCACAATTATTAAATAAAAGGATTATAAAATAAAATTTGTGCCATAAATTAAAAAAAATTATAAAGAAAAAAAAATCATATAATATTTTTTCTTTGAGTTTGGATCACTTGAACATTTGATCTTTTTAGTAAGCTTTTGTGTGGGTTTTTTTTTTTTTTTCCAAAAAAGGAAGCTATTGATAATATTGTAAAAGGGTGTGACTGTATCTAACGGACCGTTACGACCGTTACAGTACCGCTACGGCCATTACGAAACACCGAAATGGTCCTTACATGTGTGAATTTCCGTCACACTGCTATAAAGGCCATAACGAGTGGCGGTAACCGCCACAACCATTATGTAACGACATTACATAACGGTTGCGACCACTTTTTAAAACCTAGCATAGAGGTATAACATTGACGCTCCCATAAATAACACAACATTCCCCAATCTCACATACCCTTGCTCAAAGTCAAAACAATTTTGAGGTTATTTCTTGTCAACCTCTACTGACACAACAACAACCCAAACTCGAACGATCTACTATCTACTTTACACATTAATTAGTAACACCAACCACGCATGATTTACTCTGATATTGAGTTCACCACACTTCCCACAACATCTCACTAAATCCACACCGGACTCTCCACAACTAGGCACACACAAAGCCATCATTCAGGACACTACCCTTTTGCCACTCAATTCACATCAACTCACCTTCCCAACTCAACTCACAATGATCGACATGTGCCTAAATAGCGACCAAACCTTACACCATCCCATGGAGACCGAATAGGAAACTATAATTCAAGTAAGCCAAACAAGCGCAAGCATTCAACAACATTCATCGAAACATGCAAGATCAAAACACCATTACGACAATTATCATTTTAACGCGTAATTCTATCATCAAAAGGGGTCCTTCAAACAAGTCCACACCTCAAAGTCTAACAACAAAATACAAATACAACGCATAGTTAAATATGATGCACTCACATCTAACAACAGATCCCAAGGATCACTCTATCGGTCTATGGTCAAAAGTCTCATCACTAGGTTGGTACAACTGCATAGACTGAGAAGTCAACTCTGCAAGACCCTCGAAACCTAGCCTATTCGGGTATGGTACCGATACTGTCTCTATCATTGCCCAAATTGATTCGGCTAAGTTTTGGATTCCGAAATTCCCAACTGAATCTCACGCTGAGGGCCAAGACGTCCAACGTGACCCGACTGATCATAACTAGAACAAACAGGTCATCCTCTACTCTGTGACTGGCCTAAATCCTGCATTTGATTAGATCTCGCAAAAGACGATTCTGAAATTGTGCTTAAGACTAAGATCCCGCTCTCCTCTGCCTCGTACTAGGCCTAGTGTACTCTCGAACAATAGGAATAGCCGACATGGCCTCCTTCCCATCCCGACCAACATCTAAAATCACAGCTTTCATGTGGGTCGCCACCTCCACGATTGTGTAATAGTTCCTATACATATTTGCAGCAACCTTTCCCCGGATAGCATCACACAACCTTCTCTCGAATTCATCACAACGGCGCTCCTCTGTTGCCACCAACTCTGGAGCAGATCTAGACAAACTAGTAAATTGCGCCTCAAATTGCGCTAAAAGAGTAGTGCTTTGGTGCAACTCAACGAATTGCACCCTCAATCTTTCCCTTGCATAGGGAGGAAAATACTTGGCCAAAAAGGCCTCAATGAAAGCAACCCAAGTGGTGGCTATAATGGTCTTAGCACACTTCCACTAGGGGTGCTCATAGATCGGTTTTTGGCGATTCGGTTTACGGTTTGAACCCGCCCGCATGTCTGCAGTTTGGGAAAAATTAAACCCGCAACCGCCCGCAGTACATGATGCAGTTTGTGCGGATAGAGTTTATGAATGTACGAGCAGTTTGTGAATTAGACTTTTTCCTTTAAAAATTTATTTTTGGGCATGTTTTCCCCATTTTCTAAATAATATTTTGGGCAATAAAATCACATATTTCTTATCATGAAATCATAATTTTTTAATAAGAAGGAAATCCTTAAAAAGCTTCAAATATTAATAATTACTTTAAAACATCGATAATTAATGAATTAAAACTTATACAATTAAAAACACAACAAAATCAATTCCCAAAGCAAGAAAATCATTCAAAATCCTAAACTTTTAAATCAAATCATCTACTAACACAAGCACATAATTCAAAATCCTAAATCATTCAAAATCATTCACCATCTAGTACCCAACAACACAATTAAAATAAAAACATTCAAAATCCTAAACTTACGTAAAAGTAATTCTTCATTAACTTTTACATTCATCCAAAATGCAATAATAATTACTTAGGAACCAAATAAATTGTTGTCAAACTTAGAGAATCTCGGACGTAAAGATTCATCGCGGGAGATTCAACACTATCCTCCATTCAAACTAGATTACAAAACATTAGATTGAAAATTAAATAAGAACTAACATAGAAAATTCCAATCACAAATTGCATTTCAGACTTCTACTTGACTAAATTGCCAACTAATATGCTGGAATTTGAGATGTAAAAAAACGACGTCCAATTAGTATACATTAATGTGTGTTTGAGATGGGAAAGATTGGGTACACACCTAACCTTTGGCATAGTACACAAAGTGGTTGTCCCATGACTTGAACCCATAATCTCAAGGTTATTAGGCCAAGGGTTTTACCATTAAACCATTGGTCACCCTTGGAATTTGTGATGTAATGAATAAAATAAACTAAATAAAATTTTAATAAACAATAATTCCAAATATAATGAAAAATCAACTCAGCCCTTGAAATAGTGTTTTGGTGGGGCTTTCTACAAGGGGATGTCATGTCATTGAAGCACTTGGGAGTGGGAAAAGGTCTATTTTCCCACCTTATTCACGATCTTTTCACTGAGAGAAATTGGCATTGATTGAATTGTCTTTGTAAAATTAGTTTGTCTGATTATTAGCAACAGAGGCTGAAAATTGGAACCCTCGTTTTGACATTGAGCAAATCTCTAGCAAAACTTGTCTGATTCAATTTACAAGGATTTTCTACATAGGATGATCTACCCATAATATTTTTGGCTCAGACACATGTCTATTCTTGCAAATTAAGTCTTGAAAATAATTAAACCAGAGGCAACATACATGCTCTTTCTGACCAAACTCCAAGTGCATGATTTGATCAACCACAAAATAGTGTTCAAGAGAGGAATTATATAATCACATGGTGAACAATATAATGACATGTGAATTGGTGATTTTGATAGCTACTGAGGCAAATAATATATATATATATATATAAAATATATGATGGTTTGTGTTTTGTGTTGGTGATAAGAAGGAATGTCCCATGTATGCAATAGCAAAGGTAATAGGAGCACTAACTTGACAGGAAAGGCATAGCCTGTTGGAGGACACTAGTGTGAAGTAGGCATTTTGATAAACAATAATTCCATATATAATGAAAAACTAAGTAAAATTTTGTTCATATCTTGAATAAAATTTTAAATAATTTTTCTAAATACATAACACACATGTTTGTAAAATAAAATCACTAATTTGTTGAGTGAGATAAAACAAATGTACACAGTAAAAGAATAGTTTTACGCAAAATCAAAGATTTAGTATTATTTTCATCACAGGTTTAACGGTCACATTATCAAAAATTAAAATGATAAATATAATATAAAAAAGTAGTCCTGATTCAACTATTTTTCAACTAGTCAAACATATGATTCATTTAACTTCCAATTTTTAATCTCACAGTTGAGAGATTGAAAATGACTATTCATTTAACTTCTAATGTTTTATAATTTAAACAAGTTTATGAGAGGAAGAATCCTTGAAGACACAAAAATCCAAAACGAAGCATTGAGTGAGAGATTGAAAATGATTCTTTAAAAATAAAGTAGTCAAGCAGATAAAGAAGTAGTGAAAGCGGAAACCCATAAAAGTAGCCAAGCAGGATAAAGAAGTAGTGAAAGCGAAGCAGATAAAAAAGTAGTCAAACACATGATTCATTTAACTTCTATTTTTTTTATAATATAAACAAGTGTATGTGAGGAAGAGTTCTTCAAAACACAAACAATCCAAAATAAAGCAGAGACCTCAACGACGATGTAGCAATCGCGGTGGAGGTGTTGCGAAGAAGGTGTTCTGAACTTGTGAAGGCGGCGATTCGATTCAATCACCGATTATGCGAGGTGTAGCGAAGAAGGTGTTGCGAACTTGATTTGATCACCGATTCGATTAGATCACCGATCGTTCTTGAACTTCGCGTCGATCACCGGTCGCCAGAGAGAGAGATGAAAGAGCAGTACGAATAAGAGTGAGGGAGTGAGTGAGAGGCGCCCTCTTGGTGAGAGATTAGGGTTTTGGGGGGGTTGGGAAAAAATCTATTTATCTAAACCGAAAATCTATTTAAAGAAATTGTCCATTTAAAGGTTCAAAATTATGTTTAATACGAGGGTCAAAGTTCAAAATTACGTTTAATACAAGATTCAAATTAAATCAGAAAGGTCCAAAAATATGAGGCCCTAATGTATATTCTATAAAATTGTAAGCCTAAATGTAAATAATTGTTCCTTATATATTAAATAGTGTAATTTTATTTTATAGGATTTTTTTACATTTTACGAGCTATTAATCACTTTACTTAAATGTCAAACTTAAAATTTTCAATCCGAAAATTATTTTTGTACCAATATTGGGAGAATCATTTTTTGATTTAGTTCGATTTTAAATTATTTTGTTTTTTTTTTTTTTAATTCAAATGGAGATAATTGCTTAGTTACATTGTAAACTTAAGTAAGCATTTTACTTAAATAGAAATAAGGTTGATATGTTGAGAGTGCTTTAGGAATTGAAATTTGTGTGACTAATTTGTGTCCAGGGTGATCGCTCGAACGGTTGGTTGACCGCTCGAGATGTGAGGAGGGTGCATCCAGTATTTCGCTCTCGCTCTGTAGACTAAAATGCTGACAGCTTGAGTTCACCGCCCGAGCTATCTATGCGATATCAGCAACTTAAAGTTGAATTTTACGTCGTTTCTTTCACTTTTTCATTTCCTCTTCATCTCATCTCTCCTCTCTCCTCAACTCTAAAAGCCCTAATTTTCTCTCCCTAAATATCTCACTTTTCACCAAGATTCAAGCCTAAACCTCTTATAAAAGACAAAGACTACGTGGAGATCTTGAATTCTACCAATTAAATTTTGATTTCATGAAGAGTTCTTTTTTAATCTTGCTTATTTGCTCTCATTCTTGAGGGGACTCCCTTAACAATATATATTTATGATTTGGTGTGATTTTGTAACACTTTGAGGTTATATGAGTTAGAAACCTTTGAATTAAAAGATGTTTATGTACAAAAGGGGGGTTTTCTCTCAAATTTTGAAATGTTTTGAATGTTTTGACATATTAATGAATAATACTTGATGATTTGAGGATTTGATAAACAAATAAGAAAACCCCCAATTTTCTTGAAACCCTATGCTTGAAAATTTTGTTTTACAGGAGGGT
This sequence comes from Camellia lanceoleosa, assembly GCA_025200525.1. Lineage (NCBI taxonomy): Eukaryota > Viridiplantae > Streptophyta > Magnoliopsida > Ericales > Theaceae > Camellia > Camellia lanceoleosa. The sequence goes on from CM045769.1 coordinate 1,454,948, forward strand.
TTGAATTGATTGGTGGTTTACGATGAAATTTAAATTAATTTTTCATGGAGGTATGTGTATGGGAGCTCGAGCCACCACTTGGTCGCTCGAGTGGTCTATGAAGACTGTAAAAGTATTGAGAGCTCGTGATGTATGCTCGAGCCAACACTTGGTTGCTTGACCGATGGGCAAACATAGACTCAGTTTGCTCGAGCGGTCTGTGAAATTCTAGACTCTAAATTCAACAAAAATGGCTTCCAAACAAACTTTTCAAAACTTGGGGTCTTGCATGGCTTGTTCAAAAGCATGGAAATACTTTACAAAACATAAATTCATGACCCTTAATAAACCATTTTCTCAAAACTTCATCAATTTGTCAAAGATTTGAACCAAAACTCATGCATGCAAGATTTTTAAACTCTTTTATCTTGTTCTTCAAAAACATGCAATTGGTGATCATAAATCCATGAATTTCTAAAACAATATGCAAGGTATAAACTCACATGCATATAAGAACTTCAAAACTTAAACTAAAATGATGAAATCAAAGATTATCTTCCATGGACATGCATGCAACCCATTTTCTTGTTCTAAACTCATGTTTTTCTTACAAATTCCATGAAATTAGTTCAATGACTCTTTTAATTCTTGATACATGAAGGATTTTCTACAGAATTTAGGCTTAGAACTCTTACCTAAAGCCTTAATCTCAAAAATTAGAAGTGATTTCCCTTTAGCTTTCTTCTTCCTCTTCAATCTCTTGAGTTCTCTCTCTCTCTCTCTCTAGAGCTAAGCTCTCTCTCTCTCTCTCTCTCTCTCTCTCTCTCTCTCTCTCGAATTTTTCAACACAAGAACAAAATGGACTAAAGGAATAATGCATATCACGACAAAACCCATCAGATTAAACACACACACACACACACACAGACCCCCTTACTTCTTAGGCACAAGACACATGTACTCATGCAAAGCTCCAACACACTCATTTACATGTGCACACACTATAAGCTAGGATCCTCTACACACCACTCCACAATTAATTGCATGTGTAGGATAAGCTTAACTCTTGATTACATGATTAGCTTAATTAAACCACACTTAACCACACTTGGTCTTAATTAATCAATTCTCACATAACTTAATCAGTCTAATTAACCTCAATTAAGGTCCAATTAATCAAATTTAATTTTATCAATCTGAATCAAATTTTTAATCAAACTCCCAAAAGGCTCCAAATATTCAACTAAACTTATTAGGCTCACCAATTTTGGTTTCTCAAATCATTAAAGCCTTTAATTTCGGTTTCAAATCAAAATTCCCATTAATAAATTATATATTTAAATTAAACATCTCACAAGCAATTTCAATTCAGGATAATCATAATTTTCAATCCATATAACTTGATTAACTCACTACAAGAAATTGCATTTTTCGTAATGCAACAAAATATGTTGCTAAAAGGGAAAACTTGTCATAAAAGTTTAAATCGACACAAAGAGCTACGTTGGCAACCCATAGGTAAAAGTGAGTCGGCAAAAGTTTTTGCCGACGAAATTATCATTGCGTTGGTAAAATTAATGCCTTTAGCGACTTTAGCTTGCTTTTCGTGCTCCTTTCAGATACGATTAGCCCTACAGTTTGGACTCCCGTAGTTCTGAATCTAATTTCACAAGTGCAACTTGTGAAATAGATAAATACAAAAAAAAAAAGTCCAAATTCGACAATTCTTTTTGGAAAATCGATGTTTGAATCAAATGCCAAAAATGGACAGCTTTGCCAGATTTCAGAGTCGCCACCTAAATATTTTTTGAAAAATTTAGAAAACACCAAGACTCGTGCCAAAGGCCATTAGTCTCTCATCACCAAAGTGTCTCGGCTTGGGAATTTAGATATGAGAGGGAAGGTCATGAATTGAGCACCCTACTCACCCGATCAAAGATCAGCCTCTACTAATCATGTTGTGATTCTTATTTACGTTATATGCTCTTGTTCTGATTGTTAGGCTAATATTACTATGTGACGCAACAAGTATAGACTAATTTGCAAAAGTTCGAACACTTTGACTTCATGTTTATTTGAAAATTGTTTTGAATACGCGTCACTTGAAAAGGTGAGTGTGTACATTAATCAATTTGTCCCAATTTTAGCCATTAGCCTTAATCCACAGGCATTCAAACAGGTATATCATCTAAGCATTTAGCCTTATGGAAAAGCATGCTCGACATGGCAACAATCACACGCAATGTAAGATGCTAAACTAATAAACGTTCACCTAGTACTCCAAGGCAAGCCAAACAAAGAAAAATAATTAGAAAATATGCATGTTCCTAAATAATGCGATATGACTAATGCAATGCACACATTTATACAATTTTATAGGCTCAGCTATGAGCATGGTATATGATCCGATTCAAAACATGTGATAAATCTCGTATTCAAGCAGTGAAATTGAATTTTGACATTGGTTAGTATGATGAGCCGAACCCAGACGCGTGTGAGATGAGTGTATGCAAACATGAGAATGCTAAGTAAACATGATGCTCTGCACTACCATTATAAATGGGTAAATAAAAGGGAGAAAGAAATAGGGGTTGAAAGACATACATGCTTATTACATATTTGACCTCATGCAAGAGGGTGCGAATGAGTGTCAAATGTCCGGATTAACTAATTATTACAGAACCATGCGAATAAATTGAACTAAAACTAGCTAAGCTAATTCAATTAACTCTTTAATTATAAGGTTGGAACAAATAATAAATGAATATCTAAACTATCTAATTTATTACAACAAAGGCATTATATCAATAATAATTGCAACAAGGATAATAAGAATTATTTACAATAATTACAACAATACTAATGAGATTGGTAATCTACTAAACCACAATGAGTCATCGCATGCACAGTGCCCATAAGCGACCTATGCGCGGTGCTTTCTGCTTCAGCTTCGACCACTACCCTCTGTTTCTGTCAAAAGCTCACTGCTTAGGAAACATTGAGAGTCGCTCGGCCCCAAATGAGATCCGGCAGGGCCAAAAGAGTGCCAGCCGACACTAAATTTTATGCCAAAAAGTGTTTTGTGCTCTGAGGTGGGAACAGTGCAGACATGACCTTTCTAGGCCTTGTTTGCCCCTTCTGCCCCTCTCTGTCATGGGAAACTCAAGAGAAGGACCATTTCGCATCGAAACCATCAATTAGCCCAAGTTGATGGCCTGATGATCCAGAGCACGTTTGGACAAAATTAATAAATGTGATGAAAAACCACCCTTTCCTCTTATCATGAAGACTCAAAAAGGGAAGTCGACAAGCTCTAAATCTTATCAACATATCATGTCTCCATATGTGACAATTCCTGAAACAATGGACCCAGCATAATGTCCGGCCGAATCCAACCACCTCTAAGCATTTTCTTTATGTCAGCTTAGTTCATTTTAAGCCGATTTCATTCATCTTTGCCAGTAGTTAATCAATTTGTCCAAAATGATGTTTAAGTCCGCTAAATGAGAAGAAACGTCAAGCGAGAAGTGATTCTTGGCATAAAAGAGGGCCTATGACTTGATGATTGAAGTAACTCTCAAAACAAAACAAACAAACAAACAAACAAAAAAAGAAGAGAGGGAGGTGGCAAAAATGACTTATGCAAAATTGATTATTTAGAATGAGACTCTTGACATGAAAATTAACCAAAGAAAAACTATCAAAGCATGGGTGACACAACACAACTAGCTAGATATGAAGACTTGCAACACAACATGCTAGATATTCAAAGCATACCTTAATTAAATAAATTACAACAGTCCTAAAACAACCCCTGATATGCTAAAAATAGTGGCTAAAAATCATGTTAAAGAGCATAAAAAAAAAAGGTAGGAAATAATAAGGCAAAACAAGGCTAGTGAACAAAAGCAAGGAGAGATAGCTAACCTCTCAATTTTTGAGACCTCAAACCATGTTTTTTAGCCTTTATTAAACTCTGAAAATTAGTTTAAAAAGGCAAAGAAAAGAGGGTAGAACATGGGTGTGAGCTATGAAGTAGAGCAAGAAAGGGTGTTAACCCTTTCTACCCTTTGGTAACCATTCAAACCCAAGTTCCATCACTTGGAATGGCATCAAAAAAATACAAAAACACATGAAATAAACAAAGAAAGACAGAAATGAAAGTAATACAAAGGTGGTGAGCTTATACCTCTTGAAGAAGGTAAGCTCTTGTTTGTGAACCAAACATGGTCCAAGCACACTCTCAAGTAGGGGTGTGCCCAGTGCGGCTCGGGCAGTTTAAGAGCAAAATTACAAACCGAATGGCGGGTTGGCGGATTAGCGGATTGATGAATTGAGGTTTGGGCGGTTTTTGGCAGATTGGCGGATTGAAGAATATTCTAACTAATTATCATACATTTGCATAATATATAACACTAATTTGTATAATATTTTTTTAGATATATAACACAAAGTAATTTTACATAATATGTTTCATATATATAACCACTAATTTGTAATAAATTTCATATCTTAAATCTCTTTCACACTCATTTTTACATTGCTATTTCATTGGAAGTTAAAAAAATATATATGTATTAACTATAGCGGAGCAAAGCAGTTCGGTTGGCGGATTAAAAATTTTAAAGTTTAAATCGCGGTTAGCGGTTAGAGGGGTGCGGATTGACGCGGATCGGTGTGGTTTTAGCGGATTGAGCGGTATTTTGCACAGCCCTACTCTCAAGCTTGAATTGTGACTTACAAAGCTCAAACAAGGTTCTAAGTTCTTGCTCTCAGGTTGTCTATGGTGTATGGATATAGTATAAGGATGATCAAATATCTCAAAGGTAGCTTGCACAAGAAGAAGGATGATCAAATATTTAGCTTCTTTGAAATTTTTCCAACCTCTAACACTAAGATATATGCTCATATTTATAGAATTTGAGCAAAATAGGTCATAAATATCTTCAAAAATGGACAGTTGGCCCATTCCCGCCTAGAACAGTGTTTCTCGTTATCGAGAGCCAGCCAGCTCCCAATGTGGTACGATCGGCTCCCAATGCTCTCCCTTGTTCTATTGTTTTACACTCAATGTAGGGTGGTATAATAGTCAAAAATGAATTTCTGGGGTAAGAATAGTATGAATATGAAAGGTTTAGGATGAAAAAAGGAGCGCGAGCTTACGTTCCTTCGTTGAGAACTCGAATCACAATCAACACAACTTCATCATCGTGTGCACAGGACAAAGCATCCAAGTCTTGCAGGTGGTCAAAAATAATGTGTCTACAGTTGCCCCTCTTTGACAGACCTCAAAGTCAGGGAATGATGTAAGTGAATATCAAAGCCCAAAGACGACCCATTTGGCGAGGCCGTAAGACTTGGCCAAGAAAACAAATCAAAACACATTATCAAAGGTTGCACCCGAAGGTTCCTTACGTATCCCTTTGCAAGGAATCAAACCAACGTAGTTCAAGGGCAAAGTATGCAAGAAACATAACTTATGATCATGCAATGAAACAAATGCAGTAAAACAAGACTGTAAATAACAAGCGACGAAACAATGCTATAAGCAAAAGCAGGTATGCAACGTTTAAACGAAAGCAAAACAACTCAAGCTGTGTCTCACACGAATAGAGGTGAATAGACAAACACTGGGACAAAGAGAGTGTAAACCAAACCATGTCCAGTGCAGGAAAGACACCAGCCTACCTACGTCCCACTCAGGAAAGGTGGAGGGCAATGCAAACACCGAGCGCACCCAAAGTTTAACCAAAGAACTCGAGATCCTAACGCATCCCACGCAAAAGGAGGAAAGGTGGCATGAATAGACAGGCACACCTGTTGTGCTTAACCAAGGAAAAACAATAATCCCAACGCATCTCACGCGAAAAGAGGAAGGCAGTGTGAACAAACCGGTGCACCTGCTGCTTTTAACCGATGAAAACAATCCTAAGACGTCGCACACGAAAGGAGGAAAGGTTGGTGTGAACACCAGGGACGCCCGATGTTTTCAACCAATAAAAACAATCCTAATGCATCCCACGCGAAAGGAGGAGAGGTTGGTGTGAACACCGAAGACGCCTGATGTTTTTAACTGATAAAAACAATCCTAACGCGTCGCACGCAAAAAGAGGAGAGGTTAGTGTGAACACTGGGTACTCCGATTTTTTAACCAATGAAAACAATCCTAAAGCATCGCATACGAAAGGAGGAGAGGTTGGTATGAACACCAGGGACGCCCAATGTTTTTAACTGATGAAAACAATCCTAACGCGTCGCACGCGAAAGGAGGAGAGGTTGGTGTGAACACCAGGGAGGCTTAATGTTTTTAACCAGTGAAAACAATCCTAACACGTCGCACGTGAAAAGAGGAGAGGTTTGTGTGAAAACTGGGGACGCCCGATGTTTTTAACCGATGAAAACAATCCTAACGCGTTGCACGTGAAAGGAGATAAGGTTGGTGTGAACACCGGGGACGCCCAATGTTTTTAACCGATGAAAACAATCCTAACATTTCACACGTGGGAGGAGGAGAGGTTGGTGTGAACACCGGGGACGCCTGATCTTTTTAACTGATAAAAACAATCCTAACACATCACATGCAGAAGGAAGAGAGGCTGGTGTGAACACCGGGGACGCCCGATGTTTTTAACTAATGAAAACAATCCTAACACGTTGCACGCGAAAGGAGGATAGGTGGATCAACGAAGAAGCAGACAAATAAACAACAAAAAAGAAGACAATCCTAACGCGTCTCACGCTGAAGGAGGAGACTCAAATCAATGAAAAAAAACAATCGATTTTCCAAATGGAGTGAGATTATCTCATCCCTGGGAAGGCCTTGGACAACAAAGAAGATAATAGTACAAAGCATAAACACGAGTAATTTAAAAAGAAACGCGCGAATCCAAATCCACACTAGGATTAATGAATTTTCGGCGCAAGTTTGCCAATTTTAGCTTGAACAATGAAACACATTACAAATTCTCAAAACAAAGAGATGATGGACCAAAGCAACAAAATAATTACGACCTCGAAACAACTTTTAAACAAAACAAAATACTAGCGCAAACTAATTAAGAAATCACCCAACTACGAATTAACAAAATTTGAACTAAACAACTTACAAATTTTAAACACCTATGGTTTAAACAAATCAAACGAGCAAAATACAAAAACTTTCCCTTTTTTCCTTTTCTCATTTCTTTTCTTCTCTCTGTTTTTTGCTTTTCATATATACTTTCTTGATTTTTCTCTTTCCTTTTTTTTTTCTCTTTTTGCTTTTCTTTTCTTACCCTTTTTGCCTTTTTTCTTTTTCCTCTCCATTTTTTACAAACCAAAAGGAAACCCAACATTGAAACACACACTGTGACAAACAAAAACACACTAGGTCTGCATTTGGAGCCGGTCGGCACTCAACGAAGTATGGCCAGGCCTAAATAGTGCCGGCCGGCTCGTGATGGCAGCAAGGGCAAATTCGGCAAATGCCGCCCCCATGGTCGGTTTAAATCAAACCCAAACCCCCTTGCACACAACCCTATATCTAAAAAAACTCCCTCTCTCTCTCTCTCTAAGCCCCCCTCTCTCTCTAGATTTTCCCTATTTTCGTAAAACCCAACAACCCTTGCGAAATTTTCTTTGAAAACCCTCTCATTCCTCTACATTTTGAACCGAACAAAATTTGATTTCATTGCGTTTTGGGATTTTCCCTTGGTTTTTCTTGCTTTCTCACATCTTTACCCACACTTTCCCTTCTTTATCTTATTTTTTCACTTTCTCTTTATTTTCTCTCCCCTAGGGTTTGGGATTTTGGGGTTTTTCAGCTAATCTCACTCACCCACACATTTTTCTCCATTTTTTCCTTACTTTCGTCACTTTCCCTCCATGACTAGGGGTGAACTTTCCATCCCTGACCCTATTATTGGCTAGGATTGACGAAGACATCCTACTACGGGAGCCCACCTAGCACTTGTCCATCGTTGCCTCCACAGTAAGTCATATTCTTTTATTGTTTGAGCATATTTGAATTCCTTTCAAGGTACTGTAGATACTAACAACATTCCCATACCATAGGTGATAGCCATAAGGATTAGAGGTTACGGGTCTATTTCTAGCCCCCGCAGCCTGTCTGAGAGGCTCCCTGCAGAGGTTCGCGCATTAGTTGACGTGGCTAGTTTCGTGCCCTTCTGCTTAGGACTGGTGCAGATGAGGGCCAACCCATTTCTACATAAGGCCCTGGTGGAGCGTTGGTGGATTCTCATCGATCGGGGAGATAACTCTGACCCCGTATGATTTTGCGATGTTCACTGGCCTATGAGTCGGGGTTGGTGACTTGATCCCTTTTGATCCAGATATGGCATAATGAAGAGCTGCCCAACTCCACCTCCTTAGAGCGATCCTCGACACTGCCGATCCTGGGATGGTGAGGTACAGTTGGTTCTTGGAGCATTTCTCTGACCTTCAGCCTGCTACTTCGGAGGAGGTCGCCTAGTATGCTCGCGAATCTCTAATGTATCTCCTCGGTACTACCCTGTTTGCGAACAGGAAAAATATCGTGGGGCTTTATCTCTTGGGAGCACTGGTGCATCTGCAGCAGGTGGAGGAGTATGACTGGGGTGGTACCAGCCTAGCCACCCTATATTGCTATATGAGTTTCGCCGCCCGCCGAAAAGCGGATTTACTAGACGGTTATTGGCGAGTTTGGGATGTACATTTCATACTTCTTTTTTCCTGTTTTGCTTTACATTTCCTGTTTATACCTGCTTATCTGCTTTGTTCATAACTGCTTATCTACTTTCTTGTAGCTATGGGTTTACACATATTTCACCTCCCTTGCTCCGGTTCCAATACAACCACTTGAGTTGTCAGTACCCCTTTCTCGATACTATAACTCTTAGTTTGAACGCCGTTGGCGCGTAGACTGAGATTTCTGTCACGCCCCATACTCGCCCCTAAAAGTTTGGGCATGACCTAATCAAAACAGATATAAAACTGACCCCGGTCTTTTCCTTTTGGTTGTTGTATCCGGACTTATGTTCCCTAGATCCCATTGTTACCAAATTGTTGTTGTCATTCTTTAATTTCTTATTTTTGAGTTATAGGATGTGTTGGGCAGGTTTGTTACAGGTTGGTTGGGTTTAGAAACCAAGTGTTGCTGTCCAGATTTTTGGACCTTCGCTCGAGCGAGGAGTTGGTCGCTCGAGAGAGCTTTTGTTTTTGGTCCTTCGCTTAAGCCAGTGTATGGTCGCTCGAGCGAGAGTTGAGTTTTGTGTCTGGTGGCTCGAGCCCGTATTTCTTCGCTTGAGCGAGAGATTGTGTCTAGCATAGAACCTGAGAGCTGTGGTTTTTGGCTCGAGCGAGCGAGGTGTATGTTTTCGAGTTCTTCGCTCGAGCAAGGCTTTCTTGTGTCTGGTCGCTCGAGCGACCAATCCTTCGAAAGCGAGCTTTGTCGGGTTTAAATACCCGGCCCGGTTTTAAAACGTTTTTTCACATTCTTTTGATCCTAAAACCCTAGTTCTGAGTTCTCTCTTCCTCCACTCACCTTCTCTCTTAGGTATCATCTAGTTTTAGGGTGTTTCTACCCTAGGCTTTTTATTAAAAAGATAGAGTGAGTCGTAAGCTTCGTTTTAATCTGAGAGTTTGGCGGTTTGGTGCACTTTAGATTTTGGGTCATCATCTCCATCTTCTCCATTCGGGTTATTTACTTCGAGGTAGGGATTTCCTACTCCATATTATAGGTTTTGTTCTAAGTTGTGGTATTTTAATATGTTGGGAATTTAGTTGAATTCATGGAATTCAGGAATTTATTGATTAAATGGTGTAGTTGGTTAGTTTAATCACTCACCTATGAAAATGTTGGAATTATATTAGTTGATACATTTATTTCCTGTTTAGAAATAACTGTTTTGGGCTGTCGGTGGAGGATAGTCGTGATTGTTGTAGACATTGCATGTGGATTAGGGAAAACTGGAACTAATCACATTGGTTAAGTCATTGATTTTGACTGTTGAATTAATACAGAAAATACGTGTATTGATTGTGTGTTGTATATGACAAGTGTTTAATACATTGTAGATGCATTTTGTTTGGGAGGAGATAGGGGATGTACTCCACGGTTTAGGGGAAGATAGGGGATGGACCTCTAAACCGGATTTTGTTTGGCAGGAGATAGGGGATGGACTCCATTAGCACCACTATATGTGTGCTTATTGATTTATGGAAGTGTTTTTATATGTTGTTGATACAGCACCAAAATGTGTATCAATCGGGAAGTATAGAAGTATTTTAGTATGAGCCTTAGTCTCATTTGTTTTGTTGATATTGGAAGAAAAGTTAATGTGATATTTGTTTCACTGTTATAGTGTGGACAGGTTCTAAGCCATAATGATATAAATGGAAAGTTGAATAAATAATGGAAAGTGAAACGTGTCATAGACATTAATGTCATGAAACTGTATGTTGGTGAATTGAATAGTTGTGTTAACCATCTATTGGATGATATTGCTTTATTCAATGCTTATATTTGGTTTAGTATATTTCTACTGGGCTATGGCTCACCCTATACGGGAACATCATTTTCAAGTCCAGGTGATATGCTACCTCCAAGGACTTAGCTTGGACGGCTTTGGACTTTGAAGACTTGTTTTTAGTTATTTGTTTTTATTTGAGATTACATGTAAACATTCAAGCCAAGGGCTTAATTTGTAGTTGAGTTAGCGCTCACATTTTGTGTCCAAGTGTTGGCTTGGAAATATGTAAGCCCGTAGGGTATTTACTTTTGATGTTACATGTAATGTTTTTCAATAATAATACTCTGATGAATGAAATAATGATTGGTTTTCTTTTATCAATGCATGTTAATGATCTATATATTATGGGTTTATTTTGAGGGCGTTACAGATATAAAACTGACACGTATAACATACGGGCCTGAACGGAAGCACCTGATAACAAAAATTTATTCCATTGAGCTACAACTATTATGCCAGGATCACAAATATCACATTAAGTAAATAATATACAAAAAACATACACTCGCTTTAATCATACACAGGCACATACCGAGACCCAGCCCCACACTTGGGCGTATAACAAAAACATTAATGAAAGACAACCAAAGCATGAGCCGAAAACCTAGCAAAACTTTACAAATACGGCTTGACTAAGTGCTTGGACACCCTGAGGTTGACAAGAGAGAGACAAGCCTTAAGGGTTAGGATTGGCCTCCCGGTTGGTTACCTACAGAAACAGACAAAATACAGAGTAAGCAAAACTCAGTGAATAATAGTACACAAGTAATGTAATGGTTAATTTGAATAATAGAGCATATAACTGCAGTGGCCTATGATTAACTACATTCTGTAATTATTTTCTAGAACGGCCATAGGCCCAGTTTTCTTAACAGAGTGGCTTTAAGCCTAGCAATGCACAGAACAGCCTCAGGCCTAACATATCTTACAGATGATTGGCCATTGGCCCATATGTAACAGAATGGCCATTGGCCCAACAGATACAAAACAGCCGTAGGCCTACGGGTACAGAACGGCCATCGGCCCGGAAATAACAGAACGGCCATCGGCCTAGAAATACTTTCACATCGGCTTTAAGCCCAGTTCACATATGTATGGACCCAAGAGGTGGCTCGTACGGATTCTAGAGGTGGCTCGCTTTGCAGCACTTAGTTCCGTACAACACTTTGTTCCATACCAGAAATCATTAGGTTGTAAAGATCGAACAATGCATCTTATGTCATAACATAGCATAACCAGAACGGATAACCAGTACAGAATAACCTTAGTTCCTTAAGGATGCCAATATGGGATAGTGCACATAAATTTCTCATGACTTAGTTACTGATTAACACAGGTATCTCGAGTATAACAGAATAAGAATAACAACTATTACAAAGAGCACATAATAACGTTAAAACTTTGCATTCACATCGTAGGTTCTGAATGACCTTGGGTCCATATGTAACATAACAGAACTATTTCAAATTCATACGGATGCATATATCCCTCAGAAATATCCGTACTCGTTGATTCCTAACTGAACGGCCTCAGGCCCATTAGTAGCAAAACGGTATGCTTTCATAATTACATTAAACCGTTATTCCAAAATGAACATAAGTTCTCTTTATTCATTAAGAAACGACATAATTTACTTACGAAGGATAGAATGCTAACATCAACTATTAATCAGAGTCATACAGAAGTATGCACCTTTGTTTAATCATTCGTATACATTAACATAATTAACCTGCAATGAACAGAGCACTAATGGTAATCGGTAGCTGTAAGTTACACTTACTACGATAGTGATATTACTCACCACTTCTTTCTGTCAATAATTTACATAGTATTAATTCCCAAGGCAGAAACACAGTAGATATCATTCCTTTAAGCACATAATTCAGATCACCTTCTTCATAATAAAGTTATTCTCAATCGTGTTCATCTTGAAACCAATCCAATATTAATAGTTCATATACAATTCTCTTGCAGAGGCATAGGCAGTTTACAGATCTCAGAATCGTACAAAGGTACGCGGATTTTCCAGTCATTAACGTAATTAGCTTACGAAGGCTAGAGCTCTAACAATAAGAGTCATTAACAATAGGTAAATCTACAATTACAGTACTATTACTCACAGGGCTATGGTGGAGCATTAGTCCTTCCCGGAGTGTGTCATGCACACATACATAACTCACTAATTAGTTCTTTTTCTTATTGATTCGTTTCCGGACTCACTTTTTCTTAATGATCAAACGATAACACACATTGTATCCAACCATTTATGTATAAACTGACTTACCGAGCAATTCAAATTCTTACCACACCTCTGCAGTGCAATATTGTTAACTTGATCCCATCTGCATGTCTTGCTTCATGCACCAATCTATAGAAGATAAACAGAGGCAATAAAAGATGCAACAGACATAGGTTATAATCATCAGAGTTAACAACAGACAATTAACGTTGCCATCATTCTTTTCTTTTCATGTACTTGTAGGATATCATGCCTGATGCCTAAATCTTTCTAGACATCCTAAAGCTCAATGGATTCGTGTGTGAGATGGCAACTCGTGCTCTGATACCACTTGTCACGACCCAAACCCGCCCCTAAAAGTTTGGGCATGACCCATTCAACAGACACTAAACTGTTATAATAGATCATCACGGGCTGAGCGGAAGCCTTTAATAATATAAAATACATAAAACATCATCCATTGAGCTACTACTACCATGCGGGACGCACATTGCATTAAATAAATATTATCTGAGATAGTTTACACACATAAGACAGGCTTCGCCCCTAAATAGGCACATAACAAAAATATAAATGAAGAAGAAATTATACAATCAACCCAAAAATATACATCGAATGCATAAGTGAACTCGGCGAGAACTTTACAAAATGAAACGACCTCGGTGGTGCTGGGCGCCTCAAGGTTAACAAGAGAAATACAAGCCTTAAAGGTTGGGTGAACTCCCGATTGGTTACCTCTGAAGCAATGCAGACAAAATATAGAATGAGCAAACTTCGGTGAATAATAGTACATAAACAATATAATGTTTAACTTGAATAATCACACGAGCTGCAGATATATCGATTAATTACATTCCATAATTATTTCCAAAAGTCATGGGTCCTACTTTAAATATGAGAATAGCGTTAAACTCGGTCTATCTGGGGTATCACAAGCCTCTGATCTTGATCTGACCAAAGGTCGGATATAAGAGACGACCAAAGGCCGAGAAATAACAGTAGTAAGGATAACGAAATAACACGAGCGATAATATGAAATATGAGCGAGCGATAATGCGAAATATGAGCGAGCAGTAATATCGAAATATGAGACCGCATAAAAGCGTAAGTAGCGAGCATATAGCGTGGTAGCGAAATAACGGATGTATGGACTCAAGAGGTGGCTCGTGCAGTTCGGAGGTGGCTCCCACCAAAGTGTAGCGCCGTTCCGTCTGACACTTTGCTCCATACGAGAACATTCTGAGAATGACCTAACGGTCGAATATCGAAAATATAATCAGTGAAGCGAGTCTTATGCATTTCCAGATTCCAAACCATATTCATAATCATTTTCATAATCATTTCCATATTCAGATTTTGCATAAGATTATATGTGGTACACCCATAGTCCATCAGAACAGGTGAAGACCGGCGGTGGGTCAGAAGACCACATCGGTGAGTCAAGAAGACCTGGTAGGTCGAACACGAACACCACAACAGTAGGTCAGAAGACCACCACGGTATTGTTACCCCGGGTAGGGCCATCAGGACTAAGGGTGCCACAAATACTTTTTAGACAAGCGAACATTAGTTCGTTTATTCCCAACATATCATAGCTTTTCATAAATCAATCATTTAGTTTCATAGTATCTTGAAAATACATAACATAAGTTTAACGAGCGTTCGATATTTATTAGAAAATGTTGAACATATGTCCAGATTGAACACTTTTAAATCTGAAGGTACCATGGTTCTATACTTTAAATCAATAGATCTCGGGATACATAAGCATCATTGTTCTATTTACTCACCAATCTACGAATAACAGAATGTTAATAATGTTTCTTAGTGGTAAATCAATCACAATACTATATAAACTATAGTGCAATACCGATAACCATTAACCGTGGACGGGATACAGAATAGTTTCAGAGCCATCTCAATAGATGCCAAATCCTCCTATGCTCACACCAATTCTCAAATACAACCATGTTAGCATAATTGCCATGGAAAACAGAATATGCATAATCATAATAAGATTGATGTACATATGTAGTACTATTACTCACCGGGATTACGATGGGCGCTTGTCCCTCCGGAGTGCATTCTGTACACAAACATAACTTACAAATTAACTCCTTTTCCTTTTTAAATCATTAAGAATTCTTTCTTGAGCTATTACATTTGCATAAATTTATAATCGTCTTAAGGTCATCGAATATTATTCTAAAAATACCGAGGGTAGGCCGAGCATTCAAAACTGAGCAACCAATAAATTTGCCTGAAAAATGGGTTCCCCGCTCGAGCGCCACTTTGGCGCTCGGCGGGACTTCTCAGCGTCTTGGCAAATTTCTGAAAAAACTGGATTCCAATTTGAGTTCCAACTCTACATTCAAACCTTCAATCTTATTTTTTCAAAACAACATAATTCAACATAAATCTACATGCAATCTACATCCCTTCAACATTTCAACCATCAATTTCATACTTAAAACAACCATAATCTTTCAAAATCCCCATTGTTCAAACCCTTAATCCCAAAATCCACAATTTCTTCTATACACTCCAAATAAATGGAATTTGCACAAATAAGCAATGGAAGCAACTCAAATCTGTTTATGGATGCAAATATTAAAGTTTACAAACCCTTACCTCGAAATCAAGCAAAGAGGTGGGTTTGAGAAGGAACCTTCACACTTTCAAGTTTTAATCGGGTAAAGATGTTGATCCTCCTTATTCTCCTCCTTGATGCCAAAAAATCATGGTGGAGCATGATCAAAGTAAAGGAATTCAAGAGTTTAGGGCTAGGGTTTTGGACTAGGAGAAAAGGAAAGAAGAAGGAAAGAAAATATCAAAAAGTGATCCAAAATCATGATTTAAAAACGCTTTGAAAACTCCGCTCGGCGCACCTTTTTCCGCTCGGCGGACCTACTCAACCTGATTCCAAAACTTCAAGCAGGTGTAACTTGCCCATCCGGACTCCGTTTTAGGTCGTTCTTGTGTCCAAATTGAAGCCCCGGAATAAGCTTTCCAATGGTTCTAACCTCACATCCAAATTCAAAATGTGGACAAAGAAAAGGGCAAAAGAGTGGCAGTTGTTCGTAAAATAACTATCCGAATCAAATTCTTTGGTTCAATCTTACCCTACCATCATATTGCCACCTCAATCAAAATCCCCAAATCCAAAAATAACACATGAGAGTCTCCACAAACATTCACCAAACCTTTAATAACTTTACGTGCACCTAGCTTCAATTCCAAAAGATATAATTTAATCAACGCGTATTGGGGTCGTTACATACCATGAGGCCGGCGATTTCGCTACATTCTTACAAACTTGGGTGATGGCGCCTCTTACTAGGGGTGTGGCCCGTGTAGTTCAATTTGTCATTCTTCTTTGGAGGTGCCCCTGCTATCGTAGCCCGTGTACCGCCTAAGGCCGCTGCTTCTATTCCTGGGCTTTTTACGATGCCTATCAAGGTCATATACATGCATCCGGATGGAGTGCTTGAGCAGGTCCCTCTTGAGCATATCGAGGAGAGGGACTGCAAGCTAGTGATCGTTCTTAGCATCGAGCAGGTACACACTTCTTTATACTTCTGCTCACTGCACTTCATTTTTTCTTGCCTCTGCTTTTTCTGTTCATTGTACCTTGTTATCTCTGTCCACTGTTCCCAAATTCTCTTCTTTTTGTACGTACCCGCGGCGTATGCTGATGACCTCCACCGGACGATTGACCAACTGCTCCTCATAGTGCAGAGGAGACAAACCGCTCTGGCTACTCACGGGATTAAGGTACTCTTTATCACTAGTTCACTATTGTTGCCATACTGTCTACACTCCTGTTAGTCCATATTGACACCTATATTCTTTTCAACTCGAGTCGGCGCCAGCAGCACCCGTAGGACCTGTCACGCCCCAAACCCGCCCCTAAAAGTTTGGGCATGACCCGTTCGAAAATGAACACTTAACCTGTTGTAAATATCATACGGGGCCTCATCGGAAGCATAAAGTAAGAAAATAACTATACATAAAAAAAAATTCCATTGAGCTACATCTACATGCCAGGACCTCTTATACATCACATTCATCATGGACAATAGATAAAGCTCCAAACCATATTCTGTAGCCTCGGTGATAAACAACCATACGTACAGACCCAGCCCCATTATTGGGCTTATACAAAAATCATTGAAGTTCTACGTCTTCAACCTTAAATGGGTAATCAAAATTAAGCCAACATTTCAATAGATTTTACAAAAATAAATGGCTTCGCGATTACTGAACCCACGAAGGTTGACAAAAGAAAGCGGTGTCATGACTAGGACCACCACAGTTGGTTACCTCTGAAAGACATTAAATAGAGTGAGCCAAGCTCAGTGAATAGTAATACATAAATAAAACGTTGCTTAACTTTAAACATAACACATAGCAATGCATATAAAGATGTAGAGTTCACATAATTAGTCTGATTCTGTGCTAAGTACATAACAGCCTTAGGTTCAATCTTGCAACATAAACATGGAGGCTATAAGCCCTTGAAACTTGGTGGCACGAGGCCCTTGAAACATATGGCATAAAGCCCTTGTAACATATGGCACTAAGGCCCTTGAAACATATGGCATAAAGCTCTTGTAACATATGGCACTAAGGTCCTTGAAACATATGGCATAAAGCCCTTGTAAAGTTGGCATGAAGCCCTTGAAAGATTGGCATTAAGCCCTTGAAAAGTTGGCATGAAACCCTTGATACAAAGAACTTGTAACATCCTTGAACTTGTAACATACATGAACTTGTAACAGACTTAAACTTGTAACATACATAAACTTGTAACAACATAAACTGGTAACATACATAAGCTTGTAACAGACTTAAACGTGTAACATATACTTGAAACATACCTGAACATACTTGAACTTGTAACATACTGGAAACATGCCTGAAACATACTTGAACATCATTCATTAATTCAAACGGAACATATCATAACTAGAGCATTTCTTGTTGTATCATGTCATTATCGTACGCTTAACAATGAGAGACTAATTCACATTCTCATGAGGATCACACAATGATGCTAAACTTTGCACTTATATCGTAGATTCTGGATAACTTCCAATTCATAAGCAACATAGCAAAATAACTTCAATTCATCTAGATACACATAGCTACTCTCATATTTACTCAAAATCCATCCTTCAAGAATGAACATAAATTCTTTTGGGTAAATGACTTACCTTACGTGCTCTATTAATCAATAGCATACACCTTTGTTTCATCATTCTCATATGTTAACATAGTTGCCTTGCCTTGTATTTAACAGAGTCCTAATGGTAATCGTTACATCATTCCCATGAGTTGACATAATTAACGTAAAGTTAACAGGATATTCTTGATAATTAACGAAAGTAAGTACATTTTCATTAGGTTATAGATGACTTTATTAGTTTCACAATTTCACAGTTCGACCCTTGGCACGAGGGTTCACACATTCACAATAGCCTTTGGGTTTCATAGATTTACAATCGATCATATTGGCCTTGGCCCTTTGGATTCTAAGTTCACAAGTTTGGCCCTTAGCCTCATAGCTTCATAAGTCACAAGTCGGCCCTTGGCCACATAGGTTTGATCTTCACAAGTTCTTTTGATGTTTTCATAATTTCATAATATTTCTCACATAACATACATAACTTCATAAACTCTTTTGAAGTTTCTATAATGTCACAGTGTTTCTCACATAGCATACATAACATTTATGTCAACATAATTCTTACGACGAAGATTAACATCAATAATGATAAACGGTTAAAGGTACATCGAAGTACTACTACTCAAAGTGATCGGTTCTCGGTGGTAATGGTATAATGTCCTCGTCTCGACCTATAATTACAGTGCACAACACATAACATGAAATTATACTCGATCCTTTACTTATTCTCTTTGATCATTCAATCAATTAGACATGGTGGTACCAAGCTCATTATTCTCTAATAAGTTGTAATCCATGTCTTAGAAAACAGGAGAAATCGATGGGAAATGGTTTAGGTGAAGAAATGGTACAAAACTAATTGACATAACGTGAACAGTCATCACTAATTTGGGTATAACTTTTTCTGTATTTAGCATTTGGGAGTGAGACTAGCGTCATTGGAAACTAGACTTCTGGGGCTTGATTTTAGGCTCAAGAATCACTCAAAACGGAGTCCGGATGCAAAAGATATGCCTATTCAAAGTCGGCTGGACAGAGCTGTCTCCGCACGTGCGGGTGAACAGTGCCGCACGTGCGGCCCTGGACAGTAGCAGTCCGAAAATGGCTGAAATTTTGAAATTTTGGGACATGTAAATCAAAGCCCAAAACCCTTTAATACATGACCAATTTCATATTATTATTCTTCATCAAACACCATAATCTCAAAATAAACAAATTTAATGATTTTACTTCTTCAATCAAGGAATTCTTAGAAAATCAAGGTTCATGGGTTCAAAGCTCACATCTTCTATATCAATCCATGATTTCAAGTAGTAGATGGATTCTATACAAGGTTAGTAATTAGAG